>CM060888.1:125825467-127025467 GCA_030762935.1 Hymenopus coronatus | reverse complement strand
GGTGAGGCAGACACTTTACTATTAAGGAAGCTCAAAATTCTGATTGTTGTATATTCAGCCATACTGCACTTGCTGCTATAAACAATAAATTCAATTTCAATACTTTAGCAGTAGAAATTAGAGCTAACATAATATCATATGAGAAACATATTTGTTTATCATGGGTACGAGGTCATATGAGCACAGTACGTCACGAAAGAGAGTTCATGAATTGGCAAAAAATGCTTTTACCTCTTAATTTAAACTTTAGCTACAATGTATGTCCTCTATCTTATGATAGAAATACATTTAATGAATATATAAAAATGCATTGGAATGAACAGTTGACGTTCAGCTCTAAAGGAACCATCACAAGAGAAATCTTCTTTTCAACAGTTGAGTGTCGTCTACGTTGTAGAAATACCACACCCGACTTCATATTCACTTAATTTTTGTCAGGACCTGGTAAATTTGTTTTTTTTATTTTCAAAGATTCAAGATTCAATGACAGAACGTACTAATGTATATGTACAGTTTAACGTTTTATATTTCACTGCCCAGTTCTAGAGCATAAAAGATAAACCCTCGATGCACATTTAAATTTTTGTAATATTATATTTAACAATCCACTAAATGAGATATTAAGAACAAAATGTTGTAATAGGGAAATACAAAAGTGTTTATATTCTATTTATAAAACATTATAGTATTCTTTTTTATAACACACATTAGTTATCTTGGTTTCCTTTAGCAACATAACCTACACCCAGCCTATGGCTAATATGTACTTACTAATAGTTTAAATTAATTTGTATTGTTACTAAAA
Organism: Hymenopus coronatus; assembly: GCA_030762935.1. Classification (NCBI taxonomy): domain Eukaryota; kingdom Metazoa; phylum Arthropoda; class Insecta; order Mantodea; family Hymenopodidae; genus Hymenopus; species Hymenopus coronatus. Next base: position 127,024,662 of record CM060888.1, on the reverse strand, counting down.
CCCTAATGCATTCGGGTTAAATAGGGTTTTATTTAAATTATTTATTGTGAATATACTCTGTTTAGTGATTTAGTTGATATCCTTCTCACATGGATAAATCTCTAAAAGTGAGGATGCAATGAAGATATGGCTGACACCGAGATTATCAGCTAATTCTGTGTCAGCCTCACCCAAAATTGTCTTCAGTTCCTCCCCAATGTTCTCTGCGTAAACCCCAAGCTATGTCTATCCTTTGAGTTTTATTGTGGGTCGTCAGGATTGTGTAAATAGAAGCGATCTGGTTCAGCTGCATGCTATAGGAAAATAAGAAAGGGATAGAATTGTCGCGTTTCAACTTACCATAGTATAGCCTTTGTTTCCATTATCGTTAAATACAGGCTCTTAACTATGTTAATATTGTTAATTTAGCTCTAGATATATTTTATGAATGAGAAAATGAAACAAAAAATCTGATGTGTTCCATTCACATGCCTTTCTCTACATCTCTGCAACAACTTGTTGCTAAAAAGCTTATGCTTCTATTTACTTCATTTTAATTGAGAAAAATTATCAGAAATACTCTTGTAAGTAGAAACGAAATAAGGGAGTAACATAGGTTAAAGTGATAATCAAAAGCTGGTTGCTATGTGACTGAAGTACCTTTGTTTGTAAGGACAGGACTTGACAAATTCCTGTATGAGAAGAGTAGCTTTTTTTAAAGCTGAAACCAATAACAAGGAATATATAAAAAACGATCAATTCCACGAAAAAAATGTTTATGACATAAATTGTGAGTTTTATTCTGATTTACACTCTTTGTGCGGTAAGTTTTTGTCTATTTCTTACGGTTTAACAGTTATGCAAAATTCAATAAAAATCATCCAGAATAAAGGGGACTTTAGAGGCTATTCCAAGAAAATTAGAGATATACTTTTTACGTGGTAAGTAAATATATTAAATATAAGAGATTTTAATTAAAATCGCTAGAGCCATTTTTGAGAAAATCAACATTTTCGAAAAAAGTTCTATGTAAAGGGTAGTTTGGGGTTGGGAGGCTTTCTTGAAAATCTTCGTGTCGTATCCTTGAAAGATACCAAACTTAGATACCAAGTTTGGTATTTAACGAATTTTCGTTTTTGAGCTATGCTGTCCACAGACACACACACACAGACACACACACACATACACACGGACCTTTTTTCCAAAAAATGCCTTTTTTTTTTTTTTTTTTGGATTCAGGGGGACCCAAAAATATATATTACCGGTGAAATCTCGGTACCGAATTTTTGGGTGGAAAACAATACCTTCTCTATTCACTATGCACATAGTACGTGTAGAGAAAGTAAAAACAACAAAAACGTCCTACGAAATGAAAGTTCGGCAGTGTAAAGTGGTATAACAAATCATCATACTTTTGGGGGGCACTAGTAAGATAGGTAGAGTCAGACTGAAAAATTCAACTGGGATTTGAACCACGGATCTCCCGATCTCTAGCCGGTTGCTCTACCACTGAGCTAACATGGTAATGCATATTTTTTCAATAGTTTTATCATTGCCTTCCATTTTCCTCTATAAATGTTGAAATAAATGAAACAACATCTGCTTAGCAACCATACACTGATGATTTTTTTTTTTTTTTTTTTTTTTTTTTTTTTAGTAGTTTAACGTCCTTTATTCTGGTCGGTCATATCGGACGATGAATGAAATTGGTGAAATGATCTCGGGGTCCATGGAGCTTAAAGCTACTCGACATTCGTCTTCTCGGGATAAGGGAAAACCCCGTAAAAAAACCTTTTCCGGGTAACTCACCCTAAGCGAGATTCTAACTCACGACCTGTTGAATATGAGGCAGACACGCTACCACCACACTACCCAGGCGGGCTTGATGATCTTTGATGCACTACGATTTTTCATTTAGCAAATTTATTAATTATTTTTACGTATTTTAATACTAAAATTGCATAAACTGTTGTATGTAACACTCATAAAAATTAGCGCGTTGCTTTCGATCATTCTCTAGACATACATATACTGTACCACAATCAGTCAAATAGTTACATAAATGACAATTTTTCTGTGGATCATTAAAGAAAAGAATTAAGCAAAATATTATTGAAGTGTGGCATTGTATAGTGATAAAACTTAAGTGTTACTGTTTTAAGAAGAGTGGGCGAAGAAATAACAATACTGATTGAGAAGAAGACAATGGATGAAAAGAAACTGCATGCTAAGAGAAGTAGTGGAAGGAATCCTGAATTATAAAAATCTTCGGGGAAGAAATTAGCAAATAATAATATTGGGACAGAATCCATGTATGTATCATAGAGGAAAACGGAAAATATGAAAGAATAGGAAAGGCTGGACTTGAAGCGTCTGCCAGAAAACTATAACCGATGATTAGTTATTTCTCGTATTTATCCGGCAATATCTTTGGATACTCAGTGACCATGTAACACAGAGCTCTCAGAGCAGAGGATTTGTAGTTTTTTTTCTAAAATGTTTAAAATCAAATGAATCCTTTAAGTGAATCATCAACAAAAAGGATGACCTTTTTTCATGCGGTTTTACAGTCCTTACAGCAACGGTGTAGAACTCTTGGTCACTGTAGAAAAAAAAATCTAAGAGAGAAAATAAAAAATGGGGGCCAACTGATTGTGGTTTCGGATGAATAAACATCATACATCTATACGTGAACCAAAATAATTAAATGGGCCGATGCTAAAGCTGGAAACTTGGAGGAAACCACAGACCCTGCACATCTGTCAGGAGATTTGTATATGACACCGAAATCCATCTTCTGATTCCTTTTGCTCCTTATAATACACATGGTGGTGTTTGGAGTGTGAAGTAAGTAGGTGCAGCTAGGATTTAATGCACTAAAATATCCTAAATATGCAAGCAATATTCAATTAAAACATTGAAAATATGCACTTAAAGATTCACTAAAACATTGAAAATATATGTTTAAAAATGCACCAATAAATTTAAATTGCCGTACAATTTAGGTCATTGAAATGCAGTTGCACGACTTTTAGGCTTCTTTCTAAGATTGATAACTTTGAAATAACTAATGACAGACTCAATTTTAATAAAGTGAATTTAATGTTATGCATCATTGCAAGTATATCCAAGTATTTCATGATAGTAAAACTATTCTGTTGGATACGCATGTTAAAAGCAAGCAATGCTTTATGAAACGTGATTAAAAATTTAAACGCTAAAAATAATCTAGTGGAATAATTGAGCATAAAGAGTGGCATATGAGAAGAAAATGCTCAAATTATTGCAATTTTACTGGTAAAAATCTGATATGCTCCATTCACATGACTTTCTCTATATCTCTATAACAAATTGTTTACAAGCTTATTATTCTATTCCATGCTAATCGGATAAACATTTGTAGAAACGGGTTTATTGCTTAGTTCCTTATACGTAGAAGGGAAATAAGGGAATACACTAGGCTAAACCGACAGTCAAATGTTTTAAAATGCGATTGCTATGGATTGAAATCCGTTTCTTTGACTGGCCAGGAGTTGACAAGTTCCCGTGTGAGAAAAGTATAAGTACCTTAAAGCTGACACGAAAAAATGATGATGATATAAATTGCGTGTTTTAGGGAGATATACATTTTTTTGTGTAGTAAGTTTTTGTCTTTCTCTTACTTGTTTACTAGTTATGCAGAATTCTGAAAAATTCATCGAGAATACACAGGTCTTCAGAAGCTACTCCCAGAAAATTCAAGATATATATTTTATTTGTGATGTAACTTTCTGTAATATGTGGTATTTTAATCAAAATCGTTAAAGCCAATTTAGAGAAAATCAAAATTTTTGAAAATGTTTCCATGTAAGGGGTACTTAGGGGTGGGGGGATTTTCTTGAAAATCTTCGTGTCGCATCCTTGGAAGATACCAAACTTAAATACCAAGATTGGTATTTAACGGTCTTTTCGTTTTTGAGCTATGCTGTCCACACACACACACACACACACACACGCGCACACGCACACACACTGACACACAGACCTTTTACTACAAATGCTTTTTTGAATTCCTAAAATATGTATTTCCAGTGAAATCTCGGTATCAAATTTTTGGGTTACTTCCTCTATACACTATGTATATATACGTGTAAAGAAAGTAAAAATGTACTTACAATAAAATTAATAACACAAACACTTTTAGATCATGCAAGAATGCGATCTCATGATAACAACCTAAATTACAGAACAATTTAATTTTTAAAAGGCATACATATTCTGCGCAAATACCTAAGAGTTAAATTGAAGCCGATTTGTACCTTTAAACAGAACTACAAGTCCCAACATGCTATTCATATGAGTCACCTAGTTTCCGCCGTATTGTTTATAACAGTAGCGGTTGCTGGTTGTTGCAGTTTAGAATCTTGGAGGATGGTTGCCGTGAACTTGCTCTTGCATCTTCGTCGAGTTAGATAAAGCATAAGGCTGGTAAACCGTTGACTAGTGGTGAAACAACTATAAGGTTGAATGTTTATTTTAAGTTTGGTAAGAAATATCCTACACTTCCCGTAAAAGAGGTCATCTGAGTCCACTGGTGTTTCGGCTACAAGTACAAGAAGTGCTCGCAAAGAAAAATTTGAAACGGGAAAAGAGGTAACACCTGAGAGTAAAAAGAAAAAAGGCATCTGAAATACACGATGCAAGAATATGACGATTTTGTGAAGAATGCAATTCGTAATAGTGCGCAATTTCTATTTTAAAAATGAAACGCCAACAGTGCTACATGCAGCGAAAGAAGAAGAATTGTTTTGGGAGATGGATAGTTTAAGTGACATTGTGTTGATAATCTGGTTATCAACCTTGAAGTAGAAAGCAGCAGCACAAACAGCTCAGACGAAGGTTCTGATCTGGAGGGAATAGAGCCGCTTCCAGAGAGCGGATAAATGTAAGTTACCGCATACATGTTACTTTTTACTTTCTCTATACGTACTATGTACATAGTATATAGAGGAAGTATTGTATTCCACCCAAAAATTCGATACCGAGATTTCACCGGAAATACATGTTTTAGGACCCCTTGAATCCAAAAAAAGCATTTTCAGAAAAAGGTCCGTGTGTATGTGTATGTCTGTGTGTGTCTGTGGACAGCATAGCTCAAAAACGAAAAGACCGTTAAATACTAAACTTGGTATGTAGGTTTGGTATCTTCCAAGGATGCGACACGAAGATTTTCAAGAAAATCCCCCCACCCCCAACTACCCTTTACATGAAAATTTTTCGAAAATTTTGATTTTATAAAAAATGGCTCTAATGATTTTGAATAAAATCCCGTTTAGTAAAGATATTTACATACCAAATAAAATTGATATCTTGAATTTTCTGGAAATAGCTTCTAAAGACCTGTTTATTCTGGATGAATTTTGCTTAATTTGGCATAACTAGTAAACCGTAAGAGATACACAAAAACTTACTGTATAAAAAATGTAGGTCTTGTTAAAATACACAAGTTATGTCATATACTTTTTTTCGTGGAGCTTACTATTTTCGTGGTATTCATTGTTATTAGTTTGTTGTGAAGTACTTATACTTTTCTCAGATGGGATTGTCCGTCTTTCTTTTGTTCTACTCCTGGCCAAGCAAAGAAGCGATTTGTAATGACAATCGCATAACGACAGCTTTCAAAACATTTGACTATGGGTTTAGCCTAGTGTATTCCCCTATTTTATTCCTACTTATAAGGAACTATGTAATAAGAACATTGTGCTAATGAGTACCTCGATTAGCAAGGTGCAAAAAGAAGAATAATCCTATGTAAGAAGTTTGTAGAACAGCTAGAGAAAGTCATGTGAGTGTAACACATAAGATTTTTTCCCCTCGTGTTTTTGAGTTAATTATTAGACTGCGTTCATTTATTTTGTTATGACTATCAATGTATCACCATTTTACCTAACAGAATATTTTAGTCACCTTTTAAGTTGTCGAAATAAGGGCTCTGTTCCTTTTACGAGTACATGCAACGTGGCCGTGAAATTATGACAGCATTTCTGGCGCGAATCGCGAAAGGCTACATATAGGTCGCCTAGGTTTTGTTTTGGTGAGGATCATCTTAAGCCTGAATAGAAAAAGGGCTTTCGGCCAACGTGCCACTCGCTACAAAACGAAGAATTTGGCTTCAGCCTGATGGGAAGCCACTTTTTACTCAATACATGCGTAAATATTAAGATGTTTCTATATTGTGTCTTGCACGATCTTCCAGTTTTTACCTATTTCCGTTATACTGTCGGGAGAAAGGTACATCTTATATATGTAAACTCAATTGATGAAAGGAGTGCATAAACTTGTTGCTCTTGTTTCAGCTCCGCTTTCAATTGTTCTACTTTTACCTCTTGACAAATATGGACTACTCTAGAAAAAGCTAAATCAATAAGTGTTGAATAATGTATTGCTAAAAATAGTCTGTTGCCCCGGTAATTGCTGCAGCAGGAGAATCGCGGCGTTCGATAGTCCGTGTCCTACAGAAGTAACGTTTGTGTACAAGTCAGTGAAGACATTTTGAGCTTATTTTAAGAAAAAAAAATTGATATGCCATTCTCCACCTGTTCTGCAAGAAATTTCTTACAAAAGATTCTTTTTCATTTTACTCGTCCTCCATGCTAATCGAGATAAACATTAGCAGAAGAGGCATTACTTAGCTCCTTATAGCTAGAAGGTAATTAAGGGAATACACTAGGCTAAAGACAAATTTTAAAAGCTGTCACAATCGATTATCATTGAAATTCACTTCTTTGTATGTCCAGGAATAAAATAAAAAGAAATACAGACGACTTTATGATTGAGAAAAGTATAAATATTTTAAAATTGAAACCAATAACAAGGAGTATCTCAAAAATGGCTAGCTCCACAACAAAAATGTATAGGACATGTCGTGTGTTTAACGAGATCTAATTTCTGTACACTAATTTTAATCTCTTGCGGTTTACAAGTTATGCAAAAGCCATTCAGAATTAAGAGAACACTTGTCATGTACATATCTTTAATACAGTTTATTTTAATCAATATCGTTAGAGCTATTTTTGAGAAAATCAAAATTTTGGAGTGAATATCCTATTGTCACATCCTTTGGAGATACTAAATTTAAATACCAAGTTTGATAGTTAACTGACATTTCGTTTTTTGAGCTATGCTGCCCAAAGACATACATGCTGTTTATGGATTCAGGGAACCTCAGAACATAATATCCCGTGAAATCTCTGCATCGAATTTTTAGTGGAATACAATACCTTGTACATACGTGCTAGAGAAAGTCAAAAAATTATAGTTCCATTCACATGACATTTTCTACCGGTTCTGCAGGCAAACTATTCTCAAAAGAGTATTATTTTATCTACGTACTTATTTTTACTTTCTCTACACGTACTATTTACATAGTATAAAGAGAAGGTATTGCATTCCACTTAAAAACTCCATACCGAGATTTCACCGGAAATACATGTTTTGGATCACCCTGAATCCAAATAAAGCATTTTTGGAAAAAGGCCCGTGTGTATGTGTGTGTGTGTGTGTCTATGGACAACATTGCTCCAAAACCAAAAGACCGTTAAATACCAAACTTGGTGTTTAAGTTTGGTACCTTCCAAGGATGCGACACGAAGATTTTCAAGAAAATCCCCCCACCCCAACTGCCTTTTACATGGAACTTTTTTCGAAAATTTTGATTTTCTCAAAAATGGATCCAATGATTTTGTTTAAAATATCATATATTAAAGATATTTACCTGGCAAATAAAATATATATCTTGAATTTTCTGGGAATAGCCTCTGAAGACTACTTTATTCTGAATGAATTTTACGGAATTTTGCATAACCGGTAAACCGTAAGAGATGGACAAAAACTTACAACACAAAAAAATGTAGAACATGTTAAGACACACAATTTATGTTAAATGCATTTTTTTTCGTGGGGTTGATCGCTTTTGAGATTTTCCTTATTATTGGTTTGAGCTTTGAAAAACATACTTTTCTCACTCAGGAATTTGTCAAGTCCTGTCCATACAAACAAGTGCGCTTCAGTGACATAGCAACCCGCGTTTGACTATCACTGTAACCTATGGAACGCCCTTATTTCGTTTCTACTTATAAGGAATCAAGTAGTAAGACTATTTCTGCTAATTTTTGGTCGATTAGAATGAAATAAATGGAAGTATAAGCTTTTTAGCAATAATTTGTTGCAGAGATGTAGAGAAAGTCGTGTGAATGGAACACTTTAGATTTTTTGTTGTTAAGTTCGGCTTTCATTATGTGGCTGAGAACATCCGGAAAACGTTGAAGAGCAGCTATGGGGAATTAGCAATTTAGATTTTAGAGGAAAAAATAGTGATCAGCCAGAACGTTTCCAAGTAGAAGACAGCGAGAGTGAATGTCGCAAATGATACCTATTTTCTAAAAGTCTAATGTGTTCCATTACATGACTTTCTCTACATTGCTGTAACATATTATTGTTAAAAAGCATATTCTTCTGTATACTATATGCTAACAGAGATTAACATTACCAGAAATTGTTTCCTTGTAAGTAGAAGGAAAATAAGGGAATAAACTAGGCTAAAGTGAGTCAAATCTTGTAAAATCTCGTTGCCATGTGGTTGAAATCAGTTTCTATGCATGGCCAGGAGAGAAGTGCGAAAAAAGTATTTTAAATCGGATACAAATAACTTCAAATATCTCAGAAATGGTCATTTCCACGAAGAAAACGTATATGGCATAAATTGTGTGTTTTAACGAGATCTACATTATTTATGAGGTAAGCTTTTGTTTATCTGTTATGGTTTACCAATTATCCAAATTCAGCAAAATTCGTCCAGAATAAAGACGTCTTTAGAGGTTATTCCCAGAAAATTCAAAATATGCATTTTATTTGTGATGTAAATATCTTTAATATACGGTAATTTAATAAAAGTCGTTAGAGCCATTTTTGAGACAATCAAAATTTTCGAAAATTTTTCCATGTAAAGGGTAGTTAGCGGTGGGGGGATTTTTCTCAAAAGCTTCGTGTCGCATCTCTGGAAGATACCAAACTTAAATGCCAAGTTTGGTGTTTTACCAACTTTTCGTTTTTGAATTGTCGTGTTCACAGACACATGGACATATGGAGACACACACATGGACCTTTTTCCAAAAATGTTTTTTTTAAATACAGGGTACCCTAAAACGTTTATTTATCGGTGAAATCTCGGTATCGAATTTTTGGGTGGAATGCAATATCTTCTCTATGCATTATGTATGTGTAGAGAAAGTAAACAATCTATAACATATTAATAAAGATGAGAGGTTTGTGCGCCCCATGAAATGCACGTTGACCTGACAGGAGCAAAGATGGAAAGGCAGGAGACAGCAAAGGAAATGACTGTGCGCTTCGCAAGGTTTGTTTACATCGAAACCCATACAGCTGAATAACGTTTATATATTCCTGTGGAGGCCTCCAACTATGCAGCCGAGGTTCTTGCCATCCGAGCAGGTTTGCAATACGACATTTGTCAAAGTTGCTTATGCTAACAGATGCCAAGAGTGGGCTACAAAGAGTGGAACAACCCTTGAGGAGCAGAGAAATGCCTCAATATTTCTATGACATTCTGCCACTGCAGCGAGGCAGCAAGTTCACTTTCTCTGGATTAAAGGTCATGTAGGGAGGTCGTCAATCACCTAGCTTAACAGAGAAGCCATAAGGGCACATTTCAAGGCATCAGACGTCCATAAGAGACTTTAAACCAACTCTAAATACGAATATCTACTGGAATGATGCATGAATGAATATCTAAAGGAAAGCATTACGCCACCATCCAGGAAAAAGTTCCCAGATTCCCTAGTTCTTCGGCTACACATCAGCACACAGACATCTCACCACCTTAATACAGAAGCGACTTGGTCATTCATGATACCCTCAACATCTTCATCGTCATCGTCTTCATCTCATCGACACCCCAAAATCCTTCTGATTCGAGGGAGACGCCGACCTGATTCTTATTCTTTTCCGTCGTACCCGTTGCAATTCCCAACGTTCTTCCCTGTTCCGCACTCTTCATAGCTTTTCCGTCCCTTTTCCCGCCAGCATCACTTGCCATAGACTGCAATTTAACCTAAATTCTTCCTCACTACATTAATTTCCTTCTATCTGCTGATGACCAAAGTTTACACCTGAAGCCCCCCCCCCCCAAAAAAAAAAAGTTTATACACACGCAACCTGACGAAAAACAGCACAAACCCTTTACATATTATGTTATATTAATTGAACTAATAGTTTGTTACACTATGAAGCCCAGAAGTAATTACGACATTGAAGTCTCCATCGGTGACTTAGTGGGATGTCATCTCCAAATAAACTGGTGGTTTATTGGGAAACAGGCGAGTCAATTGAATTCAACGCCGTGTCGGCAGGTTGCATTGGTAGCTCAGTGGTTAGAAAACTGGCTAGAGACCGGGAGATCCGTGGTTCAAATTCCAGCTAAGGATTGGATATTTCATTCTGACTCAACCTATCTAACTCTTGTCCTGCACAAGTCTTGTGTGGAAAAAATAATTAATATTATCTTATACTTTTCCTAAGCAGATTATATATTTAAAACCGTGGTCTATAGACTTCATTTGGAAATCCATTTAATAAGACACAGTGTTATGTCAATATCCGGCGTACCAGAAGTTAAATGGGAAGTATTACTTTTCCATGTCGCCGTATGCTCTGGTTAAATAAGGAAATACATGAAGCGTAAATGACAACCTCGATCATAATTACAACCTCGGAGGCTGTTACGAACATTCAAGCAAAAGAACACCGTGGATATTTTTCCTAGTTGTTTAACATTGGTATAAGTTTCTCTTAACCTCAAAATACTGAGGAAAGCTAAGCATAGTTTTTGCTGCTTCTTTTAACAACTGTCTTGTTACTGTGATAGAAACTGTGTTAATTGCAGAGTTAGGATTGTAAGCAGCTTCCTTTCACCATCAGCCATATACAGATTACTACCATTTATTTCCAATAATGGCACACTGAAAATATGCTAGAAGCAAGAAATAAAAGTGTGAGATTATTAAACCGTGTAAGAACATAATACTAAAATACATTTTTGGCAGTGTAAGCTCTTCTTAGCTAAGATATATTGAAATCCTTGGTTTATTTAGTTCGTGACAATTTGTATGAAATATTAACCACAGAAGCCTGTTGATAATTAGTGTAGGTTCTTATATTTAGTGCACAGTTTAGGAGTTATTAAAATTACGGCATTGTTATTTTCTTTACACGTATTATGTACTAAGTGTATAGAAAAGGTATTTAATTGCACCCAAAAATTCGATACCGTGGTTTCACCGGAAACACATGTTTTGAAAAACGAAAAGACCGTTAAAAACCAAACGTGACCAAGGATGCAACACGAAGGTTTTCAAGGAAATCTCCCGTCTCCAACTACCCTTTACATGGAACATTTTTCGAACATTTTGATTTTCTCAAAAATGGCTCTAACGATTTTGATTAAAAAGTTCTTACATTTAAGATATTTACATGACAAATAAAATGTATATCTTCTATTTTCTGGGAATAGCCTCTGAAGATATGTTTATTCTGGATGAATTTTGCGGAATTTGGCATAACTGCAAAACTGTAAGGGATGGACAAAAACTTATCACACAAAAAATGTGAGGTTGGCCGCCGTTTTTGAGATATTCCTTGTTATTAGTTTCAGCTTTAAAATACTTATACTTTTCTCATACGGGAATTTATCAACTCCTGTCCATACAAACAAAAGAACTTCAATCACATAGCAACCAGTTTTAGACTATCGCTGTAGACTATGGTACTTCCTTATTTCCCTTCTACTTAAGGAAGCAAGGAATAAGAGTATTTCTGCTAATTTTTCTCGATTAACATGAATTAAATAGAGGAATAAGCTTTTTAATAATAATTTGTTGTAGAGATGCAGAGAAAGGTATGTGAATGGAACAATCAGATTTTTTTGCGTTACTCTCTCGGCACCTTTCTATACGTAGCAGAAAAGAACGAGTACAGAATGACAATCGATCTTGTTTATAAGGTTATCTATCATATGAATTACTGTTTACAAATATTTTAGATGTGCGTGTAATGAAACAGCATCAAAATCTCTGAATAACTTTTATTCTATTTCTATAGGTGAATGTACTGAAGTTTCTGGATGTCAAAGCCTTCTAATAACACTCAAGTAAGAAAGTTTTCTTTATTTCCTTTATACTTATGTTGTGATCAAGTTCGCTAGCAGAGCATGTTAAATAATTGTATAAACAAGAACCTTGCTAACATTAGAAATCGTGAACCGACACTCTATGATTAACAACCGAAAATATTATGTATTCGAAAAAGGTTAAGCATGAGGCCTTGAAGTGCGTATTTTTCTTGTTTAGCAGCTTCAACTTTATTTCATTGCATATGTTAAGGACTTATGCATTATGTCAACACTGTGTAACTTTTATGATATTAAATACTACGGATCCCATGAAAAGTTAACAAAGGTTTAAAACTTCACTATGGGGTAATTACCTTAAAAACTAGTCAACCATTCCGACAAATGTTTGTTCCACCGCTAAAAGGTTCGTATATGCCAGGCCGATCCAACGAAAGCCCACCGCACTGTTGCGTTGTGCAAGAGAGAAGACTGGCGTGTTGTAGTGGCGACAATGGATGGGTAGAACTTTGTAGTTGACTGTAACGATGTTTTATTCAATAAAATGTGTATTCCTAGCTTCGATGAATAGTACATACAATCACATAGTACATAGTATTTCATAGGCTGCTTGAAGCTCTAAAAAGACAATTTTGAGGTACAATAATTTTGACTAAAGGTTAATTTATATTATCGTGTAAGAATTAAGAATTCACTGATGCCACTTTCGGCACTGTTTGGATGTAACTACTTGCCCTGTGTTTGGTGGTAGTGTTTGATGAATTCTCACAACAGCTTCAAGCGTTGCATTGGAACACTATTAAAGGGAGATTAAAGAAATCAGATGTTTTGCTGATGTTTTCGATTCTTTTGCATAATATCAGGGCATTTTTTCTCCGTTATTGGGAATATCCAAAGCTGCAAGAAATGCAATAATAAGGGGAGAAATCAGCTTATAAATTCTCTAGACCATTGTGCTCTAATTCCATAAAATGGGGGAGGTAATTGCAATTAATTGCTTCGACATTCGAATTTAGAAAGCTAACCCTGTAACATTGAGCATGCCAGGTAGGATATAATAAAATTTATACACTTCATAAACGAGGAAACATCTATAATCAAGTTTTACTGACATATTCATTTCGGAAATGGGTCCCTGTCACAAAACATAACTAACGCTTTATCTTTATATATCGAAGTTCATTTGCTATCCAAATGTAAGGGTAATTTTGAACTACGTATTACAGCAGTTACTTCAAATATTGAACAGAAAATGTCGCCATTTGCAATATTTAGTTATTCAAAATGGACAGCTTTTAACCCGCCGCACGCACCTGCTTTCTGTCCTGGTGTGATCATCAGAGTGATAACCATCTAAAAGATTTGAAAAGATTATATGCGAAATGACTATAAAAGATTAAAAGATGATTTAATAGTTACACAAAAATGACTAAAATTGATATTTAATTAATTTGTTTAATTTAGTGCATATAAAGTTATACATCAATTAATCTAAGCTGTATACTGTTGAATAATAGGAGTATAGGAATAATGGGATAATTTTAAAAATTAATTAAATTATCTTTTTCCACCTTCTTCTTTGAAGAGTCCGAAAAGAAAATTAAGGAAACTGTTATTGAAGCAAATATTACAACATTTAGTTTAACTGCTTAGAGTTCTCAAATTCTAGCAAATTCATTGCGACTGGAGAGGGCTTTACAACCATGGCACGGCGCTTTACAACCATAGCTACTTACTGTATGCATTTATTAACACGAAAAGGGGCAAACTAACTTGTCCCATTCCTAGATTTACACATACATTCATACCAGTAAAGTATACCTGCTCTGCTGTCAATAATATACTCTTCACTTGCAATCAACCCTTCCCATCCCAATCATTCAACAGAATTATTGTTTTCCCTTTGAATTTGAATATTAATTGAAAGAATTTGAATAAAGAGTGGACTTAGATAGTTACTCTTACTCTAGATTTTCTCGGGCTTATCCAAGTTGGGAACGATGTATGTTCGAAACTTTACTCCTGGCTGTAATAATTCCAACCGTCAGAAAAGCATTATTTCATGTTAAAAATACTTTTATTTCTCAGTTAATTTGGCATTTCTGATGTTTTAAAAATGTATTCTTATACAAAATATCAATATAATTTTTACTTTCTGCATACGTACTATGAGAAAGTATTGTGTTCCACAAAAAAACTCGATACCGAGATTTCACCGGAAATACATGAATCCAAAAAAAAAAAAAAAAAAAAAAACATGTTTACTTTCTTTACACGCTCTGTGTATATCATGTACAGAGAAGGTATTGTATTCCACCCAAAAATTCGATACCAAGATTTCAACGGAAATACTTCGTCCATGCTAGTTCCTGATGTCCAGATCTGAACACCCTTCGAGTATCTACCCTCATCCGTCTCTCTCAGAGGTTACGATAAAGAACCGGAAGCCTACTTGTGATGCTCTGCCCCGGTTGCAGGAGGCTCTTCCGTCGTCCGTACCTTTATCCTTTATCATTCCTTGCGGTATATGCCTCTCAGACTGAGGGAAGTGACAAATTTTTCACATGCAATTCACTCTAATCTGCTGTTCATATGAAATGTTATACTTCGGAACCTCGTTGCATTACTCGTTATATATTTTTTCCAAGGAACTGTCTAACATAGGGAAACATTATTCAACTGTTTATTCGTAGTATGACATGACTTTCTCTACCCAATGTCGTTTATTTAATTAGCTTCTACAAGCTATTAAATGTTATTTTTCATCTACCACGTCCTAGCTAAAAAAGGACTACAATCCACAATATTTTCAATCGAAATATGTTTTGAGGCCTCTCTAAAATTAAAAAAACACACATTAAAAAAAAAAAAGTCCGCGTGTGTGTCTGTAAACAGAAAAACTCAAACTCGAAATAGTTGATAATTATCAACAAAGTTGGTATTTAAGTGCAGTATCTTCCGAAGATACCGGTCCCCATGGCCACGCTCACTAAGGCATCTCGCTTTGGCGCTTCGTGGGCAGGGGATCGTGGGCTTGAGCCCCGCCTTGGGCATGGGTGTTATATGTTTGTGCAATGTGTATATGTTTGTGTAAAGGAACAATAAAAACCAGTAATCACACGGGGGGGGGATGTAAGTAGGGGATACATCGCCGGAGTCCTAACTAGACTCCGGTACTGTTAAAAAAAAAAAGTGCGGCGAAGATTTCGAGAAAATTCCCCTCACCAAACTACTCGTTGCATGAAAAAAATGTTCGATAGTTTTGATTTTCTCTAAACTGTATTTAACAATTTTACTTAAAGCATCATATATGTAAGACATTTACGTGATGCATATTGATTTTTCTGAGAATAGTCTGTGAATACTCTTCATCCGGAATAATTCCGTGTAGTTTTGATAACGGATAAACCATCATATACCAGGTGGCCAAATTGCTCCGTGTCTGAGTGTGCAGATATCCCTTCATGCGTTAGAAGAGTTGCAGAACTCA
Organism: Hymenopus coronatus; assembly: GCA_030762935.1. Lineage (NCBI taxonomy): Eukaryota > Metazoa > Arthropoda > Insecta > Mantodea > Hymenopodidae > Hymenopus > Hymenopus coronatus. The sequence continues at coordinate 127,009,012 of CM060888.1, read as the reverse complement.
ACGAGGCCAGTGGACAGCTGGCGACAGCAACCTTCGTTTTACCCCTATTACTATCAGTGGAGATACTGGTGGTCGCTCTCATTGAGAGGGGTAAAGGAAGGTCCCTCTCGCCAGTTCTCCACTGGTGGGGCTTAACTTTACACATCCCCGTTAAGTTCTGCAACCAAGGAATATCTACACACGTCAAAGACGGAGCAGTTGAATTCCTGGTATAGACCAAAAATACTGCACATAATATATATATATATATATATATTTAAAAATACATAAATTATTCTAAGTAACTCCTTTTTGCGGCATTAGCGATTTTGATGTATGTATATCACTATGAATTATTCAATAACATCGCTATGTTTAAAAATGATGTTGACATACAGTCATTTCTCATGGAAATAGTATAAACTCTCAGAGATAAGATACAGCAACCAGCTTTTAAAATTGTGTCTGCTACTATTCACTCTTTCATTTCAACTGTTTATGAAGACCTTTATCTCAATTAGCTTGAAATAAATGAAAGCATAAAACGTTGCAAAAAATTAAATAAAATAATAAATAAGCATATAGCACATTTAAAATGTATATAGTATACATTATGTGAATGTAACATATCAGATCTTTTGTAATAACTGCGTCATATTAACCGAGACAAATATTTGCAGACATAGTTTCATTACACATTTTATTATATTTTCAAGAGGGATACAGGAAGCAGAAGCGATAGCCAAATGTTAAACAGCGGGTCGCTATACTCTGTCCTTGAAATGTCATACTTTTCTACGACATCGAGGGAACAACTGAATGATGACCACTTCAGAACAGACAATGGTATTAAAAAGCAAACGTACCTATATCTCTAAAATAGCTAATACCACAAAAAGCTTGTTTAAAATACATTTTCCTTATAAGTTTCCTCTTTTATAATATTACTGGATGTACAGCATTACACAGTTCTTTACAGATGAAAAGGATTTCAGTGGTTGATCTCAGAAAATTTAAAATTTTGTCACGTAAATATGTACCCCTCTTTAATATATGGTATTTTAATAAACATCGTGATGACTTAGAAATTGTGTTTTCTTTGCATGGTCAAGAGGGGAGCGAAAAGTATAAATATTTGAAAATTTAAACAATAAAAATCTGATGTGTTCCATTCACATGACTATATCTCTAAACCTCTGCAACAAATTATTGTTAGAAAGCTTATTCTTCTATTTACTTCATGCTAATCGAGAAAAAATTAGCAGAAATAGTCCTATTACTTGAAAGTAGAAGCGAAATAAGAGAGCACCATAGGTTAAAGTGATAGTCAAAAGCTGGTTGCTATGTGACTGAAGGTCCTTTGTTTGTATGGACAGGAGTTGAGAAAAGTATACGTTTTTTAAAACTGAAACCAATAACAAGGAATATCTCAAAAACTTCAACTCCACAAAAAATGTATATAATATAAATTGTGTGTTTTCTACATTTTTTGTGGTAAGTTTTTGTCCATCTCTTACGGTTTAGCAATTATGCAAAATTCCGTAAAATTCATCCAGAATAAAGTAGTCTTCATAGGTTATTCCCAGAAAGGTCAAAATCTACATTTTATCTTTCAGGTAAATATCTTTTATATACAATTTTAATCAAAATCGTTAGAGCCATTTTTGAGAGAATCAAAATTTTCGAAAAAAGGTCCATGTAAAGGATAGTTGCGGGTGGGGGGATTTTCTTGAAAATCTTCGCGACGCATCCTTGGAAGATACCAAACTTAAATTCCAAGTTTGATATATTTAAAGGACTTTTCGTTTTGGAGCTATGCTGTCCACAGACACACACACACACATGCGCGCGCGCGCGAATCATTTGCCCAAATTGCTTTTCTTGGATTCAGGGGACCCAAAAATGTATTTCCGGTGAAGTCTCGGTATCGAATTTTTGGGTGGAATGCAATAACTTCTCTATACATTATGTACATAGTACGTGTCGAGAAAGTAAAAACGATATCTCGGAAGTGGTTAATGATACCCACACATTATTTGACATAAATTCTGTGTCTTTACGATATCTACATTTTTAATGGTGTAAGTCTCTTACGTTTTACCAGTTACACAAAAGGCATTCAGGAAGACGAGGACTTCGAGAATACTTCCAAAACATTCAAAATAAACATTGCATTTCTCATGAAAGCATTAAACATAATCAGGAATTTTAATCAAACTCTTTAAAGCATTTTTGAGAAAATCCGTAGTTTTATACAAAGAGTATTTTGGATTGGGGGTCGTTTTAAAGTCTTCGTATTGCATACTTTTTTGTACAGAGGAGGTATTCAGAGAGTCTCAAAACGCGGATTTCGGGTAAAATCGGGGTATCGGATGTTTGGGTGGAATAAAATGTTTCCTCTGCTTATTAAGCAGTATAAAATGTAAAAAATCTGATGTGTTCCATTCACATGACTTTCTCTACATCTCTGCAACAAATTATTGTTAAAAAACTTATGTCTCTATTTACTACATCTAATCGAGAAAAAGTCAGCAGAAATAGTCTTATTACTTGCTTCCTCGTAAGCAGAAGCGAAATAAGGGAGTAACATACGTTAAAGTGGTAGTCAAAAGCTGGTTGCTATGTGACTGAAGTTCCTCTGTTTCTATGGACAGGCGTTGGCAAAGTCCTGTGTGAGAAAAGTATGTTTTTTAAAGCTGAAACCAAAACAAGGAATATCGCTAAAACGGTCAACTCCACGAAAAAAAATGCTTATAACATAAATTGTGTGTTTTCAAGTGCTCTACATTTGTGTGTGGTAAGTTTTTGTCCATCCCTTACGGTTTAGCAGTTATGCAAAATTCCGTAAAATTCATCCAGAATAAAGTAGTATTCAGAGGCCATTCCCAGAAAATTCAATATATACATCTTATTTGTCAGGTAAATATCTTTAATATACTATATTTTATTCAAAATCGTTAGAGACATTTTTGAGAAAATCAAAATTTTCGAAAAAAGTTCCATGTAAAGGGTAGTTTGGGGTGGGGGATTTTTCTCAAAATCTTCGTGTCGCATCCCTGGAAGATACTAAACTTAAATGCCAAGTTTGGTATTGTACCGACTTTTCGGCACACACACACACACACACACACACACACACAAACACAGCCCTTTTTGTGAAAATGCTTTTTTTGGGATACAGGGGACCCTAAAACATATATTTCCGGTGAAATCTCGGTATCTAATTTTTGGGTGGAGTGCAATACAATACCTTCTCTATACACTATGTACACAGTACGTGTAGAGAAAGTAAAAACAGATCGCTTAATTCCCTAACTTTACTGCGTAAAGCAGCGCTAAAATTCTCAGCAAATTTTGAGTAAATAAATATAGCATGACTTTACTCACCGTTGTGATGACAAAAATGGCTTAGACCTGATCCTCACGTAGCAGCATGGACGACTATTACTGTGGCAGGATCAATGAAGTGTACCGGTAACTCACCACGAACGAGAGTCGCCGCACCAGGTGTAACGGTATCACCTCTCACGACGCGAAGGCGAAACCGGACTGGTGTGTCTGTTCTTTCGGACGAGAGTCACTTTTCCGGCTGCCCCCTCCCCTTTTTGTTAACCCTGTACCACTCGACCCGATAGTGATGTAGGTACCTGCCACATCGTTTTCACATTTACACGCTTTACACGGAAATTAAAACTCCCGTGAAGCAAAACAAAGCTGTACTAAGCTCTTTCCGATATGGTCTAACTAGTCAACAATTAGCCTCATACTTCCATTTATAATTCCGGAGAAAGCTGAAATTATTAGAAACATTTTACTGAAGGTGAAGGTCACATTACCTTAGTCAGAATTACCTGTGCACTGTGATATGATAAGCCTATTCTAAAATAGAGGGTTTCCACAAAAGATTACTCCAAAACTAATATTTTCAGAAAATGAAAAAAAAAAATCTTATGTGTCCCATTCACATCACTTTCTCTACATCTCTGCAATAAATTATTGTTAAAAAGCTTATGCTTCTATTTACTTCGTGCTGATCGAGAAAAAAATAGCAGAAATAGTCTTATTACTTGCTCCCTTGTAATTAGAAGCGAAATAAGGGGATACCATAGTTTTTTTTTAATACAATTCCGGAGTCTTGTCGGGACCTCGGCGCTGTATACCCTACTTTTATTGACCTAATTGTTTTACTTTTGTTTGCTGTATGATTATTAAACTTCTGTTTTCTTCTTTTTACACACACATATACACAAACATATATAGCACCCAGGCCCAAGGCGGGACTCGAACCCACGATCCCCTGCGCTACGAAGCACCGAAGCGAGACGCCTTGGCGAGCGCGGCCATGGGAATCGGCAATAGGTTAAAGTGATAGTCAAAAGTTGGTTGCTATGTGACTGAAGTTCCTTTGTTTTTATGGACAGGAGTTGACAAATTCCTGTATGAGAAAATGTATACTTTTTTCAAAGCTGAAATCAATACAAGGAATATCTCAAAAACTCCACGAAAAAAAATGTATATAACATAAAGTGTGTGTTTTAACGTGCTCTACATTTTTTGTGTGGTAAGTTTCTGTCCATCTCTTACAGTTTAGCAATTATGCAAAATTCCTTAAAATTCATCCACAATAAATTAAGTAGTATTCAGAGGCTATTCTCAGAAAATTGAAGATATACATTTTATTTGTCAGCTAAAATCTTTAATATATATTTTAATCAAAATCATTAGTCATTTTTGAGAAAATAAAAATTTTCGAAAAAAGTTCCATGTAAAGGGTAGTTGGGTGTGGGGGGATTTTTCTTGAAAATCTTCGTGTCGCATCCTTGGAAACTTAAATACCAAGTTTAGTATTGAACGGTATTTTCGTTTTTCAGTAATGCTGTCCAGACACACACGCACACATTTTTCCAAAAAGTCTTTATTTGTATTTAGGGGAACCCAAAACATGTACTTCCAGTGAAATCTGGGAATCGAATTTTTGGGTGAAATGCAATACCTCTTTTATACACTATATACATAGTACGTGTAGAGAAAGTAAAAAATCATGGGTAAAACTTAACAACAACGTACATACTATACCGTCATAGGACATATTTAAAAATTACCCATGGATGGATGTATTTAAATTACAGCTGGATCGCTTACCATGTATTTAGAATGCGGCTGTCGTCTGCTATTTCCCTCGCCATATTGGACGTATATAACGGTGAGTGAGCTAATGTTTCTGGTTACGCTTAATAAAGAAATATATTTAGTTAAGATCATTATAATTATGAATAAGAAAATATTAAACCGACCACTGCCTATTTTTCTTGTATTTACAACAATAATCTCTCCTTGACTTTACGAAAATAAAACTTATATTAATAATTTGCAACCATTGCTCCGATTTCCATTGAACCGGTTCAAATGTCATTACAGAGCTAAACTACCCTCAATGTTTTACAGGCAAAAGGAAATTAACGATATTAATATCCTATTTTTAAAAGGACCAACGCTCTCAACATATAATTCACAAAACTTCAGGTGTAGGCATTAATTTTGCATTAATACACCTTTTGTTAGATGTGAACAATTGTGTGTTTTAGATATTGCTTGATGTAGGTTTTGCAAATAATAAATATGCATTTGTTGTCAAGTATTCTAAGTAATAATCTTTAGTTTTTGATTGTGTATAATTGTTTAATTGCAGGAAAGGCATGAAGTTAACAAGACAGGAATCAGTGCAGATCAGAAACACCGAGAGTAGTAGAAAACAGACTCAGCACATGAACAGGGATGATAAGACCATTCAATCTTACTACGAAAATCCATTGGGTATCTAGGAGTTGTCCGCGACTTGATGGATTACTGTTAATAATACGAGGGTCGACTGATAAGTCCCGGACCTCTCAATGAAAACAGCATTTAATTTTTTTTTTTTGCTTTATTTTTCAACATAATGTCAGAAAGACTAATACATTTGTCATATCAGTGTTCTAATTTAATTAAACCATCTCTGTAGTGCGATTTATCAAGGTCCTCAAAATAGCTGTTTACCGCATCGATGACCTCGTTGCCGTGAAATCTTCGTCCTCCAAGAATTTTTGGGGGGTTTGGGAACATGGTCACTGAGTGCTAGATTTGGCGAATAGGGTGGATGTTCAAGCAATTCGAACTTTAATTCGCACATTTTTCTCATTGCAATGACTGAACGATGTCGTGATGAAACAATTTTTTTTTTTCCAAAAGAGGTATTTTTCTTTTCACCTCATCACTCTAACGTTGCAGTAAGCTTGCGAGGTAGTCACCAGTGATAATTTTACCCTTTTCCAAGTAATCAGTAAAAATAATTCCCTGTGCAACCCAGAAAATACTCGCCATAACCTTGTTAGCTGACAAAATTGACTTAAATACCAAGTTTCATATTTCATCGCATTTTTTTGAGGTATCGTGTTCACGGACACACGGACACAGACAGACCTTTTTCTAAGACGCCTATTTCCGGTGAAATCTCGGAATTGAATTTTTGGGTGGAATGCAATATCTTCTCTATACACTATTTATATAGTACGCGTAGAGAAAGTAAAAGAATGAAACGATGAAGTCAATTACAATCTACTTTGTGATCAGGAGAGTAATTAAACTCATACTCGATAAACGCCTGAGATGGCGCTAGTTTATGCAACAACAACGAGGATTCACAACTTTCCCGGTACCCTCATAAATTAATCTGTTTTTACTTCCTCTAGCTCGTATGCACAGTGTACCTACATAGTGAACAGAAAATGTATTGTATTTCACCAGAAATATATGTTTTGAGGTACCTGAATCCTAAAAAAACATTTTAGAAAAAGGTCCGCGCTTTGTGTATCTGTCTGTGAGTCTGTAGACAGCACAGTTAAAAACGAAAACCTATTAAATACCAGACTTGGCTTTTCAGTTCAGTATGTTTCAAGGATGCAACACGAAGATTTTCAACAAAATCCCCCCGCCCCCAACTACCCTTTACATGGAACATTTTTCGAAAATTCTGATTTTCTCATAAAATAGCTCTATCTGTTTTGATTAAAATTTATATTAAAGATATTCACTTCACAAATAAAATGTATATTTTGAATTTTTTATGAATAGCTTGATTTGGTTGATTTTTGCAGAATTTGGCATAACGGTTAAACCCTAAGAGAGAGACAAAACCATACTGCACAAAATATAGATCTAATTACAACTCATAATTCATGTCATATTCTTTTTTCTTGTAGAGTTAGCCGTCTTTATTCATTGTTATTAGTTTCATTTTAAACTAATTAACTTTTCTTAAACGGGACAACACAAATTGTTTCCTATATCGACCAGCTTTTAAAAGATTTGACTATTGCTTTAGCCGAATGTATCCGCTTAATTCCCTTTAACTTACAAAGAAGCAAGTAATAAGACAAATGTTTATCTACGAGGGCGGATCAAAAGGTAACTACAATATTTTTTTTTTTTTTTTTTTTTACAAAAATGTGATAGTTAAAAAAAAAAAAAAAAAAGTCACAAATTAACTTACACCTTTTATTTACTTTTCGACATAGTCGCCAACTTTCTAAACACATTTGTTCCATCGTGATACCAGTTTAAATATGCCCTATTCGTAGAAGTCCGATTCCCTGGGGTGTCTGCGGACTATTGATTTCATTTCCGCAAGTGTTACAAAGCGTTGGCCGGCCAGGAGTTTATTCATGGGAGCAAACAGATGAAAGTCCGACGGTATAAGGTCCGGACTGTATGGTAGATTTTGGAGCATCTAACTAAATTTGATGATTTTCTGACGAACAGCAGCAGCAACATGGGGGCGAGCATTGTTTCATGACATCGTCAGCATTATTATTATTATTATTATTATTATTATTATTATTATTATTATTATTATTATTATTATTATTATTATTATTATTATGATTTTGTATAATGTTTAACGCCAGCATTAATGTTGTGAGGTTTGTCACGAAGAGCACGATGCAACTTCACCAAAGGTTTAATGTAGGCTGCAGCATTCACAGTGGTCCCGTGTTCATCAAAGCCCACAATAAAACAACATGCATATTCCAGTTAACACTGTCACAAGCACTTTCCTAGAAGAATAAGCCACTTTGAACTTTTTCTTTACTGGGGTACCAGCATATTTCCACTCCATACTTGCCTACTCTGTTTCGGGTGTGTAGTGGTATGCTCACGACTCATCACTAGTGACGATTCCTTTAAGAAAGTCATGTCCTTCTGCGGTGTACCGCGTTAAGTGATCCAAGCTTGACATTATTTGCCGGCTCTTGTGGTTGTCTATCAGGTTTAGGCACCCAGAGAGCACTAACTTTACGAAATTTCAATGTGTCATGAACAATATCGCACACTGCACCACGTAAATGTTGAACTGTTGCGATAAGGTTCACAGTTGCACATGCCGGTCGTTCAAAATTGCCGCCTCAGTGCCTCTGGCATTCTGCGGGGTTGCAGAATGTCTCCCGGAGCGTGTCGAATCACTAAGGTTTACACGGCCCTCTTGGAAGAATGCAGACATTGCTACGGTCCATACAATCATCCCCGTACACGCCACGCATGTCTCTGTGTACTTCTCTTAGTTTTTGCCTTCGGCCCACAAATATCCAGCCACATCTCGCACATGGACGGCAGTAGCATGCGCGCCATCTTCATTGTGTAGTTCACGCTTCTCTCGCTAGAACTGCGAAGGAGCGTGAAAACCTCAAAATATATCTGTGTGGAATAGCAACATCGCAGAAAAAAAAAAAAAATTGTGCGTTTTACTTTTCGATCCGTCCTCGTAGATTAGCATGGTGTAGATAAAAGAACACCCTTTTGCAAGAAAAGTTTGTTTGTGGAACAATAGAGAAGGTCTTGTGAATGGAACAAATCAGAATTTTTAGTATTTTGACACTAGTTAAACCATTGAAAAAATGACGTATCTTTAGTTTTACTGAACATAAGCATTAGTAAATGATGCATAGCCCGCCTTGGTAGTGTGGTGGTAGCGTGTCTGCCTCACATTCAAAAGGTCGTCAGTTCAAATCTCGCTTAGGGCGAATTACCCGGGTAAGGGTTTTAGCGGGGTTTTCTCTTATCCTGAGAAGACAAATGTCGAGTAACTTTAAGCTCCATGGACTCCGAGATCATTTGAGCATCATTTCGCCAATTTAATTCATCGTCCGATATGACCAACGTGAACGAGACCCGAACTCGGAAACTATCTTTCACTTGAAAGCCAGTATCATATCCACTACGCTAGAGAGGTACTCTGTAATATGTCCCTTCGTTTTTCGTGTTATGCTCTCAAATGGTTGATAAATTAGCCAGTGGTGTACTGGCACTTCAGAAACTTATAGCCGTTACTTCGAAATTTCAATGAACAGGCCATAAGTCTCCCATCTCAAATTACTTATTTAAGTAATCTACATATTCTGTGAAAATATTTCGGTATAGTTCATTAACACCTTTGTATGTATGTATGCATGCATGTATGTATGCATAAACTTTCAATTCACATTTACACAATTCATTGCTCGATACAGTAGCGATAGCAGTAATCTGATGTGTAGCGATAGCAGTAATTTGATGTTTAAAGAGAGTATCAAGTGTGATGGGCTTGAAAATTCACATTATACGCATAGGCCCAGGGGGATAGAAAAGAATAACTTCAGTATAAATATCTGTCCCAGAATTCGACCTCACAAATTGGTAGGATTGTACAGGGGTCCTAGATAAACAGTGTGAGATGGGTAATTTATTGTATTTTTTGCCAATGCCAAATTTATGGCATGTTTTCTGGGTCGCACACCAATGGCCGAAAATTAAAAGAATGTGGAAGTGTGAGTCCTATTTTCATTCAGAACTTCTCATTTGTATGCCAGCAGTCGAAGAAATTATACATTGGTGCACAATCAATACAATATTTAAAATTACTGGACTTAACTTGGCAAGACTGCCAATTCTTTGAGGGTGTTAGCGTCTCTGATAACAGCTCGGATGATTTCAGATCATGTGTAGTTAGCTAGAGCTCTCCATCAAAGCATACTGGTGGATGAGTTATTTTTACTTTCTCTAGTCGCATATGTACAATGAAGGTATTGTAATGTACCCAAAAATTCGATACCGAGATTTCAACGGAAATATATGTTTTGGGGGTCTCCTGAATCCGAAAAAAGCATTTTTTAAAAAAGGTCCGTGTGTGTGTCTGTCTGTCTGTCTGTGTGTGTCTGTGGACAGCATAGCCCCAAAACGAAAAGACCGTTAAATATCAAACTTGGTATTTAAGTTTAGTATCTTCCAGGGATGCGACACGAAGATTTTCAAAAAAATCCTCCCACCACAAACTACCCTTTACATGGAAAAATTTTCGAAAATTTTGATTTTCTTAAAAATGGCTCTAACGATTTTAATTAAAATCCCGTATACTAAATCTATTTATGTCCGAAATAAAATGTATATCTCGAATTCTTTGGGAATAATCTCTGAAGACCTCTTTATTCTGGATGCATTTTGCCGAATTTTGCTTAACTGCTAAACCGTAAGAGATAGAATAAAATTTACTCCACGAAAAAATGTACATCACGACAAAACACACAATTTATGTCCTTTACGTTTTTGTTGTGGAGGTAACCGTTTCCGAGATATTCCTTGCTATTGGTTTCAATTGTGAAGTACTTAAACTTTTCTCAGACAGGAAGTGTCCATTTTTCTTTTGTTCTACTCCTGGCCAAGCAAAGAAGTGATTTGCAACGACAATCGCATAACGATAGCTTTTAAAACATTTGACAATCACTTTTGCATAGCGCATTCCCTTATTCCCTTCTACTTTTAAGGAACTAAGTACTAAGAACATTCTGCTAGTATTTATCTCGATTAGCATTGTGTACAAAGAAGAGTAATCTTTTGTAGGAGGTTTGTAGAGCAGCTAGAGAAACTCATGTGAGTGTAACACATCAGATTTTTTTTCATTACAGAGCGCTTTTACATTTCTGAAGCAAAACGCTAAAACTCACCTATACTAATTACTTTCAAAAGACTGTGAATGTTATCTACGTAGTGTTCAATATTAAATACAGTAATTGTCAAGGAACCTGTTCAGATTAATGTAATAAAACAGTTAGACTTGTAGTAATGGAACTATGATTTTAGCTACTGTAAGGATTCGAACAGAGGTGACTTGATTTTGTCCGTATGAGGCATTATCCGTTTTAACCATTTGAGCTATTGTGGACGTAGTATTTCTGAAAATCTTCTCTTCTGCTAACACGTGAGTACTGTAAATGGCAAATGGCGTGTTATTTATGGACGATCTTTAACTACTGTGGTTCTCAGCGTCCCATTCTAAAGTGGGCATGAAAGACCACTTAATTTTGCCCAGAGGCCTCTCTATCAGGCTTGAGGTTCTTTTACGTGCCGTAAATCTATGACATGCGACCAACGGCTTTACTTCCCTTCCGAAGGAAGCCATGCTAAGGATTTTTACGCCCGGGTTTGAGCCCGCGACCTTGGGTATATGAAGTCAGCATGGTAAGCATTACACCACGGTGGGCGACTACTGTGAGAACCATGAATTATTAAACTTTGTGTTCATATTGTAAAAGAGTACACAGTATGTGTAAGAAAATAAATTGCTTTCACGAAGTGCGAAACGGAGAACACACAGACTAACATTCTAAGACAATCTAAACGCGAATTTCAGAGCGAATGTGCTTTTGCTGCCACGTAGTAAAATTGCGCATACTTAAGAGCCTCGCTTACCAGATATCCGTTGAATTCAAATGAACAATTATTGACACGAACTTTAGCTTCCTGTACTGAGGTTCACAACAATCCTGAAATTTTTGACAGGGTGCGAAGGAGTACCATAGGTTAAAGTGATAGTCAAAAGCGATAGGTTGCTATGTGACTGAGGTTCCTTTGTTTGTAAGGACAGGAGTTAACAAATTCCTGTATGACAAAAGTATGTTTTTAAAACTGAAATCAATAACAAGGAATACCTCAAAAACAATCAACATAAATTGTGATCTACATTTTTTGAATAGTAAGTTTTTCTCTATCTCTCACGGTTTACCAGTAATGCAAAATTTAATAAAAAATATCCAGAATAAAGAGGTCTTTAGACCCCATTCCCAAAAAATTCAAGATATACATTATATTTGTCATGTAAATATCTTAAATATAAGAGGTTTTAATCAAAATCGTTAGAGCCATTTTTGAGAAAATCAAAATGTTCGAAAATTTTTCCATGTAAAGGGTACTTAGGGGTGGGGAAATTTTCTTGAAAACCATCGTGTCGCATCCTTGGAACATACCAAGTTTAGTATTTAACGGCCTTTTCCTTTTTGAGCTATGCTGTCCATATACACACACGCGCGCGCGCGCGTGAACCTTTTTTTACAAATGCTTTTTTGGATTCAAAGGGTCCTAAAACATGTATTTCCGGTGAAATCTCGGCATCGAATTTTTGGGAGGTATATAATACTTCATCTATACACTATGTACATAGTATATGCGTATAGAGAGCGTAAAAATGTATAACATATATTGTGTGTTGTAACGAAATCTAAATTTTTTGTGTAATAAAGTTTTTTTTCTCTATCTTATGGTTCTATCTCAGTTATGCAAAAGTCATCCAGAAAAGAGATCTTCAGAGACTATTCCCAGAAAATTCAAGATATACATTTTATTTATCATGTAAATGTCTTGAATATTCGGTATTTTAATCAAAATCATTACAGCATTTTTTGAGAAAATCAACATTTTCGACGTATTTTATTGTGTAAAGGGAACCTTAGTGTGGGGAATTTTCCTCAAAATCTTTGTGTGACATCCTTTGAATATACTAAACTTAAATATCAAGTTTAGGTAGCAAAAATATTTTACCGACTTTTCATTTTTGAGTTATGGTGCTCACAGACACTCGGACACACATAAACGTACACATAAACACACTATACAAGGACCTGTTTCTAAAAATGTTTCTTTTTTGGGTACAGGAATCCAAAAATGTGTATTCCAGGTGAAATCTCGGTGTCGAATTTTTGGGTGGAGTGTAACATCTTCTCTACCTATTTACCATGTACTATGTAGAGAAAGTAAAAATCAATTGAAACTGGAATGAATGCGTGATACCACAGCATTATCTCCACAATTTCAGTTACCAGAAAATATTTTACCAAATTAAGCACAATATATAAATTTACAGAAAGAACATTCGGGAATAAAGGCGTTTCATAATGCATTTTTGAACCTATTAAAATAAAAACAATAATAAATGTATGTACATATATATGTACATACATTTATTATTGTTATATATATAGACACACACACACACACACACACACTTTTCTATGGTTCGTTTTATGGTTAGAAGAAGTTATTTTAATGGATATAGACCACTGTAGAGGTTAAAATAAATATATAATAAAAATAAGTAAACTGTAATTAATTGTTTTTTATATAAATAGACGTCACTTAAACTGGTAGGTTTTCTATTAACAGAACAAAGCAATTTTCAATAGACAAGTCCTAACTTCAGGGTAGAAAGCTAAATACAAGGTTACTTTTCTAACTACTATATAAAGCATTGTTAACCAAGAAGATCAAACGATCGAATGATCCGCACTTCGAAGCAAACAACATCCCCGTACTAAAGATGGCAGCACTGCTCGTTCCACAATTTGTTGTCTGCCTTTGTTTCACCTCCCTATTGTACATACAAAGCGTTCAGGGGAACAGCATCGTATATGCCTAGTTGCACTGACGTTCAAACTTGAAATAAAAATAAAATATTTTGTTGATTCTGATAAGGGGTTTTACACATTTTGAAATAAATAACTTATAATATACCATCCATTATTGTGCATAATATTTCACTATCATCGTGTCTAGGGTTAGAAACATCACATTAAATTATAATTTAGTTCAAAACTCGAAATGTTCAATTTCCATTACGTTTTGGACATACCAAGGACTCTGAACATAGTCTATAGGGTACATTGGCAATTTGAGAAATAAATATACATTAAAGGAATACATAAAGCAGAGCTCCGTTTAACTTAATTGCCTATATATTTCATTTTCTAACCATTTAAAACAAGTAAATTATTTAACAGTTATATAATTCCGCTATTATCAGCACTTTAATTTCTGCAATATTTTGGGCTATACATTTTACCAGCATAATGGTTATTGCTATCATTAATATGGAACGTATGTGAGGATTTTCATATCTTTATATCTGAACCAAATGTTCAGAAACGATTAATTCCCGGTGGCCGCGCCCTGGTCGAGAGCTTAAACCACTCCCTCACCAAGCGAAAGCATGTAGGATTTGTAGTGGACAAAGCGACGCAGGGACGGGTTTTCTCCGGGTTCTCCGGTATCCCCCGCCATTGCATTCCACCGGTGTCCATCTTCATTCCAAGTATCATCAGTGTCATCGCCTGCGGTCCCATTTGTAGTAAACGCGGACGTCAAACACTATCCAAAAAAAAAAAAAAAAAAAAAAAAAACAAGAAAAGAAAAGAAAGATTAATTCCAGTCCGTTGGCCATTGTGGGACTATGGATTTTCTTCGCGGGTCGGTAGGCAAATGGGGTATGGTTGCCCTTCTACCACACATTTTCTGCCCATCATTTCCCATCCCATCATTAGCTTTCATCTGTTTCAAGATTGTAGGACCGGGCGTCAGCGATTGGTGTGTTGCGGCACTGTTGGGATTTTGCTATAGGTCAGATTTCTTGCTAGCGATTCTCAACATGGCTACCCTCCTGAGAACTATCCTCCTCTACTGAGAGATTGTCTCGGAACCCCCGGAGACTGGAGGATTAGACAATATTATAGGCGTCAGCATAGGCTTCATAAGGAGATATTAGGGATCCCTTGCTAGCGCACATCTTTGTCCGGATGTGGTCGCCCTTCGTATTTTCTCCACATTTCCAAAGATTCATATTGGAGAAAAAAATCTAATGTGTTATATTCTTACGGCTTTCTCTAGCTGTTCTAAAGACAAACTTCTTACAAAAGATTATTCTTCTTTCTACATCATGCTAATGGAGATAACCAGTGTCAGAATACGTTTATTACTTCATTCCTTATAGAAGGGAACTAAAGGAATGCACTAGGCTAAAGCGATAGTCAAATGTTTTAAAAACTGTCCCTATGCGATTGTCATTGTGATTCGTTTCTTTGCTTGGTCAAGAGCAAAATAAAAAGAAATACGGGCGACTTCCTGTTTTAGAAAAGTATAGGTATTTTAAAGTTGAAACCAACAACAAGGAATATTTTGGAAGTACATAGTTACCTCCAAAACAAAAGGATAAGACATAAATAGTGTATTTTGACAACATCTACCTGTTTTGTGTGTCTCTTACGGTTTATCAATTATGCAAAGTCATGCAGTTCCAAGGAAATTTGAGACATACTTTTGTTGTGTAAATATGTTCAATATACAGTGGTTTAATTCAAATCGTTAGAGCCATGTTTGAGATAAATTTTCCATATAAAGAATAGTTTGGGATGGGGGGATTTTCTTGAAAATCTTCGTGTCGCATCCTTCGGAGATCCTGAATTAAATACCAAGTTTGGTTTTTAACGCACATGTCGTTTTTGCTGTCCACAAATACACACATACACACAGATAGAAAGACCGATAGACACACACTGGCCTTTCTCTAAAAAGTGTTTTTATCAGGGGATCTCAAGATATATATTTCCGGTGAAAACACAGTATCGAGTTTTTGGTTTGAATATAACACCTTCTCTATCTTCTTACATGTTGTGCACATGCGTTAAAAAAAATAAAAAAAAAAAAAATGTCCAATGTGGCTTACTTGCAGTGCGGTGCCCATTACTGACCCCCCCTCCCCGTCTATCTACTCCTAATTCCAATTTTGCTTTCTCTAGCACGTGTATACATACAATGTGCACAGTAGCTAAGGAGGTAGCCATTGTATTCCACCCAAAGTTTCAATGTCGAGATTTAACCGGAAATATATGTTTTGAGGTCTTCTAAGTCCGAAAAAAAAACATTTTTAGTAAAAAGTGCATGTGTATGTGAGTGAGTGTGTGTGTGACAAATAGACAGACAGACAGATAGATAGATCGATCAATCGATCAATGGATGGATGGATGAATGGACGGACGGACGGATGGATGGACGGATGGACGGAGGGACGGACGGATGGACGGACGGATGGACGGACGGACGGGTGGCTGGGTGGATGGTTGGATGGATGGATAGATGGACGGACCTAGGGTGCCGTGTGATTGGCTAAGGGGTGCCGCGAGATATTGAGATAAAGAAAAAAAAATACCTTCTACTGAAGCCTTAAGTCTTGTAATGTCTTGAAATAAAATAAGTCAAATCAATTACTCTCATGCACGGCAGTTGGTGATAGTGGTCGATTCATTTCAATAATTCAGTTATACTAGTATCTCACAGATGGCATTATAGCTATACCCTGCCGAGCATTCCCGAGACTACTCGCTTCCTCACGAACATTCCCGAGACTTCGACAGATGAATATATAAAAGTGTACGCCGCTTGGCGCTTTCAGTTGTCTTCCTCGCGTTGATTCACAGTGTTTAGCTATGGATAAGTTCATTGTTAAACGTAAACGCCAGGACAGTGAAAGTGAACAGTCGGCTCCTACTGCTTGCTTTAAGAAGCCAAATCTTACAGTTTCTCCCGGACCGTCGAATTCACCACATAAAGAAGACAAACGAAAGAAAAGAACATACCAGGACAGTTACTTAGCGTATGGATTTAAGTGGAATAACGAGGAAAACCCTATCCCTGTGTGTTTAGTTTGTGGCGAAACACTTAGCAACGAAGCCATGGTACCTAGCAAACTGAAGCAGCATCTTACAACAAAGCATCCTAGTGTATCACAGAAAAGTGTAATGTATTTTTCACATATATTAGAAGGGGAGAAGAAAACAGCTGTGCGAATGGTAAAGAGAGTGACCATAGGTGATACTGCTCTTGAAGCCTCATTTAAAGTAGTAGAACTGATAGCTAAAAAAAAGAAACCTCATACTCTTGGAGAGGAAATCATTGGCCCTGCATGTCAAGTTATAGTTTCAACAATACTTGGCGAAGGAGTAGCTAATCAAATTTCGAAAGTTCCTCTGTCCAACAACACAATCAGCCGCAGGATATCTGAAATGTCATGCAATATCAACGAACAAGTCACGGAGAAAATAAAAACTTATAGAACATTTGCTTTGCAAGTAGATGAGAGTCTCGATATTGGTGACAAACCGCAACTCCTTGGTTTTATCAGATATATTGATGAAAAAGATATTAGTGAACAGTTTCTGTTCTGTAGACCGCTGGAGACTACAACAGAACCCATGATATTTTCGTTTATATTAATTCCTATCTCAATGACTATGATCTTTCATGGAAAGACTGTTGTGGTATATGTACAGATGGTGCACCATCTATGTCTGGGAAAATTAAAGTTTTTACTGCCAGAGCTCTCAATGAAAATCCATCCATTATTATAACTCACTGTTTTCTGCATAGAGAGGCATTAGTCGTGAAAGCGTGTAATGAAGATTTTGCTGAAGTGTTTAACCAAGTTGTGAAAATGGTGAACTATATGAAGTCTCGACCTTTAAAGTGCAGAATTTTTGAACAGTTATGTCGCGCAACGGATACAGCTCATACCTCTTTGTTACTTCACACAGAAGTAAGGTGGTTGTCGCGGGGTCGTGTATTGAACCGGTTTCTCGAACTTAAAGAACAGCTAAAATCTTTTTTTAAGGATGAAAATCAAGACACATTTCATGAGCTCTTGCTAAGTGATTCTTGGTGTTTTGAACTGTCGTATCTGGCAGATATTTTTCATAAGCTGAATGAACTGAATGTTTCGATGCAGGGTCGACATGAAACAATAATCTCCTCAACCAATAAAATGAAAGGTTTTAAAAGAAAACTTAGTTCTTGGAAGTCTGCAGTTCAAAAAGGAGATTTGTCGAACTTTCCATCTCTTCTTAATGTGGCAGGAGATAAAGATCTGGGTAAACTGAAAGACCGCATTTGTGATCACGTATCAAGATTGCAAGATGCAATAGATGCGTACTTTCCAACTATTTCCACTACGAATCTCGACTGGGTTGTCTCACCATTTGATTTCGTAGATAGTGCAGAGGAAATAGATTTCACTGCTTGCGAACGAGATGAATTTATTGATCTTTGCGATGATTCCACACTCAAAGGTAAGTTCACCAAGTGTGAGGCGTCGGTGGCTAGTTTTTGGCTTCAACGGAGAGAGGAGTACCCTAACCTAATGAAGAAAGCAATTAACGCACTTTTGCCCTTTTCAACATCCTATCTATGCGAGCAAGCCTTCTCTGCTATGGTGACAATAAAATGCAAAGCAAGAAATAGACTGAATAACCTTGAGGATGATTTGCGTGTTTCACTGTCAACTGTAAGACCCGACAGCACATATCTGTGCTCTAAGCATCAATCACAAGTTTCACATTAATCATTAATCGAACAAAATTTATTGATGTATTTTTACTCAGTGATTGTAGTAAAGTTTACTGTATTATGTTATGGTGTACGTTATTATTATATAATATTTCAATAAATTAACATATTAAGCTTAATTTTCTTTTAATTCAAGGAAGGGTGCCCCTGGTGTTTAATGTTATTCCCAAGGGTACCGTGAACTTCAAAAATTTGGGAAACACTGCTCTAGATCAATGCGGCTGCGCCGTGGGCATGTTGCCTATCACCTACGCGGCCCACGTTCAATTCCAAGCGACCGCATGTGAGATTTGTGATGGACAAAAAGGCTTAGGGCGGGTTTTTCGGTCCCCCCCCCCATCGTATTCCATCGGTGCCTCATCCTCATTCCATGCAAAACCAGTGTCATCGCATGCGGTTCCATAGTAGTAAAAGCGGGCGTTAAACACTATCAAAATATCTAGAAGAGTGCTGTGTAACTTTCTCATGTGCTCGGGCACATTTAACTAATACATATTGAGGTGAGGGCGTAACCACTTTTTTCTCCATTTTGTTTCTCTTCTTTTGGCTGCTGCTATATGTTTCAGTGTAAAAACATTTCTAAGAATTACAATTATAATTGCTTAGGTTTACAACTTATATAGTTAATGTACAGTTTCGCAGTGCATGTTCCCTGCTAGTGCCAAAAAATTGGGCGTGTAGCTGGAACAAGCTACATCTTAATGCGTCTTCTGGATGTGAGTGTCAAACTGGATCGGTACTTATTCTTGATTATGCTCACAAGCGAGAATTTGACCTCGCAAGGATACGTGGAGAGAAAAAAGAATAGGTTTTCAAGCAACCCTACCAATGGTGGGATATATATTCCTGTCCACCAGTAATTGCTTTAACTTGATAAACATGAGTTCAAAGATATATCTTCTTGAAGATTTATAATTTCCATTTGTGTTTCCTCAAGATTACAATTTCCAAATATCTCACATATCGTATCTCCAAGTTCAGTGTCCCTCTCCGTGGTTTAATGGTTGCCATGCTGACTTCATATACCAAGGTCGCGGGTTCAAACCCAGCGGAGGACGATGGATTTTTCGGGCGTAAAAATCCTTAGCATGGCTTCCTTCGGAAGGGAAGTAAAGCTGTTGGTCCCATGTCGTAGATTTACGGCACGTAAAGGAACCTCAAGCCTGATAGAGAGACCTCTGAGCAAAATTAAGCGGACTTTCACGCCCAATATAGAATGGGACGCTGAGAACCACAGTAGTTAAAGAGCGTCCATAAATAACACGCCATTTACTTTTACAAGTGCAGTAATGTCAACTGATAAGGGTAATCATTGGCTTAAGTGCGTAAAACTAGCTAAACCTGCTTCTAAATTCTTTGACTAGAATTTCAAAATGCCGGTCAAAAGATAGAACATCACATATGCCGATATTTACGGTTTTCATAACTGATTTCAAAGTTGGAAGGTGTGATAGGGAATTTCTTTTTACATGTGCAATCTACAAGTTTAGTTTCCTTGAAAAGTATTTACATTAGTAATCGAAATGCTGTGATTTTTTCATTGCAGTTCGAGTTTAGCTCATTTGACTTTGAGGCAATATTTGCCAAGAAATCTAGTTCTAGGCGTCATGGCATCTGATCAAGTTCTTGACAATATTGCCCGGACGATGATTTTAGAAAATATTGTAGCATACCTAGTGTAGAATAGGAATCACCCCTACTAATGGTAGTATGAGCTGTTCGCGCCTGAGAATGGGAAGCAAGCCAGTACCTTTGGTTAGAAAGCTCAGCAACCACAAATAAACGCAAGGCTTCGAGGAGATACAGGGTTTCTAATATTAAGAAATAAAGTGTGGTCAGGGATAAGAGAACCCAAGGATTAGCCAAACTACATTCAGCTACTCTGGTACATTGTAGGGCTTGCATTTTACACTTTTTAAATAAAATTAGCCTGTCAGTCACAACATCAGCTGCTCAGATGAACAAAGGCCATTCTAAACTAGCTATTGAAGCTTTATAACAAAACCAATCCTTACGCTAGTATTGCTTTAAGACGACACAGCTATTTGGATATCTTGCCACTAATATCCATTGCTAAAACTGGTGCAACATTACCTTTTACTAAATGAAATATAATTTACCTTCTCAAAATGACTATATCAGGTACCCTATATCTTATATCACCCAGAAGACTGCAGAATGGCTCCAGAGTTTTCCCCCATATTAAGCCACCATGAAGAATTACGATGCTCAGAATCTGTTATATTATAAAGATTTATGAATAACCGGTGTTGTAGAAGATGACCTAATGCGATTTACTACAGAGTTACAATTTTCATGACATAGTCGAACTTCAAAAACTTTGCGCATAAAGCTTCCTGGTGAATGATACAGTGATAAAAAAATACAATTTGGAAATATATCATTTTTAGCACAAAGAGTAAGAAACCCATTATTCTTTCCAGTCATTGAAGGTGTCCCATTTGTTATAGCAACTGTGAAAAGTGAAATTTTACTCCTTTAAATTTCAGGAATACATTACATATGTCTTTTCACCTAGTACGTTCATGAGGTGACAGTACTTTGCGAATTCATTCTTAACTGCAAAGTCATGAAATACCATTCCAATAAATAAACAAAACTGTCCAATATCAGGAATATCAGTGCTTTTATAAAACTGAAGCGAAAGATATTCACACTATTGCAGGTCCTGATATACCTAATTGAGATTCTGAATCTTAGAAATCTGCTCATGTCTTGCAACAGTTTGTTGAGACAAGTGATAGAAGACATAGTGCAGACTTATCTCTGTGACCATCAAACACAGATTCCGAGACACTGACGTTGTTTCTTTGGCTACTTCCCCGTCACTGAAAGGTTTTCTCCTTTTCACTAAAACATATAGGCTTAGTAAGAGACCATTGTCACATTACTATTTTGCTGAACTGACTTTGTAAATACGATTTACTGTAATGCTAATTTTCATTTTAAATCGTTAACTTTGCGTTTTCGTGATTAATTAACAGAAATTTACTATTAAAGTTTGTGTGACTCGTCGACAAATGACGTTCTACATTACTTTTCTTGACACTACTTTTACAGACACACTACTGTTACATAATACATAATAAACACGGGTTTTCCTCTGAATTCCCAAAACAATACAGTCCTCCTGTCTTTTAGCCATATTATATTTAGAACATATGTATATTCAACGCGAGACACATAACTGGAGCTACCGTCACTATCTCCCAAGATATACCGAATGTTGTTTAAAAAGCTGACTCCTCCGTTCGCTATCGCTACAAACAGCAGCCAATGTTTAACTTACTGTTTGCGATAAAGCTTTGTTGGTACTCTGCCTTCAATTTCCAACAATTGAGGTCTATTAGATGAGTATACTTTGAGTGTAAAAAAGAATGTTTGATAGTGTTTTACGTCCGCTTTTACTACTATGGCACCGCAGGCGATGACATTCACAATGAATGGAGTGCGATGGAGCACCGTGGAATGCGATGGCGGGGGGAACCGGAGAACCCGGAGAAAACCCGCCTATGGGGCTTTGTTCACCACAAATTTAATGCGGCCGCTTGGGGTCGAACCTGGGCCCCCTAGGTGAGAGGTTCAAGCACCCAGCAAGTTTCATGGCCATAGGTGTATATCAGGAAGATGTTCGGAAGGAAGTAATTTTGTCCTGAAATTTGATTTAAAATTAGAAGATCTCAGAATAGAAATTCTTGAAGGGCGCCAGGAAATCATATTTCGGACGACATGGCACCCTCGGGCGCGGCATGATGGACTACGGTGTAGACCAGTGCTTAAAGGCATTAGAAAGATGGTGTGCTATAAGTATGCGTGACTGTATTAAAAAGTCTTATGTGTTACATCACACGACGTTTTCGGTCAATTCTGCAATTATTGCTCTTAAAAAGTATTTCTTCTATTTACTTTATGATAATCAAGATAAACATTAACAGAAATGGCCGTGGTCCAGTTGTTTCATTCTCTAACGTTTCGTCGAAAACGATCCTCCGGGAAGTCAAGGGCATAAATACAGCGCCGGAGTCTCGAGGACACATCTCTGAAGATGCCGAACGCAATTTTCGGCGAAACGTCGGAGTATAAAATAACGGATCAAGCCTGGCATATATAATGGAGCTGACGTCAGCCGTGAAAGCCTTAGCATTTATTAACAGAAATGGTCTCACTATTTTTTTCTAGCTACAAGGGAGTACATTAGGATAAAGCGATAGTCATTTATTTTACAAACTGGTTGCTATGTGATAATTTTGAAATTCCGTTATCTTTGCATGGCCAGGAAAACAAGAAACGAAAGACGGCTAGCCGTTTGAAAAAAGTATATATAGCTAAACATTTCCGAGTTTTTCCTTTTTATTGGTTTAAATTTTCCAATACTTACTACTTCGCGTCGCTAAACATAAATATCAAGTTTGGAATTTGACAGCCTTTTCGTTTTTGAGTTCTGTTATTATTATTATTATTATTATTATTATTATTATTATTATTATTATTATTATTATTATTACTATTGTATGCTTAACGTCCTTTAACCTCATTGGTGATATCAGACGATGAATGAAGTTGATGAAATGTTGCTCAAATGATCTCGGGGTCCATGGAGCTTAAGGTTACGCAACATTCGTTTTTCAGGATAAGAGAAAATCCCGAAAACAGCCTTAGCCGGGTAAACGAGATTCGAATTCGTGACCTGTTGAATGTGAGGCACACACGCCACCACCACGTTACCCAGGCGGGCCTCTGAGTTATTGTTCACAGAGGCGCGCGTGCGTACACACACGGACGTTTTTCTAAAAGTGCTTTCTTTGAATCAGGGGTTCTCAAAACGTATATTTGCGGTTAAAGATTGGTATCGAATTTTTGGATGGAATAAAAAATCTTCATTGTCTTCATGTACGATTTGAGGGAGGGAGTCAACGTGTTTTAACCTGGTTAAGCCATATCAGTGAATTGGGGAATCGGTACTCAAATGGGTTCATGGGGTATAAAGTTACTCTTTTCAGAATAAAATAACATTAATTGAATGTTATTTATGGACACTCTTTAACGGTATGGTTCTCAAAGTCCCATTCTGCATTGTAAGTTTGCTCAGAGGGCTCTTTATCAGGCTTCAGGTTCTTTTACGTGCCGTAAATCTGCGACACGAGACCAACGGCTTTATTTCCCTTCCGAAGGTAGTCATGCTACTGATTTTTACGCCAAAAAAAAAAAAAAAAAAAAAACACCGCCCTCCGCCTTGGGAACCAGAAGCTAGCAAGTTAACCATAGATCATTGAATAGGTTCAGGATAAGAACTAACTTACTTCTTGACTGTGACGCAGCCATGCTACTCCCACGCTATAGAGGTGGGCTACTATATTCATTGTAAGGAGAAAACGAAAAATATTATTATTATTAGTATTATTATTGTCAGTAAATAATAATTATTATTATTATTATTATAATTTTATACCCTTTGTAAATTTGTAATTTGGGACGATGAGCGAATGTGTGAAATGGATGTGCTTATATAATCTCGGGTAGCCAGAGGATTAAATCTACGTGTTTTCTAACGAAAGATTTGAGGGCAAACGTTGAATAAAAACCTTAACCAGGTTGCCTAATCCACCCAAGAACCGAAACCCTTTCGTTACGCTAGATGAAAGAACTTAATCTTTGCATCACGATGCTAGAAAAACCATAAAAATTAAAAAACGTGCTAACCAATGCAGTTCAACTTAGGGAGTATATGTTTTGCAATATATTAGAATAATCGAATCATGCTTAATATACACACGATCAAATAAATATATTCGTTGAAATTGTGACATTTTTCGAAGGAAAATATCATTTAATATAGTAGAGTTTAATATTTGTAATTTTCACGCTATTACAAACGTTTATTTCAGCATAAGAGTTATGCCGTAATTGAAAGTTTGAAACTACCGCCTTGCTTAGCAGACGAATTTGCGATTCTCCCCCCGTCTTGCGTTCGGATTGTACATTTGTTGTCAAATATGGCTGCCAAAACCCATGTGGATAATAGTGTTGGTGAAAGAAGACTTCGTCCAATTTATGGTAATTTAGAAAATAAGTTATAGTAATGGCATTTATGTGTCATAGTAATGTAATTCTACACATTCTGTATTTATTGTTTTATAACATTCTTCATTTAAAAGCAAGTTTCATTAATATCTTGCATGGTGCAAAGGGCTTTAAGTAGTCAATAATTTCAATTGTTCCTTTTTCAAATCCTTAAGATGGGCTGGACAATGCCAATAATAAGAAAGCTCTTCAAGAAGCAGAAAAGGTGTTGAAGAAGCAGCCTGACTTCCAGTGTGCGAAGGTAAAATTAATTTCATGTTGAACACATGGTTGCTTTATTACATAGCTTTACATAAAGTGAAAACCACAATGGCTATAGGATCTGACACAAAACTAAAATAAGGTGTAATATTTTAGGTTCTCAAGGCGCTTGCTCTGCTACGCCTTGGTAGAGAAGATGAATGTGAGCAGTTGCTTGATGTGGTAAGGAGTGAGGTTCCATCAGATGACTCAACACTGCAAGCA
Organism: Hymenopus coronatus; assembly: GCA_030762935.1. NCBI lineage: Eukaryota > Metazoa > Arthropoda > Insecta > Mantodea > Hymenopodidae > Hymenopus > Hymenopus coronatus. The sequence continues at coordinate 126,983,959 of CM060888.1, read as the reverse complement.
ATGACAATATGTTATAGGGAATTACATAAACGTAAGTCATCAAGAAAAGAACCAAATTAGTAAATTTATTCTTTTAGCATAGTTGAATATGAAAGGTGCCTAACTATTTAAGCATATGAGAGGTATAAGGATACACACATTCGTAAGGCTGTAGCATTTGCGTAGTTCACCCATAATTTGTTTATTTTTCATATTATTTGTATTTTAAGTAACATTTGTAATAGATACATTATTTATCATTTAAAAATTTACTACTCGGTTAACCTTGGCAATAAAACACTTCACAGTGAACACCAACTACACAACTCTGTGTAAATTTATGGTCCTCTTTAAATGGTAGTCTTTTAAACGGTAGAACTTATATAATTATTTAATTGTTTTCATCTTATGCAATAGACATCCTCTGTGAACATTTACCTCGAGTATGATTGTTTCCCTTGCTGTTCTCCATGCTTTGCACAAGAGAAATAATTATGTCATACTCTGTCACAAATGAAGAGGAGAAAAGGTGCACATTTTACACAGAGGTTCTGTTATTTTGGTGCTGAAATATTCAAAATGTTTCTGATCTGATTCATATAATAGCAATTATTGGAAGTAATACTAATGTAAGGCATAATACTAAAGAGGGCGCTAATAATTAGTAGTCAAGCGCCCTTAAACCTCAATGATCAACATCATCATAATACTAAAAGTTAGCAATTTAGATAACTTGTTGAGTAGTTAGATAAAATGGCAAAATTTCCATACTTAATAATTATTTAAAATGGTATTAGAGTGCAATAATAATGGTAAGATTACCATGTTATGTGATGTATGTGAAGTTGTTGGCACTTTTTTACCGTTTAAGCCACTCATTCTCCCTATTTAGGGCATTTTCTTTTATAGCAAAAGTAACTAACTAAGCCAAGAAAACATGCTATATTCTTAGTAATCTATGGATGCATTACTTGTTGAATTAATGAGATCCCTTGATTATGCCGGGTTCATACAGGTTTTGGCAGATCCCTTGGCTGTGCTTTGCAGATTAGTGCTTTCACAGTGGGCCCAGCAGCATTTGCTATTGATATTTTGGCAACACCATCAGCTGCCAGTATTAGTTATTCATATGCTGGCAACTGTACATCAGAGCATGTCATATCAGCCAAGTGTGTGATGTTTTGAAATGATTGTCAAGTACAGAAGATAGTTTGATAAAATAATCTAGAGCTAAACCAGTTAACATTAGTTTTGAACCAATATGTTGCCAGCTTTCTTAACACAGTTGATTATAGTTAAGTACTCTTATAATAATTCCTGCACAGTAATAAGTTATTGCTGGTGCTCAATGATTATATTCAATTTAAGGAATGGCATAAAAGCTCATGCCACAGGCACTAGATGCAAAGAGCTGAGATTTCCTTCTTGTTGGCATACAGCAAACTGTCCGCAATGAAATAGCCAGCTTATTTATTAATACATTATATTTTAGTTCAATGACTGTATATAATGAGAAAGTGAATCAGTATCACTGCAGAACTAAAAGAAATTGATAGTAATATATACTTGGATTTTCATGCAGAATATTTAGTTATACAGTTTTGTTTCACACAGATATCTTGAAAAATAATAACAGTATTATTATATTCTGGTTATTTAAAATAACATCTGCAGTTATCACCTTAAGATTTATTGTAGTTTAATCCTTAGGAAGCTGTGCAATCTTTCCTAATGTTATATGATAATATACTAATTTTACTAATTGGAGATGATAATATACTAATGCAAATTATATTATATACTTTTTAACATTTATATTTCAGCTATTTCTTTAGATTTTGTTAATTTGGCAACCTGCAACAGATCCAATTCAAATACTTTGGAACTCAACCAACTTAGTTGAAGATCCTATCCAGGATTAAATTAGGTTAACAATTAATTTGATATGACATGATATAAAAGTATTGCTAATTGTATTAAATGGCATTACTAATGGTTTATTTAAGATTTTATGAATTGAAAATAAACACAATATAAAGATATGCCAATGACAGCATTTCTTGTCTTTACATTAAGTGTTACTGTCATTACTAATTTGAATGAATTGGCTTAGATCAGGCAGACACTATAACAATGTGTAATAGCTGTAATACACTATGGATTTATTTTCATATAAGTTTTGTTTTTATCCCTTTGTTTGGTGAACATCTAAATGGAAGCAAAAGATTTGAATTGAGCATAACAAAATGCAGCAAAATAGATGAGTTGTCTGTTTGAACCTTTTAGAACCAGATAGTCTCATGTTCTAAATTATAGCTATGTATACAGGTGGCCGCGCCGTGGCCGAATGGTAGGACCACTTGCCTCTCAACCTAGATGAGCCGGGTTCGATCCCAGCGACTGCATGTGAGATTTGTGGTGGACAAAGTGGTGCAGGGGTAGGTTTTCTCTGGGTTCTCTGGTTCCCCTGACATGACATTCCACCAGGGCTCCATCTTATGTTTCATCAGTGTCATCGCCTGTGGTGCCAAGGTAGTAAAAGCTGGTGTTAAGCACTATCCAAAAAAACACATATGTAGGCATTAAAACAGCTACCAATTAAAAATTAATCATATATCTTTAAACTGCACTAATCTACCTACAACTATTGTTTCATATAATCTGTTGATTTCCTCTTTTTCCAGCCACTGTTAAGGTTGGAATATGTTTCATTCTTATATTTCCTATTGTTTCCTTGAACATCCAATTGATTACTGTCCTGAAGATTGTAGTTGAAGGCATTCTTTGTAAAAGTCCTTTCATTTTGTGTTGATCAAGTCTAAGATGGATTGCACTTCTAATTTTTCTCTAATTATTTAATTCCTTAGGTGTTCTTCTCTTGTGCAGCTTTTAACTGAGTATAAGAATCTCTTTTCAGTTGCTTGCAGTTTGCTTTTATGTTTCCGTTTAATTGTCCATGCTCACTTCCATAGAGAACGACAGGTATTGCCATATTTTAATACATCTAAACTTGATCTTATTTCTGACTTTATTTTTAAATGTCTGGTGTATTGTTCCACAAATTGCTTGAAATTTGTTAATTTTGTTATTTATATCATTATCTTCACCATATGTTAAATTACAGCCTAAATACTTGTTCTATTAGACTGCCATCAGTCATAATCTGTGACCTTATAGGAGAGTTGTGACGAAATGCCATTATTTTGTTTTTTTTATAGATAATATTAATGTTTAATATTTTACACACTTAATTTGGTTGATACATATTGTATATATTGTAATTTATCTTATGTGCCATATTAAAACACTTAGTCTGGAAATAGTAATGCACTCAACATAAATTTTAATTTCTAAGTTACATCATGTCAGGTCATGAGTTCATGGTTTAAAAAAATGAACATATGCTAAAGGTAAATAATATGTCATTTTCATAAAGTTTATAAAATAAATTACAATCATACATAGAATGGGTAAAATGCTCATTGGTTTTATTGCAGATTTTTTCATTCTCTTAACTGCATTAATTTCACCATCACTTCCTGACATCTGATAGTTTGTCTTCCATAAATTAACACTATAAATCCAAATTGTAGCAGCATTTTCTTTATTAAATACAAATTGGTAATTGTCAATTCTGAAGTTAGATGTAGACAAACTAAAATATTGCTTGAATTAAGAGGTAATCTACATTGTTAATTTTGCACTAATATAGGCCGGAACTTTGCCACATAAACTTAAAAAATATAAAACTTGGAATAAACCCATGTTAGATATTATTCCTGGGTTATGTGCCAAATTGTGTTGCATAATTGATGCTGAAATACAGCATATCAAGTATGTAATCATGGAATAAGTTTTTCAATGCTTTCGTACAGCAATAACTTTATTATTTTCTGTTTTCACAATGTAGGTACATTTTCCTGGCATCCATGAATATATAACTTTACTTTGTTCTTATTTTCATTCTTCTGTTTTACATAAGTCTTCTTCCTTGATTATCCATTCCATCATTGCTTCCAAAATTCCTTGGAACTATGTGCAATGTGTTGTCTTTCTTCTTTTCTCCTGGTGATGTCCATTCCATTACTTCCTTAAGCAATCTTTCAACTGCCATTCTTTTATTATGCCTGAAACCATGTTGATTGTTTTTGTTGAAGAAAATCTAAAATTGAATTTTGTCATTCATATCTTCTCTTATTATTACTTCCTCTATATGTACTATGTACATAGTGTATAGAGGAAGTATTGTATTCCACCCAAAAATTCGACACCAAGATTTCAACGGAAATACATGCTTTAGGGCCCCCTGAGTCCAAAAAAAAGCCATTTTTACAAAAAGGTCCATGTGTGTGTGTGTGTGTGTGGCGGGGGGGACAGCATAGCTCAAAAACGAGAAGACCGTTAAAGCCCAAACTTGGTATTTAAGTTTGATATCTTCCAAGGATGTGACACGAAGATTTTCAAGAAAATCCCCCCTCCCCAAACTACCCTTTACACATGCAAAAAATTCGAAAATTTTGATTTTCTTAAAAATGGCTTTAACGATTTTGATTAAAATATTGTATATTAAAGATATTTACTTGACAAATAAAATATATATCTTGAATTTTCTGGGAATAGCCTCTGAAGATTACTTTATTCTGAATGAATTTTGCATTACTGCTAAACCCTAAGAGATGGTCAAAAACTTACCACACAGAAAATGTAGCTTACGATAAAACACTCAATTTATGTCATATACATTTTTTTCGTGGAATTGATCATTTTTAAGATATTCATGGTTTTTCATTTCAGCTTTGAAAAACATACTTTTTTCATACAGGAATTTGTCAACTTGTGTCCATACAAACAAAGGAACTTCAGCTACATAGCCACCAGCTTTTGACTATCACTTTAACCTATGGTACTCCCTTATTTTGCTTCGACTTACAAGGAAGCAAGTAATAATACTATTTCTGCTGATTTTTTCTTGATTAGCATGAAGTAAATAGAAGCATAAGCTTTTTAACTACAATTTGTTGCAGAGATATAGAGAAAATTTTGTCTCTCCTAGAAGAGCATCTCCAATAATCTATTTTTGTCGCTATTAATTTTATTTTTAATTGACAATTCAGAGTCCAAACAGAGCCATAAGTCATAATACCTCTAATTATTATTCTAAAAATTTGATAACTTTTGTTTCGAGTATAAAAAGAAAAGGAATGCTACCTGGATAATGGACTCAAATTGTTCTGTATAAACATAAATTTCTATATACAGTAGAGCCCCGGTAATTCAAGCCCTGATATTTCAAGCTCCTGTACACTTAGGGCTGGTCTTAGGAAAATTAAAATTTTACATAAAATTAGAGTAAAATCCTGTTTTTATATGCTGTGTGCATGTAGTTTTACACACTTCCGGATGTGCTACATTTTGAACTTACTTTCAATTTTTGGCAATGTTGCCGAGTAGGGGTCTGTTTACTGTGCAACGTCGCAAATCCATACCAACTCTAGAAATTGAAAAACTGCTGTATAAATGAGCTGGCAGTGCTAAGGGAACGCAACCAGTTAATAGTCGCTAGATGGCAGTAGTAGCATGGTTATTTGTTGATAAATGGCAGTAGTATGCTTTATTTTTCTTCCCCATTCAATATTAAGGGAAGGCAGCCGTTTATGAATGATGCAAGATAACATTGAAAATCAAATATATTTTTATGTTCAAAACTTGCAAATATGCATAAAAGCTTGTGACAGTGATGTGATTAAATAAAAAATAAAAGAATTTGAGTCGGTTTTTGTAACACAAACATCACTTATTTTTACTTACTGGGGACCAGTTTCGGGTAACACTTGTTCCCATTTTCAACCCTTAATTCCGACTAAATCTTTCTTCGTTGGCGTCAATGATGGGGGTGGTGGTGTATTAATTGTGGAGGCATCTGTTGCTGGATCTATGAACTTCCAGAGGTTGCTGTATGGTGGCGAATCAAAATTCATGATATGGATCTTTTTCTTCAGGATGTACATCTTCTCCCAGACATCTAATTCTGTGGGTTTATATGCTGGTTTTAACAGTTTTATATTCTGTTTGATTTCGTGTCCTGATGTCCAAAAATGATGAGCAACAGCTGATTTTTCTATTTGTTTGTATTTTAGGTTTCTCATGTGTTCCTTTAATCTGGTCTCCAAACTTCTCTTTGTCCTTCCAATATACACCAGATTACAGTCTGAGCATTTAATTTCATAAATTCCTGGTTTTTTGTCTGCAGGGATAGGATCTTTTAAATTTCTGCACAGCAGTTTCTGAATGCTGTAGTCGTTTTTTGAAGTTAAGGTGATGTTTTAATTCCTGAATATTTTCTGAAGTTTGTTGTGTGTCCAAGGATGATAGGTGAATTTTCTGAACTGAGGTTGGTCACTGGGGTTCTGTAGGGTGGTTGTGTGTGTTATGCGGTTCAGTTTTTTGTATTTATGTATTCTCTTGTCTACTGCACTTTTTTGGAAATCATTGTTGGTAGCTGTTTGGAGTATCTGTTGGTATTCTTTTTGGTATTCATTCTTCTCCATGGGAATGTGCACTAATCTATATGTTAAACTGTTCAGGATTGCATATTTGTGTGTTGTAGGGTTGTAGCTATTATGTGGTTATTTGTATTGGTGGATTTTCTACATATTCCAAATGTCAAGATATGTTTTTCTGTTCTTAATATTCTGATGTCTAGGAATGGTAGGACTCCTTCCTGTTCGGTCTCAATAGTGAACTGAATGGACTTGTTTTGCAAGTTAAGAAGTTTGAGTGCATCATTTACGAGTTTTTCTGGAACTATGGCAGTGATGTCATCTACATACCTACACCATTTTTTGTATATATGTGGGAATGCCTCAGTGATGTGTATTTCAAAATTACTCATGTATAATTCGGAGGAATGGTGATAGAGGGTTCCCTATTGCTAGTCCTGTTGTTTGTTGGTAGCATTTATTCTTGAATGTGAAGTCGTTCTGTTTTACACATAAATTGGTTGACTGGACAAGATCTTCTATTTCTTCTGTTGGTATGTTTATGCTTTGCAGCCAGGTTTTCAGAGGTTTTTGTAGTTCATCTATGGGTATGCTGGGGAATAGGGAGGTGACATCAGAATTTTGATTTGCCACCTCTGGAAGTTCATAGATCTAGCAGCAGATGCCTCCACAATTAATACACCACCACCCCCATTGTTGACGCCAACGAAGAAAGATTTAGTTGGAATTAAGGGTAGAAAATGGGAACAAGTGTTACCCAAAACCGGTCCCCAGTAAGTAAAAATAAGTGATGTTTGTGTTATAAAAACCGACTCAAATTCTTTTATTGTTTATATTTTTATGTATTAATTATCGTTCCCATGGTCTTATCGTTGAAATAAAGAAATAGAAACATACTGGTTTCACGTAATAAGTGCATTTTTGTTGTGTAATTCTTTCAAATTAACAAGTTATAAACTATGTACATTAACCAATAACCCTTCTTGGATTCTGAAAATGACAGACAAATGACGGTACCCGAATAGTATACTGTTTTAGGTTAACCCACATATTGCAGCTGTTGGTTATTTGAGGTTATGTTGTACATGAGCAAGCTAAAGGTGATTTCATCAGAACATGAAGATACTCCCATCACCGCCACACTGCAATTACAGTGCTCTTAATAAATTTGATCAAGTAATATTTTGGGTTAAATGGAGAAATTTAACACACAAAACTACTGTCAAAGCTTAACCGATTGCTTTTTTTTTTTGTAATGAAAACATAGCAGCATTACTAGAATAGAATAGAATGTTTGTCATATAATGTTTACATTGTGAGCCTAAGCTCGTAAACTGGTGAGTCTTCAAAAGTATGTTTGAGTAATTTAAATCTAATATGTACACATATAAAGATATTATTTTAAAAATATATTCAAACTTTGATTTTTATGGTAATAATTTAATATATATATATATATTAGCGTAGTGACTCCAACATTGTGTCATCCATAAATTCTTGTATAGAGTAATATGTTTTGTTTACTAATATTTCTTTAACTATTTTTGTGAATAAATTTAAGGTTTTTATATCTTTGATTTTTTTTGTGGCAGTTTATTATATACTTTTATACCCATATAATAGTTTTTTTTTTTTTTTTCATAGAATGTCAGTCTATGCTTACGGAATTTTATGTTAGATTCTTTCCGAGTACTGTGGTGATGTCGGTTTTGTTTTTCCATGAACTTGTCATAATTTTTATAAACATAAGTTAGCAACTCTTAAGAGATACATTGAGGGCATTGTTAATATTTTAAATGGTGGTTTGCAAAACTTCTGAAGTTTGCATGTGACATTATGCATATTATTTTTTTCTGTATTCTGAATACAATTTGCCACCCAGATGCATTTCCCATAGGTCAGGTTCAAGTGAAAGTAACTATAATAGACCATTTTTTTTGTTTGTTTTTATATTCATTATATGTGTCAGACGTAGCATATTAAAACAGACTGAATTTAGTTTCTTAGTTATATATTCTATATGGATGTTCCATTTTAGATATTTATCTATGTATCTATGCTGCAGTCTTTTTTTGATTCTTTTAATGAGTTGTCTTGTCCTGAATTTGCGCTTATAGTAGTATTAAACTTTATAATACTAGTTTGTGATTTATTCAAATTCATTCCATTGCATGAGAACCATTCATCTAAGTTATTTAATGTTTTATTTATATTAGTTTTTAATTTATAATGACTTGTATTTTGTAAGATAACTGAGGTGTCATCTGCATACAATATTAGATTCCCATTTATACTGTGAGGTAAGTCATTAGTATAGAGTATATACAGCAGAGACCTAACACTGACCTTGCGGAACACCATTTGCATTAGTTCTCCACCTTTAAAGTGACAATGTCCTTTAAAGAGGTCTGTTGCCAATGAGAACTTTTACTTGCTTAATTTTAACAATTCTTCCAACAAGTTTCTGTCCAGTGTCCTTATGAGAGTTTTGTAGTGCCTGAAACCTACAAAAGAGTTCCAGTATTTCTCATGTTCTCTGAATAACCAGTCCCTGATAGCCAGTTTAACTGGTTCTGGTGCTCAGCTGAGATTGGTGTACCAATTCAATGTCATCTTGAGAATTATACATCACCAGATAGTGAAATATATGCACTGCTATTTAAGGCTATTGTAAGACATTAATTTTTCATCTGCACTTTTCCCTCTTTGTACTTTTACATTGTGGAATATAGGGTAATGAAACAGTTGACTTTCTAGCCAAGAAAGGTAGTAAAATTACATCAAATTCATCTGATCCAATAAGTTATCACTCTATCAAAAGAATCATTATATCAACATATAATAACAAAATTAAAGAAGATAATGTATTACAAACAAAAGGAAAACCATGGGAAAATTTATGTATTAACACAACCAGAATCACCACATTACCAAGAAAATCCTCTGTAGCAACTTTTAGATTTCTAACAGGCCACGACTGTCTAATAAACATTTGTTCAGGGTTGGTATAGTGAAATCTCCTCTGAGTCCTTTCTGTACATTTAAAGAAGATATGGATGGAATCCATTTACTGCACTGCCCAACCTTTAGTCAACATGGTAATATGACATAAAAATACTGGAATGCAAGAGAGCGAATGGCTTCACTACCAACTGCTCAACAATAGATACCAACCAACCAACCAACCACTTTTAACACTTTGAAATATGATTTTACAGACATAAAAATATATAAAATATGGAGATGTAAAATGATAAAATCTTTAATTTTGTAAGGTATCAACATTGTTTATTCTTGACAAAAATATGTTTAAATAAGTGGAATGTTTTAAAACAGCAATGAACGAATGTTGTGCCCCACTATGTTTTGCACTATTCTAATGTATTGCATTAAAGCATGTTTTTTTTTCTCTCACTCTTTCTTGCATTCTATTTTAATGAAGTCTTTAAAGTGCTTTCATGTGTATCTTTTTTATCTTACACATTACTGTTGCACATTACACTTGTCTTAGCTGCGCACCCTTGCTAACACTCATTTTACTTGAATAATATAACACATTTGTTATTTTACATTTCTTCTTAATTTACCAATATTTCCTCTCTTCCAAGTTTCTCCTTCCATAGCTGTAAATATTTGTGTAAAATACAAAATAAATAACCTTCATTATCATTTCACAGTGTTCCACATACTATATTTCCTTACAGACATATGTTAACTTTTAATTCTGGTATCTGCCTTCTACCTTGCACTTTTGACCTGATTAGATGCATAACTTTTGTTTGTCATAGACAATGAATGCAAGAAGTTGTAGTTCTTTTAAAAACTTTCTCCAGCACTAGTTAACATTTTCTCTCGCTTGGTCCTTGTAAACCCAATAACAAAAAAAAATTCTCACTGTTGACTTTTTACTGTATATGTATAGAATTTTCTGAAAATCTTGATTTAAAAAATCATAACATTCATCTTATTAAAGATAGAGAATTCAAACAAGTAGGTATCAGCATTCTAGTTTACTGCAGCTAAGAAAAAATATTATTGCATTCTGACCTTTAATTTACTAGTTATAAGATGATAAGCATAGAAACAATAAATATTGTGCTGCGTGGTCTAGCGGTCAGAGAGCTGACTTCTCACCCGGAGGTCCCGGGTTCGATTCCCGGCTGAGGCGGGGAATTTTTCTTTAACCAGAGTTATTCCCTATCCCCCATAGAGTCTGGAAGTATGAATGTGAGAATAAATGTGCTTGTGTTTAGTAATATAAAGTTTATTAACCTAATATTCTGAACCTACAGTTTCACAAGTCAAAGCCTCCAATATGACTTGAAGTTAAAGGGGGCTATACAAATGAAACATTAAAAAAATTAATAAATAAATAAATATTGGGCTTTTACCATGTAATCTGATCGAGAAAAATATTCTGCATGTGATAGCGTGTTCAAAGCTGTTAAATGTAACACCTGAATATTTATACCAGCAATTTGGTGACTGTAAAGAGTAGAAAATGACGAAGCTAATAGCAACATGTATGCGTTATTTAGAAACAGGGATGTCCCATTTTACTCGAAAAATGTCTTTTAAGGTTAAGGCAGGTTTTATATATTATTCGTTATACATTGATTAATATTGCTTATACAAGATTTTAAGTGTGACAGTGCTCAAAAATGATAGTAATCACTGAATGATGACTCGTGAAGTGAAAATCCTTTAACCTGAATAACCTGAACCTCCTAAACCATAGTGTGTATTCCGTTAGCTCCAAGAAAGAAAGGGGGAAAAAAAAGCATTCTCACCTGGTAATGTGAAAGTTTGCATTAATGTGTTCCTATATTGTCATAGGTACATAATTTATTCTACATGCATTGCAATATTTTATTCATATATGTGTGTTATTTTCAATTTACAATAATAGCAAATTGGTTATTTATCACTGTTCATTGTGTTCACTGTTTATATGTGACTTGAGACATGATAGAAAGGCACATTATCAACCTTTTTACTATACACGTATAATGTACATATGTATAGAGAAGGTACTGTATTGCACCCAAAAATTTGATACCGAGATTTCACCAGGAAAACATGTTTTGAGACCCCCAGAATTCAAAAAAAGCATTTTTAGAAAAATGTCTGTTTGCGTGTGTCTGGGTAGCATAGCTCAAAAACGAAAAGACCATTAAAAACCAAACTTAGTATTTAGGTTTGGTATCTTCCAAGGATGCGACACAAAGATTTTCAAGAAAAACCCCCACCCCAAACTACCCTTTACGTTACAATTTTGATTAAAACATTGTATATTCAAGGTATTTACCTGATAAATAAAATGCATATCTTGAATTCTCTGGGAATAGCCTCTGAAGACTACTTTATTCTGGAAGAATTTTACAGAATTTTGCATAACAGCTAAACTGTAAGAGATGGACAAAAACTTACCACATGAAAAAAATGTAGAGCACGTTGAAATACACAATTTATGTTATATACATTTGTTTGTGAAGTTCATTGTTTTTGAGATATTCTTGTTTTTGGTTTCAGTTTTAAAACAATACTTTTCACATACAGGAAATGGTCAACTCCTGTCCATACAAACAAGGAACGTCAGTCGCATAGCAACCAGCTTTTGACTATCACTTTAACCTTTGGTACTCCCTAATTTCGCTTCTGCTTACAAGGAAGCAAGTAATAAGACTATTTCTGCTAATTTTTCTCGATTAGCATGAAGTAAATAGAAACATAAGCTTTTTAACAATAATTTGTTGTAGAGATGTAGAGAAAGTCACGTGAATGTAACACATCAGATTTTTTCTCAATTAGCATGAAGTAAATAGAAGCATAAGCTTTTTAATAATAATTTGTTGCAGAGATGTAGAGAAAATCATATGAATAGAACACATCAGATTTTTTATCTGGCAACATTTCAACCAAAATGTAGGCAACATTATGTGAAGCCTCATAAACTGTTAAGTGCAAAGTTTGAGCAGTGGGGCTATAGTGCTTATAGGCCCAATTAAATGTTGCTTACTTCCCATTTTATCACTCATCTGCTTTTCATTTGCTCAGAATCCCCATATGTCATGGCACTCACTTCACCTGAACTGAATTGTAAGTAGCTATTCTGTAGAGACATACTCATTTTTAGACTAACTTTTACTTAACCAAGTGGTTAAACAAGTTCTTGATCTGCACGACTATCTGGAAGTATAAGAATCCCTCTGTTTATAGCATCTTCTTAAACTTTTCCAAGCACTATACCCCTGCTGCTGAATCCTTGCACTTGACAGTTCTGGTGGTTTCGCGTAAGGTTGGCTGCCTTTGCGACATTGCCAGAGTAACTAGTAAACAACAACAGCTGATTACAAATGTCTCTATCATGTGAAAAGACGAATATAATCATGTAAATAATAAATGAATGCCGTTGAATAATGTTTATTGAAAATAACAGTGATACTATGACGTATGTAGCATACATTACGTATTTATGACAATACAGAACAAATTAATGCAAAATACCTTGTTGCAATGAGAGAAAGGTATAACAAAGTGATTTTCACCGATTTATAATTTTAATGACTCAATTCCATCCAAATGTCCATCATCATCATTCTCAGAAGTATTATCGTCATTGTCATCGTCACCAAGTCATATCGTTAGTGGTTCACATTCACTGATGATTCCGTCTAATTCCTGTGCTTTTTGTATTATTTTGTGCACATGATTCACTTTCTTCTTTCAGAAGCTACGTCCACCCATGTCACACCTACCCATAAAAGTCTACCCACTTGTACAATTGTGAAAGTCTTGTTATGTTCACTCACGTACAAACAAAAACCAACAAAACTATCAACAAAAACAACAAATATAAATATTAACAAATAATATATAGCTTGCACAGATCAGCTCAACGCACATGTTAGTTCACAAAGTGAGCATGCGGTTGGAAATAGTGCATCAGGATACATTTCCGTTGTCTAACCGACCAAAATGCTGCTTTGTGATTGGTTCAGAAAGTGAAACAGGTAAAGCTTTTCATCTGTTGTTTGTGGGTGTACCAACTTAACTCCCAACTGTCAGGTGCAAGGATTCAGTGGCGGGGGTATAGCTAAACTAGTAAATGTGTCTGCCTGAAAGACTCTGGGTTTTTGCCCAATCTAAATGATAACTTGGTATCATTTCCATAGAATCCAGCTCATGTCCCAAGAACAGCTTTAGAATCAGTATACCAAATCGGGCTATGGTGTACTGAATAAATGATCTCATTATGTAGCTATCCATAGGAACATTTTCTTTCTTCCACTTTCATTGGGTGAACACAGATTCTTTAGATACTCGTGGGTGTGTGATCAAAATTGTCCAGAAATGATCAAAATTGTTGAAAGCACTATCTAAATTATTGTTTTACTGCAAATTTTTATGGCATATCTTTTGATTTGGATGAGTTTGAGAGCATCAGAATGAGGAAAAATTAAAGAAATTTCCAATATGATGTTGAAAACAATAGTTCTTAAAAGTGAAAGAAATTCACGAGCAAAATAAATTGTTTCCATATCCCATTCATCTGGATTTTGAATAGTAGAAACAACAAGGTTTCAATTCTATCTTTATATTTGACAGTTTCTGCTAGATGGCTTTGATATTACTAAGTTGGAGCACAGATGGAAATTTTTGTTAAGATGCCTGTCTTTTAGTAGAATGAAAAACGATCTCAAAGTTGGACCAGTGGCAAAGAATACCCTTACTTCCTTAATAAAATTACCAAATGAGAAAGATTTAATTTATGTAAATTTTATGAAAAATAGGTGTTTTTGTTTGGAGTGTTGCCCAGCCATTACAGCAACATCATCATAGGTCTATGCCACAAGTTTAGAAACACATTCATGTTTGCTTAACTGTCCAACAGTGTGAGTAAAGAGAGAAGTAGTAAAATGGCTACCACTCACTTCTTGAAGTGTAAATATTGTGTTTAATTTCACAATCATATATGACATACCTAATAATTGAAGACAGTCATATCCGAATTCTCATGAAGGATTAAAGTTACAAAATTAGCATAAAAAAATGTCCTTTTTTGTTTCAAGGATCAATTAATTTGTAAACAACTTGCACTATCATTTTGTATTTCAGAAGAAGAAACCTTGAAATAAACTTGACGACTAAATAATGACCTAATTCCAAATCACTATCATCCATGCCCAACAGCTGCACTCCCAAACTATCGAAACTACTGAACTCTGACATCTATACAATAAAATACTGAATCATGCGGTAAACGTGTGTAAAATAATTTCCATAAACCTCCAGATTTGCTATTATATACATTTTGTCTTCAAATCACTATCACTTCAGTCATAAACCAATACTATTGCAGCCTGCTTGGGTGGTAGCATGTCTGCCTTCATATTCAACAAGTCGTGAGTTCGAATCTTGCTTAGGGTGAGTTACCTGGATAAGGTTTTTTCGGGGTTTTTCCTTATCCTGAGAAGACAAATATCGAGTATCTTTGAGCTCCATGTACCCCGAGATTATTTGAGCATCATTTCACCAATTTCATTCATTGTCCGATATGACCAACCAGGTTAAGGGATGTTAAACTACCACAAAAAAAAAAAAAAAAAAACTTTTGCAAAAGGTGTACATTACTAGCTTAGGAATGTTATAAATGTGTTGCAACAGGGGTGACATCACAGCTTTTGTTGCAAGGTGTATAAGTTATTACGAGGGGCCTACTGAAAGTCATGAGCAACACTGTTTTACAATCTTAATATTTATTTTTAAGCCAAACCAAATACATCATCATAATCTACAGACTTTCTTTCACTTTTCACATAGTCTCCATTGTTTTGCACACATTTTTCCCATCGTTCTACAAGTTTGAAAATGCCCTTGTGATAGAACTCCGTTCCAGCCGCCCGCAGACCCTGACGCACTGCTTTCCGAATACCCTCCAGCGTCTCGTAGCGTTGGCCACGCATCTGCTCCTTCACAGAACCGAAAAGATGGTAGTCGGAGGTTGCCAAGTCGGGACTGTAGGGAGGATGTGGCAGAGTTTCCCACCCTAATGCCCTGATCTTCTCCATAGTGGCACGGGCAGTATGCGGACGCGCATTATCCTGTTGAAGGATGATCCTCTTTCCAGGGCGTTTATCACGCAAAGCCCGACGGAGCTTCAGAAGTGTCTTGATGTAGCGGGCAGAATTTATGGTTTGTCCAGGTTCAAGAAAGTCAACCAGAATGCAACCTTGTGCATCCCAAAAGACACTTCCCATAACTTTTCCTACAGACTGCACTGTCTTCGCTTTCTTCTTCAATGGTGAGTTCAAGTGGTGCCATTCCATACTCTGACGTTTCGGTTCTGGCTCATAGTGATGGAACCAGCTCTCATCTCCAGTCACAATACACGTCAAAAATGCATCACCTTCATTATGAAATCTCTGAAGAAGGATTTGTGCAATGGTTCTTCTCTGAAGTTTGTGGTCTTCAGTCAATAAACGGGGGACCCAACGGGCACAGACCTTTCGATAACCCAAGCTGTGGATCATTTCTTGCACTGCACTATGTCCTATTCCAAGTTGCGCAGCAATTTCATTCACAGTGAAACGCCTATCTCCTGTAATGAGCTCATCAACTCTTTCCTTGTTGCGTTCTGTAGAGGCAGTTCGAGGACGCCCGCTACGAGGCGCATTTTGCAGACTCGTGGTTCCATCTTTGAAATGTTTCACCCATCTTCTAACACTGCTGGCACCCATGCAGACACCTCCATACGCACGTTGAAGTATGAGATGAATTTCAGGAGCAGATTTTCCTTCTTTCACAAGGAATTCAATGACAGCACGCTGTCGAAACGAAACATCAATGTCAGCCATTTTTCAAACACCGTCTGTGGTAACGTGATAGAAGCTAATGACGTCACAATATGTCAACATGTGGCTTAAAGTCTGTAGATTACGATCCTGCAATTCGTTTCGTTACATTGTTGAAATTTAAATTTTTACAAGGGTTGCTCGTGACTTACAGTATGCCCCTCGTAGCAACAAAATATGAAATACTTGTAAATTAATTAATTTCATTATAAGAATGAACTTGGCATAAATGATGCTGATGTTATATCTGTTTTTGTTTTCTTCTACAGAAATCACTCAATGTTTATACTTTTTATTTCTATTCTTTTACCCTGTCATAAAGAGTTAAGATCTGTGTTTGTTTTCTCTACCATCTGTGTTTGTTTTCTCTACCATATACTTGTATTTTTGTGTAACAAACTTGCAAAGTTATAATTTTACATTCAAACTTACTTTGGGCATTGATAATTGTTTCACAGTACAACAAAGGAGTTATAATAAGAAAATATTAATTTAAGGAAAATTATGGAATCAGAATGGAAACACATACATCACTTAAAATTAATTTATTTAGTACAACATAAGTGGAACACGAGCATGTAATTTTTCAACATACTCCTTGTGATACTCAATACATATCCTCCAGCACATAAGTAGTAGTGTGTTCCATTCTCATAATCATTCTCTATCTATTCAATGAACAAACTATTCTTACAAGAGAGTATTATTTTATCTGCTATACTAATAAAGTTAAATATTAGCAGAACTGTTCTTAATGCTAAGATCCTTATAAGTAGAAGGGAAATAAGGGAATACTAGTTAGGCTAAAGCATGTCAAATCTTCATTGAAATTATTGTTAAAAATTGAGCTTTTAATCAGTTACATAATCCTGTAAATAATGGATGTCAATGTACAAAGCTAGCCATAATGGCAAATACATCTTCTATGGAAAGTACATAGTGAAAATGGGCTACAACATAATGGCATCATCAAGAATAATATCAATGGCTGAATTACCTTCTGTTTACATGGCCTGGAGTAAAACAAGAGAGGTTTGAAATTGATTAGGGCTTCCCATTTGAGAAAAATTTTAAGTATTTAGAAACAAATAACATGCAATATCTCGAAATGGTTAGATCTACAAAATAAATGTATATGGTATGATTTGTCTGTTTTAAGTAGATCATTAGTTTTTGCGCAGTAACCTTTTGTTTATCCTGTATGCTTTACCAGTTATGCAAAAATAATTCAGAATGAAGAGAACTTCAGGGGCTGTTCCTAAGAAGTGCAGGATATTCATTTTATATGCTGTGTAAACATCTTTAGTATACAACATTTTAAATAAAATCAAGATAATCCCCCTGCTCCAAACTACCTTCTACATAGAAAAAATTTCGAAAATTTTGATTTTCTCAAAAATGGCTCTAATGATTTTGATTAAAATACCTGCATATAACATATTTTTATGACAAACAAAATGTATGCCTCAAATTTTCTGGGAATGGCCTCTGAGGACCTTTTCATTCTGGATGACTTTTATATAATTGGCAAACCATAAGAGATATACAAAAACTTGCTACACCAATAATGTAGATCTCATTAAAATATATAGATTTTATTGTAAAGTTAACCATTTTTGAGATATTCTGGATTATTGGTTTCAGTTTTAAGCCACTTAAACTTTTCCCAAATGGGAAGACATTTTTTTTCCGCTTCTTGTTTGTTAACTCCTGGCGAGCAAAGAGATTGGAATTTCCATTGTTTTACATAGCAACCAGCTTTTAAAGATCAAGACTATCACTTTGCCTGTGCATTTTCTTATTTCACTTCTGCTTACAAGGAAGCTAGAATAAGACCAATTCTGCTTATGTTTAACTTGATTAGCATGATGTAGATAACAGATTAATCTTTTGAATAAAATGTTTCCAAACAGCTAGAGAACATTATGTGAATGGAACACATTAGATTTTTTCTCTTCTACTTACAAGGAACCAAGTAACGAAGACAATTTCTACTAATGTTTCTCAATTATCATGAAGTAGATAGAAGAATTAGCTTTTTCACAATAATTTATTACAGATATGTGGAGAAAGTAATGTGAATGGAATGCATCAGAATTTTTTTAGTATTTATCACAAGTGTTTATAACTTCAATGCCAAAGTTATATTAATGCAATATTATATTCTGTATATTCAGTCATAAAATTAACAAACATAAACAAATGACAAGTAGTGTGAGATTTGAACCTAGGAACTTCTGATTGGAAGCAAGGCCTTCTTAACCTCTCAGCCATTGTAACAATATTCTGAGATCTGTTTTCAGTGCTCAGAAGTGTCAGTCAATACAATTGTACAGTTCTTTTGTGTGCATTGTGAACACAGTTTTTACAAAGATGCATAAAGCTCTTTGATCGACTCAGAGAATCTGGGAATGACTCGTTTTTTGTGTCCATGGCTGTACATTGCACATTTGTGCTAAAGAAAGTAAAAATATTGTTTCACATGACTGTTACTAGCTTATCCGGATATCATAAGAAAAATTACAGTTTAGCAACAGGTGATGTTGAGGAATCTATTTAAAGGCATTTCCCAAGAATTCACATGGGCCCCATTACATTTTACTGAAGTACTGCCAATCTTACGATGGGATTTGCTAGTGTCAAATCAGTCAGTAAAACCTATTTAGCAAATCTTGATTTAAAACACTACTTTTCAGCACCAAATATTGTATCATACGTATTTACTAATACAATATTGTGATGTAAAACTGACAATTAGAAAGTGTGGTGTTTTCTGTAACTAATGAATTGCTGAGCTCCTCAAACACACACAGTTTGTATCATTCTAAATGCAGGGATACTGTAATATTGTGTGCAGCTAAGTATCAATTGATGCTATGCTATATTTGTAGTAACATTTTCTGAATATCAGCAATATGAGATAAAAAGGTAATAATTAGTTTCTGGTATAAAAATCATTCCTAAAATGAATTTGTGCTGTGGCTTTTTAATGGTTATAAATTAGAATGCCTGATTTTTCAGTTACAAACATTTAGTTTCACCCCACTGTCGAATTTCTGGTAATGAGTGAGCAAATATGTTGGCCAAGAAGGGTTCTAAAATTGTTCAAAAGTGAAACAAAATATCTCCTATGAAACGGTTAAAAGATTACTTAAAAACATTTTCACAACCAATTATGACAAATATCTTACTTCCTCTGAAAAACTTTATTGGAAGGATCTTCAAAATAAACTTAAAATGATTCCAGACCTAACTAGAAAATCATCTGCTGCAATGTTCAGATAAATCACAGGCCATGATTGTCTGAGCGGACATTTGTTCACGTTTGGATTAATGTCTTCCCCACAATGCTTTTTATGTGGTAAAGATACTTAATGAACATTGATCACCTAACTGTATGTGAAATCCTCAAAAATCAAGATGATCTAGTCTCTAAATACTGAGAAGCAAGAAGAAAAATGATTTTATCATCAAATTCTGAGCATTAGACACATGCACACACATGCATGCACACACGCATTTATTTTGTTACATTATGCTTGTATAAAATACAAATTTATTTTCAGGATCTTGGGGTTTGGATGATAAAATACCTCAAATAGTGACTAATAAATTTCTACAGACACTAAACCTGCAAGTAAATATATATAAGAGTCATGGTGCGAGTTGTCTAGCATATTGAGAGACATAAACATTAATGAACATTCTAGGATACGTTTATTTTTCCACAGCATTACTGCTTTGAAATGAGAAAATACTACAATTACTATATGAAGTAACATTCAGGCCAAGAGTATTTTTTCTTCAACTCTCCTATTTATTTCTGATTTATGTACTTGGATTAATGCCAGGAATTATTGCTATGTGAGCACTAGACTGTAATGGCTCATTCTAATAGCAAGTTACAGCATGATTTTTACTTTCTCTACACGTACTATGTACATAGTGTATAGAGAAGGTATTGCACTCCACCCAAAAATTCGATACCGAGATTTGACTGGAAATACTTTTTTTGGGTCGCCCTGATCAAAAAAAGCATTTTTGGAAAAAGGTGGGTGGGTGTGCGTGCGTGTGTGTGCGGGTGCGCGCGCAAGTGTGTGTGCATGTGCACATGTGTGAATGCATGCATGTGTCTGTGGACAGCATAGCTCAAAAACGAAAATACTTGGTATTTAAGTTCGGTATCTTCCAAGGATGTGACACAAAGATTTTCAAGAAAATCCCCCCACCTTTAACTACCTCTTACATGGAACTTTTTTTGAAAATTTTGATTTTTTCAAAAATGGCTCTATAACGATTTTGATTAAAGTATCGTATATTAAAGGTATTTACCTGACAAATAAAATGTATATCTTGAGTTTTCTGGCAATAGCCTCTGAAGACTACTTACTTTATTCTGGATGATTTTTGCGGAATTTTGCATAACTGCTGAACCGTAAGAGATGGACAAAAACTTACCACACAAAATATGTTGAGCACATTAAAACACACAGTTTATGTCATATACATTTTTTCATGGATTTGATTGATTTTTAGATATCCCTTGCTTTTGTTTTCAGCTTTGAAAAACATACTTTTCTCATACAGGAATTGGTCAACTCCTTTCCATACAAACAAAGGAACTTCAGTCACATAGCAACCAGCTTTTGACTATCATTTTAACCTATGGTACTCCCTTTTTTCTCTTCTATGTATAAGGAAGCAAATAATAAGACTATTTCTGCTAATTTTTTCTCGATTAGCATGAAGAAAATAGAAACATAAGCTTTTTAACAATAATTTGTTGCAGAGATGTAGAGAAAGTCATGTGAATGGAACACATCAGATTTTTTTTCTTTTCTGAACCTGCTTCACTGAATACACAGTAGTCCATTATCCTCTGGGATGAGTTTTGAGTCAGTATGTTTGCAATGAGAGAGGGTGAAATGACCACGTGTTCAGAGTGTATGTAGTAATATGAAAGTGGAATACTGCCAGCCTTTCTACCCCATCTACTACTTTCTGTAGATTAAAATAATCAAGCTGTACAGCAACATCATAACATCGACTGTCATAGCATTTACCTCCTAACATGATCCTTTCATTCCCTGATATGAAGGAAATGAAAATGGATATAGTGATTCATTGCTACTGAGGAAAAGATGCCCGTGGGAAAAATGCAGTTTTTTTAAATTACTTAAACACTTTTTAATTAACTACAGTGTGTTAACAACCATCGCTTTAAAGAAATCCCATGTATGCAGGTTGTGTGTTATTACTTCAATATGGGAACTGAAACATGTTTACAGAATATGACATATAAAAAAAATCCTAAGGAATTTGGTATAATAAGTTGCTAAAACTTTCCATATTGTGCAAGAGAACAAAAGGTGTACAAATATGCTCAGTCTGATGTGGAAGTACATGTTTCAGCAAGAACAGTTTTCCCTTTCTTAATTGTTAAATAAATACTGCATCATATATATTTAATTCTATCAGGATAGTTTCATTTCTATAATGTTCATATTAGAAAACAAATGCAACTCAATATATTTCTCATATAATTTCTATTTTTGGGCAAGCAATCCTATCATATAATCTTTTGGAGTATTTAAATGTCGTTCATAATGGATATATTACTTAAATTGTGGAAATAAATTATATTTAAAACAGTTTTATTCAGATGATAAAGATATTACTGTGGCCTAAAAAGTATTTACATTTTTCTGTTACAGCGGAACTAATTTCTGAAATATATGAAGCAGCAACGAAGAAGGACCCAACGAATGAAGAGCTTTTAACACATCTGTTCATGTCATACGTACGTTTAGCAGATTATAAGAAACAGCATCAAGCTGCATTAGCATTATATAAATTGAAACCAAAGAACCCCTATTATTTCTGGGCTGTGATGAGTGTAGTTATGCAGGCATACAAAGCAGATGAGAAACTAGCGAAAACTGTATCATTACCTCTTGCTGAGAGAATGGTGAAAAAGTTTGTTAATGAAGGAAAGATTGAGGCGGAGCAAGAGGTGCAGTTGTATCTTATGATTTTGGAGATGCAGGTGAGTTTCCTACGTCATTAAAGAAAATTAACTCATAGGTATGTCATTATGCAAACAGAGTTCTTTAATTATAACTAGAAGAATTTTCCGGGCTGAGAAGCCGTGGTCTGCTCGAGTTTTCAGGTCCAGATGTTTTGTTCACGACTGCGGTGAACATCTTCAGTGTCATGGTCTAAGTCTTCTCGGTGAAAGTTTGGTCGCAACTGAAATAGCGGCAGTATTTTACTCAGGCGTTTGGTCCGCTGGAGCTGCATGTACGGGGATGGTGGAGCCACTCTGACGCATTTTGATTCCTGATTGGTTCAGATGATCTCGTTGGCTTTGTGCCTGTTTGATGTTCTCAAGTAGCGGATGCCAGTTTAGGCTTAGTTTTTGTGTCGCTTCTTTCCTGTTAAAGTTATTGGGACGTTTATAAATTTCTATTGCTTCACATTGTAATCTAGCATGGTAGTAAGGCATAGATGAGAGAATAGCTGTTTCATGGTATTGAATTATGTGTTCCTCTTCTGCCCAAAGTGCACTGAAGATGTCCACCACAGTCGTGAACGAAACGTCTGGACCTGAAAACTCCAGCAGACCACAGCTTCTCAGCCCGGAAAATTCTTCTAGTTATAATTTAGATTCCGGCCATGAAAGTTTATGACTACTGAAGTGTTCTTTAACTTTTATGCTAAATGTATAATAATGAAGACTTGTTTAGTGCCAAGGGTGAATTTCATGGCTGTTGTCTTAGTCATGGAGAATTAAGAATACTGTTTTGTTATAATTTTCTTAAAAAATAAAGATTAGCTTATCTGTGTCAGCTTTATGAACCAGAAACAATATTGCCCATAAATTTCATAGCCATCATTGTTAGTTTTCATTTATTTTCTATCATTTTTCTAAATTTCACTCATTCCCATAATAGCATTCCAATAATATGATAGTTGAATACCTCCTTGGATTTTTGATTTTGCTTGGCATTGAGGTAGACATTCACACACTGCATTGACTAGGAATGTAAATGCCCTGAAAACAAAATCACTAAGGAAATTGAAACAGACAACAAACTGAAAAAAACTTTCCAAAATGGGGTGTATTGGGTTCAACTCCTAAATGCACATCTTATGTCATTTTGTGTATTTGTATTTATTTTTACTTTCTCTATACGTACCATGTACATAGTGTATAGAGAAGGTATTGCACTCCACCCAAAAATTTGATACCGAGATTTCATCGGAAATATATGTTTTAGGGTCCCCTGTATCCAAAAAAAGTATTTTCAGAAAAAGGTCTGTGTGTGTGTGTGTGTGTGTGTGTGTGTGTGTGTGTGTGTGTGTGTGTGTGTGTGAGGGTCAGTGTGTCCGTGTGTCTGTGAACATGATAACTCAAAAACGAAAAGTCGGTAAAACACCAAACTTGGTATTTAAGTTTAGTATCTTTCAGGGATGCGACACGAAGATTTTGAGAAAAATCCCCCCACCCCAAACTACCCTTTACAAGGAACTTTTTTCGAAAAATTTTGATTTTCTAAAAAATGGCTCTAACGATTTTGATTAAAATATTGTATATTAAAGATATTTACCTGACAAATAAAATGCATATTTTGAATTTTCTGGGAATAGCCGCTGGGTCAATTTTATGGAATTTTGCATAACTGCTAAACTGCAAGAGATGGACAAAAACTTACCACACAACAAATGTAGAGCACTTTAAAACATGCAATTTATGTTATATACATTATTTTCATGGAGTTGATTGTTATTTAGATATTCCTTGTTTTTGGTTTAAACTATAAAAACTTATACTTTTTTCATACAGGACTTTGTGAACTCGTGTCCATACAAACAAAGGAACTTCAGTCACATAGCAACCAGCTTTTGACTATCACTTTAATCTATGGTACCCCCTTATTTTGCTTCTACTAACAAGGAAATACGTAATAAGACTATTTCGATTAAATGAAATAAATAGAATAATTTGTTACAGAGATGTAGAGAAAGTCATGTGAATGGAACACATCAGATTTTTTTAGACATTCCTTGTTTTTGGTTTCAGCTTTGAGAAACTTATGCTTTTCTCATACGGAATTTGTCAACTCCTGTCCATACAAAGGAACTTCAGTCACATAGCAACCAGATTTTGACTGCCACTTTATTCTATGGTATTCCCTTATTTGCCTTCTACTTACAAGAAAGCAAGTAATAAGACCATTTCTGCTAATTTTTACTTTCTCTATACGCACCATGTACATAGTGTATAGGGAAGGTATTGCACTCCACCCAAAAATTTGATACCGAGATTTCACTGCAAATATACGTTTTAGTGTCCCCTTTAGCTAAAAAAAGCATTTCCGAAAAAAGGTCTGTATGTATGTGTGTCTGTGAACACGATAACTCAAAAACGAAAAGCCGGTAAAATACCAAACTTGGTATTTAAGTTTAGTATCATCTAGGGATGCGACACAAATATTTTGAGAAAAATCCCCCCACCCCCAACTACTCTTCACATGGAACTTTTTTCGAAAATTTTAATTTTTTCAAAAATGGCTGTAACGATTTGGATTAAAATATTGTATGTTAAAGCTATTTAGCTGACAAATAAAATGTATATTTCGAATTTTCTGGGAATAACCTCTGAAGAGTACTTTATTCTGGATGAATTTCAGTTATTTTGAATAACAGCTAAAC
The DNA here is from genome assembly GCA_030762935.1 of Hymenopus coronatus. Taxonomy (NCBI): domain Eukaryota; kingdom Metazoa; phylum Arthropoda; class Insecta; order Mantodea; family Hymenopodidae; genus Hymenopus; species Hymenopus coronatus. The sequence continues at coordinate 126,958,911 of CM060888.1, read as the reverse complement.
TGTGAGAGATGGACAAAATCTTACTACATGAAAAATGTAGAGCACGTTAAAACACACAATTTTGTTATGTATATTTTTTTCGTGGAGTTCATCGTTTTTAAGTCATTCCTTGTTTTTGGTTTCAGCTTTGAAAAACGTATACTTTTCTCATACAGGAATTTGTCAACTCCTATCCATACAAACAAAGGAACTTTAGTCACATAGCAACCAGCTTTTGACTATATATTTAATCTATGGTAGTCATTATTTTGCAAGTAATAAGACTATTTATGCTAATTTTTTCTGATTAGCATAAAGTAAATAGAAGTATAAGCTTTTTAAGAATAATTTGTTGCAGGGATATAGAGAAAGTCATGTGAATGGTACACATCAGATTTTTCTAAATTAGTAAGAGGTAAATAGAAGAATAAGCTTTTTAACTATAATTTTTTGCAGAGATGTAGAGAAAGTCATGTGAATGGAACACATCAGATTATTTTATTTTATTTACATAGAATGTCCTAATGAGCATATTGCTCTACATAGGGACTGCCCTTTAGTGAGGTGGTAAGCAAAATACAAAAAAACACATAAAATAAACACATTAACACACATAAAAATTATATATAATTTTTTTTAACCTAATTTGTGTCGATGTGATTAAACTTAATGCAATATTTCAAAAAAATAGAATAAGGATTTTCTGTTGTCAAATTTTTAGGAATTACAGTATTGCTCAATTAGGTATTTAAAGAGTTTGTTTTTAAATTGAGAGACTGTTGTATGTTTTGGTAGCACTGTGTAATATACTTGTTATTCCATATTTGGTAGAATTAACTGACTCTATGCATATGTGTATCTCATATTTCTTACTTTTTTTTGGTTTCTTGTCTTCACTGCTACTAAAATGTTTCAAAACATGCTGAGTTTTTTGTTAGAAAAACATTGCACTATTGGTTTTCTGTTTTTTGAGCTTTGTTTTGGTACTTAATGAATTATCAACAACAACAACAACAACAACAACAACAACAACAACAACAACAACAACAACAACAACATCCTTCCTAATCAGTGCAAAATCATAAAATTATTGGTGCAAGCAGAACTCAAAAGGTTATGTGACCAACTTATATGTTGCTAGACAAAAATTGTATAAAAATTAGTCAAATCTAACTGGCAACAAGGAAATATAAATATTGTATACATCAATGCAAATGATAAGCTTAGAAAACATTCTATTAAGTTCAATTGAATATCAGTAGCTGGTAAAAACCATAAATGCTTTTGGTGAGGTGTGTTCAAGTGAGGCATGATAGAACTGCTGTCCTGGGTAAGAAATAGAGAAAGATTAGAATTTAAATATCTTCTGAAGAAAAATTTGTTGTACCACCTCAAAGTGCTAAATTTAACAGCAGGTGTCAACATTGGGACTATACTTTCATGAGCATTTAAAACGACAAAAAATTGTACAAAATGAATCCCATATTTTCTGAGCAGTGAACTTTACAACAAATGACACTAAAAAGCTGAAAGATGTTTGCTTGATAATGGAAGTTAGTTAATTTCTCTGTAACTCCAAAGAAAAGTCTGTGAGCTAGTTGAGAATGATGTACAGACAGCTGTTCAATAAAATTTCTTTTTGGAAATGAATGTTCAGAATTTTCTTTCCAGGAAGGACCATTGACAATTGATTCACGTTGGAAAGTATGAATAAATGCAGTATACTAAAACACATACATGCTAAATCCTTTATTTGAGGAACTGTCACATCAACTGTTTACACAACAATTTCTCTGCCCATATAACCGTTACAAAGTTGAGGTAACTGGAAGCTGCAAAATACAACTGCTCCAGCATCCCCCCTAACCTTGCAGCAACAGTTCTAAACTATAAAATCAGCTCTTTTGAGAATAATTAGATCAGTTACCATATAACGTGATGGATGTCAGTAGATTTGTTGATGGAGATGGAGAATACTTGAAATACTGCAGTAATAAACCAAACATATTCTTGGGTAGGTAGAGTCAGACCGAAAAATTCAATGCCATAGCCAGAATTTGAACCACGGATCTCCCGGTCTCTAGCTGGTTGCTCTACCACTGAGCTAGCAGTGGCGGCATAGCATTGAATTTCTCAACTGACTCGCATGTTTCCAGTAAACTACAAGGTGATCTAAAATTATTTTGAAATGACAACTCCAATGGCGACTTTCAATGTTGTAAGTTCTTTATAAATTATAAATTTATAAATTAATACCAATTGACCATAATAGTTGGCTATACTTCGAATCCTGGGACTTAAAGTACTTACAACATTGTAAGTTGCCATTGGGGTTGTCATCTCAAAATAATTTGAGATCACTTTGTGGTTTATCAGGAAACATGTGAGTCAATTGAGAAAAATTTAATGCTAAACTGACATGTTGCCATGGTAGCTCAGTGGTAGAGCAACCGGCTAGAGACCAGGAGATCTGTGGTTCAAATCCTGGCTATGGCATTGAATTTTTCAGTCTGACTACCCATCCCAACTCCTGTCCTACACATGGCTTGTGTGAAAAAACAATTAAATTAAAACATATTCTTAATTTGAATTTTGGGAACACGCAAAATCTTTCAGAATCCTCCCTATATTCACAACCCCTCTAAATGGGAGGTACCATTAGAAGTGCACATAATCTTTAAGCTATTTGAATTAGGCAGCATAAGGAATAAGGACTTGTGTATCTAATTGTTTTGAAAAAATTTTATTCATATTTCATTTATTATAATAATTATACATTATTTTGCTTATTTACTAAATAAGCAAAGGTTTATTATGTATTTCTGATATTTTCAGAAAATATAACCAACCAAATAGCTTAGTTCAAAAATGAAAGTATGAGTTATGTTGGAAAATTTGAAAATTATATGGTGCACCTGAGAAGAATCGAATGGACAAATCTGTTTTCAATAAACTATTCTTGCAAAAGCTTATTCTTCTATCCATTTCATGTTAATCGAGATAAACGTTAACAGAAGTGGTTTTTATTAAATTTGCTTGAATTTGAATTTCAGTGTGCTTAGTACAAGTCATACATAATTTGGGCTGCCCTTTGAGCTTGGGACTCTCCCCTTCTGTTAGTGGACAGCCCTGTACATATTTTAAAGACAATTATGCTCTACATAATTCCTAATTGTGTATGTACTCATATGTAAAAATAAATCATATTATGTTCCTGTTAACCCATTTTTCCATCTATATCTGCCTCTGTTTCTTATTGTCCTATCAACTTTATCTTGTATGGCCTAATTTAACCTTTTTTTGAAACTTTGCTTGACTTCTCCTTTCCAATTTTTACTTTTCCTGCTCCTAATCATTTTTTACTTTCCATATGTCTTTCCCTATTTGTACATTTTATTCACACCGTACTTTGCCTTTGATCTTACAACTACTCTCCTTTCTCTTCTATCTTACCTTCCTAACATCTCCCCCTTCGCTTTCCTCTTTGTTGATCTGTTTACTATGCACTGTAACATTCACTGTCGTTTGCTTGTTTGACCATTCACCTTGTGGGTGTTGGTTTCTCCTGTTTTTGTGAATGCCTTTGATTTTGCTGCTTCCTGCTCCTCTATTTATTTGAATGTTCCTTCTGCTGTTTTGCCCCCAGTCTATAATTTGAGGTATCTGATATATGTGACTTTTTCCATGTCTGTGGGCTGTTGTTCTTTGTTCTATTAACCTTGTTAATAAGATATGACTTTATTAATCTAAATGTTGGTTCCTTTCAATTTTCTTGCTTGGTTTATCATCATTTGCATACTTATGCATTTCATCAATAAGATTTGTTTTCCTCTTCAGTTTCCAATTCACATATTTCATAGTTATTCACTTCTATTCCTAGTCTTCCACCATAGTTATTGCAGTTCTTGACTCACATCTATTCCTGCCATTTCTTCTATCCCTGGTATTATCAAATTGTACCTTCTGCTCATATCTTTCATTTTTCCAACTCTTCTTATAATGTTCCACATCTTCTCCATGATTTCTGTACATTTTCTTCTTCTTCTTCTTTACTATCTTTTTCCCTTTCTATACTTTGCTCCAATATTTCCTCCAAGTTTTTCAACTTCCCCATTGCTGCTGTCATATTATCTCATGATGGCATGCTTCTTATCTCCTTCCTCTCACCTGTGCAGCTGCTTTGACACACTTCTGCTCTATTCCACTGCTAGCTTTGTACTCCTACATATTTCCTTGTAGGTACAAGGGATTTAAAGGGAATTCATCAGGCTTAAACAAATAATGAAATCAGAAGTTAGCCCAAAAGAGCTTTGCTAAGTGATGACATAGCAATGGTGTTCATTTTTGGAGGGTGAAAAGAAATGAATACCAAGTTCCCATTTGAAAAAAGTTAAGTATGGAAAATTTAAACCAATAAGAAATGATTATCTCCACACAAAACATGTAGTGAGATAACTTTTAACAAAATGTATATTTTTTGTATAGTAAGATTTTGCCTATCTCTTATTATTTACCAGTTATGCATAAGTCCTACACGCTGAAGAGGACTTCAGAGGCTATACCCAGAAAATTCAGGGTATACATTTCATTTGTCATAAAAATATCTTAAACATGTGGTATTTTAATCAACATTCTTAGAGCCAGTTTTGAGAAAATAAACATTTTCAAAAACTCTTCCCTGTAAAGGGTAGTTTGGAGTGCAGGGATTTTTCATAAAAATCTGAAGAGTAAATTTTTGGAAAATTACTATACATTATCTGATTTTGTTTTTTAATTGTTCTCACATTCATGCCTCCACACTCACACCCTTTCTTTCATTTTTTTTTTCTCTAAAAATATGTTTTACTGGAGACTATATAATGTAGTATCTAAACCAGTCCTGAGATATGGAAGTGAAACCTGGATGCTGGGAAATCAAGACATAAGAGCACAGCTGGGAGGCGAGAATATAGTAGATGAAATATGCAACTATTGGAAGCAAAGGAAAGAGCATGTTATGAGAATGCCCCCTTGTACATTACCTAAGCTAGCAATGTTACATAAACCTAAGGGAATAAAAAACTTGGGAAGACCAAGAAGACAATGGAGTAATCAAAATATGTAACTGAAATTTAACTAGCCTCAGAACAGGTCATCGGCCTACACCATGAAAGGAAGAGGAAGAAGATTTTTTTCTGGAATCAAGGGTCCTCAAACATATATTTATGGTGGAATCTTTGTATAAAATTTTTGGATAAATGTAATACGTGCTCTACTTATTATATGTTAGGGAAAGGAAAATTGAGTAGCTTAATATACAGTTTTTTAATGATCAGTAATGTATTAAGAAATGTTTAGTCCAATTGTGCTTCATTAAGCAAGCTATTACTGCTCTAGAGTGAAGTTAATAAATAGTTAATTGTGTATGTTAAATAGTGTGTGTATGTTCTTAAGTTGAATCTCCTCTGCCTCAACAATCAACACTTAACACTACACATATACTACTTGAAAAAAAAATGTAATGCAAAACATGTTGAGTCATACATGTGGCTGGAATTCCTATCAATAATTCTGTCTCCACTGCATAAATTAATAATCACATGAATTCAGTTAATCAAATTTTATCCATTGTGGAAACATATGCTTTGTGAAAAACCCACAATAATAAAAGAAAAAAAAAAAGTATTTTTATATTCACATGACCTTGTTTACCTTCTATTGTTAGAGTGCCTGCCTATAAAAATATATTTTTTTTTTTTTTTTTTTTTTGTAGTTTAACGTCCTTTAACCTGGTTTGGTCATATCGGATGATGAATGCAATTGATGATATGATGCTCAAATGATCTCGAGGTCCATGGAGCTTAAAGTTACTCGACATTCGTCTTCTCAGGATAAGGGAAAACCCCGAAAAAAAACCTTACCCGGTTAAAAATATTATAGGAAAGCTTATTTTCTTATTTTCTTCATTTTAATCAAAATAAACAGAAATAGCTGCATTACACATTTTGTTAAAAATACAAAGAGAATAGTGATAGTCAAATGTTTAAGAACTTTTTTCTATTGGCTGGCCTTAAAATTCTATTTACTTTCCATGCCTTCACAAGAAACAACTGAAAATTCACAGGATCTAAATAATGACGAATATTGAACAATTTGAACCATTAATAATGGGTATCTCGGAAATGGCTTCTGTCACAATAACGATATTTGCAATTAGTTGTGTTTTAGCGATCCCTACTTTTTTGTGTAGCACATTTTTTCTATTGTTTAACCTGCTAATATACCTATTAGATTTTAAAAAATTCCTTCCGAATGAAGGTTCTTCATAGACTATTCCCAAAAAATTCAAGATATGTGTTTATTTGTCATGTAATGTCTTTAATATATAGTATTTGAATGAAAATCAAATTTGAATAAGAGAGGGACAGAGAGAGAAAGAGAGTTTAACTCAAAAGTAAAATAGGACATCTTCAGAATCTTCTAAGTATGTAACACAAAGATTTTCAAGAAAACTCCTCTGCCTAATCTGTCCTTCACATGAAACGTTTTTCAAACATTTTGATTTTATCATAAATGACTTGACAATTTTGGTTAAAATGTCCCTTTTTTTTATTTTTATGGCAAATAAAAATATTCTGGGAATGACCCCTGAAGTCCTCTTTATTCTGATTGACTTTTCCATAACAAGTAAACTGTAAGAGTTACACAGAATCTTACTGTTTTTTGGTCAAAGTCTTTTGAGACCAAGGGCAAAGGTGCAAAAGCAGGTTGCTCATGCCTAGGTCAGTTATGCCTGTCCAGCTTCCACTGTCTCAAAAGACTGACCAAAGAATACATAAAAAATGTTGATATTTTTAAACACAATTTATATTCGCTTGTAGAAAACAAAACCGGGCTTGTAGGCCGTGGTCCACTGGGCCCCTTGTTCCCCAGATGTTTTGCCTGCGTCTGCGGCAAGCATCTTCAATGTCGTATACATCTCCGTGGCCTCTCAATAACAACTGGTACATTGTCTGGAGTGGCGAGGGCGGTACCTCCTACAGTATATAAGCCAGCTGCTCCAGATAACGTACCATTCACTATTGAGAAGCCACGAAGATATGTACACCATTGATGATGCTTGCCGCAGATGCAGGTGAAATGTCTGGGGAACAAGGGGAGAAGCCCAGTGGACCATGGCCTACAAGCCCGGTTTTGTTTTCTGTAAGTGATTCTAACACTGGCCGTGAAAGTCTTCGAATTTTAACAATTAATTTTTTTTTTCTTTTATTTGTTTACTTTTTATTTATTTATTTTTTTTGTGGAATTTATTTCTTTGATATTCTTCGTTATTGGTTACATGTTCCAATACTTATACTTCTTTCAAATGGAAGATAATGCTTTTTTTCCCCATGGTCATGCATAACAAAGAAATTACAAAGCCATAATATAGTGACTGCCGCTTACAGCAGGCGTTCCAACTTTGGTGTTCATGAAAATAACAGTGAGCAACTTGTGACTCATACGAGTCTACCAACAACATGCAATACGGCACAGCAATTAGGACAGGTAATCATCATGGCTGAATCAAGTGTTGGAAATGAAGTAACATAATACAAGTATGGTGGAATGACCTTTGCCCAGTAATGTATTGGCTACCACATTTCCCTTTCCTCTTCTCTGAGTTTTGTGGTTGAGTATGCCTATGTACTCCGGCTCAGAAAAGTCAAGTTGTAACAGCCTTGCTTACAGCATGCTCTGATCCTCTATTGTGCATTCTACCTACAAGGAAATATGTAATAAAACTGTCTGTACAAATATTTATCTCGGTTAACTTGAAGTAGTTAAGAAAATAAGTTTTTGTAAGAATAGTTGTATATACAAATTTTATCAAGTTTATTACATGTTTACTGATTAAATTTATTACCTTTGATTATCTGAAATTGCTGTCTCTCCTTTCATTTGGTTAAGTCAGATTCTATTGTATAGGATTCAAAATTAATAAATGGAACACTAGAAAACAATTATATGAAGAATGTACTTGGTGCTGCAAGAATTATTTAAATTTAAAGCAGATATGGAAGCACCTCTTTTATCGGTAGTAATTACTTAGCACTAAATATATTAAATCTAGGTTTATCAACTATGCTTTAAATTAATTTATTTTCAGGGTAAATATGAAGAAGCACTACAGGTAGTGGAGGGACCTCTAGGTGAAAAACTTGTGTCTTATGTCTTTGTACCATTAAAAAGAGCTGGTTTAATGATGAAGCTGAAGAAATGGAAAGAAACCAATATTCTTTATAAACTTTTACTTAGAGAAGAGTAAGTATAGTTTTGTAAAATTAAAACATTAATGTTGAACACTATTAATAACATTTTATGAGGAACCAGACAGGTAATAAAAGCTGTTCTTTTGGCCATTGAGCATTAGAATTTATGTTTATGTATATGTCTCACTTTTGATGAAGTTTTGTATTAATTATATTATTAAGAGAACTAACTTTAGCATATGGCACTGTTCACATAAAGCAAAAAAGAACTGTGTTCTGACCTTAGCTACTTTCATTTTCATTAAAGTAAGAAGAATTAAACACACAAATCATTTAATACAATTAAGAAATGGATATGACTTAAAACTCCTTGTTTATTTCACTTGCCTTTTTTTAAGGGATGTTTCCCAAAACATGTTTTTAAAATTTTTGGGAAAGTAAAACAAAGAGAGTGTTTCAGTCAGTAGAGCATGTGCCTGTTGTGCAAGGGGCCTCGAGTTCAATTCCCGGCTGGGGTTGAAGATTTTTCTGTAGTCAAGCAAGATTATTCCCCATCCTTCTTAGAGTCTGATAGTATAGATAAGAGTGAACATGTGCATATAAAGTTAACATATTGGAGCCCAAGCCCGAGTATAGCTCGGGCCATGCAAAATGTTCATGAGGCCCATGCCCGAGCATAGCTTGGGCAGGTATTTCTAACGCTTTTAATGCAATTTCACGACCTTAACCCGGTCTTGGGCTATGCGGCAAAGAACATACATCAGTTATTGTTTAGTTCTCTGATTTGTGCTGCCATTGTCCTTGCTTTAGTCAACTATTAGGAATTTTAGGAGATTTAGTAATATTGGCTGCTCTTGGGTAGTCGTGCCATTTTCTTTGAAGGTGGTGATCTGTTTGTTACGCTTCTGCTCTTAAATGTTAAAATGCTGCATTTTCCTCAATTTCTGTGAAGTGAAGCTGAAATTCAGGATACAAATGAAGCTGTGGAAAATTCTGATTCTGAGGGAGAGTTTTTCGAACTTTGAATAAATGGAGTGTAAGCAGCTTTACGCAGTTTTTTTCAAACCCATACTTGATACTTGTTGTAAATTTAAAATAAAATAGTAATACGGAAGTTATGATTATTTTTACTTGTTGAGAAATCCTTGAATGCCTTACTTTTAGATTGTCCCAATACTTTTCGGCAGATTTAATTGATGTACTATAAATAATAACTCAAAGTAGGCGTAAAAAGCCTGGGTTTCTTGGCATTTCAACTACTGAAACGCCCAGGCTTCAATGTGTTAAACGTAATTCACTAAAGATAAACACCAATAGCAAAATGAGTAAACCATTGCCATGAGCAATAACTGTTCTAAAGGAGAGCTGCAAATAGGACCTAGATGTTAAAGGCGACATATAAATGGGGAAAAAAGAAATAATGATTAATCATCTTATCATTCTTGGTTATATGTAATATTTTTGCAGGGAGATAAGAATTTGGCTGAGGATGGGAGGTATGTAACTCTAAAGTACGTCCTGAGTAACATATAAAAAGTGTGATCAATTAAGCTTGACTCAGTTCATATAACTTCATAAGTCATGCTTTTATCATCACTGCTGACATCTGGAAAATTATGAATTACCCACAGATTACAGAAGTTTTATTTTTGAAACCACACATCTTTCATGGAAAGATTAGTGCAGTAATTAGGCTTTGTTAAAAAAATTATTTAGGCATAGCTGTTACGTGCAGATGTGTGTATATTGGAAACATGGCAAATACTGAATCTGCTGTAGTTGTTAAATACAAGTTATGAATGCAACACAAATGTGCAGTAATATGGCTCTCTATGGGACTACTCTGCATCATTATTTCAATCAGTTCTAAGTCGACAAGAGTTTGAATGTCACCATAAAACTTGACAGAGGACACATATTGCAGTTGACTGAAATCCTCTACAACAACAGTAATCATCAGTAAAGTATGTGGCATGGTTCTTTCTGAAGGATCACTGAATTAAAGTGTGTGAAATTTCTGGTGAATGTGTATTTCACATTTTGAGAGGAGAGTTAGACAAAAAAGAATTATCTGGAAAAAGTTATTGCTGGAGAATATGGTGCTTCTGGATAAATTGAAGACCAGAATAATCAAGGAAAGAAGAAAGTCCTCTTTCAAGACGTTGCTTGCTGTCATACGATTCTTTTTGCAATGGTGAAAATCATCATTTGCTGCCATATCCACCTCATTGCCCTTACTGAGCCCCATCAGACTACATGTTCCCTAAACCGAGAAAATTCTTTGGAAGAAAAACATTTTTGTATATTGAAGAACTTAAATGATCATTTGAGATGCATTTTGTAGGCTTGAGAAATCTGGTTTCTGTGATGGGATAAAGCCCATGGAGTATCACTGGACCAATTCTATTGATGCCAATGGTGGCTATTTTGAAAAATAAATATATAAGAAATCTGCAGCAGTTGGTGACAATTGGTATCAACGTTATAGTAAAAATCCAATATTTGCCATGGTTAAATAGAGTGTTGAAAACCATGAGTTATTGCAAAACTAGATATTGCTCTCAGCCATTTAGAGCAAAAGTCATGAAATGCAAAATTTGTTTTACTTCTGAGAAAGCATAACATCATAGGGAAGTAAATTATTGGCAAGTGCTCCTTGTCAGATGCAACAATACAAATTAATAGTTTACACAACAATAACTACGATTACTGCTCAGTTTGTGCCAGCTTTTGTAGGAATAAGATGCAGTAAAAGAGTAGTTTGTTATCTATAATATTGAGACTACACCCTGCAGCCATAGTTGCCTAATGTGTGTGTATGGCTTGCTTCGTAAGTCAGCTGATTGTTAGCACACATTGCTACATGTGCATTAGTAGATACCTGTGCTATGGTTGTTCTTTTGACATTGCAGCTGTGATTGATACACCTGTGTGAGTATTGAGAGTGTTATTAAATCGATGACATTGTAGGTGTATTGCCTCAGTTGTTCGAGTATTATAGGCATGATAATCTTTTATTTCTTTTAGAGTATTGCTATGAATAAAAGAGAATATATATACATGGTAGTGGGAGTGTATTAAAGTCATCAAAAATAGGTTTACTTGGAGTTGAGGTGATACCCACTTCACTTTTCTACATAGTCTCCTGTTTTGGAGATGCACTTAGCCCAGCATAATGGCAGCTTCTTGATGCCAGCACCATAAAAAGAGCAGGTTCATGTCATCAGCCTTCCACACCTGCATCATTCTCAAATCTTTGGCCTCCTAATGCCTCCTTGAGTGGCCCAAAGAGATGAAAATCGCAGGGTAATAAGTCTGGACTATAGGGAGCATGGTCACTGAGTGCCTCTCACAGACCTGCACACGTGTCAACTTCTATTCTTCAGTCAGGAGGCGAGGGACCCAACTGGCGCAAACTTTATGAAAACGTAAGCTGTTTGTAATGATGGCATGACAGCTCCCAAAGCTTAATCCGACCCAATGAGAAATTTCTGAAAACGTCGAACGATGAACACCTTCAATGAGGTTAGAAATTGCTTTGAATGTTCTCCTCCATAATGCTTATCCTTGGGCGATGATCATGACTCATTTTCAACCTGTTCAAGGCTGTCCATGAATGCCTTATGCCAAGCAAACACATGAGTCCTTGAAAGTGTTTCCTCACCAAACTCTGCTCCAGTCTCTGCAAAATTTATGCTGGTTTTGCACCTTCATGAGCAAGAAATTTAATGATGATGCGTTGTGCAATTGAAGCATGTACCTGCTGTTCAGATATTTTGAACAGAAGTAAGAATTGGTTCTGTGAAGGCTAACTCCTGCTCATCCCCACTCCTGAGATCCCCAACCAAATTATGATGTTGAAGGGAATGTTATAAATATTGTTCACCTAAGCATATGTTCCAGAATCAAACCACACATGAATTGGCAGGATTGTATAGGAGTCCAAGATAAACAGTTTAAGACAGTATGAGCTATGGGTTCCAAATTCTTTGCTAGAGCATAAAATGTATTAAGGGTCAGCACGCCACTGATCTAACCGCAGTAGTCCGTGACCTGAGCACCTGGATTTCAGAGAGCATAGATATAATAGTATTGTGCTTGATTAGCATGTGGACATCTGGTTAAGATGCTAAGGGAGTTAGAGGTTCAAGCCTCTGTGGTTTCATTTATTTTTGCGTTGTCCTAGGGTTACCAGATTATTTTATGGAAATGTAGGACACAATGGTCAAAAATGTAAGAATTATTGGTCAATGGAAAAAAATGTAAAGATATAACTTATATGTGTAAATTATTACTCATATACATCTACATACATTTATATTTTCTTAAAATCCTGAAATATACAATGTTTGATCAGTCATATTTTGCTGAACAAATAATCTTGCACAAAACATCTACCTTGTTTGAAATATAATCAAGAAATTCCACACAACTGAAGTTTTTAAAATTATACTTCAGCAAAACAATACCTTTGACTGAATCAATAAATAATCTGTGCCTTAAATCTGTCCACTGTGATCTTATTAATGGAAATACTTTTTCAACATCAGCGTTGTGTGCAGGAATAGCAAAAAAATACTGAAAGTTTCAGCAGCTTAGAATGGCAGTCCTCATGCTTGTTACCAATAAAATATCTAACCCACTATCATTACAGGACAATTTCTCAAGTTCAGAGCTATGCTGCTTCAAAAACTGGTTCACATTACATACCTCATCATAACACTTTACATCCTCTATCACAATAGCTTTATCATTCAAGAACTGCACACACTTTTGCACATCATTCATGCATACTTTATTTATCATTTAAGTTTTGTATTGGGTTTTATCCTTTTTGTGTTCTAGAAAGGTGGGATCATTTGAAGTAGCTAATAACTCAGGATTTCTAAATTTCCATTACAAGAAGATTAAATGATTCCATTTCACTGTTGTTTATTTCACTATTAGAATTTAGCTTACATACATATCTGACTATTATCTCTTTTGTTAAATTCAAATATTAATTATAAATCACAATATAAAGTTTTTTTTTTTTTTTTTGTGTGGCGCCTCATTCCATTTAACTCTAATGTCAATGAGCCGGTAACAAAGCAGAAGAAAGAATTTAGAATGGCCAAAATAAGTAATTTTTCCCCAAAATTTTGATGTCCAAAATGTTACCTCTCATACAAGATGCCATTGAACTTGTGTTCCCCTCGATGTACTCACTATGTCGTCTTCCATGTGATGAACAACTGGAACTCTCTCACAGTGTCTATGAACACATCCTTATAAACCCTGCTGGGAGAGCGTAAATTCGATTCTTCACCCCCAGCTGCCAAAGCTGCTTAGAGAAATAACAGCAGTGCTCTCTATCCACTTTAGTTAGAACTAGTGTGGTAACTCTTGAGTTTACCACCAAGAACGTATGACTGGTAGCTGTTGGTGATTTTGCAGGCGTAATTTCTGGCTGCTTTATGTTTGAAGCCAGCCACCTCAGCTACTTGGGGGAAGTACTTACTTACTGTCCTTATAGAGAGGTGTAAACTGTACAGTTTAACCAATTGAAACATCTGAGTTCTGAAAATGACACATACCATTTAAATAGTCTCAACGTTTGCCATACAAACTGCCTCCTGCTCAAAATTGTCAACTTCTTTATCGAGGCCCTCCTTTCTAGCACCTATCAATGTTTGTTTTGTCTTTAGTGACATATCACTCTCCAATCTATTCTTAAGAAGAGAACGTACATTGTCTAACATTGCAGTCATCTCACCATCCCATGACATCAATGAATGTAAGTGATATTAAATAAGCCTTTGTCAAATTGTTTTCAAAGAACATCTAAAGAACTTTAAGAGCATTGGATACAGGTAAAAAGTAAGATTTTAAAGCCTCATGCATTTCATTTATTCTGTGAAGTGCAAGGAACAGAAATAACCACATGGTTTTACTGTTATGAAGATGCTGTTTATAGTTAATTCACAATAATGTCGGAGTTCTTCAGTTCTTACAGTATATCTCTAAATCTGCACTTAAACTATCCGACCCATGCTGAATAGCATTGTTAAGTATGCGAGCTGGGCAAACCATTCCAACTAAACTTTCATTAATATACGAGTTTAGTTTGGTGAATACAGTTTTTTACCCTCTGGTTGACTTATGCTGCCAAAATTTGTATTTGTATTGTCCGCTCCAAATGCCAAACATTTCTTTACAATTCCTAATCCTACTAAAGTATCTCAAACATATGATGAGATTGTGTGTGAGGCTTATTTGTTATTTGCATCTTACCAATCCTAACACATTGAAGCCCGGGCATTTTGGTGGTTGAAGTGGCAGGGTTTTTACGCCTACTTTGAGTTATTAATTACAGTAGATCAATTAAATCTGTTGAAAAGTATTGGGACAATCTAAAAGTATGGTATTCAAGGATTTCTCAACAAGTAAGAAAATATTCAACCCTTCCGTATTAATATTTTATTTTAAATTTACAAGTATCAAATGTGAGTTTGAAAAAAAAAACTGCATAAAGCTGCTTACCCTCCATTTATTCAAAGTTCTAAAAACTCTCCCTCGGAATTAGAATTTTCCACAGCTTCATTTGTATCCTAAATTTCAACTTCAGTTCACAGAAATCAAGGAAAATGCAGCATTTTAACATTTAAGAGCACAAACGTAACAAACAGATCACCTTCAAAGAAAATGGCACGATTACCCGAGAGCAGCCAATATTACTACATCTCCTAAAGTTCTTAATTGTTGACTAAAGCAAGGACAGATGGTAGCACAAATCAGACAACTAAACGATAACTGATGTATGTTATTTGCTACATAGCCCAACACCGAGTTTAGATTGTGGAATTGCAATAAAAGCATTAGAAATACCTGCCCGAGCGTCTCTTGAACATTTCGATGGCCCAAGCTATACTCGGGCTTGGGCTCCAATGTGTGAAATTTATATTATTTTGAGGTATTGTATAAATATTAAGGGTATGATTTATGAAATTAAAAATATAAACTTAATCATTGTGATAATTCATCTATATAGAGATATTAAGCAGTTATTAGTACAGATGAATGCTGATTAGTTTATCAGAGTACTATAGAAAAATAGTTGGAAACTTGGTCGTTTTATTTAAAGTGGCATCAGATTAGCTGGAGAAATGAAATTAAGTTTTATTTAACCACAATGGTTCTTGGCATTCCATTCTATTTTGGATGTGAAAGAATAGGAATTATGCTTAGAGGCATCAGGCTTGAGTTCTTTTGCATAAATCCATGTCATGGAACCACCAGATATACTTATTTTCCTAAGGAAATCATGCTAAGCTTTTTTATGCCCCAAAAGATTTATTGCCTTCCACTGGATTTGTACTTGTGACATATAGAGAGAGAAAGCTAAAGATGCTCAAAACAATACAATTTGTGTTGCATGGAAGTGGGAACTCGTAAAATACTGTCCACCACAGGCTACATATTCTGAAGAAATGAAATGTGTTAAAGAATCAATTAGAGCTAGCTCTCTCTCTCTCTCTCTCTCTCTCTCTCTCTCTCTCTCTCTCTCTCTCTCTCTCTTTCCTTTTTTTAGAATTAATTTTGGATATACTCACTTCATCATTTAGCAATATTTTTATGGTCTTTTCTCCATGTAGCTTGTAATATTGTCCAATGAAGAAAATAAAACCATCCATTAAGATCACATTTCAGAGAATCTTGGGTTCCTTCAGACACTGAGTCTGTCAGTAAATCAAAATGATTTACAGATTGGAGAAACAAGGACAATAAATACAGGAATATTGTACATATTTTACTGTGGAAATGCAAAGGATGATATACTAAAATGTTAGGAAAATCATGCAGGTACATTACCTCATTGGCAAAGGAAGTTATGTTCATTCCACCTGCTCCTATTTATAGGACTTTTAAGTTTGATAGGCCTTATTAGTAATTAAATTAGTTTTCTCCATACATTTTAAATTTCTATTATCAATAATATTAATATTTATTATTATTATTATTATTATTATTTATTGAAGTAATAAGTTATTTACATAAGTCAGATTGCACCCTAAATTTTGCCTTTTCAGAATGGCAACAACTGAATATTACAATAATCTTTAGTTCTTATACTTATAATTGTAAATTATTGTTCCTTTCATATTTTTACAGTGCATTTCCATATGTTTTTTACTTTCTCCAAATATTGCCTTATGTTATTATAAGTTTGTCTAGTAAAAGCATACTCTTGGTCTAAAACATGCTATGCTCCCTTTCTTCTATATTGATGTTGTCTGTATACCTCTCTCTTTCCATATTGTTTTTCAATGTAACATAAAATACTAATGACCTCTTCTCAGTTATCTGACTAATTGCTTTTGTATCTCAATATCTTCAAACTTCTTCTGGCACCCTTCCAGAAACCTTTGATGTTTGTTTCTCTTTTCCTCCAAACATCCTCCATTCCATTATTTCTTAATTCATTTATCCGAACCTGTGCTTTGTAAACTTGTTTCTTGATTAATAAAAGAAGTACTGTTCACCGGGCTTGTAGGCCATGGTTCTAGAAGGAATCAAAGCTACTGATTTTGCCAAGGACTGTGCTTGGCATCTTCAGGGTGAAGTGATCCATAGTCTTTGCTGGCCAGAGCTCAAACACTGAGGAACGGGCCTTCTTATATAATGGGGGTGGGCAGGACGTGCTTTGTGTACCTGTGCACTGTTGGTGGGGTTAGGCTCCTTGAGCCTTTATAAGTCTTTGGCTTCTGGCCAAGCTTTTCCAAACCTGGTATGCAGGCTTTGTATACATGGAGAACTTCTTCTTTCCGATTGAAATTATTTTTATGTTAAAAGATTTTAATGGCCTCCCTTTAATCCTTAAACAGTGTTTTTTGACTCCAGAGGAGTTTTACTCATTGATTTTCAAGATCAATGTACAGTGCATATGGTTTACTGTTGCCATTTGCTTATCAAAATAAAAGTTGCCATATGACCATCAGAGATGTCGTCCTTCTCCAAGGCAACCCTAAGCCTCACACTGCAAATTTGACAAGGGATACATTGGAAGACATGCACTTGGAAACATTTGAACACCCTCTTTACGGTCAGATTTGTCCTGTATCCCTCAGATTATTTTTTATTTGTGCCCATGAAAGAATCTCTTGGAGGGCAACAATTCAAAACTAATGTAGACATTGAGGAACATGTGTGCAATTGTTTGATGACACTCTCAAACTTGTTTTGAACAAGTAATATTCAAGCTTCCAAATCATTGGTAAAAGTGGTATTTCACTGTAGAGAAGGTATCACTTCTGTATAGGTTTAATCAATAAATATATAAAAAAATTACTGTTTATGTTTGGATCACCCTCATAACACAGGCCAGGATTTTGGTGTTGTTGGAGGATAATGTTTTAATATCTGTTTTTACTACAGACAACACCACAATGGGTGTTTTAGCTTTGATGTATTTGAATCCTCTCTGTGGGGCTACCAAATCCATGGTAAAGGTCAAAGCATGCATGAATATGACTATTATAGCATTGTATTGAAACATATGTTTTCAATTTAAACTATAGAAATCCATTAAAGTTTTTTGTTTGTAGCTTAGTGTCCTTTAAACTAGTTGGTTATATCGGACGATGAATGAAATTGGTGAAATGATGCTCAAATGATCTCGGGGTCCATGGAGCTTAAAGTTACTCAACATTTGTCTTCTCAGGATAGGGGAAAAACCTGAAAAAACACCTTATCCAGATAACTCAACCTATTGAACTCTCGATCTGTTGAATGTGAGGCAGACATGCCACCACCACACTAACCAGATGGGCTATTAAATTTTGTATTTAATTTCTTATCTAGTTTGAGTTTACCAGTTTAATATTATTAAAGAATTGGAATACTTCTCATTAAAATTTAAAAAGAGAATTCTTAGATTCTTGCAGCCATACATTTTATTTTGTAGCAAATTATTATTAAGGATGGTGGTACTCAAAAGCATTAATTGTGTATACAACATAGCTTAAAAACTAAGTTAGCATAAATATTTCATTCACGAAGCAATTGGTAATTTTTAAATGCTTGAATGTTACAGTCTGGATTGCTGGTCATATTATAAGGACTACTTTATATCTGCCCTGGCACTGAGGGATTCAGGTCAAAATGGATGTGATAAAACAGACAGTACAATACATTCTTCCTCTGGTGATGGTAATATTGATGCAAGGTGGCAAGTTGCTGACTATACGTTACAAATGTGTAAAGATTTTCTAAATCTTATTCTGTCTGAAAATGAAGCACTCGCAAGGCAATTACGTGGGCCTTATTTGGCTTTCTTAGAGTTTTATAAACAGCTTAAAGATAGAGGAGAAAATCCTGAACATATTTTGGGTAAGCATTCTTCTCACATATGTTTCCATACAAGTGTCTTGTAATCAGTCTAACTCTTACTGAATACTAATTTCAGTGGAAATTTTACACTTAATGTACTCTAAAGGATTAACTTTATCTAAATTTATTTACATTTATACTATTTCTTTACTGAATATTATAACAATACTTTAACTTTTATTTGACAAGTCAATTAATTACACTAAACAATACTTACTTGGAATTTTTGCCGGGACATGTTTCAAAGGACTAGTTTCCTTCATTTTCAACCGGACATCGACTGAAATTAACCAACTCGTCAAATAAATGAATATAACAACACTGTTTACAAACTTCCACAAAAAGAAAAGTGGAATACTTTAACTATTGAAAATTAGTTGAGTTGATTTTGTAACACTACATCACTTACTTTTTATTTCAGAAAACATGTTTCAGAAGCCATGTGCTTCCATTGACAATTCCTTTGGTCGACTGCCAGCATTGCTTGCTGTGGTGGTTGTCTCTGTCCCTGGTGGTGGTTTGATGAACCTCTGTATCAGTAGAGGCCTGGCGGGATTTCAAAATTGAAAATTGAAAGGTTCATCACAGTAACACCACAGCAAGGAATCCTGGCAGTCGACCAAAGGAATTAACAATGGAAGCGCATGGCTTCTGAAATAAAAAGTAAGTGATGTAGGTTACAAAATCGACACAACTAATTTTCAATTGTTAAAATACATCACTGTCACAAAACCCACCATATATCAGTAATAATACTTTAGCTCTTCTTAACTTCTATGCTCTTGTACAATAATGGAATATTTGGCAAAACTGTAATAAAAATAATGAAAATAATAAATAAATAAAAATAAATAAATAAAAAAAGTGAAGTTTGTTACAATTATTAATTGTTATACTAATGTGTAATAATTAGTTTGCAATAAATATTTATTCATTTGTTTAGGGGACATAGTAGATCTGATGATGAAATATTTCAATAATTTTGGTGATAAACCTTGTTGTACATCGGATCTGAAGATGTTTCTTACACTGTTGCCATCTGACCGCACAAAGGACTTCATAAATAGAATTGAAAATGCTGTTGGACTAAAAGACATGGAATTTTCATCTTCGGTAAGTGAAACAAAATTTATTAATACAAAATATATATTGAGATGTCTAGTCATTTCTGTAAGACCATTTGATGCTTATGCGTGATCTTGAAAAAATACAAATACTTTTATTCTCTTCCTCAGGACTAGCTAAGACCTCTTCTACAGGAGAGATTTAATAGGCCGTACTATCTAATTAGTGAGCAGGACATCCATGACCTTAAAATCTGGAAATACATAGAATCAGTGATAACATGTTTAGTAAATCTTTATTCATGCCTATAGCAGTTTTCTTTACATTATGCATGCTATCAGTTAAATTTACCTATATATATATATATATATATATATATTTTTTTTTTTCCCTTAATTATTTTTCTCTGTAGATATACACAAATATAAAATACTTCTGATCCGTTAACTAAAATACAACTACAGATAATATTAGAGGGGTTCATTTTACCAGTATACATGGCTGTCAGCAATGATTTTTCTATTCAAATAAGATTCTCTCAACAATTAACTTCTGATCCCTTAGCTAAAATACAACTACAGATAGTATTTCAGGATTCTATTTTTCCAGAAAATGCACTTACAGAACACATGGATCTCAATGTTAGAGATACAGTAGAAGACCATTTAAAAGTTTGCTGTTGTTATGACTATAAATTGGACTCTAATATGATAAAAGAAACTAATATTCTAACAATAAAAGGTTTAGGTCATTACTAAGTACAAGTACCTACAGGTAATTTAAATAATATAATGATAGCATTTAACATGTATTAATTCTGATTTGTTTTATGTTACAAAGAACTTTGTGCCATTCTTGAACAGCTAACCCATGTTGGACATGGTAACAATTTAGATGTAATAACATCACTCTTGGCATTGAAAACAGAGGTGAATCTTGCCACACTTTCTGTGAAAAATGCCTTTAATGGCTAGCAATAGCAAATGCTGACAATGAGAGGTTTTTCTGTATGTAAGTACAGAGTTATTCTAAATGATTGTCAGGGGTTCATGAATCTTTTTAGAAAGCTTAGAAAACATTCCATTTTTATTGTTGCAGTAATGGTTTGACAAACTCTCAAAGTTTTGTTCTGCATAACTGTAGTGACATCAGTACCACATGAAGGCAGTAACAGCAGTGTTTAATAAAGTGGCAGATAGTGGTAAGGAGAAAGCTTTTTGTACTTTTGAATATCATCAATACCAATCCGTTACCATAGTCCAGCGGACAAAAAACGGGAAGGAGCCTCCCTCCGACAATTGTATTCACAGATGGCATGCACAATTTGTGGTTACAGGTTGTTTGTGCAAAGGGAAAAGCAGTGGGTGTCAGAAGCAGATGTGAATTGAATAGTCCTAAGAAATCGACTATGTGATGTAGCAGGGAACTGCAAATTCCTCAAACCACAGTATGGTGTGTATTACTAAGGTGCCTAAAGGTAAAGCAAGATTGCCTACAATTGCATCTAGATCTAACGGCTAATGACAGTCTTATGTTTCAACTTTTACATGGCACTGCAGGAACATTTTGAAGATGATTATTTTCTTGACAGATTAGTTTTCAGTGTCAAAGCTACTTTTCATGTGAACGGAAAGGTGAACAAACAAAATATTTGCATATGGGGCACAACGAACCCCCATTGTTATGTGAAACATGTGCAAGACTCCCCTAAAGTGAATGTGATCTGTTCCGATTCAAACAGGAAGGTCTATGGCCCGTGCTTCTTCAATGACCAGACTATGACAGGGCTGACTTACCTGGACATGCTCACAGAAGCTGTTACCCCAGTTGAGTGACAACAGGGACAATTACATGCTGCAACAGGATGGTGCACCACATCATTTCCACAGGGAGGTCAGAGCGCAATGATGGATGATCTGATGCTCTTACTCTTTCTACCACATTCACCAGGTCTTACACCATTCGATTTCTTCCTATGGGGATATGTTAAAGATCAGGTATTTGTTCCTCTTCTACTAGTGGATATTCAGGAACAGAAGTAGCGCATCTGAGCCACCTTCGAAACCATCACCATTGCCATGTTGACTCGTGTGGGAAGAGATGGACTATTGAGTAGATGTGTGTAGAGTGACAAAAGCCACACATATAGAGTATTTGTAATATATGTAAACAAAACTTTATGAGTTACAGACACAATAAAACAAGATTCATATTCTTACATCAATTGCACTGTGAGTTATGAGTTTTTGTAACCGTGACAATCAATTAGAATAACCTTGTATAACTTAGTCGTAACAGACAAAAAGACCACTATCAAAAATGAAAAACTTTTATGTTGCCGTTTGGTGAGTCTGAAGTTGTTACTATCTTAAGCATGTGTGTACATACAATGTACATAGAAGCTATTGAAGATATTGTGTTCCACACAAAAATTTGATGTCAAAATTTCTCCAGAAATATGTTTTGAGGTCCCTTGAGTCCAAAAAATACATTTTTAGAAAATGGTATATGTATATTTTGAAACTTCTGGGAATATCCTCTGAAGACTATTTATTTTAAATGAGTTTTGCAGAATTTTGCATAACGATTAATCCATAAGAGATAGACAAAAACATAATGCACAAAACACAATTTGTTAAAACACATGCTTTGTGATGTACATTTTTCTTGTAGAGTTGATCATTTTTGAGATATTCCTTGTTATTGGTTTTAGCTTTAAAAAACTTATACTTCTGTCATACAGGAATTTATCAACTCCTGTCCATACAACCAAAGGAACTTCAGTCACATAGCAACCAGCCTTTGACTTATAATTTAACCTATGCTACTCCCTTATTTCCCTTCTACTTGCATGGAAGCAACTAATAAGACTATTTCTGCTAATTTTTTCTCGATTAGCTGGAAGTAAAAAGAAGCATAAGCTTTTTAACAATAATTTGTTGCAGAGATATAGAGAAAGTTATGTGAATGGAACACATCAGATTTTTTTTTTATTATTAAACAATACCCTAGTCCATATACCACACTATTTGAATTTCAATGCTTGATTTACTATTTTGAGATCTGCAGAATTATTTAGTCGCTTTGCAATTAGGTTTACTTATTTTGAGAATTAATTCTATTACTGGCTTCTGCTAGGGACTGGGAATAAAGTTTTTTTTATGAATTTTTAATTTTCATTAAAACTTGAATTACCATTCTTTTGTGCAATGGCAATTCTGAGTAATGTATGCAAATATTTTAATTTAGATGTGATCTGTTGTTAGTGGTTTTGGGGATTCCTACTTATGGTAGCGAAGAATAATATGCTAATAAAAAGTGTGATAGAAATTATTTAATTTCTCTGAAGGATCTTGTACAGCAAATAGCGTTTCTCAGTTTTCATATACTAAAGTGCTTTTGGTGTTTTACAAATTAACTTCACTGAAGGAATGGCAAAATTTTTTAAAGATGTATTAATGTTATGTTACTGTGATCATTTAATACCATTAAAAATAATACTTTGTGCAATGTGATTGATAAATGTGACACAATAACATTAATCCTGTAGGGTAAAGCTATTTTTACAGAAATAGCTAACTTACACATTTCGTTATAGATATAAAGGGAATAACAATAGTTAAGACTTTCTCAAATTTTTTCCATTCAATCAGGGGAATAACTGAAAAGCAAGAGGACTTAAAAAAAGTGACAAAAGTAAACAATTTGAACAATTAATAATCGATATCTTAGAAATTAGTTACGTCACAAAAGAGGAAATTGAAATAAATTGTGTATTTTAAAGAGCTCTACATTTTTGTATAGTGGGTTTCTGTCTATCACTTAAGATATACCAATTATAAAAGATTATACAAAATTCCTTCTGTATACAAAATAGAGTTCACACGCTATCCTTGAAAATTCAAGATATAGAATTTGTCATGTAAATATTTTTAATCTTAGAGCCAGTTTTCATAAAATCAAATATTTAAAAAAATATACCACGTAAAGAGTAGTTGTGGTGGGGAACTTCTTTTGAAAATCATTATTGCATCTTTGGACGACACTAAACATAAATACCAAGTTTGGTTGGATAGGTAGAGCAGACTGAAAAATTCAATGCCATAGCCAGGATTTGAACCACGGATCTCCCGATCTCTAGCCGGTTGCTCTGCCACTGAGCTACCATGGCAACATACCGGCAGCATTGAATTTCTCAACTGACTTGCATGTTTCCTGGTAACCACAAGGTGTTCTCAAATTACTTTGAGATGACAACCCCAATGGCGACTTACAATGTTGCAAGTACTTAAGTCCCAGGATTCATAGTATAGCCAACTATTAGGGTCAATTGGTATTGGATTAATTGTTTTTTCACACAAGCCGTGTGTAGGACAGGAGTTGGATTGGTAGAGTCAGACATGCGAGTCAGTTGAGAAATTCAATGATATGCCGGCATGTTGCCATGGTAGCTCAGTGGCAGAACAATCAACTAGAGATCAGGAGATCCGTGGTTCAAATCCTGGCTATGGCATTGAATTTTTCAGTCTGACTCTACCTATCCAACTCCTGTCCTACACGTGGCTTGTGTGAAAAAACAATTAATCCAATACCAAGTTTGGTGTTTATCTGACTTGTTTTTGGGTTATGCACCATCACATTCCACCTCACACTACACTTTTTTCTAAATTTTTTGTTTGTTTTGATTCAGGGCTTCCACAAAGCATGCATTAATGATGAAATCTTAACATCAAATTTTGTAGTAGAATGCAATACCTTCTTTGCCTAGTATGTGGTAGAGAAAGTAATTAGAAGTCATAAGCTTTCACGGCCGGATTCCAAATTATAACTAGAAGAATTTTCTGCGCTGAGAATCCGTGGTCTGCTGAAGTTTTCAGGTCCAGCAGACCATGGCTTCTCAGCCCGGAAAATTCTTTGTTATAAAGTAATTAGAGTTTTTCTCATATTATTTCCTTTTATTAGTAAACGGGAAAGGGAGTCCCAGCTGCCAAAATCTCTCTCTAGCTGTGTCTCTGACTGGCAGTGCCCATTTTAGGTTAAATTCTAAGTACTTTAGATGGCAATATACTTCAAAATTTCATATTTTTTGAATTTCATTGTATGCATTTTCACCATTTTTCAACCAACTAGAGACCAGTTTGGGTATTGGTATATTTAAAACAAAATCTTTTTCCCTTTTCTCTGTTCTTCCAGGGGAAATGCACTTGTTTTAGCCTGTTAGTGCAATTTGAGAGCATCTGCACTACCTCAATAAAATAAATGCCTACCAGAATATAAATTGGAATTAAATTTAAAATTCATTTACCAATACTTATTTAATCACAACTTTAACCAAGTTTTATTAACAGCACTGCTTTGTTCTGTGCTATTAAATTTAATAAATCTATTTGTTTAAATCAGAGAAAGCTCACTCCTGTACCTTTTCTCACTGGTGTCAATGAATTATAAATGCATTGTTTTTATCATAAATACAAATCACAAATAATAATCCATTGACATCATTTTTATTAAGAAATTGTGTTATGTTTATATTTTTCCTGTTTAAAGAATCAATATTACATTGCTAAATGTTGGATATTAATTAATAGCTTAATAGGAGCATATGAAACAGTTTTCTTTCAGCTCACTGTAATTCTCACAGTTTCATTGATGAGCGGTGACAAGGTAGACTTCCTTTTTGTGACACAACTTTCTGATATGTACATACAATATTGAGTCTAATTTTAGTAATTTGAGCCTTTTTCTCTTTCTTGTAACACATCACCTATTTGTAATTAAGGGTGTTATAGCTGTTAATTGCTGCTATCATCAATTCAGATAAACAGTCATGTGGCTCGTCATGTTTCTCTTGTACAGCGACCAAATGAACTTCACTAAGATGATGTCAGACGGGATTTGAAAGTTGAATGCAATTTTTGCTTTTTTTTAACTCTGTGTTAAAAGTCTGCCCAGTTTTAATGTAAAAATTAATCTGATCCCCAGTAGAGAGAAAGATGAAGACTGCAAGGAGCAACATTGACATTCAACTTGTAATTGATGATGAGAATGATTAGTTTCCTAAGACATAATGTGCTTGATTAAAAAATGATGTGACAAAAAACATACTCAAATTATCAATATCATTAATCCACATTAGTATTTCAAAAGGCCACCATAAATAATTATTAAACTTTACTATAATATCTATTTTTCAGAGGCTGAAGTATGACATTTTTATCATACTCTGGCTTAGGAAGCATTATTTTTTGTTATTGGCAGGTAAAGCAGATGCAGCAGCATATAAGTTCTGTTCAACTAAGCCGTTGTGTGGGATGTCATGAAAGTCTAAGCATACAGGATAAACTATCTTTGGCATCTACGCTGTTACAACATTATGATCATGGGTTGAGCTATAACAAGGATATTCAGCATACAGAATTTGCGTAAGTTACTTAAATAGCTGAAATGAGAGAAGTATTATGCAAAGTTAAAAAGAAAAACAACTTTATTTTTGCTTTCTGGATTTCACAAATTTTGAATCTATATGTCTTCTTTCAGCTATTAATCTATTTAAACTTCTGTGCTTGTGATTTTTAATGTAATGACTAGGGCCCAGATTTTGATGAAATTTTATATTTATTTTGAGTTGTCGGAGGCAATGCTTATTGACAATTAAGTTCATTCTGCAAGAAAGACGTAAAATATATGCAGTTTTTATAGGTCATCAAAATACATATGCCATTTTTTCCAGGGTAAAGTCATTTTTTATCATTTATGTGTGGTTGTAGGTAATTTTGTTGTCTTTATAGATCCATTTTAAGTCTTTTTTTGTTAATGATGAGGTAGTCATATACTGCAGTACACAATATTACTCACGGCAGCTTTAGTCATCCTTGGAGTATAGGTGACATATCAGGGATTTACCCTGTTCCAAAGGCAGGTAACGCCCAAGCGATTCATAAGGAAACTTGTGTCACCAGCACTCATAGTTAGAAAAACATTTCATCGTGTCAAGAGTGCAGTGCGTGTTATCAGAATGCCGAAACAAAAATGGTCAACTTATTAAGACAGTATGTGTCAGAATTCGGTGAAAATGTGTTCTCATCTGATGGAAGTGTCTTATTTTGTAAAGTTATGCAAAGTCAGTCACAGCAGGTAAATGGTTTACTGTGTAACAGCATATCAGGTGAGGAATCATTTATGAGCTGTCAAAAATGTAAACAAGAGAAAAGTGTCAACTACTGCTAAAATAAACTGCTTCCACATCAAATAGCAAGTCATTTTCATTTTATAAAGAATTATGTGAAGTGTTTGTGAGTGCAAATATACCACTAGAAAACTAGGCAATTCTTACATGATTTCTTGGAACGCCACACTGACCACACGATTCCAGATGAATCCAAGTTGTGTAAAGGCTACTTAATAAAGTGTTATGACACATTAAACAAAATACATGAAAGTGTGAACAGAAAAACAATTTTCATATCGATTGATGAGACTACTGATGTGCAGTCGGTACATAGCTAACGCAATGATAGGGACCCTATAAACAGATTGTCCCAGACAAAATTTTCTTCTACCTCATAGGTTTTGGAAGTGGTCGGTCACACTCAGATGTGCAAACTTTTCAATAAAAGCATGCATTTACACTGGCCTAATGGTGTACAACACGAGAACATGTTGCTGTGCCTTAAATAATAAAGGCAGAGAAATCTATCAAGTCATTTTACAGTAAGATGGTGCATGTTACTTGTCTCGCTCTAGCTTTACATCGAGTTGTGGAGGAGATAAGATCAAAACTTCCACAAGTAGACAGGTTAGTTTCTGTAGTAAAGAAAGTCTTTGTGAAAACTCCATCCCAAATTAAATATTTCGAAGACAAGGCCCCTAATGTAGCTCTGCCCCCGCAACCCATTTTAACACTCATGGTGTACATGCTTGAAGGCATGCATATATTGTTATGACAATTTTCATATAGTGAGTGAAGTGGTGAATAGCTTTGATAGGGGAGATGCTATGGCAATTAGTATTGCATAGTACCTGTTTTCTGCAAGGTAAACTGACATGCATTAAATCAAATTTTTCATTTTTGCCAAAAATCATAACCAGACTAGAAGAAAGTGGTATGTAATTGTTAGTAGAGTTAGTCAGGAAAGCTGAAGACTGCATACAAAATATAAAAGGTGAAATTAGAGACATTGTTAGACCAAAAAATAAGAAATGTATTAGATAAAAATAAGGGATATAAGGCAATGTGTGATGCAAGAGCCAGTATTTTATCAGGCACAAACTTCAGGAAGAGGGTTTAAATGCCAGTGACATTGTGTTCTTCAAATACGCTCCCATTACACTTTCTCCCAGTGTAAAACAATGCTAGCTTGACAACCGCAGATCCAGGACTTTTGAAAACTTGAGGATGACTATGATAGTGTATTGCAATCTGACTAAAGTAGGCTTTCTTAATAATATTTTCATAAAATTACATACCTACCAGATTATCTGCAGTAATAAACGGCTATCATACTAAGAAAAATTATAGTTTAACAATACAATTACTCACAAAACATTAGACCTAATATTAATTTTTATGGTGTTAATTTAGAATTTTTATTAGGACATTTTTAAAAAAAAATTAGGTAATTTTAAGAGAATATTTTGGACATTTTATAGGTAATTTTTTTGCCATTTCTAAGGTCATCAAGTTCTGGGCCCTGTAATGACACACATAGTTATCTGATCATTGCTGGTTATAACATTGTACTGTGCTTCCAATGTTACAGATTTAATGATCCTTATGCTCTTCTAGCAGCACACATTCTGCATGATGTGTGGCTGGAAACTGAGCGAAGTCAGCATCTACAGGAAGCCATTTTGGTGCTGGAACATGCATTAACTATTAGCCCCTCTAACTTCCATGTAAAACTGCTTTTACTGCGATTTTACACATTATTAGGTGAGTGGTAAAGGTTCTGCCTTTGTTGTAATTATTTATTTTCACCGTAATTGCCTATTTAATATCATAACTAATATATCCAGATAACCTTAAGATTCTGTTTTTAATGATTGTGTAGGTGATTCTTTATAAGGCCATTTGTATTTCTTTTATGAATTATTATTGCACTCTTCAATGATATTTGATATACCATCTTATTTGTGATAAATAAGGAAGCAGACTTATCATCCTTCATTAATTCTAGCTAATTAAATATTATTGTATTAATATTGCCTAAAAATGCAAACTATGTAACATCTAAATGTAAGTGAAATTAGTTCGTAGAATAATCATTTAGTGTTACACAGGCATTCCATTTCATAATATTTGCTCAGTATGATGTTTATTAACATCTATAAGGATGTGAAGAAATCCTTAAAATGAAACTAAAAACAGACTATAATTTGTACTGAAGAGGGAAGATGTATAGTAAAGTGTCTTGGAAGCACAAAATGATGCCATAGGGTTTTTCTTATTTTCCAATATTGTCTCCCTTGACATTAAAAGTACTTGGTCCAGTGATTCTCTGTGGTCTTTATCCCATCATAGAAATAAGATTCCTCTTGGCTTGCAAAATACAGATCAACTAATGATTTAAGTTCTCAAATGAAAATTTCTTTCCACCAAGGAGCTTTTTCAGGATTCAAACTTGCTTTTTGTTTTGATAGTTATTTACATTTGATCTCCTCCTTAGCACAGTGGTAGTGCACCTGCTTACCAAGTGGGAGACCTGGGTTCGATTCCCAGTACCGGCATGGGGAGTTTTCTTCACTGGGAGACCTGGATCGGGTTGCACTCAGTCTGGGGGGGGCCAATTGAGAAGCTACTTGATAGAGAAGTAGCGGCTCCAGGTAATGAGGACCGCATTAACCAGCCGGGGATGTTCGAGGCGCTGACCACGTTTCACCCTCCAATACTGCACCCCATCCATGACATGTTGTGGATCGAGATGGGGGATGCAGCGGCTGGGTGGTAGGCCAAAGTGAGCTGTCGTGTCATGGAGTTATAGTTACTATTATAGTTATTTATGCCTGCTTTTACTACATATGGCATTGCAGGCCTCAAACTTAAGTTGATGATGTAGGTAAGTAAGATAGATGTGGCAGTATCAAATCATACTCTACTTCATTGATTGTTACCATTGCAACAATACATGTGGGAGGGCTACAAGGGTTATGTCAAAAGTTTTTACCAGAGATTCAGAAAAACATTTTATATAGAAAATAATTATTACAACCTTTTAAAATACTCTCCCTGAGCACTTTACATTTTTCCATCCTTTGAAATTACTTAGAAAATGCCTCAGTCAAGCTTCTTCAGGGTTGTCTCTTAGAACACTGTTGTATGCAAAAATGGCCTCTTCATTGGATGAAAAACACTGCCCATGAATTTTTTCTTTTGTTTTTGGGAACAGGAGGAGGTCACAAAGGGCCAGGTCAGGTGAATAGGGTGGCTATATCAAGATTCACAACTTTTCCTTCTATAAGAAGTCAAGTTCTGGCAACTGTATGTGCTAAGGGATCGTCGTGGTGCAGAAAAAGGTGCCTACTCTTTGACTTTGAGTGCTCTGACCTCCATGTGACTGTAACTTTTGACATACATTCAGTCACATACCACTCAGCATTAACTGTGCATGTGTGTCTAAGGTCACAGAGGTAAGAGGGCCCATCTTGGTGCAGAAAGTGGCCACCATCTTCCTTCCAAAGCTCCTACTTCTCTGAACTTTTGTGGCTGATTGCTCACCTGGAAAGCACCATACTGAAGACTACCTCTTCATTTTGAGGTTGTAATGGTAAACCCATATTTCATCACCTGTGATAATATTGCAACTATCTTTGGGTCATCCTTTTCTCAATCATGAAGCGACACCAATCCATTCTTGCATCCTTTTGAGCTTCTGTCAGATAATATGGCACCCAACAGGCACATCTCCTGGTGAGGCCTAAATAAATCAGTCAATCCAAACTTTAGGGTGCCCCCAAAGCAACAAAATGTAAGATGATCATCTTCAATCATTTTCCTTGCAGCATCATATTTTCTTGGGTCACTGCTGTTGTTGGGTGACTAGAACAAAGTATCTTCAAGAGATTCCTGACCCTTTGAAAACGGAACCAATTTCAACAGTGGTCCTACAAGGGGAAGACTCACCAAAAACATATGCTAGAGAAGAGTAGCATTCTTTTGCATTTAACTGAATTTTATAGTAATAATTTATAATTGTGCAAAAATTGCATCAAGAGAGATCCATCTTGCGCTGTGTCAGGCTCAACAATTAATGCAACTTCACTGACTACACAGTATTATGTGAAATCCTGTGATGGGGGAACCATCATGCACTCCTTCCAAGATCAAAAGACATTTGCTCTTTCAAACTAAAAGAATCCCATCGTCACCAAATTTCTGGTTTAAGAGCTGCTAAAAACTTT
The DNA here is from genome assembly GCA_030762935.1 of Hymenopus coronatus. Classification (NCBI taxonomy): domain Eukaryota; kingdom Metazoa; phylum Arthropoda; class Insecta; order Mantodea; family Hymenopodidae; genus Hymenopus; species Hymenopus coronatus. Next base: position 126,927,871 of record CM060888.1, on the reverse strand, counting down.
TGGGCATAATCCCGGAAAACCTACCTCTACCCTGATCTGCTTTGTCCATCAAAAATTCCTCATACAGTTGCTGAGATTGAACCCAGACTGCCTAGGTGAGAGGCGAGTAGTCTAACCACTGGGCCATGGCATGACTTCAAACTTAAGTTGATGACGTGGCTAAGTAAGATAGATGTGGCAGCATCAAATCATACTCTGCTTCATTGTAACAACACATGTGGGAGGGCTACCATTGCCTTAATGGAAGATGATTTTATTTTTTTTGTCAAAACCAGGCCCTTTTTTTTTTTTCCCTCAATATTTTGGTATTTTCTTAAATTGGTCCAGAAGGTTGGCATTACATGCTCTGGTGATAGATTTTATTTTTCAGTGTGAAGATAATTAATTAGTAACTTGTCATTAACATCCAAAAACCAATTCCATGATGTTTTCAGCCAATTTCACACACCATGTCTTTGGTAATGTTTCCATTGCTTGGACTGCTGTTTAGTGACAGGCATGTACTAGTGCACCATGTTTCATCATCAATGATCATAATTTATTACAAGCTCATAAATTCTGTGACATCACAAAAAATTCTTTTGTATCATTCAAAGTCACTTGTCTGATATTAGGTGCTGACTGGTGTATTGCATTAAGCCATAACAAAGGATATTTCTGCCTTCTCCACAAGGCTGATTGTCCCAATCAGTGCTATTGCAGTTTATCACGACAAAGTTCTCATGACTTTGTAACTGCTACCACCCTTTATTAAACTTATTACCCCACTTCAATAAGTTCCCTTCCTCCACAACGTAGAGGCGGAGCAGCTACTCTCAAAAAAAAAAAAAAATTAAATGTAAATTGGAAGTCATTCAGGTCTGGATCGTAATTCAGAGGAAGGTAAAACACATTTCATGTGAGTGAGAAGACATACAGGTAACTTGAATAATAAATATATAAAAAATGTTAAACATACATTTTGTATAATAGGGCATATATTGATAATTTGATTAAGTAATCATTAACACCTGTACTAGAAATTGATTACTGGAATGGCTACTGTTAAAATCAGTAGCAAATGCACAAAGCAGATATTAACAAAGATGAACTATGCAAACTTAACAGCAGAGGCTTGGTTTAGCCAAATTGAAAATTTAACAAAATTATTATTCACTTAAATGCCTTTTCTGTTGGATGAAAATTACTGTAAAAATATAATAAATAGTTGGGTAAATTATACTTCTGTGATACAATTAACCTTTCACTCATAAATACATACTATAATTCCCCTTACAAAATTTGCCCAGCTAAATGTGGTAGAGAAAATCCATGATGTTTATTTGAGCAAAGGCCCAATGAACGAATCCTGGAAAACCACCTGGTCACACCAGTTAAACCCAGCTAAATCTGTCTGCCACTGCTGAACAAAGCGTATCCAAAACGCAACAGTTTTAGCTTACAAATAACAATACTTCTCAAAAGATCATACCCATTAACTTATGGATTCTCTACTCACATTACAAAATTACATGCATTCTGATAAAATTGAAATTAAAGACCCAATTGAAAATTTAACAAATACTTAAGTTTTCTTTGTCCATCATGGCATCATCTCTGGGTGTAGTCGATGGTAAGAACATGCAGGCTAAGTGAGCCAGCCGGAGACAAACCGATCTACAGTTGGTGCTCGTAGAGAGCACCTGGCTCGAATCGACGACCATTCTTCTTGCTGTCGAAGACCTGGCCGGTCGTGGCTAGAGAGGGGATAAGTTTGTAGCTGCCAACTGTAGGACAAGAAACTTCCACAGGAGAGCATAGCAGAGAGTATTGGGCTTCGAGCTCTCGATGTAGATAGAGACTTGAACATGCCCAGTGTCACTCATTCATCACAACTTTCTGAATCCAGTATGCAAGTTAATGAGCTTCACCTAATGCTATTATCCCTGCCAAGATAGTTTGTGGTTGGGGCAGCTACTGGTATTTTGGGTAAAGCAGTAAATATACCAAATGAGTCCCAATGATTGACTTCTCATTCATAGCATATGGCCAACTTGGAAGAGCTGACAGGCCAATCATTCCACGATTTCTTACATGTTCTGGATCATTAAAAGCTGTGTATCTTTTCAAAACATCATTGCCTAGATGGAATTGTCTGCTTAAAACCAAGCTTCCTCATATCAACTCAATAGTGCCACATTGTGCTGACAACCTTAATGCCAGCAGAAGGGGTGTACTCTCATGTCTACTACTTTCCTTTTCCTTCATGTTTGTTGGAAAAGGTTGCCCTTATTATTAAGTTCCCATTAGCACTTACTCTGTGACTACATGAGTCTAGAAGAAAAGAAGAAACAGATTATAGCTCACCAAAATATTGTTTTGGGCATGCAGTCAGCCCAGATTTTGTGAACAGAAAGAAAATAAAGAACAAAAGTGTAATTGATATGGTAAAGGAATTTGCCATTAATACTGCCTTTGAATACAGCAATAAAAGAGGTATTATCTTAGTTAACAAATAAATTGTTAAAGGAAACTTGCATTCACAGGACTTTCTCAACTTACTATTGTTTGTTTTGTTTATCTTCTGCAAATTATTCTTACATAAGCTTATTTTCCTATTAACTTTATGATAAACAACGTAGTAAGCTATGGAAATGAAGGGAAGTGATGAATAGAAGTGAACAGGAGAAACAATAAAGAATTTAGTGTGCATCTGAAGTGGTAAACGAAAATGCATGTGAGAAGGAAATAGCAGCGTCATTTCATGTAAAAACTGACATTTGAACATGGATCTGCATGTGCTCTAATGGAAATATCAGACTTCGAGAAAAAGTTTGGACTGTCATAGATAAAAATCTGATGTGTTCCACTCACATGACTTTCTCTACTTCTGTGTAACAAATTATTGTTAATAAGCTTATTCTTCTATTTACTTCATGCTAATCGAGAAAAAAATAGCAGAAATAGTCTTATTACTTGCTTCCTTGTAAGTAGAAGCGATATATGGGACTATCATAGATTAAAGTGAAGTCGAAAACTGGTTACTAGATGACAAGTTCCTTTGTTTGTATAGACACGTGTTGACAAATTCCTGTATGAGAAAAGTACAAGCTTTTTAAACCTGAAACCAAAAACAAGGAATATCTCAAAAATGATCAACTCCTCAAAAAAAAATTATATAACATAAATTGTGTGTTTTAATGTGCTCTACATTTTTTGTGTGGTAAGTTTTTGTCTATTTATTACGGTTTAACAGTTATGCAAAATTTCATAAAATTCATCCAGAATAAAGTAGTCTTCAGAGGCTATTCTCAGAAAATTCAAGAATATACATATTATTTGTCAGGTAAATATCTTTAATATATGATATTTTAATCAAAATCGTTAGAGCCATTTTTGAGAAAATCAACATTTTCGAAAAAAAAGTTCCATGTAAACGGTATTTGGGGGTGGGGGGATTTTCTTGAAAATCTTTGTGTCCCATCCTTGGAAGATACCAAACTTAAATACCAAGTTTGACACACACACACACACAACACACACAACACAACACCACACACAACACACACACACACACACACACACACACACACACACACCACACACCACACACACACAACACAACACAACACACACAACACACCAACAACACACACACAACACACCAACAACACACACAACAAACACACACACACACGCACCACACACATACACGCACCACACACACACACCACACAACACACACACACACACACACACACACAACACACACTCTCACTCTCTCACTCTCACACTCTCTCTCTCTTTCCAAAATGCAGGGGAATCCAAAACCCAAAACATGTATTTCCGGTGAAATCTTGGTATCTAATTTTTGGGTGCATAACAATACCTTCTCTATACACTATGTACGTTGTATGTGTAGAGAAAGTAAAAGCTTACATCCTGTAAAGTGAATGTCAAGAATTGAAAAGGAAAAATACAAAACAGAAAGAAATAATTGGGGACCTTTGAACGATGGTAGCAAGCATGGTTCAAGGGTATAAAGAAGTATAACACCACCAAAATAGGTGGTATATGGAATTAAACCAGAATAAACATGTTCTGGCAGCTATGTTGTCAATGTGAAAAACAGATACGAAGGGCTTAGGGAAAATAAAATTGGGAGCTCAACAAGCAATGGGAAAAATGCAAACTTGGACAACATGTATAAAGGAATTAAAGTAACAAAGGTCCTAGTACCAAGTGATTCTTTACCCCTTGATAGATGTGTTCCAACAAAGGAGCTACTTCCTTGGTATTAAAGTTGATTAACTTAAATACTAAGAGGAAAGACAAACAAGCCATAAGTGATGATGGCGTATGCCAAACTGAGAGTAAGTGCTGAGGAAATTATTGGGAGGGGGGGGGGGTCACTATGGACCTCATAAAGGCAATAAAATCCAAAAGGCCTGAGGTTAAGGTCATTGTCAGTGGTGTGTTGAGAAGATGGAATGCGACAGAAGGATGGCTTTAAGAATCAAGAAGGAGTTAAACTGGATGTGCTCCACTATACAATCTACTTTTGCGAGTGGAAATTTTTGGTAATTGAGGATGAATTTGGAAAAGACAGTATTCACCTACAGAGGGTCATTCAAATTCAGAAAATTATTGTGATTCAGAACTTAGGGGACACTAATTAATAGGGTGGTGGATGTTGATAAATGCCCAGTATTCATTATACAGGGTTACTACAAAAGAAATAGACAACTTCAACTGCCTGTAAAACACAACTATTTACGGTAATTTTACGCCATTTTCACTGGTTTGTAGAGGAGTCTTTGAAGTTTACATTGTGAACTCACAAATGTTCAATATGAGCTCCTCCAGTCACTCGACACACATCCATGCGATAATCAAGTTCATCCCAAACCTTTTGTAACATATCTGCATCAACACTTGCCACGGCTTGTCTGATACGTTGTTTCAAGTCGTCTAAATTAAGAGGAAGTGGAGGGACAAAAACACAGTCTTTCACGGTTCCCCATAGAAAAAAGTCACATGTTGTGAGATCAGGGCTCCTTGGTGGCCAAAATGCAAGAGCATTATTGTCGGTTGTAGCACGGCCAATCCAACGATGTGGTAGGACTTCATCTAGGTAATCTCTAACATCTGTGTGCCAATGAGGTGGTGCTCCGTCTTGTTGGAATACAAAGTCATCCTGTTGCTCATTCAGTTAGGGCATCAACCAGATCTGTAACATGTCAAGATACTTAGCATGGTTGACTGTTTGCTCTGCAAAGAAAAAGGGGCCATACACCGTCGTGTGAGATACCGCACAAAACACATTGATTATAGGAGAGTCCCGCACATGTTGCAATACAGCCCTCGGAGGTTCAGTTCCCCATATTCGGACATTTCGTGTATTCACTTTTCCACTCAGGTGGAAAGTTGACTCATCACTGAAAATGATGCGCTCACAAAAACCAGCATCGTCTTCATCATGTCGCAACATGTCGATGCAAAAGTCATGCCGTATGACCTTATCTTCTTCACTCAGAAACTGCAACATCTGTAATCTGTAAGGCATCATGTGCAGTCGCTTCCGCAAGATTTTCCATACAGTTTGCTGTGGAATTTGTAATTGCATGCTTGCCCTAGATGTCGATCTCTGTGGGCTTCTTATGTAGACAGCACGAACACGTTCAACGTTTTCTTCCGAAACTCTTGGTCTTCCCGAGCTCTTCCCTTTGCACAAACATCCTGCTGTCTCGAATTTTCTATACCAGTCATAGATTGACTGTCTAGTCAGTGGCGTTTTGTGGTAACGTGTTTTAAAATGTCGTTGGACAACAGTTGCTGATTGCATTCTAGCAAATTCCAACACGCAATATGCCTTTTCCACAGGATTTCCCGCCATTTCAGCTTCTGCGACAACAAACAAAACACTACAGCGTTACCAATAGTAACAAACGAAACTTTGAGAGTTTCTCAACATACCTCCAAATTAATTAGGTTGCTATCTCTAATAGTTTTGTTTTACAGGCAGTTGAAGTTGTCTATTTCTTTTGTAGTAACCCTGTAGTTTAAATGAGTATAAACAATAGGAAAGGTGTACTAATTGTAAGAAATAGAATTTTAGAAGGAAGTATATCTATTAAACTTCTAGAGAAGGAAATACGGTAGCACTTTTTTCCTCAATTTTCTACCAAAATGTTCAGAGCTTAAGAAATAAGAAAACAGATTTTGAAGTAATGCTAACGGACCATTCTTATGATATAAAATAATTATATTAGAGAGAATTAGAATTAGCCCGTAAAATCCATGTAGGGCAAGAGCCTCTTGGCTGCAAGATGGTTGTTCTGGCAATCCTGCATAGCCAGTTTGGGAAAGATCCTCATTCTTTTGATGCTGCCTCTATCAGTAGTCTCCTTTCTCTGTGATCCTTTGCCAATGGCATTCAGTTGTGTCCAAAGTGAAGTTTCAGATCTTCTGCCCATCTTTTTTTCTGCCAACCTATGCTCCTTTGGCTGGTTCTTGGATCCCTGGTTGTCGTCTTGTGTGCCATCTGTTGTGGTCCATCCTCATGATGTAGCCCGCCCACTTCCATTTGATATAAGTGACTCATTTTGTTGCATCTTTGATGCCTGTCATCTTTCTCAGTTCTTCGTTGCAGATTCTGACATGGAGACTGACACCTCAAATCTTTCTCTTCAACTTCCTTTGGCATGTTCCCAACACTTTTCTTTCTCTGTTTGTTAGGGCCCAGGTTTGGGCTCCATGTATTATGAGAGGAAGGATGCAGCTGTCCAGTATATCTTTTTTCATTCTTATACTGCAATCTTTGCTTGTGAGGATAAATTTCAGGCTCCAGAATTTTGAGTTATGTCCGAGATATGTTGCTGGACTTCTTTGCGGGTAGCATTGTTGAATGTCACTATTTGCCCTAGGTAGGTGTACTCAGTGACATATTCTAGTTCTCTGTTTGGGCTGCGCCGTGGCCGAGTGGTTGAACCACTAGCCTCTCACCTAGACGGCCGGAGTTCGATCCCAAGTGACCGCATGTGAGATTTGTGGTGGACAAATCAGCGCTGGGGCGGGTTTTCTCCAGGTACTCCGGTTTCCCCCGCCATCGCATTCCACCGGTGCTCCATCATCATTCATGTATCATCAGTGTCACCGCCTGCAGTGCCATTAGTAGTTAAAGTGGGCGTTAAACACTACCAACCTACCAACTCTGTTGTTTGATTATATCATTTCTTTGACACTGTTTGTCATTAGTTTTGTTTTAGGAGATTTAGTTCCAATCCAGCTTTCTTGCTCTGCTGGGCTAATTCTTGTATTTCTCAATTAAATTCCTCCACAAAAATTGCAAATCTTAGGTCGCAAAGTTTCTGTCCATCTATCTGGATTCCCCAGTTCATCTTCATTTTCGAAAAGATGTTTTCTAGCAGACTAATAAACAAGCTGGGCGATATAGGGTCTTCAGCTAGAAGTTATCTTCTCTCTCCAGTTGGATTTTAGCTTTCATACTTGGGTATATCTTGGTAATTATCCTGATGTATTTTTCTTCTATACCTTGGTTTTGTACAGCCGTCAGGATTGGAATATGCTGTAGAGTCGAATGCTTTCTTAAAATCTGTGAAAGCTAAGTATAGTTCCAAGTTGAATTCACTTTTCCCATTACTTGAATTACTGTTTTTATGTGATCTATTGTTGAGAAACCCACTTGAAAACCTGCTTGTTTGATAGGCTGATTCTTGTTCAGATCTTGGTTTATTATTCTTGTTATTACGGTCGAAAATAGCTTGTACAAAGTTGACATTAAGCTGATTGGACGGTAATTGCTTACATCATCTTTTAGTTCCTTCTTGTGCAGTAAGATGATGCTGATGGATTGGCATGATTCAGGGATGTCTTCTGTTAGGATGATTTTGTTGAAGCAGTCTGTTAATGCTTCTACCAGTTCCTCTTCTCCGGCTTTCAGATATTCACTTAGATCCCATCTTCACCTGGTAATTTCCAGTTCTTCAAGTCTATCATCACTTTCCTGACTTCGCTTCTTAATATCGGTGGGATAAGTGGAACATCCACTATTGGTTTTGCCGTAAACTGAGACATGGAGTCTTCTAGGAGCTTTTGTAGAGGTTGCTTAGAAGTCTATAGCTGTTTGTACAATGACCTTTCTTGCTGTTTTAGTCTGGCCTTGAGCTGTTGCCAGTGCTTTTATCCAAGGTTTGCAATTGCTTAGTTCTTGTTTGATGTCTTTAGAGATTTTGTACTTTGCATGATTTGCTTCAGGGTTTCTTCTTTGTGTCGGTGTTATCATTCTTTTTGTTGTCTTGATCTCTGCATATTGAATTCAGGAGGCAGTAGTGGTGTCTCGTATTTCTTCATTAAGTTTGGTTTTCCGTTTCTCTTCTTTGTTATGACTGTGATGTCGCGGCTTTGATGCCTTTTGCTATTCCTATTTATAAGGTTTGAGCATTTAATGGTGCGATATTTCTTAGTTTCTCTATGTGCTGGGCAAACGCTTTCTTAAATGTTTTCTGTTGGAATGAGTCAGCCTTGGAGTTTGTGCTGAAATCTCTTACTTCTGATGCAATGTGATGCTTGTTTACTTCTATTGTTGGTTAGACTGTTGCTGTCAAAGTTTTGTCTCAGTAGGACATCCACGTTGCATACGAGATGGAAGAAGTCACAAGAGTTGATCTCATTTTTTGTTTCTCCATTTGGTGATCTCTAGGTCAATTTCCTTATGGGTGGTTTTTGAAAAAGGTGTTTATGATTTTTAGTTGTCCTTGAGAAAACAATCAGTCAGTTGCAATGCTATTCCTCGTTCCCAGACTGCAAGGTTCCCATTGTATTTTCCTCGTTAGCATCCGTTCTTCTGCCTATTTTGATTTTAAAGTCTCTGATAATGAAATTCAGACTTGATTAGTGGGCATTGATATTGTTGACTAGATCTTCATAGAAATCTTCCATTTGCTCCTCCATGTGGGTAGATGTTGGGGCGTACACTTAGAATATGTGATGAGAGAGTCATTAACATATATTTTTGCTATTGCTATTCTGTCTGAAATTTTATGCAGCTACTACTGCTGGTTTGTCAGGTTTCTTCAACATTGTAAAACCCCTCTTGACAGACTCACCAGCCTTACTTGTGGTCAGAAGAGGCAGAGAGTGCATTCCAGGCACTTATGTCAGCACTTTGCAGTCTGCCTATTTTAAGGTTTCCACAACCTGGTAATGACTATTGTGGACTGGCATTAAAGGCATTGTATCCCAGGTCCAAGATGCCAGGAGCACTGCCACAGTAAGACATTCTCTTGCATTACCCAGCAAGAGCTCCTGACAATAGTGAAGGCACTGGACACTTCAGGTACCTGTGGTCAGCCAATGTGCCTGAGGACTGACCACTCTGACCTCACCTGGCTTTTGAGCTTCAAGAACCTGGAGGGCCAGAGTTTCTAAAAATACAACTTCACATCGGAACATCAAAAAGGAAGGAGCCATGTGATGATGATCTAGTCCAAAGGAGTTCAGCCACTGCACTAAAGTTGAGGAGAAAGACCATGCCATGGGTGTCCATGTCATTTCAGTGGTGCTGCAGTTGGATGGGATAGCACAGGCCTGAGTGCAAGTAGCTGGCATATGCTTACTTGGGGCCTACTCCTGAGAGAAGCAGAGGCAGGGGCCAGAAGGAGCTGGGAGGACATTGCACTCAGGAGTAGTATAGACAAGTCCTACTGGGCCCAATGGGACTCATTGAAGACCAAGGAAGGAGTGCATTTCAGGCATCTAAATCACCTGATGGGAAGGCCCAGAGAGAGTAGCTGGTCCTCCCTTGGGGTAAGTGCTGGAAGAAGTACGTTCAGGAGGACATTTGGGACCCAACCAAACATTGACATCCAACAACAGTACTACTGGCTGAGAGTCCAGGCAGACATTGAGAGGTGGTGCCACCATTGTCAATGTGTGTGGCAAGTTGTGGCTCACAGACCGGGAGTGGGCCGCATGCTGCAGTATAACATGGGAGCATCTTAAGAATGCATAACCATTGATGTACCGGGATCATTCCTTGCATCAGGATACCAACCTAATCTGGTAAGAGAAGCACTGGAACGATTTGGAGTGTACAACATCTCTCCACTCTGACATGGTTGAGCTGTACATCAAGACTCTAAAAGAACATTTGGGAAAGGTTGTAGCCGATCACCAGAGAGACTGGGGAGTGAGGGTGCCACTTTTCTTGTTAGCCTGCCACTCTTCAACCCATGACACCACGGGGTCACCGCCTGCATGAATGGGACATCAACACATCCAAATAGCAAGTGATCAGATGAAGACCCATTACGACCAACAGGCCAACAGCTGAGGTTTCCAGCAGGGTAATTTGCTGTGTCTATGTTGCTTACCTGGACCAAGGGATGCTGCCCCAAGCAAGCAACCAACCATGGCAAGGTCCTGAAGAGGATAAATGTCTACTGCATCCAGAGGCTTATTGTACACTTGGATCGACTAGCCTGATACATTGGTGTGGTCAATATGACCAGCCCTGAGGAGGGAGCAATGTTTCTATGCCCTGCAGCAGTAGTTGTTGCACATTTAGGAATAGCTTGCTTCGGAAGTCATAGCTGATTGTTGCTATGTATTGATACTTTAGGTTACTGGATTTATGTGCCATTGGTGAGTTCTTTTGATCTCAATGCTGCGATTGTTGCAACTGTGTGAATGGACACACGTGCTGTTGACAAGACCTCTTATATCAAAGCTACACATTGTACACCTGAGTGAGTTTGTGGTTTGTGTGTGCAACTACTTCTGGAAGTTTTCTGCCACATGATTGACAGGTATAAAAACGAGAATGAACTCTGCAGAGTTAAGTTTTCAACTGGGAATATAAAGTGTGCAGAAGTTAAATCACTTTTGATGGGAAATTCATAGCATGTAGTAGTAGCTCTGTAACAAATGTTGAAAGGAAACTGTATGACAGAATTGTTCAAGCACCGAAGAAAGGCAGTTATTTATTAACACATTCTTATTTGTAATCGGTGGAAGAAATAAAGAGTTGTTTGTTGGAGCAATAAAGAGAGAGTTTGTTACAATTTTTGCCAGGCAAATATCTTTAATGATTGGTATTTCAATCAAAGTCCTAAACCCATTTTTAAGAAAGTAAGAAAGAAGAAGAAGAAGAAAAAGAATGTTTTTGTGTAAAGGGCAGTTTGAAGCTGGTTGTACAGCTTTCTAACCAGGGTACCTCAAATGAGTATTTCTAACATTTCATAATTGGTCTTTTGGGTGAAATGCAATTCCTGAACCTACTATTAGTAGTTGCCAAAGAATATAATAAATAGTTATAGGGGCTACTTGTGAATTGGTAGTGATTAGGGAAAGTCATGTGGTGTTATACTTCAGGTTTTCTTTATTTTAAATTTCAGATTTAATAAAAATATTGTTTGTTTATAATTCTATTGTTTGGTGGATAATTTGCAGAGCATAGAGACAGATATGTTGTGTTTTGTTCCAAGTAAATCATGTAGTTCAGATCTTGGAAACACACCTAAAGTACAATTGTTCTGAACTTCCTAGAATTGAACTGAAATTATGTTTCAATGCCTACCTTAGTGCTATTGGCGTATAGTTGACATGGAACTCTGAGCTACTGAGTTAGCAGAAAATAGGCTTAGCCAGGGAACTTGCCCCAATAGAAATTCAAATTTAGAACTTGGAGGTTAAAAGATTGCAGAGATAATGAATAAATGGGCAAATTTAATTAGAGATAGGCACAAAATTAAGGCTAATGTATAGTTAAAATTAGTAAAATTTGTGAAGACTATGAAAACCTCTGCATATGCAGTGCTAAAGTGTTTCATATATGAGGATTTAAAGAATATTTGATGACATTTTTCAGATTTTCTTGAATTCTTTAAAACATAAGGATATCAAAATTTCCTAAAAATGCATAAGTTTTTGTATTATTTCTCAAAATTCTTGATGCATTTTGCCAATGCTGCTGCATTGTTTATGCAAAAGAAACACACATTTAAAGTTTAATGTTATGTATACATTTATAATTTTGTTTGCTGATTGCAACCAAGCAGAAAATAAAACAACATTTATCTTATGTTCTCATTTAGGTGCAGGTGCAGCTGCTCATAGAATGTACGAATTGCTTGACATAAAGCATACACAGTTAGATTCATTAGGTTACTTTCACTGTGCTCAGATATATACAACAGGTCAATTTGGATCAACATCAGCACTGTATGAAGCAACGCTCAAATTCTTCACAGGCAACTATAAAGATGTAAGTAAATAGATTTGTTCCTTTTGTATTTTGATTTTTCTTTAATATCAAGTTAATATTAATAAATTCTGTCTGAAATTTGTTTATTCTTTAAGTACAATTGCAAAAATTTAAAATTGTATGTTGAGATTCTTCACTAGTTACAAGATTGACTGTTATCTGTACACAGCTTTAAGGAAGAGAATATTATGACAATGTAAACATTGTTTTAAATATAATAACTGTTTGACCAATGAAGTATGAAACAGTTTGGAATTGTATATTTGGATATATGTCTTCAAAAATAATTCTTTTTATTGCATAATTCTGAAAGTGTTAATACATAATATGAGACAGAAGATGGCCCCATCAGCTAGAAAAGTGATAATGACGATTTTTTGGAATGCAAAGAATGGAATGCATTGACTTCTTAGAAGAGAGAAAAATGATTACTGGCAATACAACAGTGAGTTATGGCCCAATTTGACAAGAAGTTGGAGGAGACATGCACCCACTTGGCAGAAAAGAAAGTGCTGTTTTACAATGCACTTGCACATTCATCCGGAGTTGTTGCTGCCAAACTGCACCCCCATATTCAACTGACCTGGCTCCCTGCAATCTATTCTTGTTCCCAAAGATCAAGAAATGGCTTGGGGAAACAAAATTTGGATCAAATTAGTTGCTCATCATTGTGACAGAGACAAACTTTGCAGAGCTTGACAATTCCTATTTTTTGGAGGGCTTAAAAAATGACAGGAATTTTGGGAAATTGTATATCCCTAAAAGAGGACTATGTGAGAAATAAATCATTTGTGTTTGAAAAATTTCATTCCTAACACAGGTACTTATTGAACTGCTCTCGTACGTTATACTTAGGAAATCCTTTAAGTCTCTGAAGTAATGTGCAAGGGCTCCATTAGCTAGGAACCACATTTGCTGATATATTCTTAAAGGAACTAACTGTGTTGTAAAATTGTAGGTATGTGTTCCTCATCAAACTGGAGGTAGTAAATAGGTGTCAATGAGCATGTCATTCACACTGCCAGCCCAGATGTTCATTGCTAGTGTTGACTATTTCCAACTGATAGCTGTGCATTTCCTGTATCCAAATATGACTTATGTGCCTATGTAGTTAAACATGTCCCCTTATGTTTACATACCTTCTCATTTGTCCACAGTGTGACTAGGTTAATGAAAGACAAACTATATTCAATGTGAAAAGTCATTTGGCCCTTGTGCTTGAACTTGGGTGAGATGGTAAGAATATAATTGTTGGATTATTGTTTTTTCATGCAAGCCGTGTGTAGGACAGGAGTCAGGTAGAGTCAGACTGAAAAGTTCAATGCCATAGCCGGCATTTGAACCACGGATCTCCCAATCTCTAGCCGGTTGCTCAGTGGCAGAACAACCGGCTAGAGATTGGGAGATCCGTGGTTCAAATCCCGGCTATGGCATTGCATTTTTCAGTCTGACTCTACTTATCCAATATAATTGTTGTTTATTCAGAATTCTGGCTACAGTGACTAGTTTATAACATGGAATGCACTGCTACTCTTTTACTTGTGGGCAGAGAATTATAATTCTTATCAAGAACTTAACTTTCTCTTTAAAGTCACTGTTCTTACACTTTGGATTCCCAAATGATCCACTTGTTTTTGGTAAGTTCCTGTTTCTCCAGCCATTGATGTACAGTGTAAATGTATTGTGAGAAAGGCATAAGTCTCCTTTGGTGAAGCTCAGCATAAAAATTCCATAGCTTTTTAGCGATTCCCTAAGCACACCATAACCATAGTGCATGTCTGCCAATTCTTTGTACCTTAAATTGGAACGTTTCCACTGAAAATGCTTTCAGTAAGTGGGATCTTTAATATGCACTGAGTTTGTTGAAAATGCCTAACTGCACCTCTTGTAGGAACTACAAAGTCATTGATTAATATGCAATATAATCTCTTAACAACCTAAATGTGTGCACGTTTTAGGTTAATGATGTTATAAAGAGTATTAAAAACAGAGCACAAGCTATATTCCAAAATGCAATTAAGAAAACAATGTCATGAGGATCTACTTGTTGGGATTTCATTTAGCCCTATTAAGCTTCTGGAAACTTTTAATACCCTCTAGCTTAATAACAAGATGTTTACAGACAGATATTCCCCATAAGAAAATGTTCAAATAGATCTTGTGATTCATGTGGTAGAGTGATTCAATATTATTCTAACTTATCCTTTGTGTATTTAATGCATAATTGTTTATAAATTATGTTAATTTTATTATGCAAAATTTTGCTTAGGAAAATTTCTGAGAATCAAAACCACACACTTGTTTAATGCAGTTTTGCTTCTGTTTCAGAGCGTAGATCATCTAACCTTCTCATATAAATTTGGTTCATTTCTGAAGATAGAAGAGTTTGTAGAATTTCGTGAAAGATTGAACAACTCTCTACATTATGCCATAGTAACTGTAGAGAAAATGCTTTTAGATATATTGGCTTGTAACAGTTATGCACAAACAAAGCAGGTAAGTTGATTGTAACAGCAGTATAAAGTACATTAGATGCTCTTAAGTAAATTTTGTAGGAACTCTCATGCATTGAAGCTATAAGATTTTCTTTTTTTTAATTCTTAACGTCCTTTAAGCCTGTTGGTCATATTGAATGATGAATAAAGTTGGTGAATAGATGCTCAAATGATCTCGGGGTCCATGGAGCTTAAAGTTTCTTGGCAATTGTCTTCTTAGGATAAGGGAAACCCCCAAATAAAACCTTATCTGGGTAACTCACCCTAAGCAAGATTTGAACTTGCAACTTGTTGAATGTGAGGCTGACATTCTACCACCACACTACCCAAGCGAGCTATAAGATTCTTGTTGGAGATAAAAACACTGCACTCATTGTGATACTTAATGTTATCTAGTATATTGGATTGTAGAGTGAGACTGAAAAATTCAGTTTTAATACCCAGGATTTGAATCACTGATCTGCCCAGATGCTCTAACCACTGCGCTGTTAAAACATTCTAACATGACATTAAATTCTGCAACTGACTCTCATGTTTCTCGGTAAACCACAAAGAGACTTCAAATTATTTTGAGATGACATACTCCAATGCCGACTTACAATGTCATAAGTATGGGGCAATATTTATATTTTAAACACAAAATCTGCTGACATTTTGTGAATTTCATGTTATTTTTGTCATTTATGATGTTCAAATGTTTTTGTTCTGTTGCATTCTGAAGTTGAAATCTCTGGATGCTAATGTTTATTATTCCTTGCTTTTGTCGTGTATAAGTGTTTTGATTTTCTCTATGCAATTTTTTTTTTTTTCTCAACAATAAGTATCATAGTTACGTGTTGATTTTCTTGCTTGTGAAGCCAGTTATAAAAAAAAGGAGGCTTTTTCACAAGTATGGAAAAGCCACTTGAAGATTACACGTATTTGTATTCGCATATAATTATATGCATACAAATATTTGCAGCATTCAACAAAGCACATAAATTACATCAAACGATTGCAGTTTCACTTTAGAAATGCACAAAATGATTTCAAAATAAACTATTCTACGAAGAAAATCCTAGTGATTTATCATTTAAGAAGTCGCCAGGTAGTCTGGATCTGTGAAGCCCAACAAGCCCATTAAAAGGCCCTGAGAAGAGTCGATCGCTTCTCCAAACCAAGCATAAGCGCGAGTAGACTTTTAGTTCAAATTTAGCACGCACGTGAAGAGGATCTCATGCTTCAAGTAATTAAGTTCCGGCTTTATACTAAGAACAATTTAGGTAAGTTGGCTTTCAGTATTGGTTTTAGGAACTTGAAACTTATATCATCTTAAATATCAATGTTTAGGAAATGCTTCTCATGTCCTTTATGAAAATGTTCTCCCAAATGCTCAACTTATTATCATTGCTTTCTTTTTTCCTCACATACATACATTTCTCTTTTTATCTCATATTTCTATACTTAGAAGAGACAACAATGCCCAACCTATATACTCGTATGTGTTTAAATTCTAAGTGCCTTAGATGGTTTAAGAGACCATTACTTGCTTTTCGATCTGAGTTTAAACCGGTGTGAGCCTTCTTTAGCCTACTATATAAATTCCTATATGTCTTACCAATGTTTCATTGTTGCAATTTGCACAATTTATTTTGTAGATTCCAGATTTTTTTGTTTAGAAAAAGAAGTAAAGAAAAAAAGTTACTCCCCTTTTGAAAAAGCATATCAAATATTTCTGTAAAGTTTAACTGCACAGAAGAAGGGGGGGGGGGAAATTATATATATAGTTTAATTCACAATGAAAATATCTTCAAAATATAGTGTTTTAATAAAAATCATTTGAACCATTTTTAAGAAAATAACAATTTTAAAAAATTGCTCCAAGCAAACAGTAGTTTGGAGGAGATTTTCTTGGAATTTTCAAGTTGCTAAACTTAAATATTAAAGTATTTAACAAACATTTTTGTTCTTTCTCTCTCTCTCTCTCCCTCTCCCTCTCTCTCTCTCCCCCTCTCTGATGAAATCACAGTACATGGCCAAACTTCTGTATTGAAAGGATTACTACTTTGTTTGCTAACATATACAAAAAATATTAAAAACAGAAACAGATGTGCTTTATAAATGATAATTATATTTTAAAATTTAAAAATTAAAATAAAATTTTAAAAAATCTGATGTGCTCCATTTAGATGACTTTTTGTACATCTCTATAACAAATTATTGTTTAAAGCATGTTCTTCTATATATGTTAATCGGGAAGAAATATTAGTAAAAAGAAACATTACTTAGTTCTGTATAAGTAGAAGGGAAATAAGGGAATATACTAGGTTAAAACAACAGTCAAATGTTTTAAACTATGGTTGCTATAATATGGAAATAGTTTCTTTGTATGACCAAGGTGTTGACAAGTTCCCGGATGAGAAAAGTATAAGTATTTTAAAACTAAAATCAATAACAAGGAATATCTCAAAAATGGCCAACTCCACGAAAAAAATGTATGTAACAAAAATTGTGTGTTTTAATGAGCTCTACATTTTTTGTTGAGTCAGTTTTTGTCTACCTATTATGGTTTACCAGTTATACAAAATTCTGCAAAATTCTTTCAGGACAAAGATGTCTTCAGAGTTTATTTCCAGAAAATTCAAAATATACATTTTTTCATGTAAATATATTTAATATACAATATTTTAATCAAAATCCGTAGTCATTTTTGAGAAAATCAACATTTTTCCATGTAAAGGGTAGTTGGCGGTGAGGTGATTTTCTTGAAAATCTTTGTGTCGCATTCTTGAAGATACTGAACTTAACTACAAAGCTAAGTATTTATGGACTTTTCGTTTTTGAGCTATGCTGCCTCCCCGCGCATGCACACACACACACACACACGCACACGCACACACACATATATGCGCACCCTCACTCACAGTTTTTTCTAAAAATGTTTTTTTTTATGCAGGGAGTCCCCAAAACATATATTTCTGGTGAAATCTCGGTATTGAATTTTTGGGTGCAATACCATACGTTCTCTATACACTATGTACATAGTATGTGTAGAGAGAGAATGCTTATTTCATGTTTATATAAATTATTATTCTTAAGAGCAATACTTTTTTTTTTTTTTGGTATAAAATATAGCTTCCAAGAATCTCATAATAACGATGGCTTGTTGTATGCTGCTAAACATAATAACAATTTAAAGAAAGTTAATGAAAAAAGAAAGTGATTGTATGTGTCTTATTTTTTAGACTCTATCTTACATGGATGTTGCTCCTGAGAAAGATAAGGTGAATTGGAGAAGTATGCAGGACAACAGAGATGTTCATGTTATCATGGCTTGGGATCCACCATTTAGGTTAGTGCGACTGTTGCATGTACTAGCATCTTGTGAGTGATTATAACCTCAGCTCCATACAGAGCAGATAGTGTTACATATTTTGCTGTCACCATTGCTAATTAGTGCTAATAGTATTGCAGGTAAACTGCATTGCATAATATGCACATTTTGAATGTTTTTATTATGCACCAAATGAGATAAAATGTTTAGTCCTGACCATTGCTGTACTTCAAACTGTATAAGGTAAACTAACGACTCACATGCTGTGTGAACTATGTGTGCAGATCTGCTATTGGGACCATCAGCAGTATCTTTGTACCTCATAGCCACTTAATATTATTTTATGGCTGACTTTGTTTATATCTCAAGCAATATATAATTATGGAAAAACTCAGCATATGAACATAAAGGAAAGATGGTGAAAATGAAACAGGGAAATTTCGTGTAGTCTATTTGTTGTCCCAGAAGCAGTCTAGCACCTTCAAATCATTACACATTTCATTTTTTCAAGCACCAATTTCAGTGTTTCATACAATGTGGTCAACTTCCTAGAATGTGCAAGTGGTATGGTTGCTATAAGTTGCTGTTGGAAGAGTTGATGAAAAGTTGCCAGTTGTTATGATCATATTCTTTCTCTCCCAATTTATGCAGAAGTTTGCAAATATCCATACAAAACTCATGTTGAACTTCTTTCTCAAAATATTTTTAATTTTTTTCTCACAATTCCTATGTCAAGAAAATGTAATCCTATATGCAAACATATTCTTTTCACCAGAAAACCACTCTTTTCTTTGGTGAGCCAGTTTAGACTGGATGAACTAGTCTGCTGATTGATCTGCTGAATCAAACCACACCCTTCATCATTGAAGGTCAAGGAACTGTTTTTCAGATTCGTCAGTTAATATCAGGTGGAATAAGAACTGGTAGGTTCAGGTCCATTTGGTGTTATAGTTAATGGAATATTGGGATATTTTATTCCTTTTAAAGTTTTTCTTGTTGTAACTTGTAACACTGGCCGTGCAAAATAGCAGTCATCGTAATGATTATTCTGCTCATTGCAATGCTTTCCTTCTTCTGGCAGTCCCTTAACAGAAGTGTCATGTGCACTTAGGTGCAAATTTTTTGTCTTGATCTTCAATTTTCAAATAGAAGTAAAAAATATATAACTTCTTCAGAAAGCAGTCTTGGAATCAAACACACAACTTCCACAAATGTAGCAGAACTTCTAAGGACTCTGTTGACACTGCCTTTTTTACTTGAAAATCTTCATGTCAATCCTTGGAAGATGCTGAACTTATCTGTCAAGTTTGATATTTAATAGATAAGATAGATAATTTATTTCATCTTTTCAGTTACAAACTTCACACATGCATAATTACTTTCCTGGAATTACTGAATTTGGTATCATATACAGTTAACACCCTGGTTATTTTGTATATGTACCATTCCCCATAATTATATATTTTAAATCCTATTAACTTAATCTATTTACTTCTTTTATACTTACAACCTTGTCAGTTTTATTATTATTTATATCCTCTCTTTGTTTGGCAATTTTCCTCCCCCATTTCTCTCTTACCTTCCCTGTATAAATTACCTAGTTGTTTCAGAAATATTTTCTTGTTTGTTTCCAAAAAGTCCACTATTTCTGTTGGTAACTTTTCCCAATTTTTATTCCATATTTTTTCTCTCTCCATATTTTTGTTTCTTTGTATTCAATTATACAGTGTAAGTTATTATCTACATTGCCACATAGTGGACATAAATCTTTATCTACTTTTAGACCATTAATAACTTTGTTCCTGTTCTTGTCCATGTTAGACCCTCTCTATTCATTTTTCCACAGACATTGATGTATTTTTCTCTTCTCCATTCTTTCTTAACATTCCTGTATATTATTAAAGTGCTCTTATCCCTTAAGTACCTATTATTTCTTGTTTTCTATATCATCTATCCTTTGCTTTCACTTCTTTCCATAATTTTTGTCCCCCTATTGTCTGTTAATTGTCTAGGCCACCCAATCCAACTTCTTTTACAATTTCCTTTAACTAATTTTTTTCCCATTTTGCCGATACTTATGTCCTATTACAGACTTTGAGAATATTTCCTTCCTCTAGTGCTTGGATCCTGTTCCAGTTACTGCTCCCTTAATCCCAGCTCTTCCCAATTCAACTAATGCTACTCCATTTAGAGCTTTTTTTGGTAATCCCAATATCATTTTGTTAGATCAGTGATAAACTTTTGCACAAAATAACTCTTTAACTCCAAACATATGTACAACTTGTATGCAATATTATTATCATCATCATCATCATCATCATCATCATCATCATCATCATCATCATCCAAAAGAACCTATGAATCTGATGTATATTTTCCAACCCTTTTTCCGTCCCCCAAATCTCTATTCCATGCATTAATCTTGATTCCTCTTTTGTTGTATATATTCTCCCTAGCCAGTTCACTCCCATATTTGGTGTCTTCTTTAAGCATGTTTTTATGCTTTTTAGAGCTAATTTAGCCTTATTCCCAAGTAATCAAACTTGTTTACAACTTTTAATTCACTCCCCTCGAATCAACATCTCTCTTCTCTGCTGAGCTTATTCCCATTTTTACAAAACATAATGTTTTTCTTACTTTCATTTATTTTTAAAACCCATTTATTGCAGTATTTCTCTGCTGCTTCTATTGCTTTCTTTAAACCTCCACTTGCAAATGCTACTGCTACTAGATCATCCGCAAAGAGCAAACCTGGAACATCTTATATTTTTGATTGCTGGGCATAGTAAATTTTCTTTTGCTTCTTTGAGTATGTCATCAATAAACAAATTAAATAAAATGGGACTTAATTTACAACCCTGCTTTAATCCAATCTATTACTTTTTTTTTTTTTATCTTAACATCCTTTAACCTAGTTGGTCATAATGGAACCTTATCCAGGTAACTCACACCCTAAGGGGGATTCGAACTCATGATCTGTTGAATGTGAGGCAGACACGCTACCACCACACTACCCAGTCGGCCTTCTGTTGCTTTTTTATTGGCAAGGGTTGATTATCTAAGTGCAACCTCTCTAACAGTCATATGAATTTCTCACTCACTCCCTTTATTCTCAAGTTATACCAAAGTGCATCCCTTTGTATGGTATCAAAGGCCTTTTCTAGATCAGAGAAAAATAAATATATCTTACCTCTTTCCTTACTTAGATATTTATCTGTTATTGTTCTTATTATAAAAGCCTTGTCCATTGTCAACTTTCCTTTTTCTAAACACCCCTTGTAGATCAGATAATTTACATTTTCTCTCTGCCCATTCTTGTAGCTGCTTTGCTTGTAAACACTTTACCTATCACTGGTAATAGACTAATGTCTCTGTAGTTACTTGGATTATTCACCTCCCCTTTTCCTTTATAAATTGACACTATAACTCCCCTTTTCCAATTCTGTGTAAACCTTCCTCCCTCAAAAAGTAGAATGAAGTTTACCTAACATTAACCTTCTTTCAGTATTTTTATACCACACCCTCCAGAATTCCCCGGGAATTTCATCTATTCCAAAAGCTTTCTTCCATTTTAATTTATTATCCTGCCCTCTTATCTCATTTTCCAATATTTCCTGGTCTAATGTTTCATCACAATTATGTTAACTCCTCTAGTACTTTTAACTGTATTAGCGCATTACATCCACCTAATAGCTTCTCAAAATACTCCTTCCATTTTTAGGACCAATTTTAATCTGCAAAACCCTAGTCTTTTGACACTTTTTTTACCAGTTCTCATATCGTTTTGCTATGTTCCTGTTTTGCTGCCTCTTACATCTCTTGTACAATGTTATCAGACCACTCTTTCTTTTTCTATTCAATTAAACATTTATAACCCCACCTCTCTAAAGGAAAATTATCTTTTTCGTCCTGTTCTTCTGGTTGTTTCCATCTCCTAAATTCTTTTTCTTGCTGCAATGCAATCCCAATCATACCATCCCATTTTTATTTTTGCCCCCTTGATTTATAATTTTCATTGTCATTCCTGCTAGCTTTGCTTTCCCTTCTAGATATAGCATTGCTTCTTTGGCTTTTCCCTCCTCAATAAGTTGTGTTATCTTACCTTGAAATTTCTTTCCTCTACTTGAATTCAAATTCCCAATAAATCATTCTCTCTCCTCTGTACGCCATCTGTAATTTTCAAGTTATATCTTCCTCAATATCTTCTTCCTGCTCTAGTTCTCCCACTGTTTTGAAAGTTGCTCTTAATGGGAAATGGTAACTATTTGTAGAACTTTAAAATCTATGAGATCATTATCTAAATTCCTAGAATATAGCGCATAGCCAATTACACTTTCTGCCCTTTCACATACAAATGTAAACTCCCATGAATTGTCTGATCCTTTTGCCCCATTTCACATTAATAGATTATTTACTTCACAAAATTCTATTAGCTTTTTCCCTTCTTTGTTCTTTATTTTGTGTTTGCTATGCCTCTTTATATAACTATTTACCTTTATTTGATAATCATCTAAATTAACTAAATGTAATTATTCTTTCCCAATCCTTGCATTGGAGTTCCCTATTATCAGGAAATCCAAGTTATCACATTTTATCTCAAAACTTCCATGTTGTTTTCTAACTTACTATAAGACCTTGCATCATAAAAGTCTGATGTCCCTGGCAGATTATATACCACACCCAAACCTAAGTTTTGGCACTTTCTTGTCACACTTTGTAACATGACCCACATCACTCCCTCAGCACCTATACCTTTTATTTTCTTAATCCAAAATTTCTTTCTTTTCTGATAAACATTCCTATTCCCCCTACCTTTCATTTTCTTTTTCACTCCATTTTTTTCCAAAATAGTCATAACCCTCCATACTTATTACTCCATGTTTCCACCACTGCAATTACATCACCCCACTACACACTTGTGTTCACCTTTGTGTATTTTGTCTATAAGTCCTTCAACATTCCAAACAAGGTTGGCCCATCCTATTTTGTCTAAATTGTTGCAACTTTGCTCTTGTCCTAGTTAACCTCCCTTCTTGTTGATACGTTCATTGTCTTCGATTGTCGGATGCTGCCTCCTGGTACAATTACAGCATGGTCCCTTCTCCATCTTTCCATCTAAATCAGCTGTAGCTGCTAAAGTGTCACTTCTCACCTCGTCAATCAGGTGTTTGGATGCACTGACTTTCCTTAGTAGTGAATCATCATAACCTTGGTGAACAGTTGTTTGCCACTTCCCCTCTCCTTGGTGCATGTGTCTCTTCTCCCCTCCCCTCTTCTCCATTGACCTGGAATCTTATGGTATTTTGCTGATGACTGGGGATACCATCCACTTATATCTGTAAACCTCATAAATAGGCTCTTTTCCTGCATTTCTTGCTATTTTCAACTCTCTTAATAATTTGTCTTATTTCTCGCCTTCTCGTGCCTTTCAATTTCTTGTGTTGCTTAATTCATGGTTGCTAATTTAACTAGACTTGGTCTTGGTTTCCATCCCGACCTAATCTAAAGGATTTCCCAACCTGAAAGTTTAATGCCAAGTTTGGCTTCTTTGATTTCTTCCACTTCTTCCCATGTTTATCTGCCTCTTTGTTTTTCTACTCCAAATATCACTACATTCAATTTCCTATCAGCGTACACTAATTTCTCCAATTTAGGTAATTTTTAGATTCTCCTAATTCTTTTCTTGTTTCATTTTCCATCTGGCATATGTCCCTTTTTATTTCTTCCATGTTCCTTTAAATTTTTTCTTCCATGCTTCTCTCTTAGTTTGATGTCCTTTATGCTGTCTGCTATATTTTTTAAGATTTCCATCACTTCATGTACTGCCGGTCCTGGGTTCGTCCAACTACTTAGCATTCTTAATGTATTTTCTCTGTTATCATTTGGATTTCTTATTTTCCTCCTATTTAACAGCCTGATAGGAGCTCTATACAGCTGAAATTATACCCATGTTCACCTTACACGTCTGTTCTCTTTGCACTCATTTAAGCAACTCCTTGATATTTAGCAATTTTTTTGTTTTTGAGTTATGCTGTTCATATGCGCGCGCGCACATACACACACACACACACACACACACACACACACACACCTTTTAAATACTTCTTTTTTTAATTCAGGGCACCTCAAAACATACCTTTCCAGTGAAATTTCAATGTCAAATTTTATAGTGGAATACAAAACTTTCCCCACTATATGTAGTAGAGAAAGTAATCATTCATAGTAACTTCGTTGCCACTAATAAAAATAGCATTTTTAATAATGTTAGTAAATATTCAAGTCTCAATTAAACAAACATTATAGACTGGAAAATTTTTTAAATTTGTTTATTTAGTATTGAAGCAATTGACCAGATGATAAAAGTTTTAATATCATAAAATATGCTCACACTATTATAAAATCAGGTAACTTTCTTATAAATCAAATTGTTCAGGTCAAGAAAATGGAATAGTAGTAATATTCTTATTCATAGTAAATGTTAGTTTATTATCATAAATAGCTTTTATACTCTTTCTTTTTAACATTAAGAATTATTTTGTTCTAACAGACAGATGACTGAAGAAATTGAGAAGCAAACATTTCAAAATGATATGACATTCCTGAAAATGAGAAATTTGACACTACGATGTATAGCAGCTGCTGTAGAGCTGGCCTCTGCATACGAAAGCAGTTTTTCTTCTAAGCAGCAGAATCATGCCAATAATCCTTCATTAATTGTCAATGGGGAAGTTAAGAATGGCACCCTGGTTTCTTATCGTTTTGACACATTTGTCAAAGTGATGGAGGAACTGCTCAAAATGTATGAATGTCTAAGTAAAAATCCTCCTGCCCAAGTTTCACAGGTGAGTGAAATACATATAATCAATGAAACTTCAAGGTTTGCTCTCATAATGAAACATTGAATGTAATTTGAGGATCATACTGTTAGAAAAAAGAAAGAAATTCATAGCTAATATGCATGCCCCTTTTCTCGGGCTCTAGTTTTAATAGGAAGCTTTGGCCTGGGGGAAGAACATAGAGGTCACCTGCCTTTCTTTCTGCAGTGTTTTCAACAAAGAAATTTTCATTCTTTGAAGCCCTCAACCATTTAGTGAATACATTATCAAATTTACTGTAAACAAATGAATTATTATACCATAGTGCAGGTGCGGTCAAATTCTAGGACATTCTGTATATCTTTTTTGTGCTTCCATGTGTTTGTCAAGATCTTCATTTGCAGTGAACATTATGTTAGCATGTGTTATCAGAATTACTTATGATGCCACAGTCCAATAATTAAATGATTTCTTGAAGATCACTTCCTGGCTTATGAATATTGCACAAGGATTTTCAAGACACATCAAACTATATAGGCTGAAAGTTACCACTTTGGCTAGAAAAATATCACTAAGACATACTTATGTAAGGGTTGAAAAATGATTTGTTTTGTTTCTGTAGACTCCATGATTTGCATATGTGTGCCCAGTAACCTGTGAGATGTACAGCTGGCTTTTTCCTTAATTCAGGCACTATCATCAGATATATATCTAATGTTAGTGAAAGGTGCTTGTGTAAATTGTGTATAAATATTTGTATGCATGATAAACGTTAATGTTACTGATGTTCTTGTTTAAGTAATAACAAAATTTCACAACTTTTTCTAATTAAAGAATATGAGGAATTAAAGAATTTCTGTAATGTATTTCAGACTTAAAATAGTACTGATGCCTTTAAATAATTACAATAAATAAAAAATGGGGACAGATTTTTCTAAAATAAGCATAATTATGAAGAACGGAATATTCCTTCGCATCACTGAATTAAAATAACTGACACCTTTAAACAGGTGGACAAATAAATAATTTTCTTAAATAAAAGATACAAAAATAAATATATAGATTATAGAGCTAAAATAAAACTTGCCGCTGTCATGTGTTGTCAATGGTAATATGTGTTGTCGTTCATTTGTCTACCTCGGAGTCATTCGAGATTAGCGCCTGTGAAATACTTATACCTATGAAAAGTTCCTTGGATGCACTGGCTTTGCTCGTTCCTGTAGAACACAAGTTGATTCTCACTCAGGGGGGAAAAAGAATGACTAAAGTATGTGATACGGGGTAGGCTCAAAATTAGAAGAACTTCACTTTGGATTCCACTATATGACTACTTTTATTCTTCTTTGTTGCTGGTTGAAGCACTAATTCTACGAGCAACTTCCGACATAAGAATTCTTGAAGACGTTGAAATAATAATAATAGTGCTATTTTCTGCTGTTGCTAAGTTCTTGTTGTCGATGGCCATTGTTAATTACTGCGTACTTTTCTGTTATGCAACAAATTAACTCATGCAATAACTACAATAACTCGCATAATAAAATTACATACTTAGGCACTCACACTTCAGCGTTCACATACGTATAACATACCGCTTACAGCATCACGCGTCTATCACACAGAATAAGCTGCAACAGCAACAATAATCACAGTCCTAGTTCCTTGTAAGCGCAATACTTAAATACCTAAAATCTACAATATCGAACTCATTCCTGATTGGTTGAAAAGAAGCGCGAAAGTAACGTCACGTGACTTACTTTGTAAATTCTTTGTATTCAACTCACTTGACCGCTCTTAACAATGAAGAAGTCCCAAGCTGCTAACTTTTTAGGGACTAACCTCTCTCTAAAATTTACCCTGTTAGTTATGTCTCTAATGCACTAAGAATCTTGCTCCACAAAGGCAATTTTGTTACTAGCATTAACAAAGAAAGTAACCTTAGCGAGCATAATAGCAACTTCTTCACCCTAAGGTTTTGCGTTCTATAATCTGCTCAGTGTTGGCTACTGAAGCAGATATTTCCTATGTGAACCTTATACAAAAATAATAATTAACAAAACACACAGTGGATTAATATACTGTTGCAAACTATTGGTTTTCTTGTCATAAATAAAAGCTCACAGTGTTCCTTAAATAAAAACAGGATTCATTGTTTTTATATCAAAAGTAAAACTAATACTCTGCTCAAAACCTAGTTTACAATAAACAAAAAACATGATGAGCAAAATATTCAGTTTCATTGCATAGTTGAAATACATTTAATACACTCCTTTGGATAAATTTATCTCTACAGTTTATCTTAAACAAAGAATGCAAGAATCAATAGCAATAAAGTGCTACATAGTTCTCTGAATACATTTAGGAGCACTCCAAAAAGAAATATATATGTTTTTAAATCATGACTATGCCTGGTAATTCATAACAAGCCTTTTATCCCTTGAACTCCAGGAGATAACATGACTGCCTTATCTCTTATTCCAAATTTGAAACACATGACATATCAGACATTGAATGCTTTGCAGTGTTGCCAAGTTTTTCTTAGAAATTATGCTTTGTATGACATTTTAATATTAAATTTGGCTAAACATTTAGTTAAGCTAAAAATCACATAGAAACAACATTTTGACAGGATTTATATGTAAATTAGTGCAGTAGTCAACCATTTATATTGGCTGATTAATAAGTTAAATCACCTCAAATATTTTACACAGATCATATTTTTCTGCTGAACACTATTGATTAACAAAACTTTCATTAGATATGTATGTACATATGTTATGTTCACCTTGTGGAATCCCGAAGTAATGCTTGGTCAACACATTATTTTCCACTCTGTATACTTTGTTTTGATTATAATTATCTCTGCATGTATCATGTTGTTAAGTGAAAATGCAGAAACAACCCAAAAATTGTGGATGGTCAGTTGTTTTCTGTCACATAGTGGCCATTGTAAGGCAACTCATGCGCTGGCCACCTTCGCTTGGACACTAGTGAAACAGGTATAATATCTCCTCATAACTGCTTCACATTCTCAATGACAGTATGTACACACGTTAACACAAGAGATGTTATTCTCTTCTGTCCTTTCATTTCTGGCATCTTCTAAAAAATTTTGCATACACATTCAAGAGTTTAATATCTGAAATTGAGTTAATTTCTCACCTGATGTTTTCTTTTAGTTCTTTCACTTTATGGGGTTTGTTGCACTTTATTTTTCAAGTTCCCAAATAGATAAAAATTATATACTTAGTTAAATCAGGGGATCATGAAGGCCAAAATCCTTACTGATATTATCCTATCTTCAAACATCTGAATTAAATGTGGTTGGTATGTGTGGTAGCATAGTCTTGTTGGAAAGATCCAGACTCATATTCAACACCAGACAAACATTGTTTTAAGTCATTCCTGTATCTCTGTATTTATTGTTTGTTTAAATCAAGTTTTGCTTCATGGAAAAGAATCTTATATGAAAATTAGATTTCTTTGTGCTTCAATATCCATTATTTTGCAACAAAATGTATGCTATAAATGGAATCATGGTTCATCAGAGCAGAATATTGGCTGGATCAATCCCACTTTATCGTTTTGCAAAATTCAATTACAAAACTGTACCCAATTCTCATTATAGCATGAAAAATAAGGTGAATGCAACAAACCCACATGCAATTAAAGAACTAAAGAAAACATTCTGTGTAGAAAATCACGCAATTTCAATTTTGATCTGTCAAGTGTGAATGAAAATTTCTTGAGAAGATGTCAGAAATAATGGATACTTCGACATCATTTCCAACAATTCCAATGATAGGGATATATTCGAACACAAAACAATGTACATGCTAACTTCCTATACTTCTTTGCTATACCCAAGGTTGCAGGTTCAAAACCGGCGGAGGACAATGGATTTTTTCGGGTGTAAAAATCCTTAGCATGGCTTCCTTCGGAAGGGAAGTAAAGCTGTTGGTCCCATGTCATAGATTTACGGCACGTAAAAGAACCTCAAGCCTGATAGAGAGGCCTCTGAGCAAAATTAAGCGGCCTCTCATGCTCAGTATACAATGGGATGCTGAGAATCATAGCAGTTAGAGAGCGTCCATAAATAACACATCATTTACAATTTTTTGCATTCGCAATATACCTTTTCTGAATAGCATTTGGAAAAAATAAGTTTCAAACTTTGGGGGCATGGCAGTGGCGAAGCTAGAGGAAATGATAAATATTACTGCCAAGGTCATGAGATATGTAGCAGATTTTGTGTTTCATTTTGCGCTGAAAAGTTAGCTGTTAACGGGTCTATAAGTGTTCACATTAGAAAAAAGATTTCTCTCAGAGAGTAAAATAAAAATAGAACACTTCCTTTCACATCGGTGGTGGTGCTTAAAGTTTATAGGGAACCAGAAAGCAGGTGAAGCAGAAGTGATTTATCTTTAGTTTTTCTCCTGTCGCTGTACATTTCCATCCTCTCCTCTGCTGCCCGCAACGTGAATTGATGAAAAATTTTAATTGTGTAAAACTTTTAACGGTACATTAAGGATGCTATCTTAATAGAAAATTATATGTCATCGTCGTTGCAGCCTGAGCTGCCTGCATACATACCAGTAGATTTTTATCTATCTCCTGCTCACAATGTGAATTTCCATTGAAACTATGTATTCATTTTTACACTGATCCTTATATTCGGTATATTGTGTAAATAGAATTGTTTAAAATATATGGCAAAGCTTACTTTAAATTTCATTTAAAGATAAGTTACACATTCTTATTATATAGATGATACGCTAAATTCCAAAATTAAGGGTCATCCTGTATTCAGATAAATACAGTAAGTGTTTACTGTTATTAATTGTAACTATGAGAACAGAAGCAGTTGTGGGGATATAATACCTGTTTTGGCAGGAGTCCAGGCTATGACACCTAGTGCATCAGCAGCTGTGAGGTGGTCACAATGTGAAGAAATAGCACTGTATATTATAAATTATGTGCTTTATGGGAGGTAAATTGGATCACTTTGTGGGAGGTGACTTAAGCAAAATTTGACAAAAGCCTATCCTCCCAAAAATATCAAATTTAGCCCAAATTTTGATTTAAAGAATCTTTTAAAATATTGGTTTATTTGTAATACTTTTAGATTTTCTACAACTACATAGATGCTATTTGCTTTTGATTGTTAGCTGATTTAAGATCAGAAAAATACATTTAGTGAAAAAACTTATTACCTATATGCCATTTTTCTCTTTGGAGAAAAACTTGAAATTTATGGTTGCCATTTAAATTGAGCCTGGATAATACCAATTATAAATAGGAATCAATGGTCCTGTTTTATGCACATCTTATGCAAAAAGAGACCAACAGTCCTGTTTTATTCCTACGTTTTATAAAGGGATAATAAGTTTCAATACTTTACATTATTATAGTTTAGCTACGGTTTACAAAAGTTGATGCATTATTTTTTAAATAAAATACTCTTCACATTGGTACTATTTTTATGCTTGTTTGCATTATTTTATAGTATGGTTGCGCATATTGTGTTGCAGAGTATTATTGGGGCACCTATTCCATCACGTCTTCAAGGGTATTTAGCTTCTCCAACATACTGTGCAATATTAGAATTGCTTGGCCTAATAAAACTATTAATGCAAGAAGATGAAAATCGCAGTGGAGTGAATGCCTTGAATAAATCTATAAATGTAGTGGCAGAGCTTGTAACTGCAGCAGTTCATAGGATAAGTGGAAAAATAAAAATACAGAGTTCAGAAGGTGTGGATCATCTAGCAGGAAGAAGGGCCTTAATAGAATACATTGTTAATACTGTAGAGGTAAGTTTAAGAATCAACATACTCAGTAGAAACAAAAAGCCTTTGATGAAGAATTTGTAACAAAAATGCTTTTTTTCTCAACAAACAATTCTTTATTTCTTCCACTGATTGCAAATAAAAACCTCTGTGTATAAATGAATGTCTCTGCGATACTTTTACAACAGTTCTTCGTCATTGTTGGTGGCTGCAGCTACTGCTGCATTCTCCAAATATCCCATCAAAATCACTCAACTGTGGCACGCGATGCATTTTCAATTGAAACTGAACTGTGGGCAGGGCTCATTCTCCTTTTTATATCTGTCAGCTACGTGGCAGGAAGTTTGCAGAAGCAGTCACATATACAAGGTCAGTCAGGTGCCACAAATTCACTCAGGCCTGCTACGTCAAAGAACTTGTTGAAAGCACACTTGTCAACTTGCACAGGTATAGCATCTCAGCTTCGATGTCAAAAGTACTTCCAACGGCACATATGTCTACTAATGCTGGTGTAACAATGGATACCAACAATCAGCTATGACTTTCAAAGCCAGCCATTCACAAATGTGTGATGATTACAGTTGCAGGTAATAGTCACACTGCTCCCTGCTCAGGGCTCGTCATCCCTACATCATTATAACGGGCTAGACGATCCAGGTTTACTACTACCCTCTTCCCTCAGGATGTCTTCTGGATCCATAGATGACATCATGTATCATCTTCACTACAAAGTATGGCCTATGCTATGGTTGTTGAAGCGGCAACATCCTTTGGACTTGGTAGGGGGTATAATCACACCAAATCACTCTGCTGAAAACCTCAGTGGCCGAAACAGGTCTTCATCCAGTTGTTGCTACCTCAGTGTGTTATTGCACCTTCTCATACATGCCGTTAAGCCAGTTTACGAGATTCTCCATGTATTTGATTGCCAGCTGTTCTGCCCCAGGAGGACTTCCAAACATCAGATCACATGGTAGACACAATTCCCTGCCAAATACAAAATTGACTAGTGTCAACTTATTGGTGTTGTGGGTTGAAGAGTGGCAGGCCAACAAGAAAAGTGGCACTCTGACATCCCAGTCTCTCTGGTGATTGGTCACAACCTTCCACAAATTCTTCTAGAATCTTGATGTACTGCTCAACCGTGCCATCTGACAGTGAGTGAAGAGGTGATGTGAGCATCTTGGGCATCCAAGTTCCTCCAATGTCTCCCTCATAAGATCAGACTCAAAATTGGTGCCTTGAACACAGTGCAGCTCCAATGGTATCCTATAGTGACTAAACAGTTCTTCTATGAGGAAGTTTGTGATCGTCTTGACCTCCTGGTTAAGGATTACATATACCTCCAGCCACTTGGAGAAATAATCCAAGATGTATATGCAGATATCGTAATGTTTCTGTCCTTGAAGGAGAGAAGTACGCCGGTGTTAGTTTTAGTATGGCATTATTTAATCTTTATGCAAACAAACACTGGCAGATTATTGTTAACTTGGAAGACGACAGTGGTGTAATCCTTGTTGCCCCTGTCTGGCACAGGAAAGGCCCAGCTAAATCAATGGCTATGCATTCGAAAGGTGCTCCCACATTATACTGCTGCATGTGACTCTGGCTCCTGGTCTGTGGGCCGCAACTTCCTGCACATGACATTTGGTGGCACCACCTCACAGTGTCTGCCCATAGTCTCAGCCAGTAGTATTGTTGTGGGAGCTTGTTGTGGTTCAGTTGGGTCCCAAATGTCCTCCCGAAATTCATGCATATTCCTTCAAGTTCTCCTTATTCCAAAGAAGGATGAGCTCCTCTGGGTCTTTCCATCAGGTGACTCCCATATTCCTAACAGTTCTTCCTTGGTCTTCAGTGAATCTCGTTGGGCCCAGTAGGAATTATATACACTGCTCCTGAATGTGATGTCCTCTCAGCTCTGTCTGGTCTCTGCTTCCACTTCTCTCAAGAATGGCCCCC
The DNA here is from genome assembly GCA_030762935.1 of Hymenopus coronatus. Lineage (NCBI taxonomy): Eukaryota > Metazoa > Arthropoda > Insecta > Mantodea > Hymenopodidae > Hymenopus > Hymenopus coronatus. The sequence continues at coordinate 126,895,238 of CM060888.1, read as the reverse complement.
AGTCAGCATCCGCCAGCTGCTCCCTCCTCAGACCTGCACTATCCCATCCAGCTGCAGGCACCACAGAAATGACATGGACAGCTGCTGCACAGTCTTTCTCCTCAACCTTGGTGCAGAGGTTGCACTCCTCTGGACAGGGTCATCAGAACATGGCATTTGCAATGTTGTGGCTTCAACTTTTCTGATGTTCTGATTTGAAGTTTCACTCTTGCAGCCTCTGGACTCAATAGGCTCTCTGACCCTCCAGGTTGTTAAAGCTCAACTGCCAGATGAAGGCAGACTGGTCAGTACCTGCTTTTTCTACTGCCTGGAGCTCTTGCTGGGTAACACAGTAGTTATTTTCTGTATTGTAGAGAGTTTTGTAGCAGTAGGCTATTACCCGCTCCTGGTCATCCTGTATCTGGAATAGAATGCTGGTGTTGCTGGCGTCTATGTCCACAATAAAGTCACTACCAGGTGTGGAAATTCTAAAATAGGCACACTACAGAGTGCTGGCTTAAAAGTGCCTGGAACGTGCTCTCTGACTCTTCTGACCACAAGAAAGAAGGTGCTCTTCAGTCAAGATGAGTGATGGTTTTTTCAATATTGGAGAAGCCTCTGGAGGACCTACAGTAGTAGCTGCATAGACGTAGGAAACTTTGCAGCTCTCGTTTATTTTTTTGAGCAATGCTAATCTCTTACTGCTCGAGGTTTCTCTGTGCCCATGGCCACCCAAATAGTGAGATTACGTCAAGTTAGTACACCTCCTCTCAGAAGAGTTGGCACTTCTTTGGTTTCATCTTCAGGTTAGTTATCTGCAGCCTTTGCAGGATCTTGGTCAATTCTTGAGACAGTCTTTGAAGTTATGGCCTACAACAATGTCATTCAGATATAGTAGGCAGGTGTCATAAATCAACTCTCTCATCACTGATTCCACGAGGCACTGGAGGATGACTGGCACATTGCAGGGACCAAAGCGCATAACTATAAATTGCCAAAGCCCTTGGCCAATTGAGAATGCTGTCTATATCTCTGGGATCTTGGGCCACTCTCCAGTATCCTGATTTCAAGTCCAAAGCTGAGAGCCACTGGGCACCAGCAAGTGTGTCCAGGATATTGTCAATCAGTCCTTTCTGAGGACCAGCAGAAGCAGACTACTTACTTGCCAAGTTACCAAGTACTCCTACTTTTAAATATGGTTATCTAGTTAACAGTGTATTTAATTACAAAAAAGTATTAGAAGTTCTTGTTCATTTACATCCATTCTCTCGCCTCTTTCAGTATGCAGGATTATTTCACTTCCCTCTTTATATTAACTCTATCAAGTTTAGATTAAATTAAATTAGATTAGATTGCACACTCTAGGTTAATGATGGCCAATCTGGCCTTGAACATAGAACTTGTCAAAGCACACAAAATTAAATACATCAAGAGTACTAGGTTTAAAGTTCTCAGATTACAATTAATAGTAAAAACCTTAAACTTTCAAGCACATTAAAATTTAAGACAAGCATTAAACATTTTTTCACTTGCTTTTACAGCCTATGTCACTATACAATGCTTACATCCTTATATACAAAGTGTCCAAATTTAATGTTAAGATCTACATTGTCAAAATATTAAATATGTACTTAAAGAATTTGACAATACCACTTCTTAATTGTTACCCTCAAAACTACATATACAAAGAAAAAAATTCAAATTACTGTGCTAAAATCCATGGAGTTAATATTAATTTTCTAGTCCATTTAATGTAACAGTTACTAAACAAAAAACTCATTTGACTTTTAGTCTGCATTTTATCACTTGTTTATATTTTTACTTATATGTAATGAATTTCAAAATCTGGTTTTAAAATATATAAATGTGGGTACATTGACAAATTAAAGGCACTTAATGTTTACATCCTTACTTGTATGTAAAGAGCATCAAAAGTCTGTCAGGGTAGCTCAGTTGGTTAGGTGCTGGCCTTCTAAACTCAAGGTTGTGGATTCAAACCCAGCCCAGACCATGGTTATTAAGTGTGCTTAAAAATGAGAGCCTCATGTTAGTACTTACTGGCATGTTAAAGAACTCTATGAGTCGAAATTCCGGCGGCATTGATATGATCCTGTCAATTGACTGTGTCATTAATAAACAAAATGATTGAAAATAGCATCAAAATTTGATATTTAGATATACAGAGTGGCCCAAAAGTAGGTATACAGTTAGGTATTACAGGGTTTAATTATGTATGTAATGCTCAAAATGTTCACTTTTGGCATTGATGCATTCCTGTAACTTGCCCCACACTCTCATACACAATGTGACACAAATTCCTGTTAGAACAAATTTCCCGAAATGCTTCTTCAATGAAATTCAACTGTTGTACTGTGACAGGTTTTCTGGCATAAACCTTATCCTGTAATATTCCCCAGAAAAAAAAATCCATTGGAGTTAAGTCTGGGGAACGTGGTGGCCACTCAATGCTCCCCCATCTCCCTATCCAATGATGCGGGAATTCCTGATCCAGGTATTGACAGAGTGCCAAAGAATATTGCAGTGGGGCCCCATCCTGTTGAAAGAGCAATTCAGCGTATTCGGGCGTGCTTGCAGTTGCTTCAGTCAACGTGTCCAGATACCTCGGACCATTTACATATTCATCAAAAAAGACAGAACCCATGACACCATTGCAGGATATGCCACCCCACACTGTGACACCTGGTTGATTCAATAGCATAATCAGAATGACACATGGGTTTTCATCGGCCCAGTACACAGAGTTATGTCTGTTGACATGACCAGACAATTTAAAACTGGCTTCATCTGTCCACACAATTTTTGAAAGCAGGTCTGGTTGTTCAGTCAGTTGATTACACGCTATCTCACAGAACTGTAGTTTGCGGTCTGGATTGTCCTCAAGAAGGCCATGCAACAATCTGGGGCTTTATAGCTTAAGGTGCACCTGGTGCAGCAGATGTAATGATGTCCTTGGGATACCCAGCTCCCGAGATGCTCGTCGCATGGACTTCTTTGGACTGTTTATGAATATAAGGGCAACCTTCATCTTATTTTCCTGTGTCAATGTCATGCGTGGTCATCCAGACTTCGCAGTGTTGGCAACGGAACTCACTGTCTCAAATTTGTCTCTAATGTGGTAAATCGTTAGACGTGATGGCATGGGCACATTAAATTCATTTTCCCATATCCTATGCACGGTCTCTGCATTTTCGTACTTAAGGATCCACTGTTGGTGCTCCTTGCTCAGATTTCCAGCCATGGTTTACACTAGAAACAAAAGAAGGGGCACAATCCATTATGTATATGTAACTTATACCTACTTTTGGGCCACCCCATATGTTCTAAAAATATTAAGTATGTACATTAAACTTATTGGTGACATTTCTACATTGCTAACTACATCAGTTAAAGTATATACATGAGTTTACAACTGTGAGTTGCACTGCTAGGATGCATGCAATTTTAAAAGCTGTCACTGTGGCATTGAAATATGGCCAGGAGTACAAAAAAAATTGCTTAATTTTTGAGAAAAGTTTAAGTGTTGTAAAATTTAAACCAATAACATGGAATATCTTGGAAGTGGCTAAATCCACAAAAAAGTGTATATAACATTAATTCTGTGTTGTAAAGGGATATACATTTTTTGTGAAATTAGATATTGTCTATCTCTTACGGTTTACTAGTCATGTAAAAGTCGTCCATAGTGAAGATAGCTTCAGAGGCTATTCCCAGAAAATTCAAGATATAAATTTCATTTGTGATGTAAATGTTTTTAATATCTGGTATTTTTATTCAAAATCATTAGGATCATTTTTGAGAAAATAGAACATTTTAAAATATCTGCCATTTAAAGGGTAGTTTGAGGTGGCAGGATTTTCACATTGCATCCTTGGAAGATACTGAATTCAAGTACCAAGTTTAGTATTTTCATTTTTGAGTTATGCTTCCCATGGGAACCTTTTTCTAAAACTGCCTTTTTTTATTACTTTCTCTGCACGTACTATGTACATAGTGTATAGAGAAGGTATTGTATTCCACCCAAAAATTCGATACCAAGATTTCACCGGAAATACATGTTTTGGATCCCCGAATCCAAAAAAAGCATTTTTAAAAAAAGGTCCATGTATCTGTGGACAGCATAGCTCTAAAACGAAAAGGCCGTTGAATACCAAGCTTGGCATTTAAGTTTGGCATCTTTCAAAGATGCGACATGAAGATTTTCAAGAAAATCCCCCCACCCCCAACTACCCTTTACATGGAACTTTTTTCAAAAGTTATGATCTTCTCAAAAATGGCTCTAACAATTTTGATTAAAATATTGTATATTAAAGCTATTTACCTAACAAATAAAATTTATATCTTGAGTTTTTTGGGAATAGCCTCTGAAGAGTACTTTATTCTGGACGAATTTTACGGAATTTTGAATAACTGCTAAACCATAAGAGATGGACAAAAACTTACCACAGTAAAAATGTAGAGCACGTTAAAACACACAATTAAAGTTATATACATTTTATTTGTGGAATTGATCGTTTTTGAGATATTCCTTATTTTTAGTTTCAGCTTTAAAAGACATACTTTTCTGATACAGGAATTTGTCAACTCCTATCCATAGAAACAAAGGAACTTCTATCACATAGCAACCAGCTTTTGACTATCACTTTAACCTATGGCACTCCCTTATTGCACTTCTACTTACAAGGAAGCAAGTAATAAAACTATTTCAGCTAATTTTTTCTCGTTTAGCATGAAGTAAATAGAAGAATAAGCTTTTTAAGAATAATTTGTTGCAGAAATCTAGAGAAAGTCATGTGAATGGAACACATCAGATTTTTTATTTATTTCTTTATTTTTTATTCAAAGGCCCTCAATATATATGTTTCTGCTGAAATCTCAGTATCAAATTTTTAGGTAGAATACACCACCTTCTTTACCTACTATGAACATTGTATGTGGTAGAGAAAGTAAAAATGATTATGTAATCCATTGCCACAGATTACACTTGAATGAAAGGGAGCCTAGGTTTACTGGAATAAAATTTTATATTCCTCTATCAAAATAAATGAATATCACAATAATTGTAATAAATTTAAATAATTCTTAAAAGAGTTTTTAATTAGTAAATTTTTCTCTAGTATTTAGGAACACCTTTGTAAATAATTCTGTAAATAATATTTAAAGGTATAAAATTGTATTAGTTTAAGTAAATTAACTGTAAACTCCTTTTACTTCACTAGTAATTTTGTATTTTGTAAATTGTGTAAAATCAAATTATAAATTGCCTTACTTATTGCTTTTAGCTCATTAAATATATATTATTTTATTACTTTATGTATTTATATGTATTTGCTTACTCTGAGGTATTTAGTCATGTGTAATACCATACTGATTTGCAATAAAATTGAAAAGAAAACAAATTTTAAATAGGGTGATACATAGAATGAAATACTTTCACACTTTCATTCTCTTAAATTTAGGGTATTCTTATACATGTTATTTAGGTTGATAGTCATAAGAAATTAAGCTTAAAACAAAGTGTGCAATATTGTTGTAGTGAATACTTTTTTTTTGTAAATAATAAACGTTCTACTACTAATTTACACAAAATTGCAAAAAGCATCATCACCATGAAGTGGAAGTATATCATGAAGCATGGCATGGTTATTGAATAATAGTGTCCACAGAAAACATTTAAATAAGTCCCTGCAATGTTGCAATGGATAAGGTACACTTTACACCAGTCACAAAGGAGAATATAAATATGATTTAAAGTATCATTTATATCTTGAAAAAAACTGATTTGTCCACTTCCATGATGTGGGTGTCTCATAATCAAGAAGTCTTGAGTTTGAATCTGGGTTGAAAAAAGTTTAGCACAGGATGTTCCTTTATCCTCAGACAATCAGTATGATGTAACTTCAAGCTCTGATACATTTCACCAATTTTAATCATTCACCTTTGATAAACCTGCTAAATAATGTTATACCTGCTAAAAAAATCTACACATGCAGTCAAATGCTTTTCTCAGAAAGTATTCAATTGTGTTTTTTTCTTATGCTATAGGATGGAAAATCTCAGATTCCTCAGTTTTTATGCAGTAATTGAAATTATCTGATGCATGTGCATGGCAGGCTTTTTATTAAGTTTCATCATTGAAATATATAATAATGAATTGCTAAAAGTATTTGTGAGTTAAAAATTTACCCTTAATGGCTTTCAAAACAGTTACAATACTTAAGGAATTTATAGCTGAAATGTCATGTAATTTCTGTCACATTTGTCTGTTTGGAATGTTTAGATGATAAGCACTGCAGCTGCATTATGTGGAGTGTGTCATGTCCTAGTAAAACCACTTAAAGCATCTGTAGTGAAAAAAACCAAGAAGAAAAAGGAGGTCTACAATAACCCACAAGTAAGTATCAAATATACTTGTCTTATAATTTCAACTTATGTGAATTTATATATTTATTTAAGGTTTAGAAACTACTAAGAATATTATTGGAACCTTCATATGGACTCCACAGCATCATGATTTTTATTGTCAGGTTAATTAAAAATCCCATTATGATATTTTATTTCCCCAGCCTTTATGACCTTTTTTCACCTGCCTGGCACATCTCTCTTTTTTCTAATTTTCGTTCAGATATGTAGAACTGTACCAAAATTACTTCCTATTACAAACATGTTACATCAAGCATCCCATTTCCAAAGTAAGAAGTGTGTTATTCAGAGAGAGATAATCATTACTCAGTTGTTTGTATCATTGTCTGCTTGTGAAAGGAGAGTGTAAGCCTTTCGTCCCCTTCTATTGAATTTTTACCAGCTTTGCACCCATGATTTGCCTATTTTCCTGTTTATCTCCTAATTTGTAATATTCTTACAGCACCAAAATCACTTTATAGTTAACTGTTAGCTGCCATTTAATTAACAAACCCCAAATTATTCCAGTGCTTACCAAGGGATGTGTTAGAAGGAACCGCATTAAATGTTCAGAGGATAAAATAATATGGGTATTTTAAGATGAAAACCAAAAGCAATTTTTGCACACAAATTTTATTGACACAATATAATTCCACATCAGTATTTTAATTGCAACTAAGTTTAATATTAATAAAATGTAATATTAAATGCAAATTTACAATCATAACAAATTGTTCTTTTCATCATAGTTCTCTCATACCCCATGTTATTTGTTTCGATTCATTCTGGTCCATTTGAACAAATAAGTGCCATGCATCATGTCAGGTTTACACTAGTTTATAAATGTAATATAACTCAACTATTTGAGTATGATAAAAAATGTAACTGTTATCATCATATCTAAAATTTAGCTTGTGTTACAAATATAAGTTATTATATACTATATATGCATCACTTAAACATTACAATATGTAATATTTCTTCAGTTACCCTATTAAATTACTGAAAGCATAATTAGGCAATTGTCTCATATCCATCTTTTATTATCTACTCTATCCCTGGCTAAATTATGAAATAGATGGATTGGTTTCCCCCTACTTCTGACAATTGCTTAATACCCCTCTCAAGTCTTCCTACAAATCTACACAATGCAATACCTATTAATTCTTACATGTAACACAATATTATTTTTTGCTACATGAATTACTGTCCACATATTTCCTCAATCTACATTTAAATTGTGAAATATTTAATACTAATAGATAGGCTATTAAATAAGTTGGTGCCTTTGTATAAGAAACTACCTTCACACAGAATAGTGGTATTGTGTTAGTGTGAATTTAGCTGAAATCTGTCTAAATTGTTTCCAACATAGAATAAAACTTCATCGAGAATATGCAGTTACCAAAATAATTCCAAACAGTTACTTTTTGCTGGTGCTCTTTTCAAGATCCTAAAAACTCTTTTTACTTTCTCTATACGCACTATGTATATAGTGAATAGAGAAAGTATTGCACTGCACCAAAAAATTCGATACCGAGATTTCACCAGAAATATATGTTTTAGGGTCCCCTATATCTAAAAAAAGCATTTTCACAAAAAGGTCTGTGTGTCAGTGTGACTGTGAACACGATAACTCAAAAACGAAAAGTCGGTAAAATACCAAATTTGGTATTTAAGCTTAGTATCTTCCAGGGATGCGACACGAAGATTTTGAGAAAAATCCCCCCACCCCAAACTACCCTTTACATGGAACTTTTTTTGAAAATTTTGATTTTCTAAAAAATGGCTCTAACAATTTTGATTAAAATATCATATATTAAAGATATTTACCTGACAAATAAAATATATATTTTGAATTTTCTGGGAATAGCCTCTTAAGACTACTTTATTCTGGATGAATTTTGCATAACTACTAAACCGTAAGAGATGTACAAAAACTTAACACACAAAAAATGTAGAGCACGTTAAAACACACAATTTATGTTATATACATTTTTTTCGTGGAGTTGATCGTTTTTGAGATATTCCTTTTTCTTGGTTTCAGCTTTGAAAAACTTATACTTTTCTCATACAGGAATTTGTCAACTCCTGTCCATACAAACAAACGAACATCAGTCACATAGTAACAAGCTTTTGGCTTTCACTTTAACCTATGGTACTCCCTTATTTCGCTTGTATTTACAATAAAGCAAGGAATAAGACTATTTCTACTAATTTTCCTCGATTAACAAGAAATAAATAAAAGATAAGCTTAAATATTAATATAAAAATAATAGTTGCAACAAATCTTCACTTATCTTTTGGAATCCTTGCCTGGACTAGTTTCGCAACGATTTCATTGCATTATCAACATATCCTTTTGGTCTCTTTTTTGATGTTGTTTATTTACACTGTTATGGTTACTGCTACTAGGTGGATTGTGTACTAATGCATTGCTAACTACTGGAATCAAAACAAATTTGGTAAGAGTGTCAATTGGAGGTATATCAACATTCATTGCATGATTTCTATACTTTAATATAAATATTTTCTCCCAAACCATTAAATCTATGGGCCCATTTAAGTGTTTTAATAATTTAACATCTGGATTTATTTCATGATTAAATTTCCAAAAATGTTCTGCTACAGCTGATTTATCAATTTGTTTGTATTTAATATTCCTAAAGTGTTCTTTTACTCAAAGTCTTACAATTATTTATTGTGATTTTGTATGCATTACATGTTTTTGATTTGTTGAAGTTATTTGCACAATCAGACTTTATCCAATTTAAAATTACCCCAAATATCCAACTTACAGCTAATTTCTAATGTAGAATATTATGATTCACTAAATTGAATATGTTTGAGAAATACAAAAATAACTCAAGCCATGATTTTTCTTATATTGCCTCGTATAAATACTTAAGAAAATCTGTGACAACTGTTATTATTGTTTTTCTTTCTCAAAACCCATGCTAATCTTCTGAAAAATGTTATTTTTTGAAGTTTTGACAGTCTAAACACATAACCTTTTCAAAAAATGGTTTAAGATAAGGGAGTACTAAACTTCTATAATTCCTTAGCTTTTATTCTGAATTTTTTGGAATAATAGTTTTACCTGTGTCAATTTTAAATGCAGAAAATGTCCTCTAATTAAAGATAAATGTATAAGTAGCAGAAGAGCTCTGAGACATTGCTTTAATACAAAGAGCTCTGAGACATTGCTTTAATACAAAGAGCTCTGAGACATTGCTTTAATACAAAGAGCTCTGAGACATTGCTTTAATACACAATTGAAATTTCATCAAACCCTATGGATCTCATGTTTTTCACTTTGATAATTTTTTCTACTTCTTCTAAGATAGGTGCAGGAAAACTGTTCACTAGTTTATTTTAATTTTGCATACCTCAATTCTAAAGGTACTAAGGCACTCGTACCCTCAATTCTAAAGTGTGGTAACTCAAAATGCCTGATTTTTCAGTTACAAATACAGTATCTGGCCATATTATTAGACACACCTTGATTTTTCACTATAATATAAGATTAGGGAGAGAAATGCAATCAATATTGTTTTTGGATTAATTTTTTTTTTTTTTTTTCACACAAGCCATGTGTAGGACAGGTAGTCAGACTGAAATCTGAAATGGAAGTTCGAGGGAGCCAAATCTGGAGAATAGGGTGGATGTTTCAGCACCTCTTAATTTCCCCATTGCCAAAATTTTTGTGGGCAGGTGTATTGTCCTGATGGAAAACAACTTTTTTCTTTTTTAACCCGGGTCTGTTTTCACAAATTCTTGCATTCAGTTTGGTTAGAAGTTGAGAGTAATATTCTGCAGTAATGATTTTATCTTTTTCAAGATAGTCAATCAACAAAATTCCTTTGGCAACCCAAAGCACTGACGCCATGATCTTTCCCGCCGATGGCACCATCCTTGCCTTCTTTGGAGCTGAAGAACCAGCTTCTGTCCACTGCCTCAACTGCTGCTTGGATTCGGGTGTTTAGTGGTGAATCCGTGTTTCATCCATTGTGACGTATCGGCGCAAAAAGTCACATCTGTTCTGAAAATGTGCCAAGCCCATTTCAGAAAGTGTCATGCGAATGCATTTGTTATCCACTGTGAGGATATGTGGCACCCATCTTGGGCAAAACTCTTTCTCGTTTAATTCCTGATGCAAGATGTGACCAATACGTTCCTTTGAAATTCCAAGAGCATTAGCAATTTCATGCACCTTTGTATACCAATCTTCCAAAATCATGTCATGCACTTTTTCAATGATTTCTGGCATGGTTACAGTTTTTGGACGTCCTTCGCGTGGATCGTCCTGGACATTTTCACGGCCACATTTAAAATCGGCTGCCCATTTCTTCACAGTGGAAACTGAAGGTGGAAGTGTTACCATAAACATTTACAATCCGCAAATGAATTTCTGTAGGTGTTAAACCTTTTACAAAGAATTTTATCACAGCATGATACTCGAATTTCTCCATTTTCAAACAACTGCCTATAGTCAACTATTGCCTGGAATGACTTGTAATTTTATATAGGGTCTATTAACATGTGTACCAATGTAAGGAAAAAAAAGTCATGCAAGTAGTGCCACAATCTCTGGGTGAAGCCAAGAACTTTTCAGACAACCCTCGAACCCTCGTATAAAGGAGTAGATTTTGACTTAGTAGAAATACATACGAGAAATATGTCAGCAAATAGTCAACACAAGGTAAGTTTTTTTTGAACCCAGCATTTTTGGCCCTTTAGGTTATCCCATTAGATTTTTTATTTTCATACACCCTTATATGTTTCTTCAAGGTTTAATAGTCTTTCACAGCCATCATGAGAAGAGTTTTGAGCCCTACTTCACTTCATTGTGGGTCTGGATAGCTTAGTTGATTAGGCACTGGCCTTCTGATCCTAAGGTCATGGGGTCAAATGTGGCGCAAATCAATGGTTTTTAAATGTGCTTAAAAGTGGCAACCCTGTATCAGTAGATTTACTGTCATTAAAAAAAAAAACTCCTGCGGGACAAAATTCTGGCACACCAGCATTGCTGATATGATACTGGCAATTGACAGCATCATTAACAAACTAAATATTATTATTACTTCACTTTTATCACTTCCATTATATTTTTAAATAATGGTAAAAGAAATTATGATAAACTTACTTTCATTTTGATTGTGGTTGTGTGCTTTATTAGGCAATTCTTGTTTGTTTTCTGCTTTACAAATTCCCCAATGATGGCACTGCCTTTGAATTCAGAATGGCATACATAACACATTGTATAGGTTGCTATCCAGAGGAAACTGTGTGATTGTAGAACGAGAGTATCACATATCAGCCACAAAAGTTTATTTGGAGACAATTATAGGCAAGCTTATGAGAACATTATAAGAACCAATCCTAAGACAAAATTTAATTATGATGGCTATGTTACAATTATAATTTCTGTAGACACAATTATAACTTGAGGCAAAATCTCAACCATGTACATTTCAAAATGTTCGTTTATAGTCTGCAAAGGTGGCACAATGTTTCACTCCAAGACAAGTTTAACAAAAATACATGTCCCTCTATATTTCTTTTCTTCCCTGCTTAACTTTGAAATCAAGGAAAAATTCAGAAAATTTGTAGTTCACCTAACCATTTCCAGCATTTTTAAAAACACATTATATTTATATCCATGGGAAAAGTGATGTAAAAACATGATCAGAATCACTACACTACCAAGAAAATATTCTGTAGCAACTTCTAGACTCCTAACAGGCCATGACTGTCTTAATAAACATTTATTCAGATTAGTATAATGAGATCTCCTATCGTCCTTTCTGTACACTTAAAGAAGACATGGATGGAAACCACCTACTCTACTGCCCAACCTTTAGTCAACATAACATAATATCAAAATCTGGAATGCAAGAGAGTGAATGGTTCCACTGCCATCTGCTCAACATTAGTTACTAACCAACCACATTTACATCCTTTAATCCTGCCCAGGAGTCTATTACAGTAGGTATGGCATTGGCACTCCTGGGATCCTGATTCACACTCTCGATTTGGTTTCTCTAAGAGGTGAGAGTGTTGATACCAAATGCACAAGCTTGTTTAACCAGTTACCCAATAACTTTATCTAAGGGATACCATTGCATAACAGAGGGGAGTTAGGGTAATGCAATCATTCCCAGCCCCTGAGTAGCATGTAGGACTGTGTTTATAACTGTTGATAAAAATCAGTCCTGGGCAGGGCCTTTGCATGAATTGTAAAACTCCTGAAGGCAATTGGATCCCTCTATTTATACTTTAGGAGCTGAGACCCAGGTCCAGGCCTCAGCCGGGATGATGTTCAAAATGTCTGAGCATCATGTAGGACTGTGTTTATAACTGTTGATAAAAATCAGTCCTGGGCAGGCATGAACTGTAAAACTCCTGAAGGCAATTGGATCCCTCTATTTATACTTTAGGAGGTGCGACCCAGGTCCAGGCCTCAGCCGGGATGATGATCAAAATGTGAACATACCATCAGAAATATTTGAAATGGTGGAGGATTTAATCACCATTTGAAATGTATCTGAGAATTTAATCACTATTGATTAAAAAAAATCATCAAAAATGGTCAAGTTAGTGGGAAAGAAGTAGAGTCATGTGGTCCTTTTTGCTTAATAAATAGAACAGAGGAAGAAATGAAGTTCTCATCAGTGAGCCCTTTTTCAATTCAAATGGGTCTGGATAAAATTGCTGCTTCAGTGAAGTCTTGCATTAGAACTTGCAATGGCATACTCCTGTGGCAAGAATTATGAGAGTAGATACATTAGCCAGCTACCCAGTAAAGTTGAGATGCATAAGAACTTGGAACTCTTCTTGCAGTGGATGGTTTATTCAGAAGAGATTCAAAAAAATATGGAAGAGCAAGGTGTTATGTTTGTGCATCAGATTCAGTGGAAAGAAAGAAGTAAATTTGTGCCCACTTGAACCCTGTTCTTTACCTTCGATGTAGTAGAACTACCACAAGGAATTAAGGCTACATATGAATTCATCAATGTTAGACTGTATATCCTGAACACCCTCAAATGCTATAAATATCAGCATTTTGGACACCCTGGTGATTTCTCTAGCAGTGAGTCTACCTTACATCAACTACAGAGATATCTCACACAACAGAGCATGTAAGTCAGTTCCAACATGCATTAATTGCAGCAATGAACATCCATCAAGTTTCAGAGAATGCCTTCATTTTGCAGAGAAAAGAGCAATCCAGGTGATTCAAGTTAGAGAGAAGGTATTCTTCTCAGATATGCATATGCTAGCCTTCTGACCTTAAATCTAGTACTAATAGTTCATTTGCAGCTAAACTAGTACCAATTTCAGAAATTACAATCAGACCAGCGATATCAACCTGGCCACAATTGCACAAAGGATCCTCATAGCTAAATGATTTCCAAAACCTTGATTATTCTGTCTCTCAACATCTGCTGATCCATTTACTGTAAAGATGTACTGTAAAAAGTGATCCATCAGTAAAATCACCTCCAAAACCATCAACTAGCAAGATTGTAGTGTATAATGCACCACTGGTAAACTTCAAGACCAGCTGAGAGAGCCTAAAAATAAATGAAGTTTGCTCCTAAAACATCAAAAGGAAAGAAAGAGCATCTCCTTGGCAATTATCTTCTGAGGGATCTTCTTGGAGGGATTCAGATCAGCAACTTTTATCTTTGCGATCTCTACTTTCAATATTTTGGGGTTCTTGGACACAAATTAACTAACGAAAAGGTTGTTTCCCCCTGGATGAGGTGGAGCAGGACTGCCAGAATGATGGTGAAAAAGAGGCAGGATCAGCGTATAGTAAAAGGTGTTAGGATGACATCAAAGAAAAAGAGTCAATTGATTTGGACACCTCTGTCCTTAATGTAGAAGCACACTACAATTGAGAATCCACACCACAATACTTATATTGGCTATCCTACAGTAGCACATGTGTTGAAATGGAACACATCAACCAAAGCTTGAACTGTTACTCAATATTTTTGGTCATATATATTTACAAGAGACTGGCACAGGGCAGTGTTCAAAATGGGCGTACACCCCTCTACAGTGTAGCTTTACATCAGAAGAGGGTGTTCTTGCAAATGTGGACACTATCAGCTCATCAGAGATGATATACCCATGGAATCTCTATCCATACAGTCAATTGCTGTAAGGGTCAACAACCATCCATCAGATTTGCTGTTTGTAGTACAAAACTGCCTCTGTCTGATGACTTCACACACTCTGATTTAGAAGATTTATACCAATACCTTTTCTGTTGGTGTTAGACATCAATGCCCACCATCTTCTTTGGGACTCATCCCAGGTTTATGCGAGACAAACTAATTGCCAATGTGTTGGGCAATTATAGCCTAGCTTTCCTGAATACTGGAGAGTCTGCCTTTCTTTCTGATCTCTTCAATTTTTCACAGCTTGATATAGTAGTTCACTATAGTGCAGTCTCTTTACAATTGGAATGTCATCTCTGATCTACATCCTAGTGATTTCTATGTTGTGTTAATCTCTTAACACAAGATATATCTTCTGCAAGTATACAATAAATACAGTGCACAAATGCAGTAGCTTTTAACTGGAATGCTTAAACAGAAAATGTTACCCAGTTTTTTTGTTTAATTAAAATGCATTAAAAAGGAATTTATTGCTGTTGGTGACTTTTGTTAAATGTAATAAGTGTTAAAAAATACTTATATTTTTCCTGGAATTACTCCCTAGTAAAAAAATAGGAATCAAAATATTGCTGAAAATGTAACTTAGAGTTGAATTGGAATTCCCAAGCCAAATAATAGTAAGGATGATTGAAATTGATAACTGATGATATTTATTTTGTGTTTAAGAATCAGGTGCCACAGTCGAGGAGGATAGAGTCACACAACAGATTAGTTTCAGCTCTACAGGTTGCAGCACAGGAGCTAGACTCAGCTCTGTGCCATTGGGAGTCAGTCCCTCCAAGTTTCATTACTGCCTCTATTAATGTAGAAAACCTACCTCTTCACTTGCAAGCACTTAGTTTGACAGCTAATAATGGTGGTGACGAAAATGGTTGTTGCAATTCTACAAGAAGTGATCTTGTTGCAGCTGTAGCCTCAAAACTTAGAGATAGTCATAAGGCCTCTCTCAGAGAGATTAAGCAAGTATTACGAGCGAAAATAAAATATTTGAGTAACATAAAAGTTTAACAACGCATTGCTAGCTGTGTGTGACTAGAGTGGACATTTGGTGCCCTTGGAACATTAAGTTTATTGCGTGAGAATGCTCATTTGTTTGTTGACAACAGGCAAAGCATGGCAGAAGTTCAAATACAAAGAATTGTTATTGGTACCTTTTATCCTCATCCTCTTTTTATACTGTATAAGAATGTTTCTTTTGCCATGCATTGCCAACAGTTACTGAAAAAATTAATTAGACAGCACAGAAGATATTTAATGAAAGTTTCATGACAGTTTTGTAAAGTAAATTTGCGAATGTAAACATGGGACCCTTTCTCTTCTGCCACTAAAACTGTTGGTTGTTTCAGATAAATTTGAAAACTCTGGAATGTTAATCAGACTGATTTTAGTAGTGTGTTTGAAAGTGTTACATAGGCTGTGAATAAAGGCCCTAAGGCATAAATATAAAAGCGTTCTGCTTTTTGCTCTTTTGCATTTTTATCATCTGTGCTGCCTGGTGTTGTAATTGTCCTCAGTACTGAATCAGGGATGTTGCACACTAAATACAAAAAAAAGAAAAGAAAAAAGAGTGAAAATGAAGTGTGATAGTGCCAAGGATTATTTTTTCTGTTTAATTTTAATGAAACAAAATATCCAAAAAAAATTTGTTTGTGTTTGCATCATTTGATTTTATTATCATGAATTATAAGAGCCACAAAATGTAATGCAGTGAAATTATTTGAAATGTTGCAAATATGCAGCACTGTGGACTTTTATAAAGGTGTACATTTTGTTCAGTAAGGCCCAGAAATATTCACAAAGGAATGAAACTTGTTAATAGATTTTTATGAAAAAGAATAATGAAACAATGTAATGTTTCAGTTAAGTTTCACAGTTGCATTAAAATAGCATTTTTATATCTTAGTTGTTCTCCTTTTTAGTATACAGCTGCTTGCATAAGTCTTCAAGACACTTAGCAGAAATACTTTAAAACTGAGCTCTAAGCAAATGCAATTTTTGCATACTGGGAATATAACTATTAAAGTAAAAAGAAAGAAAGAAAAAAAAAAGAGAAATTTTTATAGATAAGTTGATCTAATATAAATTCTGTGTTCCCTTGTCTTCCTATCTACTCATGTACACTATCTCATGTTTAAGATCATTTTGCCTTAAATATGGTTAACTATATATGTGATATTATTTATTAAACTATAAAATATTTGTTCTTCTCACTATCCACATATTAGCTAAATATAGCATTCTTCTTTTATTTACCTTGCTGAGGAGCATCTGCATTTATACCTGTTTTGAGGCATGAGTAAGTTGTGTTTATGGCTATGGTTTAAAGATAAAAAGACTGTCATTTGGTATCAACCAGCACAATATAACTCAGTAAATGACCTAGGAAGTAATGCAGCAGTACATGATAGCAGTTTTTGAAAGGATACAAAAAAATGCTTTCTAACTTTTATGGTTTGCTGCAAAATGCACAGGAGTGGAGGCCATTTTGTAATTTCATGCCACTGGAGGTGCATTTCAGGTTTGCAAGTATCGAGTAAGTAAAAAACCTCCGAACCAGCTGTGCAGTGTTTTTTCAGTGAGTGAGTTGACACATAATTCCTGCACTGCTGCTTTAAAGCTTCTAATGCAGTTTTGCTTTATTCTGGAAGTGCAGTATAAGTGATATGGTGTAGTTCAGTTATTACGAGTGATTTATTATTTTGTGCTGTACTTAGTCATAAAGTGTATAATGGCTTAGCATATGTTTACTTCTGCACACATGTATTTATTTATGATTTGTATGTGTTAACTCAACTCGCCAAGTGAAAGTACGATTTGCAGAAAGATTTCCAGGTGTAAAAGTTCCAGGCCGTAAAACAATCCATAAACTTTACAATAAATTTCAAGCCACAGGAAGTATTCAGGCTAAGAAATCTAAAAGATGGCGTAAGGTTCTTACCGAAGAAACATTAGATGACATTGGTCATCGTTTAGAGAATTCCCCCCAAAAATTGCTCAGGCATCTTTCATAACAGGTAGACATTTCTTATGGCTCTGTCTGAAGAGATACTAAATTGCTGAAGTTAAAACCGTATAAAATAACTGTGGCACATGCTCTTCAACCGGGTGATCCTGTAATTTGTGCACATTTTGTGAGTGTAACTCTCATTATTGTATAAAATGGCAAAATAGGCCCACATTTAATACTTTTCAGTTGCAAGGCTTGATTCCACCTTCATGAATATGTGTGTACACAGAATAATTGTTATTCATGAAGTACCCCTTCATGAAAAAAAAAATTGATGTATAGTGTGCCATTTGCGGAGAAATAGTTATGGCCCGCTCCCACTTATTGGAAGAGAAGTAATGAAGAGAAGCAAAGTGACTGCATTTTGAAGATTCACTTGTCAGAAGTGTAGTGAACAAACCAAATGAATCACCTAATAGTATTAACTTATTTATGTGAAGAAGCAAAAACTGAAAAAATTAATGCAACTAACATTAGAAGGAAATTTTGGATTCATGAAATCTGTTTCACAAGTTTTCAGTGCTCTTTGATTTCCTTATGAGGGATGAAGACAAATTTCATCAATACTGAAGAATGAGTATTCCAAAATTTCAACAATTGTTTCAATTGGAGGAACAATATTTAACCAAAAATTTCACAAGATTTCATGCTCCTGCATCTGCATTAATGAGACTGGTTGTTTGTTTAAGGTAAGAAAATATAATTATGTTTAGTTTCTATTTTACAGAATTTAATGGTAAACATACATTTCACTAATAGTTGGCATCAGCTCAGAATTCAATGTATATAATATTGGAGGTCTGATTTTATCAATTTAGTGTGTTCATTTCACAGTCGCTTACGGCATCCAGTATTTTAGCCTTATCTGCAGGCCCAAAGGCCTTTTATAGTTTCTGCCATACTCAAAAAGAAATGTATAACAGAATCTAATGTATTATCTTTGGTAGCTAATGGGTTTCCTTTATTTAGATGTTTGTTAGGACTGTGACAATGGAACAAGAAGAGGAGGGACTTTCCACGTTTTTGCACTTTGTAGATTTGTATGATTTCGATGCAGTAGGTGGAGGTGTTTTATTTGCAACTTAGGTAGGTTCTGTTGGGTTTATTGTTATAATATCTGTAGGAGCTGAAATTGTAATTTCGGGCATAGAGCCCTTTGGTAGGCCTACATGACTAGAAGGAGAGTGAAAGGTTGTACATGAAAATGAGCTGTCAAACCGATTTTGTTTCATCAGCTTCTTCATCTTCTTCTCCTCCTCCTGCTTCAATATTTTAAAGCTGGGAGTCACTGGTGCTAGGAAAGGTTGCAGAAAACTTAGTTATTTTTGGAACTTCCATGGTTTTTTGGGGATACCACCTTTACTTCCACTTTGGTATCTTTTCACTATAGCCTTCCTATAGCAACCTCTTATGCATTCCCATCTTTCTTTGCATTCTACAATTGAGAAATAATTTTAAAATAATGTAAACTAGCAAACAATATAAGACAGAACAAAAACTATAATCGTAAGACCTAAATTTTTCTTTCAGATATCTTGCTACAGGCGACAGCCTAAAAAGCATAGCATTCAGTTATGACAGACATTCTGCTGACTTAAAAATTGTAAATGAAACATGTAGTTTATTGTGGGAAGTGCTCCAGCCATTGATAATGGCTAAACCAACTAGGTACTGAAAAATGGAAAATGATTAATAAGCACTCGAGGAACAATGGCAACTTCCTAACTACATAGGATGTATTGATGGCAGGCATGTTGTATTTCAAGCTCCTAATAAAAGTGGTCCAATGTTTTTTTAATTACAAATTAATTAATTTTCGATCATTCTATTTGGTGTAGTTTATTCAAAATAGAAGTTTATAGTTGTGGATGTAGGTGCAAATGGCTCTAATAATAAAGATATTGGTGTATTCCAAAATTCACATTTGGGAAAAAGACCTGAAAATAAGTCATTCAATTTACCACAAAATAAAATGTTGCCTGGTTTTGACACCTCCCTGCCTCATGTGATTGTAGGAGTTGAAGCTTTTCCTCTTAAGGAATACTTAATGCAGTGTTATTCAAGAGTCAGCTGGAAAATGATTATGAAAAAAAGAGTTTCAACTATAGATTAAGTAGGGCCCGGAATGTATTGGAAAACACTTCCGGCATAATCACCCAAAAGCTTAAGCTGTACCAGAGAAGAATTTAGCATATACTGGACATGCAAAAAAAGTAGTTCTAGCTACATGTGCACATCACAACTTCCGGAAGGATGATACAATTTCTTTATCTGATGAGCCTCCTCCTACCCGAACAGCATCTTTCCAACAGTTGCATTATATTGGTGGGAACTTTACTTCAGAAGCAATGGATACAAGAAACAAATTTGAAGAGTATTTCAATTCAACTGGTTCAGTGCCATAGCAAGAGGGAATAGCTAACAGAGGAATTCATATCAAAGCATGTTTTTGATTATGTAAGCTTGTGTCTTAAAATTGTCCACTTATGTACTAAACATTGATTACACACTGAATCACAAAACTTCTCAATAGTAGAGTAGTATAAAAATTTATGCAAGCTCAGTGCTTAGTTATCCTAGTTAAACTTACTCGCAATAATAACAGCAGTATACATAAGTACAGAAACGTGCAGGGCCCTATAAAAATAACTAATTGTTGTATTGAAATAAAGTTCAGTTTTATAATCCATGGTTCTTATTAATTCACTAATATCTATCCATGCATTCTCATGATCAACATTATTGCATTAATATCATACAAAATGGGTAATTTTGAATTAAATTTATCAATTTCTCTTCATAGTATCAGATGTGTTACGCCTACTAAAACAAATGCCTTGAGGTTATTTTACTACTCTATATTATGTTTATGTGACAAGAAAACAGCACAGAATTTCATAATCTATGTTTCTCTTATTACTCTCGAGAGCAAATGATTACATATGAAACAGAAGTTGCGCTCTAGCATCGGAACAAATATTCTAGTTATAGAATTCTGTGCATAATGCTTCCATTCTTAATGCTTCTGCACACCGGCAATTTTCTCTCCCATTTAAATTGTGAAGAAAATTCTCTTTGCGATGCTTCCAGTAAGTGGGAGCAAGCCTTTATAGGGCCAAATTTTATTTGAGTCAGCAGTTAACAGCAGTACTTGAATACTATCCCCCCCCGTTGTTTAGAGAATTAATAGACAGGGAGCATGATTTTGCCTTTTTTCAACAAGACTCTGCAACAGCTCATGTCCAATCTTTTGATGAGAACAATTGAAAGTGTGTTTCAGGACAGACTTAGTAGAGATTTGTGGCTCCCTTGGTTCCCAGACCTAACCACCTGTGATTTCTATCTCTTAAGTAACTTAAAACATAAAGTGTACAAGACAAACACGCACACGCTGGAAGAATTAAAACAAAATTCTGCCAGGAAACTGCCAGCATTTTTCAAGGTGAACTACAGTGAGTGAGGTGCCAAAAATGTGGCCAGTTGCAGCATCTCCTTTCATTAAGTGGTAAGTAAAGCCTTTGAAAGTAGTTTAAAAATGTTAAATGCTTTCATCTGTGCTTTTCTATAATAGCAGCAGATGGACTTGTTCAGGCAAAACACTGCACAACCGGTTCATATATTGACTCGCTCATTAGATTCAAAATACTAAGATTATCTGAATGCCAGATTAAAATAAAATTTACCTTGTATTGTATTAATGCCTGTTATTAAGTGTGTCTGAGCAATGCAGCATTTTTGTTGTGAAGCCTGCTGTATGTTATAGCATACATACAATCAGTAGATTCTATTATGAGATTAGACTCAAAGCCCAAACTCTAGGATGTAGATCATGTCAACAATTACATTTATTCATACTTTTTAATACATTTATTTACAAATAGTAACTCTGACAATTAATTTTCAGAGGTCAGTTTTGCATAATTTTCAATTGCATGTCTGTTTCCAAAAGTCTACCCATACATTTGCATTCTTAGAATTTTCATGGGTTTTTTTTGTAGTTTAACGTCCTTTAGCCTGGTTGGTCATATCAAACGATGAATGAAATTGGTGAAATGATGCTCAAATGGTCTCGGGGTCCATGGAGCTTAAAGTTACTTGACATTCATCTTCTCAGGATAAGGGAAAACCCCGAAAAGAACCTTATCAGGGTAACTCACCCTAAGCGAGATTCGAACTCGCAATGTTTTGAATGTGAGACAGACACACTACCACAATACTACCCAGGTGGGCTTTATTATATTTACAATGTTACATTATTACCAGCGTTTTTTGATTGAATGAAATCTTCCTCTGTATAGAAGGTGTGAGAAATAAGGTATCTTTTTAATTCTAATCTAAACATGTTTTTGTTCATTTGCAATTATTTTATAGAAGGGGGAAGTGAATTAAACAAAACTATTCCTTTGTAGTAAACCCTTTTTTGGAATAACTGCAAATTATTTGTTGGTCTATGTAAGTCCTGCCTATTTCTGGTCTCTTTGTTATGAATATCTGTATTATTTGTAAACTTTTCTGGGTTATTAATTACAAATGACAATATGGCTAGAATGTATTCACAGGCTAATAGTAAAATTCCAAACATGTTGAAGAGTGGCTTGCAGTGAGTTGATCGTCTTTCCCCTGCCGTATCAAATCTCACCTTGTTCAGTTTAAAGAATATGGTACAGTGCATATAGTGTTTAGTTCTCATTGTGTACCAGTACTCAGTGTTGAGACAATACCTGCATACTTTTTTTGTGAGCTAATTTCATTTTAACTAGGAATTGAAGTTGTTTCATACAATCAGATTTCATATATGTTCATGCAGCACTCCTTTTGTTATACTGCAGCTACAACCTATTGTTCCTGTCTTCTAATAGCTTAATTTGGCACTGCATTTTTACTCAATTTTTTGCACATTGATTTTCCAATCTTAGTATAGCTGGGGACTGGGTAAAAACCATAGATGCTCTGACTTTTTACCCTTTTACTTTTTAACATAATGAAATTTATCCTTTTAACATGATGAAATTATGAGTAGATTGATTGTCATTTTAGTTACAGGTACCAAATTTTCACTTGAACATGTTTTGAAGAAGCTTGTCTCTATTGTCAGCTGTATGTCCATTGTGTCACTGCATATAAATACTTTCAACAAACTTAGTGTTCATTTTTAATAGTGACAGCAGAAGAAGATCTGCCTCAGCTTCTTGCAAATTATAAAATTTCCAAACATGTCAGAATAAAATATACTTTGTCAAGAGCCTTTTAAAAAGAGAAACTACTTACTCTTTCAGTCGCACAAATTGTGGCTGCAGCTATTCTCTAAATCCTTAAAATGATGGAGTCAAATTCCTGGAATTTCAGTAAATGAAACAGTATGCCCCTACAGAGTCCTTATACCACATAAAGAACCAAAGAATGTGTAACAGTGCGAAAGGTTAAAAAGCAGAGGCAATTGCTGCCTCTCAAGTTTTTTTTTTTTACTTTCTCTACACGTACTATGTACATAGTGTATAGTGTACCCAAAAGTTTGATACCAGATTTCACAGGATATAAATGATTTAGGACCCCTGAATCAAAAAAAAAAAAAAAAAAAAAAACATTTTTAGAAAAATGTCCATGTGTGTGTCTGGGCAGCATAGCTCAGAAACAAAAAGACCGTTAAATACCAAACTTGGTATTTAAGTTCATTATTTTCCAAGGAATGAAAATTTGGAATTTCTCAAAAAGGCTCAAACGATTTTGATTAAAATACTGTATATTAAAGACATTTACATGACAAAATAAAACATATATTTTGAATTTTCTGGGAATAGCCTCTGAAGACCCCTTTTTTCTGGATAAATTTTGCATAACTGGTACACTGTAAAAGATAGACAAAAACTTACTTAATTAGAAAATGTAGAGCGAGATATTCCTTATTGGTTTCAGCTATGGAATACTTATACTTTCTTCATATGAAAATTTGTCCTGACAATGCAAACAAAGGAACTTCAATCACATAGCAGATTATCTTGAATTTTCTAATAGCTTCTGAAGACACCTTTATTCTGGATAAATTTTGTGGAATTTTGCATAACTGGTAAACTGTAAAAGAGATAGACAAAAACTTAATAGAAAATGTAGAGCTCAGTGAAACACACAGTTTATGTTATATACTTTTTTTTTGTGGAGCTGATCGTTTTTAAAATATTCCTTATATCACTTTAGCCTGTGGTATTCCCTTCTAGTTACATGGAAGCAAGTAGTAAGACAATTTCTGCTAATTTTTTTCTCGATTAGCATGAAGTAAATAGAAGAATAAACTATGTAACAATAATTTGTTATAGAGGTGTAGAGAAAATCATGTGAATGGAACAAATCAGACTTTAATTTCCCAAATGCTGTTTACGTTTTTAGATTTAATAAAAGTTATCTATAACAATAAACATTTTCAATAAAATTTAATGCATATAGTTATAATAAACTTATTAGCTAGACCTTTAAATTTAAAAAAATGAAAAATGACCTCCATTTATTACTTTCTCTAGCATGCATGTACATTGCTCATAGTGGGTAGAGAAGGTGTTGTATTCCGCCCAAAAATTTGATACCAGAAAAATATGTTTTGAGACACCCTGAATCCTAAAAACACATTTTTAGAAACATGTCCATGTGAGTGCATAGCTCAAAAATGAAAAGTCGGCTAAATACCAAATTTGGTATTTAAGATAGTGTCTTCCAAGGATGCAACACAAAGATTTTCAAGAAAACCCCCAACCACTCTATACATGGAAAATGTTTTAAAAATTCTGATTTTATCAAAAATGGCTCTAACAGATTTGATTAAAATGCCATATGTTTAAAATATTTTAATACCAAATGAAATGTATACCTTGAATATTGGGAATAGCCTCTGAAGACCTCTTCATTCTGGATGACTTCTGTATAACTGGTAAACCATTAGAGATAGACAAAAACTTGCCACACCAAAAATGTAGATCCCATTAAAACACACAATTTTAATTACGTACTTTTTTGTGTAGAGTTAACCATTTTTGAGATATTCTGAGTTATTGTTTTCAGTTATAAGCAACATAAATGTTTTTCATATCTCTTTTGTTCATTTCTAGCAAGCAAAGAGAACCACATTTCAATTGTTTCACATTGTGACTGGCTTTTAAAAGATTTGACTAGTTTTATCCTAGTCCATTCTCCTATTTCCTTTTGACTTAAAAAGAAGCAAGTAATAAGACATTTCTGCTATTTTTTTTTTGATAAGCATGATGTAGATAAAAGAATAATCTTTTATAAGAAAAATTGTATGTGGAAAAGCTAGAGAAAGTCATGTGAATGCAACTGATTTTGTACCCATCAGGTAAATTAAGAATCCCTATCTTCAGTAATAATAATAAAGCGGCTATATTCAACTTGTATCGGAAACTGCTACAACTGTTCTCATGTCTCATCCGACTATTATACCCATTATAACACTACAGTCAGTCTTGCTCATCTAATCTATGGTCTTGCTACTCCCAACTGAAGCAACAGGTTACATTAGTAGTGTAGGTGTAGTCTCTAACTGCTCTACAAACTTCTTACAAAAAACTACCCTTTTTATACAGTGCTAATCGGATAAACGTTAGCAGAATGTTCTTATTACTTATTTCCTTATAAGTAGGAGGGAACTAAGGGAATGTACTAGGCTAAACTGATAATCAAGTGTTTTAAAAGCTATTGTTAATGCGATTGTCATTGCAAATCACTTCTTTGTTGGGCCAGGAGTTGAACAAAAGAAAAACGGACACTTCCTGTTTGAGAAAAGTATAAGTACTTAACCATTAAAACCAATAATAAGGAATATTTTGGAAACTGCTACCTCCACATAAAAACATAAGGGACATAAATTGGGTGTTTTGACAAGATCTATATTTTGTGTGTTACGGTTTAGCAGTTAAGCAAAATTCATACAAAACAAAGAGGTCTTCAGAGGCTATTCTTGAAAATTTAAAATATACATATTATTTGGGATGTAAGCTTTAATATATAGGCTTTTAATCAAAATCGTTAGTCATTTTTAAGAAAATTAACATTTTCAAAAATGTTTCCATGTAAAGAGTAATTTGTGGTGGGGGGGATTTTCTCGAAAATCTTTGCGTCACATCCTTAGAAAATAGCTCCATGGCACGACGGCTCACAGGGAACCTTGGCCTTTAGAAAATACCAAATTTGGTATTTCACGGTCATTTTTTTTTTTTTTTTTTTTTTTTTTACCTATGCTGCCTTCAGATACACAGACATTTTTCTAAAAGTGTTTTTTTTTTATTTATATTTATGGGTGCAATACAATACGTTTTCTACCCACTATATACATAGAACGTGCGGACTAGAGAAAGTAAAATGAACTAAGGAAAAGGATAACAGGAAGTACTTGAGGTGCTGCCTCCAAGGTTCAATGGTAAGCAAAGCAATAGCAATGATGCAAGGTCCTGACTGTAGCCACAATGAAGTAGGCTTATGTAAAAAGGAAAGCAAGAGGAGTGGAGAGTTGGAGCTATAGGGAAGAAATCTTATAAACTGTAACATGTCTATTATGGTAAGACCATGCCGTATAAGCAGGGCCTGGATTTGTAAAATCATGTATTTTTCCTAAGAAGTACATTCCTAAAACAGTTTATTATCCCGGTCAAAATGTAGTGTTATTTACGGACGCTCTTTAACTGCAGTGGTTCTCAGCGGCCCATTCTATACTGGGCGTGAAAGACCGCTTAATTTTGTTCAGAGGCGCCTCTCTCAGGCTTGAGGTTCTTTTACGTGTCGCAAATCTACGACACGGGACCAACGGCTTTACTTTCCTTCCGAAGGAAGCCATGCTAAGGATTTTTACGCCCGAAAATCATCGTCCTCCGCCGGATTTGAACCCGCGACCTTGGGTATATGAAGTTAGCATGGTAACCATTACACCACGGAGGGCGACTATATCCCAGTCAAGAGTCGTGAGTCCATATTCTTGGAACCCGCCATTGAACTGTCCTATGATTATAGTAGTCAAAACTTTAATACTTGTTTTAACTGCGAGTCTTGTTCCGTTGCACAACTTCGGCTGATTGAGATTGCGTAGTATAATTATTACCGAGTCAACCTTGAGCTGTAAATTGTGTGTCTGAATCCTAGCAAATCCAATTAATTTAGGAATTCAGTTCGATAATTGACTTCATTTGGATTGGTAATGGAATCGATCGACTTGAATGAATGCATTTGTCCATAAATTTTACTCTGATTTTTACTTTCTCTACACGTACTATGTATGTAGTCTATAGAGAAGGATTTGTATTGCACCCAAAAATTCGATTTCACCGGAAGTACATGTTTTGGGTCCCCTGAATCCAAAAAAAAAAATTGGGGAAAAAAGGTCCGTGTGTGTCTGTGGACAGGATAGCTCAAAAACGAAAAGACCGTTGAATACCAACCTTGGTATTAAGTTTGGTATCTTCCAAGGATACGACATGGAAGATTTTCAAGAAGATCCCCCCACCCCCAACTACCCTTTACATGGAACGTTTTTCGAAAATGTTTATTTTTTTAAAAATGGCTCTAACGATTTTGATTAAAATATCGTATATTAAAGATATTTACCTGACAAATAAAATGCTTATCTTGAATTTTCTGGGAATAGCCTCTGAACACTACTTTATTCTGGATCAATTTTACGGAATTTTGCATATCTGCTAAAAGATGGATAAAAACTTACCACAAAAAAAAAAAAAAAACGTAGAGCACGTTGAAACACACAATTTATGTTTTATATATATTTAGATATTCCTTATTTTTTATTTCTCATACAGGAATATGTCAACTCCTGTCCATACAAACAAAGGAACTTCAGTCACATAGCAACCAGCTTTTGACTATCACTTTAACCTATGGTACTCCCTGATTTCGCTTCTACTACAAGTAATAAGACTATTTCTGCTTTTTTTTTTTTTTTTTTCCAATTAACATGAAGTAAATAGAAGCATAAGCTTGTTAACAATAATTTGTTGCAGAGATGTAGAGAAAGTCATGTGAATGGATCAGATCAGAATTTTTATATTCAATTCATCTACGTTCTTATTAGTTGCTGCTAAAATGGCTCGTTCGCTCAACTAAGCATAGTTTTTGTAATTTACACCAATATTTGGGAACACTTTTCGACATTAATTCTTCCTTTGACGTTGTGAACTGACAAAATGTTGGTGGAAACGAAATGATGCCAGTAGAAGTATTGATAGGAATTTTCCCATTGCCAATGTCTTTGTATCTGCAAAGCGCAACGATCTGCGCAATGTAGTATATATTGATGGTATTGCGAAAAGGAGGAAGTCAGCTCACCCATAAAGTAGTGCTGAAAGGATGACATGGAGTTCACAGCGTGAGTAAGCAAGGATGTCGTTGGAATAATAATAATAATGACAGCGCTTTCATAGTGTGGCGGGTAAACGCTGAAATAGGTAATGAATTATATTAAGAAGAGAGTCACAAAGTAACATTCATGTTTCTTTCAAATTTTTTTCTTTCCTTTACTCCTTATGTTTTCCATTTCTTTCTTTATTTTCTTCTATGTCAAAACACCCAAAAATTCGATACCGAGATTTCACCGGAAATATATGTTTTAGGGTCCCCAATATCCAAAAAAAAGCATTTTCACAAAAAGGTCCGTGTGTGTGTGTCCGTGTGTCTGTGAACACGATAACTCAAAAACGAAAAGTCGGTAAAATACCAAACTTGGTATTTAAGTTTAGTATCTTCCAGGGATGCGACACGAAGATTTTGAGAAAAATCCCCCACCTTCAACTACCCTTTACATGGAACTTTTTTCGAAAATTTTGATTTTCTCAAAAATGGCTCTAACGATTTTGATTAAAATTTCGGATATTAAACATATTTAACTGACAAATGAAATGTATATCTTGAATGTTCTGGGAATAGCCTCTGAAGAGTAGTTTGTTCTGGATGAATTTTACTAAATTTTGAATGACTGCTAAACCGTAAAAGATGGACAAAAACTTACTGCACAAAAAATGTAGAGCACATTAAAACACACAATTTATGTTATATACATTTTTTTCGTGGAGTTCGTCGTTTTTGTGACATCACTTATTTTTGGTTTCTGCTATGAAAAACGTATACTTTTCTCATACAGGAACTTGTCAACTCCTATCCATATAAACAAAGGAACTTCATTGACATAGCAAGCAGCTTTTGGCTATCACTTTAACCTACGGTTGTCCCTTATTTCGCTTCTACTTACAAGGAAGCGAGTAATAAGACTATTTCTGCTAATTTTTTTCTGATTAGCATAAAGTAAATAAAAGTATAAGCTTTTTAAGAATTATTTGTTGCAGGGATATGGAGAAAGTCATGTGAATGGTACACAGATTTTTATTTTCTCTAGCCCCATATGTACAATGTACATAGGGATTGAGAAGTACTGTATTCCACCCAAAAATTCGATACCGAGATTTTACCGGAAATACATGTTTTAGGACCCCCTGTATCCAGAAAAAGCATTTTCAGAAAAAGGTCCGTGTGCATGTGTGTGTGTGTCTGTGAACACGATAACTCAAAAATGAAAAGTAACTAAAATACCAAACTTGGTATTTAAGTTTAGTATCTTCCAGGGATGCGACACAAAGATTTTGAGAAAAATCCCCCCACCCCAAACTACCCTTTACATGGAACTTTTTTTCGAAAATTTTGATTTTGTTAAAAATGGCTCTAACGATTTTGATTAAAATATCATATAAATATATCATATAAAGATATTTACCTAGCAAATAAAGTGTATATCTTGAATTTTCTGGGAATAGCTTCTGAAGACCTGTTTATTCTGGACGAGTTTAGCTTAATTTGGCATAACTAGTAAACCGTAAGAGATAGACAAACACTTACTATACAAAAAATGTAGGTCTTGTTAATATACACAAGTTATGTCATATACATTTTTCTCGTGGAGCTTACCGTTTTCGAGGTATTCATTGTTATTAGTTTCAGTTGTGAAGTGCTTATACTTTTCTCAGACGGGAGTGTCCGTTTTTCTTTTGTTCTACTCCTTGCAAAGAAAAGAAGTGATTTGTAATGACAATCGCATAACGACAGCTTTTAAAACATTTGACTATTGGTTTAGCCTAGTGTATTCCCTTATTTTCTTCCTACTTATACGGAACTAAATAATAAGAACATTGTGCTAATGAGTACCACGATTAGCAAGGTGCAGAAAGAAGAATCTTATGTATGAAGTTTGTAGAACAGCTAGAGAAAGTCATGTGAGTGTAACAAAAGGTCTGTGTGTGTCCGTGTGTCTGTGAACACGATAACTCAAAAACGAAAAGTCGGTAAAATACCAAACTTGGTATTTAAGTTTAGTATCTTCCAGGAATGCGACACGAAGATTTTGAGAAAAATCCCCCACCTTCAACTACCCTTTACATGGAACTTTTTTCGAAAATTTTGATTTTCTCAAAAATGGCTCTAACGATTTTGATTAAAATTTCGTATATTAAACATATTTACCTGACAAATAAAATGTATATCTTGAATTTTCTGGGAATAGCCTCTGAAGAGTAGTTGATTCTGAATGAATTTTACTAAATTTTGAATAACTGCTAAACCGTAAGAGATGGACAAAAACTTACTACACAAAAAATGTAGAGCACATTAAAACACACAATTTATGTTATATACATTTTTTTCGTGGAGTTCGTCGTTTTTGTGACATTCCTTATTTTTGGTTTCTGCTATGAAAAACGTATACTTTTCCCATACAGGAACTTGTCAACTCCTATCCATATAGACAAAGGAACTTCATTGACATAGCAACCAGCTTTTGACTATCACTTTAACTTACAGTTGTCCCTTATTTCGCTTCTACTTACAAGGATGCGAGAAATAAGACTTTTTCTGCTAATTTTTTTATCTGATTAGCGTAAAGTAAATAGAATTATAAGCTTTTTAAGAATTATTTGTTGCAGAGATATGGAGAAAGTCATGTGAATGGTACACATCAGATTTTTAAGGCTAACAATTACATAACTAAAGGATAAGTGGATCTGATTTGGCAAGTGATAAGTTTTTATTTGATGATTGCTATGTGTATTAAATTTATCCATTTAACCCAAAATATTATTTGATCACATGCATTAAGAGCACCGCAATTGAAGTGTTATGGTGACGAGGTATCTTCATGTTCTGATGAAGTCACCTTTAGTTAGCTCATATTTCATAAAACTTCAAATAACCAACATCTGCAATAGGAAGTTAACCTAAACTAGTTTACTATCCGGGTCCCGTCGTTTCTCCACCATAATCATATTCCAAGATGAATTTTTGGTTATATGATAGTTTATGACTTGTTCATTTTAAAGAATTATAACAAAAATGGTTATTTCTTTATTTAAACGATATGACCAAGGAAATGAAGTTAGTACATAAAAAATATATTTGATTTTCACTGTTATCTTGCGTCATTGACTCCATAACCGGGTGCATTCCCTTAGCATTGAATGGGGAAGGAAAATTGAGCAGTATTACGGTCATCTAGCGGCAAATAAAGACGTACTTATTCTAGGTGTTTGTCGCCAGGAAAGCTTCTTTGCTTCTTTATTTTAAACGATAGAAGTAAGGAAAGGACAGTTATAACATAAAAATGTATTAATTTCACTACTGTGTTGCGTCGTTGTCTCGATAAACTGTTGTGTGACCTTAACATTGAATAGGGAGGAAAAATTGAGCAGTACTACGGCCATCTAGATGCAAATAAAAAGTACTTACTCTAGGTGTCCGTAGCCAGGAAAGCTTCCTAGCTTCTTTACTTTAAACGTAGGAGTAAGGAAAGGACAGTAATAACATAAAAACGTATTTGAATTTCACAGCTGCGTTGCGTCACTGTCTCGATAAACTGGTACGTTACCTTAGCATTGAATGGGGAGGGAAAATACTACCACGGCCATCTAGCGGCAAATAAATACTTTAGGTGTTCGTCGTCAGGAAAGGTTCTTTGCTTCTTTATTTTAAACTATAGGCGTGAGGAAAGGACAGTTAATGCACAAAAATGTATTTGAATTTCATGCTGCGTTGCATCTCGATAAACTGGTGCGCTACCTTAACTGTGAATGGGGAGGGAAAATGTAGCCGCTCTACGGCTATTTAGCAACAAATAACAGAGGCGGCTATTAACCGAAATGCGTTCCCTTGGAACTATTATTGTTCATATTATGACATTTTAAAAACTTCCCCGTACTATTTTTAAATATTTTCTTTTCCACAAACTTTGTCGTGACAATAACGAACTTAAGAATTGTTCAATTTGATGCACACATACCTTTCGGCGATTTTATATATACAGAGTGTTAATGAACAACACCGAAATAATTTGCGAGATTGTGCACGTGACTGATATAAGTAATTTGAGATCGGCGACGCATGGTTCCCGGATAAACATATCGCAACTACATAGCGTTAAACGTATGGATATCAGGTGCTGTTGTCGGTGTTAAAGCAAAGCAGGTTGAAAAAATGGCTTAGAATGTCTTTAAAACTGCTGCCCGAGTATAGAAATATCGATTTTTAGCAGCTCGTTACTAGCATTCTCAAGATCTAATGTCGCAAAAATCTCGGACTAATCACTTGACAATGCGACACTGGGCATTCATCAACTACGTTCTTGAGTTTTGTAGCCTACTTTGGAGGCATTTTTTCAACTTCTCTGGTGGCTTAATGCGTAACGCGGAAGGTGCTATCCCAAAGGTCTTGAGTTCGATTCCTGGCATAAAGTAAATGTTTTTATTATTATTTTTTTTTTCTTTTCATTCCAGACGAAGTGCCGCGATACGTGAGCGAGACCCGAATTCGGAAACTATCTTTCACTTGAAAGCCAGTATCTTAACCACTATGGTAAAGAGGTATGCTGTAAAGTCCCTTCGTTTCTCATGTTATGTTCTCGAATGGTTGATAAATTAGCCAGTGGCGTACTGGCACTACATAAACTTATAGCCATTACTTCGAAATTTCAATAAACAGGCCATAAATCTCCTATCTCAAATTACTTATTTAAGTAATCTGCATATTCTGTGAAAATATTTCGGTGTAGTTTATTAACAACCTGTAGATATATATATAGACAGTATATAGATGCTTTTCTTGGGAAACTAAGCTTATGGATTGCACATTACAAAACCCCTTATCGCACTTTCCAACTTTGAAATCAGTTATGGAAACCGCAAATATCGGCGGATGTGATGTTCTATTTTTTGGCAGCATTTTAAAACTCTATTCACAGGATTTAGTAACAGGTTTCGCCAGTTTTCAGCTCTTTCGCTAGTGATTATATTTATCAATAACCCACTCGCTTCAGTTGACATTATTGAACTATAATGTAGGACATGTGAGATCTTTGTAAATTGTAATCTTGAAAAATCCTATTTGACAGACACATCTATATTACGCATTAAGAGCAGTTTGTTCTAGCTACACAATGGATTTTTCTGCACTTACAGCGAACATGGACTGCAAACTACACATTAATTATGTAAGTTGTAAACCTAAGCAATTTTAATAGTAATTCTTCTGAGTACTTTTACACCGATAAGGTTTGTAGTAGAAAAAAATGTGATTGTAATGGTGGTGGCGCCCGCACCTCATTATGTATAAGTTAAATGTGCACATGAGAAAGTTGGACAGCACTGAAATATATTATTTTTATTTTCTTATTTGTTTATTAATTTGCAATATAAAAATGTTGTCATTGTTTAAAAAGGTGTATATTTCAAAACGCGCTGCTTCTATTACGCTGTTTTAGTTGCAATCATTTGCTCTCGTACTCCATTGGTGACGTCACACCAACAGTCAATTGCATACCGCTTCTATTTTGGTCCAACCTTTATTAGTTAGCAAGGTAAGTAGAGTTAATTAGGTAGGCCATTCATAGCTTTCAGACTTGTGGTACCATCTCTCGCCCTGTATTCTGTGGCGTTACCGTGCGAACGCTCCTCCCTTGTCGTCTGCTTAACACGTGTATTTTATACGTATAATGTAGTTGTTTTTTCTGCGCCTGTGAAGCTTTATTAAGAAGTCAGTGAGTAATAATTCAC
This sequence comes from Hymenopus coronatus, assembly GCA_030762935.1. Lineage (NCBI taxonomy): Eukaryota > Metazoa > Arthropoda > Insecta > Mantodea > Hymenopodidae > Hymenopus > Hymenopus coronatus. The sequence goes on along the minus strand of CM060888.1, from coordinate 126,861,552 downwards.
TCATCTCTTTTCTAGTGGCTTTCTTGATATATTTAAAATGAGTAGACGTAACAATTATGCCGTATCGATCTGCATAAATACTGACAGAAACAAAGAGCCAGGCAAATTTCATTCGCTTAACGGCGAGAGAAAGCAGTAAGATTGGTAAATAAAGGTGGAAATGTAAGAAAACATCTTATGTGCTCCATTCCAGTGGCGGCCGGCATTTAGGGGCACGTGCCCTCCCTACAACAATTTCAGACAAAAATTTCACCATTATGCGAGATTATTAGGTAAAATGCTATAATTTATAACGCATTTTGTATAAATTTAAACCTACTATGCACGCTGAACTGTTGTAGTGAAGATGGCTGTCGGAAATAGTAACCGGCCGCGTTTATCGGATACAAGCGGTTTTGTAGTCATTCTATGCGCACGCGCAGAAAAATGCAATGCTTTCAGATGCAGTTAATTTGTGGGTGCGGGGTTCAAAGGGCTGAGGGGAAGGTTCACTTAGGACACTAAAGCCTCTGTGGTCATTTTCTGCGCATGCGCAAAGAGAAAATAAGAACCGACAATAAGCAAAAATTAAAGTTTGAGTCAAATCCCTGACAAAAATATTTAGCCAAAGATCTTTTCACGTATAAGAGTAAATAATAAGAAACACATCTTAGATTTGAATGTCTTCTTATTTGAAAACAAAGTTGATTTATAAACCTCCCGAACAAAACATACAAAAAGAAGCTTATGTGATAAACATTTAAAATGTTGGTACTTGGTACTAAGCAGACGAAAAGGTACGCTGGCGCGTAATGGCTTATGCGTGCAGGTAGTGTGTTGTGTGACTACCGTAAGTTTACTAGGAAATAGATTCACGATACAGTTGAAGCCTCACTTGAAAATAGGAAAAGATCAAATAACCAATAGTTATTGAAATTATGGACGTGAACAAACAGTAAAATGAATCTTACTTGAGAGGGGTGATTAGTGGCTAGTGTGTAGAGAATGAGTGCTGAGTTACCATATACACCTTAAGTAAACTGATAAGTGTGAAATAGTGCCTTGAATGTGTTTCACGTGTTAATGAAACATAATCCGAATGCGCTGGAGAATAATTGGGTGAAATTAACTGCAGAATGACATGCCGATTTATCAGTTGCTAGCGTTTAAAGAAACCGCAGTGTTAAAACTCGCCTTAAGAGGGAAAATCCTAAACTTTCTTAGGCGATGATTTGTAAAGTATACAATTGTTTATAAAGAAAATGCTTAAGACATTAATAATATCACGATCGCGATCTACTTACTTTAAGGGTAAATTCCATACTTTTCTGAGAGAAAAGCGAGCTTCGTTTGTGAAAAGAAACATGCTGAAAGTTGCAATTAACATACTTAAGCTATTAAAGCTGTGTAAGGTAGTATTGAAAACTGGAATCTTACACTCAAGTGTATCAGCTGTCAAGACGAGCTATGCATCCATTTGCAGCAGGATCACCACTCTGATAATGTTGCTGACATGCGGTAAACAGCGAAGGTGACGGTTCGTGTTCAAATTTCTCGGAACATGTCGCGTTCAGTTCCTGACTTAAATCAAAGAGTTACGGAAGTATTTTTTCAAGCAAAGGATCGCTAATTTTGTCTGTCATCATCCGTGATTTAGGGTAACATGCTAGCCTCTGGTTCTCAAGGTCGTGGGTTCAAACCAGGCTGATTTTTTTTTCAGGCGTAAAAATCTCTTCCTTCATACGGGAAGTAAAATCGTTGATACCGTGTCGTAGATAAAGAGGCCTCTGAGCATTATGAAGCGGTCTTTCGAGCCCAAAATAGAATGGGACGCTTAGAATCGTAGCAGATTAAGGGCGTCCATGAATAACATTCAATTTAGTTTTCATTTTAGTCAATCTTAAAATTGTGCCCTACCAGATAATTTGCAGCCACTGCTCCATTCACATGACTTTCCTAGCATCTCTGTTACAAATTATTGTCATAACTTATTCTTCTATGTGCTTTGTGCTAATCGAGATAAAATTAAGAGAAATTGTTTTATTACTTGCTCCCTTGTAAGTAGAAGGGAAATACGGTTGTTATGTGATTAAAATGCCTTTGTTTATATGGCTAAGAGTTGACAAATTCCCGTATGAGAAAAGTATAAGTATTTTAAAACTGAAACCAGTAACAAGGAATATCTCAAAAACGGACAACTAAAAAAAGTATATATAACATAAATTTGTGTTTTAACGAGCTCTACATTTGTTGTTCAGTAAGTTTTTTTCTATCTCTTACGGTTGGCCAATTATGAACTAAAATCCGCAAAATCCATCCAGAATAAAGATGTCATCAGAGGCTATTCCCATAAAATTCAAGATGTACATTTTTTGTCAAGTAAATATATTCAATATTACATATTCTAACCAAAATTGTTAGTGTTCATTTTCGAGAAAATAAAAATATTCGAAAATTTTTCTATGCAAAGAGTAGTTGGGGGTGGAGGAATTTTATTGAAAATCGTCGTGTCGCATCCTTGGAAGATGCTGAATTTAAATACCAACCCTACACATAGGCATTTTTCTAAGAATGCTTTTTATGGTCTCAAAACATATATTTCCGGTGAAATCTCGGTATTGCATTTTTGGGCGCTATACAATACCTTCTCAATACACTAAGTACGTAGTACACTTAGAGAAAGTAATTTAAACGTCAAAACTGCAAGAGTCTATAATGTATAATGTTCTCCTAAACATTATGAAAGAGATGTAAAATCTTACTTTTAGGATTGCCAATAAAGAAGAAGCTGAAAACTTCTCAGTGAAGACACAACCGACATGCACAAGATCTCAACTTTAAAGGAGAACGAGAACAGAAAATCAAAAAAGGGAACTAATTAAACAGTTTTTTGCTATTTAGAAAATGTATTACACCCCGCTGAAAAGGATGATATACGATTAAAGTGTCTTAAATGAAGCAGGATGTGCACCAATACAAGAAGATAATCTTAGAGAAGAACTGGAAAGAGTTAACAGCTCAATATGAAATAGAGATCACAAGCCTATAGAATCATAACGTGGCACTGTTAAAAATAATGTAGTGTTAAAGTAAAATAATTCAACTTTTAAAAGTTTCTACGCAAGGGAAAACACATTTATTATGATTAATACAGATATATAGGAACTATCAGCTTGTACTCAGTTTATAACACAAAAGAGTTTTCGCTAATTAGGAGATAAAGCAGGGGCATCGTCCTTAAGAGCTCTATCTAGGAAAAAGTTATAAAATACAAAAAAAAAAAAAAAAAAAAAAAAAAAAAAAAAAAAAAAAAAAAAGACATGATATGCACTTCATAGGTGAGAGCATATTCTATAGTTTATTACGTACGCTTTTGAAAATACCGAATGACTTAGTTGTAATATTAAAATCATCCAGTAATTGTAAAAAGGGACATTTCTTTGGATTACTCTTGATAATTTCAATATTTTACGATTTAATTACTTTACCAGCAAATTTGATGATGAGTTCTTTTCATTTTAAACAATATTTTATTGCTGCACAGTTTTAGTTTACGTGCTGCATACTGACAACATTCTTAGTATAATTAGACGAACTCTGTACTCTTTAGGAAGGTTCTATCTATTAATTTGAATATTCGTTTCCGTTCTGCGATTATAACACTGTTATATTTCAATGGTATGTGTATATTTGCGCATATGTGAACAAGTCTATCTTGCACGGTTCTCCTGGCATTACAACTAACGTCCGCGCTGTGACGTCACAAGCCTCGCAACCAATGGCTACTGTTTTCCTTAAAACTAGCTGAATGCCCCCCCCCCCCTGAGTAGTTAGAGTACCATTACTCTGTAGCAACGATAGTAAGATGCGAAATTCTATTTTCATTATATCCCCGCCGCTGAATATTTACACTCGACAGCCGCCAGATAATTTGGAACACTCGTTAAAAATAAACAAATAAATGAACCTTAGATTTTCTGAACCAATCACAACATTCACGTCTGTCGGTCATAAACCGGTGACTGAACGGAAGCTACTCATTTGCCAAATCTGGCTATTTTCAACACTGTGCTTCAGTAATTGGTTCTAAACAGTGAGTCGAGTTTTTCTTGAAAGCTAAAATTAATCGTTGGTGTTTATATTTTTTTTGTTATTGATGATAGAGTTGTTTGTATTGATAAATGTAAATAGCTTGTTTTTATGGACGCTCTTTAACTACTGTGGTTCTCAGCGTCCCACATAAATTGGGCGTGAAAGACCGCTTAATTTTGCTCAGAGGCCTCTCCATCAGGCTTCAGGTTTTTTTAGTGCCGTAAATTTATGACATGGGACCAACGGCTTTACTTCTCTTCCGAAGGTAGCCATGCTAAGGACTTTTACACCCCCAAAAAATCTATTGCCCTCCGCCAGGTTTGAACCCGTGACCTTGGGTGCATGAAGTTAGTATGGTAACCATTACACCACGGAGGGCGACATAGGTGTTAATATGTGTATAATATATATTTACCAACCTATATATTCAAGTATATTAACCCCTACTTCCACTCGCGATCCGGAATTCACAATTATCAAAAAGCCAAAGAATTGCACTAACGAGTAAACGGTGTTTTATTTCACCTAGCCAATTTATTTCTTTATTTATTTTCATAATTCTTCTATCACGTCCTATCTACGGATTATTATTATTATTATTATTATTATTATTATTATTATTATTATTATGCTTGTTGTTTGCTGTTGTAGTAGCAGTATAGTATCTTTAGATTTCTCTCTAATATTATTTGCTCGATCCAATGGTGTCACCCATTATCTCCTCTGTCCTTACGCCGTGTCGAATATTTCTTGTATATGCATATATCAGCAAAACTACTGGTTTTTGTTGCTTAAAATCAACCTTCTTCACTTTTTCTTGCAGCGCTTCTATTACTTATTCCCAGAAAACATAGCAACTCATTACCCTTTTCCTTACATATATCACAAGAAAATGTTAAAACCGAGTCACCTATTAGCAGCACATGAAATTATTTATCTCAGGCACACATACAGGCACTATAAGTAAAAGCTGCTATACGTAAAATGCCACCTTGTATCTGTGCGGTCAGAAAGCGTAATGAAGGGAAGAAAGTGTATATAATTGTTTTAACCGGAATCATCTTGCGCTCTTGACAGGGTCTGGAATTATTAAACGAATTGGAGTTTTTTGTTTGATATTGTTTTCTGTTTTTTACCCAAGATTAACAGTTGAACATGTTAGTACATTATTTAGTCGTTGCCTAAATAAAAGCATATTGTGAAGGGTTGTCATATTTCTGAGAGAGAGAGAGAGAGAGAGAGAGAGAGAGAGAGAGAGAGAGAGATATTTGCGGATCCCTCACTATGTATAACTATAATTTATTTTATAGTTCTTATTATAATGAGAGTACAGGAATAAAATATTGGTAACATTGGCTAAATGTTTGATTATATATAACTGAACTGTTTCAGACTATATTTCAAAAGGAAACAAGGTATTAATGTATGATGATTCAAAAGAAAAAAAAATATATTAGTACATTCATAAGGTCTACTCTATATGCAACTCTTCAATATGTACAAGTGAAAATAAACTACCTCAACATCTGCCACTTTCAAATTCAATTTGAATATTTGTTCTTTCTGGTCTTCACCGGCCCAAGCAAATTCCACTGTAGATGTTATCTTGTTCAACAAATGTCTTTTATTAAAGAGATGGACCGGAATTCCTTACAAATTGAAATGCTTGTAATATATATTGTAATTGTACAGGGTTACTACAAAAGAAATAGACAACTTCAACTGCCTGTAAAACAAAAACTATTAGAGATAGCAACCTAATTATTTGGGAGGTATGTTGACAAACTCTCAAAGTTTCGTTTGTTACTATTGGTAACGCTATAGTGTTTTGTTTGTTGTTGCAGAAGCTGAAATGGCGGAAAATCCTGTGGAAAAGGCATATTGCGTGTTGGAATTGCTAGAACGTAATCAGCAACGACATTTTAGAACACGTTACCACAAAAATGAAATGATGCGCTCACAAAAACCAGCATCGTCTTCATCATGTCGCAACATGTCGATGCAAAAGTCACGCCGTATGACCTTATCTTCTTCACTCAGAAACTGCAACATCTGTAATCTGTAAGGCATCATGTGCAGTCGCTTCCGCAAGATTTTCCATACAGTTTGCTGTGGAATTTGTAATTGCATGCTTGCCCTAGATGTCGATTTCTGTGGGCTTCTTATGTAGGCAGACCGAACACGTTCAACGTTTTCTTCCGAAATTCTTGGTCTTCCCGAGCTCTTCCCTTTGCACAGACATCCCGTTGTCTCGAATTTTCTATACCAGTCGTAGATTGACTGTCTAGTCGGTGGCGTTTTGTGGTAATGTGTTCTAAAATGTCGTTGGACAACAGTTACTGATTGCGTTCTAGCAAATTCCAACACGCAATATGCCTTTTCCACAGGATTTTCCGCCATTTCAGCTTCTGCAACAACAAACAAAACACTACAGCGTTACCAATAGCAACAAACGAAACTTTGAGAGTTTCTCAACATACCTCCAAAATAATTAGGTTGCTATCTCTAATAGTTTTTGTTCTACAGGCAGTTGAAGTTGTCTATTTCTTTTGTAGTAACCCTGTATATTATATCAATATATCGTAGTGACTGCAAGGATAACTTACTCCTCTCTTTGCTCCACTCAGTTTGCAAAAAAGCGATTATGCATTCCACATTTGCCTTATGGAACGAAATCGAAAAGAAAAATCGTGCAATCTTCAAAAGTTCTGAGTGTCATGAAATGTTTTTGGGAATCTTAATGTACCTGGCCCACTTTGATGTCCGTGAAGGTTGTTCGTCACCTCTGTGCTCATCAACAAACTTCTTGAGGTTGTTGAATTGATTAAAATACTTAACATCATTCACGAATACATTCCTTAAAAAAAAAAAAAAAAAAAAAAAAAATGGAGGATTCCACATTGTCCCATTCAAGTGAATCGTTAAGAGACATCCACATGAAGCAAACATATTCTCTAATGGGCTGCATCCATTTTGCCAAATATTCTATAAACCGTCATACTTCTGCACAGACTTTGTGACACTCAACATAAAATTCCTTTTTGTGCTTTTCTATTAGAAGACCTTTACTTTCAGGATCATAAAGTTTATATTCTTATGTTCAGTAAGCATAATTTGAACTCATAGATGAACTTGGAGAACTTCTACTTAAAATGTAAGAGTGAAATAATCTCAGGAGAGGCTGCATGTGCATCAATTAAATCTCACCAAATTCTCGTTCGAAAAACGTTTTTAACGCTCCAGTGCTGGAAACATGTGAATGCCTCTGGTGATAGCACATTGTCTTGGTATGAGCTAGTGGTTCTATGTATTCAATTATGTACTAATTCAGTCCTCTTTTAATTGTTCCGTTGATATGCCTATTGAAGTACCGGTAGATATTGAAAATTATGTTTTCAAATGGTCCGCTGCTTGGTGAACGTATTTCTTCTTTCTGAATCCCCCGAAATTCTTCCAGACATAGTATTGCAGTAGTCGCCTAAGAAAAATATAAAATGTTAAAGTAGTCCTTGATATTCAGGAGTCAGCTTCACATATGCTGAGCTGGCATCTGCAGTCTCATTGAGTAGACTTTTATTTCTATTATATTGTATTGCAGACCACTATTTTTCTGGTTCATTATATTCGACTGCTATAGGAAATACTTCCACAGAGCCGTGTTTGCTCCAATAGGAACTTCATAATAACTTATATCTTGCTCTCCAGCACTTCCTATGTTCTTTCCAAAGAATGGGGAGCCAATACTCAATTTATAAATGCCTCTGTCTTAGATTTACCACTCGAAAACTTTTTGGCGATATCACAATCTGAGAACGTCGTCATCAGTAAGCTTGATGTGCACATCCTTCATTTGTAAATGAACAGCATGAAAAGCGAAAGTTCCTTCGTATTTCAATTTACCACAGGAGTTTACGAAGAAGTTGGTTAAATTTATTGTTGAAGGCTCTCCTCGAATTGCCTTTTGTTTTCTCGGAATCCACGTGTCCTTGCAGGCCAGTCCTCCTTTATTTGGCACCGAAACAAATGAACCTGGTTTACGTACTATGCATTCTCCGTTCATATCATCTTTTCTTCTATAACACGAATGTTTCTGTGACTCGACAGGAAATTTACAGTTTGTTTTGGCATTTTCTTAGCACTGAAGCACATCACGCGCAACAAAGCGTTACGAGAGTTCACAACCTCAAGACAAAGGGAATTTGGAATTCGAAATAGAAGTCGAGCATATGCATTTTTTCCCAGCGGTTTTCATGTTAACGATAGCTTTCAGGATTGTAATTTAATGTAGTTTATTGCATCCAATTTATCATTTTTATATTGACTTTGAACATATCTGCCACATTTCTAAAGTATACAACTAATCATATATTGATACAGCATAATTCATTTATTGTTTATTTAAATTCTAGAAGGCCTTACTTATTTAGCATTGTTTTAACTTATATTTAAATTGTACTTTTTGAAATGTTGGCAACCATTTTAAATTGTAACTAAGGTAACTTATTGAACAGCTTTATTCCTCTTATGTTAAAGAATTTCTCTTCGATACCCTTCACATTATGTCTGTGGAAATCAGAAGTGTTCCTAGAGTTATATGTAGTGTTGTTGATTGTTCCTTGTTAAGCTCTGCTTATCTATTACATACAGTACCGTCCTATAAACATAAAGAGAGTAGATGGTGAATATCTTTTTATTCATAAAAAAATATCCGGGCACGAATCCCTCGGTTTTAATTTGCGCACAAGTCTAATACATCTGTTTTGAAGAATAAATATTTTATCCAGATGCGTTTTTGCAGAACAGCCTCGAATTTCTATCCCATATATTAAGTGAAAATAATGGGAAAATTAGTTTTCTGTTGGTACTGCAAATGTGTTTAATATTACCCATTTTCATTTAATATATACTACTATGCCGAAAATTGCATTTCTTGGATAGTGTTGCACTTGTGACGGGAACTAGTGAAGATCTGGGAGACGTACCTTTTGGTACTGGGCTGCGCAGCGACGACTGGTCCTCTCTCCGGCGTTGCAATGCTGAAGTCGATTCTCGACGCTCCTCGGCTATTTGTGGATTCAGCGACGAGCAATTGAGACCTATTTATACCTAGCTCAGATTTTGAGCGGTGATGATCTCAAGGGGACGGTACGAGAAATTAACTTAAAATAAGCGTCGGCACTTTTCGTTCAGTCACAGGTTTATTTCCCTTCACAAGCGTTCTCGAGAAAGTTCCTGGCGCGATTGTGTTCCGGTAATTTCCCTCGAATAAGGGCGTAATGCACACAAAGGCAACTAAACTTCACGCAGCGACAAATGGAACTGTTACGTGTAGAATAAATGTAGACACTTTAACTTTCTACCGTATCTTCCTTGTTTCCGGCGTCGCAGGTTCCGCGTGACATTACGTTTCAACTGCGTGAATCACAATAATAACCTTACTATTTTGCGCGGATTCTTGTTTTGGGCGTCACAGGTTCCACATGTAGTTACATTCCAACTGCCTCAATCACAATGATAACTTTGTTGTTTGGCGCGGATTCTTGTTTTGGGCGTCACAGGTTTCTTGTGTAGTTACATTTCAACTGCCTGAATCGCTATAATAACTTTGCTAAGTTGCGCGTATTCTTGTTTAGGCTGCCGCAGGTTCCGCGTGTAGTTACATTTCAACTGACTGAATCACAATACTAACTTTGCTATTTTGCGCGGATTCTTGATTTGGGCGTCACAGGTTCCGCGTGGAGTTACATTTCAACTGCCTGAATTAGTATAATAACCTTGCTACTTTGCACGGCTTCTTGATTTGGGCGTCATAGGCTCCGCGTGGAGTTACATTTCAACTGCCTGAAAATTAGGGCGAATACTCTACATTTATAGCAAATTCTACCCACGCGTAAAACTCTCAACTTGTAATCTCATTGACCCATTTTGGCCCCGAAAGTAGCTTGAGGTGCGCTTGTGCCGTGACGTGATTAATTCTACTTGGTCAATGCGTTTTTCACGTGATTCTTGACCTAAATTTCCTCGTGGTTCCCCAGCTTATATGTCACCTCCACTTTCTCCTCCGGAGACGTGACTACACAATATCGGCTTTCCCCTCTTGCAATATACACAGAAATAGTGTAAACAACTGAATTCGTCGCTTGAGAACTCTCGGGTTGAAGTTAGAAACGCTTTCCAGGAACAATCTCTCTGAACATCCAATATACAATAAATACATGATATTTTACCTAGTAATTAACCTAAACAAGTTATTCAATTAAAATATAGGCTATGCGCTTATTCACCTGGGCGACAATCCGTCTCACGATGTATTTGTAAGCTCATTATAGAGTTATGCTTATTTAGTGCATTAAATTGCATCATTTTTGTTTTTCAATATTATATTCAAGGTTGATAGTCCCAAGTGGTTTAATATCTTGGAGCAGAGTTGTTCATGATTAAACTCAATCTCTCTATGTTTTTACTCCAGCAGATGGCTCATGTATCGTCTGCATAGGTGACACCGGATTTATTGAGTGGGTGCATGATGAATAATCATGGTCCCATCCCCTCGGATACACACTTAACGATATCTATTTTTCAGTAAACTTTGTTGAAGATTTTTTTTAAATTTCGGTTTGATACTTATTCTAAAACTTGGTTTTTTTTTTTTTTTTTTTTTTATTTTTTTTATAAACTTCTTGTTCCATGGTTTTCCAATCTACTCAATAGCACACTATGATTGACACAATCAAAGGCTTTAGATAAATAAAAACTAAGGCGCTAACAGTGTAATTATGTTCCATTTTGCTCTGTAACTTCATGGATAAACTGTGAGACAGTAACTCTTCTATATCCGCGAAACCATCGAAATTATGTAGCTAACAATAATATGTAAAAATAAGATGTATTGCGCAACGAACCGATAGTGATAATTATACTTAATTAAATAGATAGCATTTGTATATATTAATGTCTTATTAATAATAGTAAGGGGAATAAGTTTTGCTTTAACCATTATTTTATTTGTCAATATTTGTATTTTTTATTAATATTTTAGGCGCTATGATGACAAGGTTTGTAACGTGGTTTTAACTGTAAATGCACAGATTTCCGTTAGCAAAACCTTGAAGTATTGTTAGTGGAGCTCTCAAAAGGAAACATTCTAAAAAGGTTATTGCTCTGTCATTTTTCTTTTGTTGAGTGGCTTTAGGGAATAGAGGCACAAGTACATACAAACAATAGAAAGAAGGGACGCTATTCATACAGAAGAATGCTTAAGTTTAAAATTCACAACTGTTTTGGGCAGTTCTTCGCCAGATTCCATGGGCGACACTATGTAGGTCGCTGAAGCAAAATCGTGCTACATTGCTCACCGCGGTTGAAACCAAGAAGTCATGGTTTTGCGTTCCCCAGATTTATAATCAACACCCACATGTTTGCAGGTGTCACTTGGTTGTCAACGGTTAGGGTTTATACAGTGTAATATTATATCATGCTATTTTCTTGAATAATATTTACGAACCAGTGATTATTGTTATTTTCTTACTATCTCTTGTATTTCCTTCTGTACCACGCCCTGAACCGAGGAATTCATGCTCGCCGATGAAGAAGAAAAACCTGAGCTAACACCGGAGCAGCAAAGACAGACAAAAGGTAGGGAAATGTCACTAGGTTCCACCCTAACCGGACCAACTGACCCACACAATAACGCCGACGCTACTTTGTCATTACCATTTAAATAATATTCAGGACAAAGTCGCATCCATAATAGTTGCGACTGGCTAATAACATTGAGCGTAGATTTTATTTCTTTGGAACCTTGTTGAAAGTTTTTAAATAATTGGTATTTTTTGAAGTAAGAAATTAATCTTTCAGAAGTTATTGTTGTCTAAAATTATTAAAATTATCTTCATTTTACTTTTTGACAAGATTCATATTTCCGGAAAGTCTCCTTCTTCTATAGAGGAATTTATTACACACATTAATGATTTAATCAGAGCATTTCTACAATGTTTCAGTATTACTTTACTGATCTCGTCCCACCCGCTGCTTAATTTATTCGATAATTTACCAATTAATTTACTAATTTCATTTTCCATTACGGTCTAATAAAGAGGTAATAAAACGAAGGTACAAAACGAAGCTTCATTGAATTTATAGCCTCTGGAAGACCACACTTTTTGCAGAATAAAACTTTTCCCTGGACGGAAGTTACGATTTAAAGAGCGAACATATCCAGGAAAATGCCGGACTCTTGGCAAACCTACTGTTATGGTCATAAAAATTAAACGTACCTGTACAAATGGATCAATTATATTGTACATAGACATTCAATAATTCATTAAATGTACATGCTCATTTACTAATAATAGGTGGAAGTTAAACAAAAATGAAACTGGATTGACAATATACAGTTGTCTACAATTATAAATAACTGTATTCTGAGTGTAGAATAAGTGAAGTTGGTGACATTAAATCGGTGTTTATTTATTAGTAAGTGGTGTTTTTGTTTGTGTGAAAATATGTGCGTGAGTTTGTGATTTGTAGATTAAGTGTGGAGCGTGCCATAGGATTCTAAAAGAAGGTGTTTTTTTTTTTGTAAAGAGTGTAAATTGTGGTTGCCTTTGGGTGTACCAGTACTAATAGTAAAAGTGTAGACAATGTCTGGTTGTGTAAACTTTAATAAAAAAGGCTTTAGTGTCAAGCCACGAGAACATCAAACTAAGCCTACACAAGGAACTGGGAATTGCAAGATGCGAAATTGAAAGCCTGAGATTGGCGAATAAAAGTAGGAGAAACGACCGGATTTTCAAGTGTATTCCAATCCAAAACGTAGGCGTAGTTTTGTAGTGCTCGTGACAAATTTCCTGAATTGGTGAGTAACAGGTTCTCGGCTTTGGCGGGAGAAGAGGTGGGATCTTCCTGGCTTTGTCCAATTCATCGTCACAAGAGACGAGGTCTGTTGTCAGGTCAAAGACTACAGGTGATATTGGGAGATTACTAGAATCTTCAACCGCAATGGAAGTCTGTGACATATGGCGGGGAATGTTACAGAATGTTCACAGGATCTCAATAAAGGAGATTATGTAATAACAGTAGGGGGATCTGGAAATAGCTTGGATAAGAATCTCAATTACACAGTTGAGACGTTTACCACATTGCTCAGGCCAATAGCCACACTAATATGAGTTTTGTGAATCTGTGCTGGAGATTTGACAAACCTTGGATTAACAGGAGGGCAGTTAATTAGAGGTTTGATCAGTTTCTTATACGAGAGGGAACAGACCAAATTAGGATTGTTGACGCGTCACTTTGGGAGATTTGGTTATACTAACAATGCTTACATCTGTACTCTCGAGGCATTCCATTGCTGAGAGTCTCTTGTGCATAACCATGAATAGTCCCTGCAATATTCCTGCTCTTGTTACGAGCAATGTTACGCTATTTTTAGATTAAATCAGAGAGATAGAACGGTAATTTTTTTTTAAATAAAAGCAATAACCAGAGAAACATTGTTCCAAGTAATCATAAAGAGGTAACACACTAACAGTATTTCACAAAAGCATTCAAATATAAGGTACAAAGTAAAGTAATTATTAATTAGTTCCAAAACTGAAAATTAATACCAGAAACTATATGTATCATAGTGCGCCACTTTAAAAAACAGAAAATATACACTTTTCAATGGACTGTTATAAAACAGCAGCTTGCTACTGCAGAGAACAGTCCTCTAGAGGGGGCGAGAGTACATTTGTAAAGAATAATATAAGCTATAACGTGATTGATCTTCAGAAGTACTGTCTGAAACAAACTTTCGAATGTTTTGCTGTTCACATAAATACAATAAATGGAATAATTACATTAGCAGTGCATAATAATGATCTACCCGCAGTAATATACAACAATACTTATCCAGTTCATTTTGCAGTATTATTTATTAAAGAACACAAAACCAGTCAGCTCCCAGATTTAACTAACAAAATCCTCAACGTACTAAATAATTGATTGGAAAGTAATAAAATTTATATAAGATTTGAAAAAAAATGACTACTTTAAGTTTTACACGAAGAAAAAAAAACATTTTAGACTTGAGCATAGAATATGAAAGTAGTCAAATTGCAGAAGCTGCCAATATAACTTCCTAGATCTTATTGTAGATCGTAATATGAATTGGAAATACGCTATTGTGTTACGGAGCTCCGTATGTTTTGCAATCAGATCATTAATTCAGCTTATAAATAAAAACATTCTGAAACAGCTTATTATGTTTATTTTCATTCATTGATAATCTATGGAATAATATTAAAAAAAAAAAATAAGAAGAATAATGACAGGGGTAACACAATCAACTCACTGCAAATTTTGAATTTTGCCATTGACCTGGGAATATATTTTAGCTGTATTGTTATTTATAATAAATGAATAAATAACTCAGAGAAGTTTATCAAACATTCGGATCTACATTCCAAAGAATGTAGACAGGACTTACATAGCTGAGCAAATAATTTGCAGACATTCCAAAAAGGGGTTTACTACAATTGTATAGTTTTATTTAATCTCTTCCATCTCCTATAAAGGAATTGCACATAAAAAAGGGTTAAGACCAGAATTAAAGTTATCGATACTGCTTCTATACAGAGGAGGATTTCATTCAATCATAAAAGTATTAGTAATAATTAATACAGTGTTGTAAATATAATGTACATGAATATTCTAAGAATGAATACTGTATGCATTTTTTTTAAACAGACATGAAAGTGTAAATTATGCAAACTTGATCCCCCCCCCTAGAAAAAATACAACACGAGAGTAAATAAATGTATTAATAGTTATCAAGAGTAACCAATAAATGTAATTTCTGGCTTGATTTAAATCCTTGAGTTGGACTTGGTGTCTAATCTCAAAAAGGATCTACAGATTACAATGTACTGTAATGTATTACTTCATTGAGAAAAACGTAGATTCTGCTATTGCAATAAACGCAGCAGGAAAACTATTGCGTTTACTGGCTAGTTGTGTTTTTTTTTCATGCTGAGCTGGTTTTACTACGATAATGTAGTACAGTAATGTGTGGGAAAGCAGTGAGTGTATTATGCTTAATTTTTCTGTGGGATTAACTCATTTCAATAACAATCTGGAGACCGTAGTTAGAAAAAATGAACGAAAAATAATTGTACGTTTGGATTGGTTGAAATTAGTGTTTAGAAATACGCATGCGCCTCTCAGGTGTTTGCCATTTGCGCCAAGTGATAGTTGTGTGAGAAATGTTTTGATTCTTTAATTTTTCACATTTACTAATGGTGAATGGGTTTTAAAATGTGAGGACTTATCGATACGTGTGCTCTGCAATGTTGTCATGTAAATGTCTTTGCTTTTCGATTGCTTTTTTAAAGTTTTAGATATACTTGTGACAGATGTGTAAATATTGGAGAAGAAACAGAACTTACAGTGTTAACATTGGAGAGAAAAACATCTATTTGGCGCAAGATATTCACGATGAAAATTGTTCTTTTAGTAAATATTTATTGAAAAGCAGAAGAAGAGTTTTCATACCAAAATGACGACAGTGGAGTATGATTTGGATACTTCAGGGGGTCTTATGCCCGTAAGTAGGAGAATTACATTGAAGCCATCTTTGTGGTAAAATGGCGGTATTGTGCCGTTTAACTTTTAAAAAAGTGTTTCTGAAATGAATTTTGGTTTCATATCGTTTCAATATAAGGTCAGTGTAAACATGTCCTATTCTTTTACCTTATTGCAGCAAATACAAGCCCTTATAGCTCCTCCTATAAGTGAAGAAGCTGCTAAGGCTAAGAAAAAAGAAGGAAAAGAGTTACATCCATACTATAAAAGACCTGGGAAAGGACACAATCATGACTGTTGTGATTCTTGTGGTGAAGGAGGAGACCTCCTGTGTTGTGATAAATGCCCAGCTTCATTCCACCTGCAGTGTCAGTAAGTGTTATTGGCTCTTTACTCTAGCACCTGAAACACCCTCTGTAAGGATGCTTGTGCCTTTTGAACAACAATATGTCGATCCTTAAGGAATCCACATAAAACTATCTTTGTTATTGAGTAACTAGGTCTGGTACTTCTGAACTAATGGCTTGGGTGCCCTACCATAACCTTGAAGGTTAATTATAATTGCTACATAGTTTGAATTTACAGTATTCATGGTGTCTCACTTTCTATATTTTATACTTGTGCATATTTGTACAAACTATTTTATTCTTCACTGCCAAGAAAATCATATTGTGCTGAGGAAAAAGGTCACTGTAACCAGTTAGGTGTGTAAATAGAACACCGCCATTGAAGTAGATTATTTCTACACCAATAGATTCACAGATTGCAGAGGTGCAAATCACACTTCATGTTGAAATTAAAAGTAATTTCAGAATATTTGTATGTAGGTGCTAATAAAAGATTTAAAACTTTTTGATCTAAACAATGTAGCAATTTGGGTTAGCTTCATAAAATATAGAAAATGACAATTAGAATGAGACACTAATAAATATCAACTCCATCTTTAGTGTTTGATAAATTAGGGATATGCCAAAATCATTTGTAAATTTTACATTCCACAATTCCCAGAAAGAAAATATTGTTAGATCTCTAAAAAGCAAAACTTCTTATAAGTGGGATGAGATTTGCACTAAATTCCTCAAATATTGCATACTGGAGTTGAGTAATCCTATTACATATGTAATCATATTCTTTTTTGAGGGATATTTTCACAGAAAATGAAACACAGTATTGTTGAAAAGGGAGACAAAAGCCTGACTCTAGTTTTAGGCTCATCTCTCTTTTATTTATTGTAGAAATTTACTGTATGGGTTGACTACTGAAATTGATCCTGGCCACTCATACTGTAGACATCCACTCATTTGAAATATTCATTATTCTATTATTTGTGTACATTTTCTTCTGTCTTCAGTGTCCATTTCCACTTCTTTTTAACTTTAAATAGACACTGCCCCACACTCCTGCTCCACTTTATGAATATTCTGTTCAACAATGATTTTTTGTCCCTTTTAAACTAGAGTTCATTTTTCCAGTTTTCAGTTTCCTTATAATCAAACACTATATCCCTGCTGCTGAATCTTTACACTTGACAGCTTGTATTTAAGCTGGTACTGTTGTAAAAGAACAGATGAAAAGCTTTACTCGTTAAAACTTCATGACTCAATCACAGAGCAGCTTTCGTGTCAGTTGGGCACAAAGCAGGAACAGAGCTGCAACTATGTTATCAGATCTCACTATTTCCAATTGCATGTTTCAGTTTGTGATCTCAACACATGATGATCTATATTTAATTACCTATTTATTTATTAGTGCTAAATAATTACAATTATGGATGTTACTAGACATTCAGCTATGGCTCTTTGCCATTCATATCCAATTTCATACAATTTATAACTACTTTTTAACAATACAAAATATCCATTACATACCAAAGAATAGATAACACTGCTATCTATAACTAATATTAATAATCCATACATCATTTCTACCCCCTAAATTCTACATTATAGTTCTCAAAACTGTTTATACTACATACTCCCATTTACTTTACCAACTATGTCCATTTCTTCTTAACTTTAAGTAAAAGCTCTAAGTTATTAATCTGCGATTGATTGCAGAACATTTTTCACATTACTACTGATTTTGTCATTTTCAGCCATTTAATTTGTATAAACTCTTTCCTGCAAATATCTACCCCTTCTTTCTAATAAAATGTGGATTGCATCTTTTCCTTTGCATATAGGACAAAATCCTTCTTCTATCCCTCCACTGTATTATTTTAATCTCCAAACTCCCAATTGAAACCATTCAATACCTTCTCTTTGATCCTCATTATACCTCTTAATCTTCATATTTTTCCCGTTATTACTCCCAGATACCTTATAAAATTTTAATGAACTTCTTTTCTCCATTGCCCATAAAGACTGCCTATCCGTATCTTCCAGTTGGCATCTGACTACGTGTCAAATCCTATCAAACTACTCTCTCTTCCTATCCATATATCAACCTTACCATTAGTTATAAGTTGATGCCTTATTTTCGCCAACCAGTTCTTCTTTGGTTGAATGTACTTCTCTTGTATATCTAAGCAATCTTTCAAAATGTGGCCCAGTTGGTAATTGATTAATTCTAAACCAATATTTTAGCACTCTTTCCATAATCAACTCTTGTACACGCTCTTTGCCAAATTCTAATAACTCCTTCCCCTTTGGAATTACAAAGAACTTTTAAAATCATTTTACGAAACTGCTCAGTAACCTATCCATTTTTTCTCATCCTTCTCCTGCACCCCAAATCTCAATACTATGCAGTCATTTTGACTCCACTACTGTCCAAGGTCATGGGTTCAAACCTGGCAGAGGACGATGGATTTTTTCAGGTGTAAAAATCCTTAGCATGTTTTCCTTCGGATTGGAAGTAAAGCCTTTGGTTCCATGTCATAGACTTACAGCAGGTAAAAGAACCTCAAGCCTGAAAAAGAGGCCTCTGAGCAAAATTAAGCAGTCTTTCATGCCCAGTATAGAATGGGACGCTGAGAACTGCAATAGTTAAAAGAGTGTTCATAAATAAAACTCCATTGCAATTTTCCACAACAGCTTTATAAATCTGTTCCAAACATGCCACATTCATCTTCGGAGTTATGTACTAGCATTTGTTAACCATTTTCATTGCTGATTTTCCTTTTGACCCAGCCATTTGTGTTTGCTTCCACCATCCTCCAGTGCTATTAAATTTTTCACCCGAATAAATAAAATCCTTCACAATTTGTATTTCATTACTTTTCTACTTTGTTTAAACACAATAATCTTAGTTTTATCAATCTTTATGTATATATCAATATCAGGAAATCTTTGAACAAGAGGAGGATGTGAAGGTTAATGGATATCCTTTTGATAAAACCATGCAAACTGCAGCAGCTCTTGCACTAAACTCTAGAATTTCTATTGATAAGGGGGTAAAACATGATGGCGATGATGGTTATACTTCTGATAGGCGATTTAGATAGATTTGAGCCTTTACAATTTGAAACCAGTGGGTGAAAAACACTTTGTTATACTATTCTTGTATGTGTGTCATTTCTCTTATTAAAACAAGACGTTTGCATTAATTTTTTCAATTTTGTCGAAAGTAATACTTATTCTTCATACACTATAATATAATAATATTTGTGTTTTATTTTCAGTTAATAATAATAATAACAATAATAATAGGTTATTTTTCGTGAATATCCACAGTGTTCATGTGAGACTTTAGACACGATAGCAAGATTCATAATCAGGTGTTCTTAAATAACAACTCTGGCAATGTCACAACCATAACATAGTCAACATAATGTAAAGCCATCTGAACTGTCAAGTGCAAAGAGTCAGCACTGGGGAACTACTTAACTACCCCTTGGTTAAATATGATGCTCTATTAAACATTGTTTTACTAGGCTATCTTCATTTAGGTTTAAAATCCTATGCCAATATTCTAAAACTCTATTCATAAGCAAACCTTTTCTATCAATGCTTCCCAGTTCTATTTGAACTATTTCTTTTACAGCTGCAATTGGTAAGCTGAGAATTTCTTTACAAAATCCTGAATTCCAAGAATTTTTCATTCCCCAAATTTCATTACTATAAGGCAATCATACTTTGACCATTATAATATATGCCCTATCAAACCATTTAAGTTCAAATTGTGGTATCTTGAAAGAACATTCTTTTATAATTGACATAGCTGTTTTCTCTTTTGTAAGTACCAATTTTTTTTGCTTTTCCCATTTTTCCCCACATCCATTTTTATTCCTAAATAAATGCAATTGTATACCCTCTTATTACCTTTACTTCCTTTCTTTTAATTGCAATGTTTATTCAACGTTATTCCTTTCTTATATATTAAGCCTTCCCTCAATATACATTGCAGAGGACAGTGGCTTTTTTCGGGCGTAAAAATCCTTAGTATGGCTTCCTTTGGAAGGGAAGTAAATCTGTTGGTTCCGTGTCATAGATTCATGGTGCATAGAAGAACCTCAAGCATAATAGGGAGGCACCTGAACAAAATTAAGCTGTCTTTCACATCCAGTATAGAATGGGATGCTGTGAACCACAGTAATTAGAGTGTCCATAAATAAAACTCCATTTCATTTCATCACTTATTAGATAGCCTTTTTTAAAGTAATGTAGGAAGTTGTATACAGGGTGTTACAGAATTAATCCGACAAAATTTTGGAGAAGAGTGATAGGCGAACATTTTGATATTGAACACTTATGGTCTTTGAGGTCTTAGGCAATTGCAATAGATCGAAGTCGGTAACAAGCCAGTACTCCACCACTGATAAAACTTCTCTGAGTTGCTATTAACTGCAGATAATTGTAGCCATACAAAGCTAAGAACAAGATAGCCAAGCAGTAAAATTACAGTGTCATTCACAACAGGAATATTTATTTTTTTATCCATATTTCAATTGATGTCTCATGCGACACCAATTATGATCCATTTCACGTGCTGACCAGTGTTGTTAAATATAAATGAGTAAAGGGCCATTCACATTGAAAATTAACGTAGACACAGAATTAAATGCACCATGAGCATTCTCAATGACAAACGTAAACGTAGGCAATAACCAATCAGAAATTAAAACAAGTGAACTGTGCCTTGTGAGTGAATAGCAAACTAAAATGGCTGGCAGAGACGAGAGTGTGGCAGCATTTGTGCACATACAAACTACAGTAGCTAATTTGCTTGTGTTTTATATTTTAAACAATGGTTGTCTCGTCGCAGACAATGGTGAATTCGTCCCCTTAATCAAAGACGAATTAACCAAGGAGATTTTCATAATCTACTAAGCAAAATGAGAGAGAATGATCTGCCGTAATTCAGAAAGTACATGAGAATGATTCCTAAGCAATTTGATAACTTATCAACTCTAGTTGCACTGCTCTTAAGAAAAGGAGCAACCGAACTCAATTACCGAAGCTCTTCGCCTTAGCTTGACATTAAAGTAAGCCATTTTAATAACACTTCAGGGAATGTTATCATTGGTTGATTCCTATGTTGCATGTTAACTTTAACACAAAAGCTTGGCGTTTGCAAGCTTCTATGTTAACGTATTACGTTATGTCTACATCAATGTCAATGCAACCATCGTGAATGAGCCTCCATATATGTATCTTGACTACAAGGTTCTGTGTCTGCGTTACACCTATGGTTGATTTTCAATTCCTTAAATAATTTTAAAGAGCAGTAAACATCACAATTTGTTCATAGCTGCAAAGAAAAGACAACATTTAAGTAGTGTTGTCTTTACCCTCAGGAAATATGAAGGAACAGTACACAGAAGTAAATGTGTTACTCATTAATAAAAAGGAAATGCGTATGTTGTGGACATGAGAGTAAAAATTACACATTTGATCTAAAAATTCAGAAACAATAAGGAAATTGAATTTTCTGTTCACTCCCCAAATTTGGGGTGGGGGGTGCAAACAATAGGGAAGAAGAAAACAAATGAGGAGAGAAAACCATGCTTGTTCACACCTCAGAATGGAAGAAACTTTGGCATAACAAAGGAGAAACCAAATTTAGAATCATTATGCACACTACAAATTAAGGATATTCCTAATTCATATAAAAGAATAAAGAAAACCAACTTTCTTATTTGAGCCTCAAATTGGAGGACAAGTAATAATAATAACAATAATAATAACAACAACAACAGGAGTCCTTGAATTAAGGAAGTTGGGAATAATATGGACAAAAGTAATGAAAATAAACTTGTAACTCCTACTTTTGTGCAAAGGTGAACTAAAGAAATTGTTCAAAGTGATGTCCCCCAACACCCGCACAGAGTCTGCATCTTCAAATAAATCCATCTCATCCTTTCAAAGATGCCTGGAGTGCTATGAATTATGTCACTTGCAGCCAATATCCTTGTCAAAAACTCCTCATCAGAGTTGACTGGAGTCCCATACACAGGGCTCTTCATGTGTCCCCACAGTGAATAATCAGGAGGTGTGAGATCAGGAGAACATGATGGCCAAATAATATTGGCCCTGCGTCCAATCTTTTGTCCTGGAAACATGTCATCCAGAAACCCAGGTAGCACAACAACAGGAAACTGGTGGCACTTGCTCCCTTTTAACCGTAGTGGAAGAAGGTATTGGTCGATTAAGTGATTTGAAACTATGCCAGCCCATATGTTTACTCTGAACGTGTGTTGATAATTTTTTTTAATATTTGCATGGCTATTTCTTCGGTTTAATGTCCTGTGAAACAACACTCATTGGTAAAGAGCACTTGGGAAAAAAAGTCGGGCTGTTTACCATGCCGCTCAGAGACTCGGTTACAAAATTGCACTTGCAGAATGTATCAAGGCTTATACCTTCAGAACATGGAAGGGATGGAGTGTATTTTCCTGTATCACATATTTGCCATCTGTTGATGTGGTTTGTGCCCATACACACACTGGTTGAATGACTGTTGTGAATCCTCTTTCTTGAAACCTGGTGTGCGACAGGCCAATGCAAGCCAGGGATCCAGTTTCCCGTGGGCACTGGGGAATAGCCTGGAAGTTAGAATGATAGGGTTGGTGTTGTTTAGGGTATCTTAACTGCATAAAGCCGTGCTGCTTCACATTTGTTTCCTCCTGCCTCCTCATGAACAAAATGCAGATCAGTTAACTCTAAAAAAGAGTATGTCAAGGCTGCGATGTGAATAACTCAGTTCCAGGAATGCAACACATGTGCTATTAGTCTGAAATGACCTTGAATGTTCTCATGTTCTGCTATTAAAAGCACATTTGTGTATCTGTTACCTGCTCATTAACTACAATGTGTAATGCAGTAATATACAACATGTTCAAATGCACCATGAGAGTATGTCCATAAAATTTGTTAACATTGTGAGAAAACTACCTTAAATGAAAATTAGATTCACCCCAAACTTAATACCATTCACCTAATTCGGGAGAGGGGACTGACAGCTTGAATGTGCACCATCTAATTGAAAGCAGAATATGCTACTGGCTGTGCCATTGCAGACAAGTAATATTCTTTGAGTAATAATAACAGAACTGGTGAAACACACAAGCTATTAGTCTGAAAGTATTGTTAAAGTATGTTCACATCTGCATACCCAATACTGGCAAACCATGCACAGGAAGAACAGAAAGATCTTTCCTTTTTCCTATGCAATATGTTCCTAGTATGTGAGTATTTCCATAAAATCACATACAATTTTAAAGAAACACTTAGAAAGAAACTTGGGTTCACTACAAAACATACGCCATTCACTGTTTGTGAAAATAAAAGTTTAAGAGCTCGCTTCTGACTGTTCTATTGCTGTACAATAATTAAACGCTCCTCTCTAATTTGTACAGTTTTCCACAGTATGAAACTGGAGCCCAGTGGTGCATTAGCCCTTGCAGATGGGGATTTTCTTCAGAATAGCAAAGCTCATAACTTTGAAAATACCATGTGGTAGTCAATTTCATGGGGGGCAGAGGATAACAACTTTTGAACAGGGAGCAGCTCTGTATGTATGTGCAATTATCAGTATGAATATTCCAGTGCAAAACATTACTTAATCACAAAGTTTGTTGTTACAGATCATAAGTGTCCTATCTCAGTATGATTCTAAATTATTCCTCTGTAACCCTTGAAGGTTTGTCGGTTGAATTCTATAACACCCTCTATGATCAGATTATAAATATATGGAGTTAAACAACATTCACCATTCTGGTTCAGATTTAAGAAACAAGTTTTACTTATATGCTCACGTTTGAAATAGTAATAGTCTTAGAAAAAGTTATGCTTATGGATATCTGATAGAGAGCCCTCTTACCAAAATTAAGTAGTCTTTCAATGCCCAGTATAGAATGGGATGCTAAGAACCACAGTAATTAAAGAGCGTTCATAAATAAAACACAATCTCATTTAGAAAAAATCTGACCTTTCATTTGCATGACTCTATGCAGCTGTTACACAAACAGCTTTCCTTACAAAAGATTATTCTTTTATCTAAAACATGCTTATCAAGGTAAACATTAGCAGAAATTGTCATTGCTTCCCTGTAAGTAGAAGGGACATATGGGAATACACTAGTCTAAATCGATAGTCAAATCCTTTAAAAGCTGGTCCTATGTGAAACAGCTGAAGTTTGGTTCGCTATGCTTGGCCCTTAGTAAAGCAAGAGTCATTTCCCCGTTTGAGAAAAGTTTAAGTAATTTAAAATTAAAACCAATAAATATCTCAAAAATGGACAGCTCTACATAAAAAAGTATATGACATAAATTATGTGTGTTAAATATTTAAATATGTGTTTTAAAAATATTTATTTTTATATTTTAAATATTTGTCTATAACTAATGGTTTAACTGTTATGCAAAATTCTATAAAACTCATACAGAATAGAAAGGTCTTCAATGCAAAATTCTATAAAACTCATACAGAATAGAAAGGTCTTCAGAGGCTATTCCCAAAAAGTTCAAAATGTACTGTTTATTTGTGATGTAAATATCTTTAATATATAGTATTTTAACCAACATCGTTAGAGGCATTTTGAGGAACATAAATATTTCAAAAAATGTTCCATATAAAGGGTAGTTTGGGAGGCGGGGGGGGTTTGAAAACTTGTGTCACATCCTTGGAAGATACTAAACTTAAATATTAAGTTTGGGTTTTGACGGTCTTTTCGTTTTTGAGTTACTGTCCATAGACATGCACACAGACCTTTTTCTAAAAAATATTTTTGCAGACTCAGGGGACCTCAAAACATGAACTTCTGGTGAAATCTTGGTATCATAGTTTTAGGTGGAATACAATACCTTCTCTATCCACTGTGTACATTGTACATATGGCCTAGAGAAAGGAAAAAGGGTCTAACTTTAGGAATTTTTTTGATGCAGCAAAGCCATTTGTTAGCATAGAGCCCAACGTGTTGCTGCAAAGTTAAAGTTTTATAGTTTTAATGAGATCTCTATAAATTGATTCAGATGAATACAATCTAGAAAACCAGAATAAGAGGTTGAGACTCTGAACCAGGGGTTATTATTAAATTTGTTTCGCAAGGTTTTATACTTGGATTTTTGCTATTTTTAATATTTTTATAATCTTGGTAAATAATTAACAGCTGGCTATTTGTGGATGACACCATTGTACTTAATATCTGAAAAGTCATATCAACAGTTAAAAGATTCTATTAATAACAACTTATACTTGAGTTGAAGCTCATAAATCTTCATTATACTATGATAAAATAAACTTTATTAAATTCAGACCAAAGTACAAACATGTAAAAAATATATATATATCTATCAGGTACCACAATTGCACCATAGCAATTATTTGCAAAATAATTCAAAATTTCTTGGCCTTCAAATAGACAAAGAATACTGGAGAAAACAGATGCAAGTCATACTACTAAAACTTAGCTGCTTTGGTTTAAGGCCAGATTTAGTGCCTTAATAAGCTTGCCTATAATTATCCTCAAAATAAAGTTTTCTCGCCAATAAGCAACACTTCATTCTACCATCACACTTCCTCTAAATAGCAACCCTATTAGATCATTTGTGATGCGTTAAGGTTGCCATTCTGAATTTGATGGAAGCACTACTTTGGGGAATTCATAGACTAGAAAGCAGGCAATAAGTGTCTTGGGAATGAGAAGCAGACAATAACAAACAAAATGAAAGTTGATGTTTGTCATGTGGCTTGCCATGGTTTAGATTTGGAATAAAATGCAAGAGTGAAAGGGAAGCATGATTCAAAACTTCACTCATGACTGCTAAATACTGTTAAACCTCATAGAAACATGTTGCACAAGAATAAAAAATCTGATGCAGTAATCTAGGAGGGAAAGATGCTGCAAGACAATTGTGCCAGAATTCGCATAACCTATCACTGTGTAGGTAACTATTTGCTGATGTATATGTTGTTTCATTATGGACTTCGGCTAAGCCAAAATCAATACTAAAATAATGTAAAGATTGAAATGAAAACTTGTTAACCACTTTTGATAGTTCTTTCACCATTGTAAAACCAAAGTGTATGTGGCAGAAAAGGTAATAAAATTGCTTATAATTTCAATCCATAAATTAACCAAAATACTACAATAATATCAATTTGCAAAGCCAGTGTATTAGAATACAAACATATTAAACTTATAACAGAATGTACATGGTCTCAATTTCATACATGTTTCCTTCTCTCAGCATACAAGATTAAGATCTCTCTGGCTCCACTTATTATGCCCTCCAAAAGCTTTAATAAGTATTCATGTCTTTTTCATCTTTAAAGTTAAATAAAACATTTCATTTATTTACTTTATCTTGCAAAATAACATTTCCCTGCACCTTTTTATTAATATATTTCAAAACACAACCTAGTGAGTAGCATTGCCAATCATGACCACATAAGGAAAAATAGCAGGACATACTTGCAATAACTGAAGCTTGTTTGAATATCAGAATTTTTAATTAATTATCAGAAATAACTGAACTGTTCAAAATTGCAGTTATAGGACTAAAGGAAAGGATTAACCATAACATAGCCTAGATGATTTGCAGTGATTGCTGAAAGAATGGCAGAAAGTGTATGAAATTAAAACATTATTCAAGTTTAAAAAGCCTTCTGTAAAACGTTGGGTATTTCAGAGTCTTTTTATAAAAGCAAGCTTCATCCCATGTCATGAAATAATTTTAGACTTTTTCCTGTTGTGCAGAAGCATCATTATTTCCTCATCGTCTGATAAAATACAATTATATCCTGACTACTATTGCTAGTGATACAAATTGTGTCATTCATGAATGTGAAAATTTATTTGATGGATAATGGCTACTCCAACTAGCCAAAAATTATTGGCAAACATATCTATCGAGCAGTGCTATCTAGGGCCTTTTTTCGCTTCTACTTACTAGGAAGCAAGTAATAGGTCTATTTCTGCTAATTTTTTCTCACTTAGCAAGAAGTAAAATACAGGCATAAGCGTTTTAACAATAATTTGTTGCAGAGATGTAGAGAAAGTTATTTGAATGGAACACACCAGATTTTTTAATTAAATAAAGGCCCACAGGAATGAAAGGGCCAAATGGCACAAATAATGTCTATGGTCTTTTTTTGTAATATAAACACTTGCTTACTGTGCACTGATTTAGCCCAGAAGATTATTCCAATATTGGAACAGGAAGTGAAAGGAGACAAAATTTAATGTTCCTAAAAGGCATTTTGGTTAACAAGAATTTTTAAGACTCTTAGGCCCTGTTCCACAATCTCTAGATAGCACTGCTCGATAGATATGTTTGCCAATAATTTTTGGCTAGTTGGAGCAGCCATTATCCATCAAATAAATTTTCACATTCATGAATGACACAATTTGTATCACTAGCATACTTGTATTTATCAGACGATGAGGAAATAATGATGCTTCTGCATAACAATTTCATGACATGGGATGAAGCTTGCTTTTATAAAAAGGCCACCTGAGGCTGTTTATGTAGAAAAATGGACAGTATATTTCAGATCTGTTTTTTCTCATTTCCTTTGCCTAGCTTCCAGTCCTGATCGGTCAATGTCTTCTTTGAGGAGTGCTTCTTTTGTCAATTTGTACACTAATCTTGAAGATGTCATTTTTGAGACACCCAATATTCTTTTTAAGAATCTGGATTTAGTGTTCTTAAGGCATTTCAGAACATTCAATGTTAGTTGCATTTTTACATGACAGATGCAATGATGACAAACTGGGCTGATCCCTATAACATTATAAGAAATGCTTAACAGACTAGCAGACATGGCTTCCACCACAGGCTGCGCATGAGAAAAACTTTTCCTGATCCCTCCGTAGATTGCATGTGTGTGCTTGTGGTAAACTGTGAGAGATATCACTTCTCTATTTGTATAAGAGAATCATGTCATTGTTATAGTATGCAAAAGAAAAATAATTATGCAAATTTGATGTTTTCTATTTATAAATAAAATAAACAACTTCGTACTACAAATCATAATGTATAACTTTTATCAATAACTGTGGAAATTTATTTCAGTGTGTTACTTACAATTAATGATAAAGATGGAGTATTCTAACCCTACAGGGATATAATTATTTTTCAGATTTTTAAAAATATTTTAAAACAGATTTAACTCAAAATATATGTACTTTTGAAACTATTTTTTGGGCTACATTATTGAAAACTTAAGATTCAGCATAAAAACGTTCATAAAGTTTTTGTTTCTTCTTGTTAGAAGCATTTTCTTCTTAGGCTACAGTTACTTCAATGAAAAGTGGCATACTCAGTTCATGATATCTTATGATGTTATACTGAAGTTTTTTTTTTTTTTTTTTTGTGTGTGTATGATAAGCTCTAAAGTATTTACTTTGATGTAACTAAGGCTTTAGGTCACATGTTTCACAAAAATAAATTATTTCTTTTTTGGCACCTCTTGCAAGAGACACAACACATCTTCCTTGCCCACCTGGGTAGTGTGGTGGTAGCGTGTCTGCCTCACATTCAAAAGGTCGCTTAGGGTGAGTTCCCTGGAAAAGGTTTTTTTCGGGGTTTTCTCTTGACTGAAATGACGAATGTTGAGTAGCTTTAAGCTCCATGGACCCTGAGAGATCATTTGAGCATCATTTCACAAATTTAATTCACTGTCTGATATGACCAACTAGATTAAAGGACATTAAGCCAAAAAAATCTTCCTTTGGAACCTTTTTCTTTCCTGTCCATGGAATGAAAAAAACCATTCATTCTCAACTCTGGAGGCACAATTGATAAGTCTTCCTCGCCCATGTGAGCAGGTTTGTCCTCGTATCAGCATCCTCTCACAAACTAGGGCTTCTATGAGACACCTTTTGAACTTCATGTGTGACATTGGTTTCTTTCCAAGTTGCACCTGGACCATGTTGTAGAAAATGTATGAATTTATAGTCAGAAAAACATTTTTCCGCTTCACAGTCCTCATGAACTGATGAAGAAATGAAATGATCACTTCTGTCAACTCCTCGCATAAGTTAAGTATAATCAACTAACTACACATACTGGTTTTATGGTAGGTGGCTGACTCGGAAACTTTGACCGAACAGGCACCATATCAGCTTTGCTTCCTCTATGGAAAATGGATAGAAGAACTGCACTTCTTTTATCTTTCCAAGTAATTGCCAATTTTTCACCCGGACGGAAAGACATTATTTCACCTTTCCTCATTTTCAATGACTGTGGCTTCTTCAATTCATTATGCATTCCAGTTCTTGTTGGCATGATACTCCCTGTAGTAACCATTCCCATTTGCAGTAGCTCTTCATCCAACTGTGGCAATGTGTAATACCTATCAGTATAATTTAATATGATATTCTGTAGTTGGTGAAGACAGCCTTTACCAGAGTGGCATAAAGTTCTTCAGCAGAGCTAGTTCTTCTGAATTTTCCTCCTTATCCAAATAAGGCTTGAAGGAACAATAATTGTAACCATTGGAACTGTCGGATAATACATATACTTCAAACTGAACTTTACAGGCTTCATTGGATTGTAAACTTTGAAAGATAATATACATTTAAATGATAAGGTACTTTCATGCACTGATATATTTGACCTGGTGAATAGTGCAACTGGCATTTGGTATTTATTTTGTCAAGCACAGTGTTATTGAGTACACTTTCGTCTTTCACCTTGCTTGGAGACCTTCATCAGTGAAATACCAAGTTCCAGAATAGCAGCAAGAAGTCTGGAAAACACATCACCAAAAATGGCAGAAAAAGGAGATTTTTTTGAGGTGGCATATATTGGACTTTTCTTTGCTCCCCATGAATGCAAGTCTTGTTGCAAGTTCTTTGTAGAATAAAAATAAAAATATTCTACTGGTGAAGTTTCATTATCAAAGGTTGAAGGAAGCACTGGTTCCTTGTTCACATTATGAACTGGAATGTTCCTTGGTGGTCCTGCATTGCGATCCATCACAGAAGTCCACACTTTTGTACTAGCAGACACTGGCGACAGTGATTCCAAACACCCTAACTCATTAGTGTTGCCGGTTGATAGGTCAATGTTCAAGCAGTCGCAGAACTTTTGTTTTTGTCACTTTCCCACACACTAAAGTCGCTTACATCGGTTTCGTTGAGCACAGATTCAATTCAAGCTCTTTTTTCTATTTCTCCATAAAGTCTATTACAAGCCATGCTGCAGATTAGACTACAAAACTGAAAATAGTTCAACAGAATAAAGAAAATCACAAGCTTATGATGCAGTATCTTCTTGGCAGTGACAAAATGCCAGAAGAAGCACAGCCATACACTTATATTAATCTAGTGTCATTTACTGACCATTTATGTAAAGGAAAGACCAGCTACAATAGTTAAGGCAAACGCACATTGAGCATCTGTGTGAGGTGGAAGCATAGCCATCGGTAGCAAATATATGAACATTTTGCCCAAGAAGCGCTAATCAGGAAATGTCAGAAATACACCTTATGTATGGACAAGGCAATTACAATTCATGAATTAAGACTTTTATGTGATTCACGATTTCCTAATACATTATTTATCCAACAAGATTTCTAAAGAGTGTACTCGTCTTATGGAAACAGGTTCTTTTAAAATAAGTGTTTCTGATAATAGAAGACCAAGGAACACCAGAGCAACTAGCATAGAGGATGAGTGCTCAATCAATTTGAGGAAAATGGTAGAAGCACCTTTAGAAACATAGCAGTAACCGAAAATGTGAGATAAGTGCAGAGAATTCTTCAAGAACAACTCTTTTAACTGTATCACCTTCAAAGAGTCCAAGGTCTTGGTGGAGCTGGTATTCTACTCAGAGCAACATTTTGTTCCTTGTTATAAAAACTGTTTTCAGGATTGTTATTTGCTCTGTTATAACCTTCAAGAATTAAGCAAAGAGAAAAGAATCCAGAACTTTCAAAATACTCAAATATAGGTTGATGAAAATCCCAAAGATGTTTTGGAAATAAGACTCAACAATAGTTCAACATTAATGTTTGAACTGAATAATTGGTGGCACATTAATTGATCATTTCATTTTACCAGAACAGTGAATGCAGCATCATACTGTAACTTATTAACAAATCATTTAAATGTTTAGTTGGAGGTTCCATTTAGCTTTACATCAGCAATTCCTAAATTGAAAGGTGCTCTGCTTGCTCTCTCAACCTGAGTGCATTAGATTTCTTCTTGTGAGGTTATTAAAAGATCATTGTTGATTCCTAATTGGAAACTAGTAAGTGCATAGAACAATGATGTCAGGAGAAATGGCAGACACCTGGAATAAGGGAAAGTATAAAGTTAGTTATAACTTATATAAATTAACTAGAACAAGAATGACAGTTGAAGTACACATATTTTAATGTGATAATTCACAATTGACTGGAAACTTTCCTGGGTCCCAGAAAGAAAATTTGGACAAGTTTTAACTCGTTCTTGGGCATAGCATATTACAGTGGAATTTAAATTAGTTTAGGTTCACTGCAAACACTAAGGGAGGGCTAGTTTTCTATGGCAAAGGCAGTGATAACGCCTCACCACATAAATCAAATCAATTATTGTGATTCATCCCCATTTATCCCTAATCTTGTAATTGGAGTTGTATGGTAGGGTGTAGTCACTGCCATTGATTTAACCAAAGCTTTTGACTGTGTGTCACATGACATTTTATTAACGAAGCTCTGATATTATGGAATTCTAGGTGTCGAACTTGAGCTTTTTAAAAATTATTTACATGGTCGATAACAAGCAGTTTATTTTAATCACACTTATTCTGAATTCAGTTATACTGTTTGTGGATTCCACAAGAAACCATTCTAGGACCATTGTTATTTTTAATAATGATTAATAGGGCTCAGATTTTTAGGTACTAAAATCTAGGGAAATATCTATTTTTTATGCCCAAAAAATGTTAAAAACATGTGCCAAAACAAATAAAATATTTTTTTTAAAGATCTGAATGGCTGCTCTAATAGAAATGTACATGGTGCTCACCAGTCATCATTCATGGGAGGGATCACCAAATACTGTATATGATCATGTCCTTCCTCTAATTTTCCAGACTGAAAGATTCATAATTGTGATGAAGAAGTGCCTTGAATTTTGAAAATGATTGCTCCACGTCACAAGGAGAAAGTCTAGCGTAATTATAACATGCAATGTTACTCACACGCACATCAATAATTTCAGGATTTTGCCATCAGAACTGAAAATAACCTTAAATTCTGCAGCATATTCTTGCACTACTTTTCACTCTGGGCATGTTTAATCCACTGTGAAGTCAAAACTGTCGATATGTAACTTCCCAACAGAATTAGAAGGTTGTTTAAACTTTGTGGATTCACAAATGACAAATGAGTGACTGATTGACTATACAGTTTAACAAGTATCCGTGTATATATTAGCCAGGCTGTGAAGCGATAACAGATGTTTATTGATTTCGAGCATATGGCAGTGGAGGAATTCCCGTTCTTATCTTGCGAGCTCACGTAACTAAGGAATGCGTTCTTCAAACTGAAGGGATAATATAGCTGACATATCAGTTCTAATAATTCACAACAAATAGCGTCATCTGGCATGTGTAATTGAGCATTACAGAAATGGACAATAACTTGTTAAAAATAATTATGCTGCTGCTTTGTGTTTTTATGAAGTTATGTGAAAATTATTTTAAAAAACTTTCTTTATGCAATTTTTGTGTAATTTATGTGAATATACGAAAAATATTTATTTACATAAAATTCAGAAAATTTGCATTTTTATTTGCAATAAAACTTAAAATGTTTGGTCTAATGTACAAACCCAGAACATTAAACTCAGTTTCAAGTTCATATTGGGATGCAAACAAAATGTGTTTTTATCTCAAAATCTGAGCCCTAATGATTAACGATTTTCCATTGAATGTGGATAGTCAAACAGTTTTATTTACCAATAATTCTACAATATACCCCAATCACAATGAACACAAATTAAGTGATAATATGAATGTGACTTTTAATAAAGCCTGTGCTTGGTTTGAGGCTAATGGTTTCTACCTTAATTCAAAAAAACTAAACATATATTATTTTTATATTAATATTTGTGTTATTACTTCACTGTTAGTAGCTTGTTTTTACATTTATACATTATTTTCTTTAAAAAGCGAAGTTGTTGAAATGTCCAGCCACCTGTCAAACTTTTAGGCATTGTTATTGATCAGAAATTATCATGGAAGGATGATATTAATGAAATGTGTTTAAGACTCAAGATTTATCTACTTATTGAGAAATTCAAAATATTGTGTACCAAAGGATTTTCTCAAAACATGATGTTACACTTTTTTCATTAGCATTATTAGTAATTGTATTCACCTATGGGGCAATTGTTCAAATATAAATAAGGTACTAATTTTACCAAAAAGGCCATATGCATATGATCTGGAGCAAATTATGATGCTCACTGATGTCCTTTGTTTCTGAGAAAGTCTTGACAGACATAAATTTGTATATATTTAAATGTTTAATGGATGTCAAGTGTAATTATAATAGTTTAATTAATAACAATGACATACATCATTATTCCACAAGATACAATTACCTAGTTGTCATGCCAAGGGTTAGGTTGACCAAATCCCAGCGCTGGTATAAATCTATATCTGCTTCTTTATTTAACAAATTACCACATGAAATGCATGTTTTAAATATTGATGTTTTCAAGAAAAGGATCAAGGATTGGTTAACCAATAACCCTTTTATGACCTAAGAGAGTTTTATACATCCTCTTTAAATGTATGATATTAATTAAGTTTTGACAATGTCTATGTGTCATCCTCTCACCATGACCATTTAGCAATAAATTCATTGCATAGAAACCAACCCTCCCTTAGTCTGAGGTAAACTGTCAAGATCCTAAGGTAATTTAAATTCCACTGTAAATCCTTATTGTGCATTTGAGACTCCTCAGTTCAGGATTCTAGGAAGCCATGACATGAAACAGCTGCTAGAGCTCTTTAGTCGTAATTCTTCCAAATTTTGACGTTGGTTAACCTGCATTGTGTTGAATGAATTGGAAATAGGCGAAAACTGAACGTTCCCAGTCATGAAGTCCCTGTCCACAAAATCATTTTTATGCTTGTAAATTAATATGCATTCTCATTCTCATAGCAGACTATTGTGAACCAAAATCTTGTTTGCCACCTTCCTTTGTATTCTTGCTTCTGTTTTGGTTACTGTTCTCAGAGTATTGTGAATCAAGCTTAAGGCAGTATATGATGCAGCACTTCGAAACCTGTACTAAAACTCAGAGGTTCCATTTAGAGGCTCCTTGTAGAAGAAAAATTGTTACCTAAACTGTTAATTACTTAAATTAAGTTGTTAAACATTATCCCAACATTTATTTTGCACACCACATAAGCTGATAGTACCCAAACTAAGGAAAATTTGACTATATGTTTATTAGGAGCATTTTTGCTTAAACTAAGGAAAATTTGACTATATGTTTATTAGGAGCATTTTTGCTTGTAAGTTTTTTTTTTTTAATGCATATTTTGATACACCCAGTATAAGACCTTGACTGTTTGAATGTTTTTGTCTGAATAACTGTTTCTCATTTTCTTTTAGTTATTTTTTTAATACCCTTAATTTTAGGTTTATCAACTTAACTTCGGTTTGTCATAATAAATATTTAATTATTTTGCATAAGGTTCTAATAAGTCTTATGCAATTTAAAATTTGAAAAGGGCTAGTTAAGTTAGTTGTTCTAAACCTTTTTGACTCAGATTTTATTTAATGTTCAGCAATTTTTGTTTTCTTACAAATGATTCCAATGTAAAACACAGACAGTAATATGCATGTAGCTCAGATAGATTTCTTCTTGATTTTGATGATTTCAGTGATTTGTGAAAGTTCCATGTGGCTTAACTCTTCCTAATGATTATAAATAACATGTCACTTTCAAAATATTTAAATGTGTATTATGAGTTTTAATTAGTTCTTTCACATTCAATGTTCCAGTTTCAATGAATTTCATATCAAGAGTGAACTTTTTTGGTTCTTTATAACTTGCACAGCTTTTCCGGGGACACACTGGGGCTTTGGTAGGATTTCTGTTGATCAAGTTTGCAAAAATGTGCTATATTCAATGCCTTGTTTTCAGTGATCCACCACTGGATGAAGCAGACATTCCTTTGGGAGAGTGGCTTTGTCATAGCTGCAAAGTGTCAGCTGTAAGTATTGACATTCCTTTATGATATCTGAAATTTGCTGCTAATCAGGAAATGATACAAGTTAAGTATTGTGTTTTATTTCAGGGTAAAGTAGAGAGCAAGACAAATTCAAATGCTATTTCTAAGATCGAAACCAAAGTTCCGCGAGAAATTAAAGGTATGTAAAAACATTTATTTCATGTTTATACAACCTTTGCTTCTCTTTTTTTCCATAAGTTGTAAAATCATTTTTGTAACTTGGTTGTTTACTCTATTCTCAGTTACTGATTTAAGTGTATCGCTTTTTGCATAATTATCTTGTTGCTGATTTTAAAGGGTAAATTTTCAAGAATAGAGCAATAAAAACAGGGTTTTGATGTGATTTTAATATTCTTATACTGAAGCACAGTCACTAATATTGATCAGTTCTGTTTTGAATGTGTGATAATAACTCAGATTACTAAGCACTGCTGCAGTACCGCATCTTTAATTTACATTACTGATATCATTTTAAGATGTAAAGCAGTTCAGCATAAAGCATTTGCACATTTATTTCTAGATTTGGCACCTGCAACACCTTGTAAGGGGCGCCTTCGTGGAAAACGAGAGGCAGCAGTAGCAGAATCTGCAGTAATTGAGAAAAAACCAAAGAAAGAAGATAAAAAGACAACAAATCCATTTGATTTATTAATAAAAGCTGCATCATCAATGAATCCTAAGCAATTTGAACTGCCACATGAACTGAATGTACCTGTTCCTTTTCCAGGGACTGATAAAGGTAAGAAATTCTATCCTTTTCCTGAAAGCTTAGTAGAAAGGCAGTTGCTCCCATCCCTGTTTGCTATCTTTGAAATCAATAAATGATTAATATAAATAATGAGTTAATGTAATGGTATCATTAATGAAACAGAAGGTGATGTAGTTAAGATTAAAAAATGATGCGCAACTGAAAACCTCCCTCTCCTCTCTAAATTTAATTATGGATTACCTTAAATTGATAGAAGTAAGAACCTTATCATTTAGTGAAGTGGCTTTTTTACTTTCTCCACACGTACTATGTACATAGTGTATAGAGAAAGTATTGTAATGCACCCAAAAATTTGATACCGAGATTTCACCAGAAATATCTGTTTTGAGATCACCTGATTCCAAAAAGAGCATTTTTAGAAACATGGCCATCTGTGTCTGTGAGCAGCATAGCTCAAAAACGAAAAGACCGTTAAAAACCAAACTTGGTATTTAGGTTTGGTATCTTCCAAGGATGCGACACAAAGATTTTAAAGAAAATCCCCCCACCCCCAACTACCCTTTACATGGAACTTTTTTGAAAATTTTTATTTTCTCAAAAATGACTCTAATGATTTTGATTAAAATGTCATATATTAAAGATATTTACACAACAAATAAAATGTATATCTTGAATTTTCTGGGTATAGCCTCTGAAGACTGCTTTATTCTGGATGAATTTTACGGAATTTTGCATAACTGCTAAATCGTAAAAGATGGACATAAAGTTATCACATGGAAAATATAGAGCACATTAAAACACACAATTTATGTTATATACATTTTTTTCGTGGAGTTGATCGTTTTTGAGATATTTCTTGTTTTTGGTTTCAGCCTTGAAAAACTTTTACTTTTCTCATACAGGAATTTGTCAACTCCTGCCTACACAAACAAAGGAACTTCAGTCACATAGCAAACAGCTTTTGACTATTACTTTAACCTATGGTACTCCCTTATTTCCTTCTAATAACAAGGAAGCAAGTAATAAGACTATTTCTGCTAATTTTTGTCAATTAGCATAAGTAAATAGAAGCATAAGTTTATTTAAGAATAATTTGTTGCAGAGATGTAGAGAAATTCATGTGAATGGAGCACATCAGATTATTTTTTCTTTGTCTTTCTTCTTTTGTTTAATTTGTTGCATTATTTTTTTGATTTTATTTTTTTTTTTAGTTATAGCACTCAAGGTTATCAGTTTATCAAGAACTTTAAATATCTAGGATGCAAGTGGTTTAGTAATTAAAATTAGGCTTGATTTTATATGAATTTCTTGAGCATTTGTCAGGTTTTGAGTTGTATGAACTTTGTGCTACATATACTTACTTGCTCCTCATTTCATTGTTCAAGGCAAATCTAAGACATCAACCATGATGTAACATTATAATCTGAATCCCTTAGTGCTAGTACATGCCAGCATCACAGCCAATCAAAGAGGACATGCAGTATTTTCATAACCAAGAATTGTAGGCAAAACTGTGCTGTCTAACAGCACATTGGTAAATCTTTCATTTGTGTTGCACATGGCATCTACATTGATGCTAGGAACTGCTTTCATATTGGTGTATTCATCTTGTGCTTTTGCCTTCTTTACTGGCTTGTTCACTATGCACGTGTGAGTGGGGTTGATATGCTAAACAGTGAATTGTTTGATAAATACTAAACTTGATATTTAAGATCAGCATCTTCAAAGGAAGTAACATGATTTTCAAGAAATCCCAATGAACTCATTGTTATTTTTTACGAGTACTTATTTTAAATCTTTCAAATTTGAGAAAAGCAAAATTCATAGTTCATTTTAATAAACTCTGATACACAAAACACAATTAATAAAATTACATTTATTTGATTATATTAAAACTTCCTTCATAGTATGAACCTACTACTATATCATATGTTTTAACTTCTTTGCCAGTATGGATGGAAATCTTTCAGCCATATATAGATGCCCTTCAATTATGAATGAAATAACTTTGCATGCATCTTAGAGTAGTGTTAATTTAAACTGTTGTTTCGTAATTAACTTGTGGACAGTGATATTTATTATACACCTAATAAGTGTTCAGTGAAACAACTTGAGCATGCCGTGAGTGAGTTTGACTTCTGTTAGCATAATGTTTCATATATGACTTACATGCTACATATAGATATTTTTCGCTCCTGCTCATTATATAGCAATCAGTTTTTCTAATATATTGCAAAGGGTAATATTTTGTTTATTCCAATTAAAACAATGGCTATATGAAATTAAATTAATTTTATTTGTTAATGACATAATCTATTGCCAAGGTCATCATCATAGCCGGTGTGCTGGAATTTTGTCCCACAGATTTCTTTACATGCCAATAAATCTACTGACATGGGGGTATCGCTTTTAAGCACACTTAAAAACCATCGGACTGGGCCGGGTTTTAACATGCGCGCTTGAGTTCACAAGGCCAGCCAGCACCTAACCTACTGAGCTATCTAGACTGACGAGGGCTATAAGAAGCCTATGGACCATCCAACAATTTATTATTCTTGAACAAGCATTCCCTGAAGTCCAATAGACCAAAATATCATCACTAAATTTTACAACCACTGACTGAAATGAAATGTTTTATTTATGGACACTCTCTAACTGCTGTGGTTCTCAGCGTCCCATTCTATACTGGGCGTGAAAGGCTGCCTCTTTTGCTCAGAGGCCTCTCTATCAGGCTTGAGCTACTTTTACATGCTGTAAATCTATGACACGGGACCCATGGCTTTACTTTCCTTCTGAAGGAAGCCATGCTAAGGATTTTTATGCCTAAAAAAATCCATCTTCCGCCAGGTTTGAAACCACGACCTTGGGTATATGAAGTTAGCATGGTAACCATTACACCACAGAGTGTGTAACAATAACATCCACAGCAATATGGACTTTGAAAACTTATCTCTAAAACAAAAAAAAATCCTTCACCCATTCACAGCGAAGAGATTCACACTGCAATATCAAACCTACAGAACAGGAAAGCTTGTGGCCCGGACGGCATTTTCAATGAACACATTAAATCATCAGTCGAGATCCTACTCGCAGCACTGACAGAACTGCTGAACCTATGTCTGCAAACAGGCAACATCCCAACAACGTGGAAGACCTCAACAATTAAAGTACTGTAAAACGGCAAAGGAGACTCGTGCAACCCTAATCAATATTGAGGGATTGCCTTAGAAAATAACCAGCTGAAACTATTGACAAGACTCGTCACTCAAAAAATCACCTAAGAAATAGTAGAATCCCCGAAGAACAATTTGGCTTTAGAAAGGGAAGAAATATGATTCAAGCCATCAAGAACGACCTAGACAGCATAGAGAGGGCCCTATGTTTGCCAAGAGGCAAATTCCATGCAGCGTTTATTGACTTCTCAAAAGCATTCCACAAACTAAACAGGAACATTATCATCTTGAAACTAGAGTTCATAGCCGGTACAAACAAGGACCACACATACCTGATCTACAATATACTTCAGAGCAATAACATACAGATCTCGGACAACGTAACCACATCAGCAATTATCAGTAAGACATTTGGGTTCTGCAGGGAGACCCTCTCAGACATACAGCCCTCTACTTTCACTAATTATTTTCAATAGTTGTTTACACAATATAGGCATATACCTTATGTTAGTCATGAACCCATGTTTAGAATCACTGCACATACTGCATAAAGTTGATTAGGAAAGCACACCAACTCAGGTGGCAAACCTATCTTAATTAAACAAGTGGTCTTAGGTCATACAAAGTTGTTTTCATCATCTCTCCTGAGATTTGACAGCAGAAGAATAAGAGTAGTTGCTTTAATATAATATTTTTTATGTAAAACTAATATTTATTATAAATACATGGAAAAACATTTCATGTTTTCTTGCATGATTAGTTAAAACAAACCTTTAAATATCATGGCCTTCTAAATGATACTATGTCTAACTGTTGCCAACTATTGATTGCGGAAATAATAATCAACACTACTTAACCTAGAAAATTCAGTAAGAGTTAACCAAAGATTAACTATATTTTATTAATTGAAGCCAAGAAAGGTTTTAATAACAGAAACATGTTCCAAATTGTTTTCATGCAATGACCTTTTTTGTCATTGCCGTTGACTTTTTTCTAATTATAACCCCAATCTTTCAACACATATGTGATCTGTGATATTGAAGTTTCTACTGCTTGAAATGATATACTCACAAAACTGTTGAAATTGATTCCAATGTGTTTTGGGATTGGAATCATTTAGAAAATAATAAGTATGTTTTTTTGAAGCTTGGCCAAATCCTGAGTTCACCATCTGTCAATTTGCTGCTGAACATTGACGTTGTAATGACTGCATACTGAGTTTTAGTTAATATTTCAGAATTGATGAGACATCTTATCAAATAAGATGCTTCCTCTAGTGTGGTGTTATCGCCTAAGGCAAGTATAATTCCTCAAAATTTAACATTTTCTTGTATTAAATTGGTTCATTTTCTAATGTTATAAAAATGGAATAGTCAAATTGCCTGGACTGCAACAAGTTTTATTTAGAAAAACCAAAGAATACTTAGAAACTAGATCAAGGAGCATTTTAGAAATATCAAGTTTAAACAGGGCAATAAGTTGAGTAGCATTGTATTTCTGGAAAGATCATCACAACATTGAAAAAACTCCAAGATTACAAAATATGCAAAAAATAAGTTACAATTGGAAACTTAGAAGAAATTTAAAATGTGAAATAGAGGTCATCACAGAATTTTGAAGTTCCAACTGGCAATGTGCTCTCAACAAGAAGGACCCTATCTGTAACACTTTCTGATGCTGGCAATTAAAACAAAGATGATTTCAAGCAATATGCCTTTTTAAGATGTTCAATAGTCAGTAAGTTGTAATGTATTTGTGTAACTACCAACTTAAAATTAGTAATAACTTAATTTTTTCTTTTATTTCAGTTCCTGGTCCAAGCAAAATAACTTCAAGGCGAAATTCTATTGTGAAGAAAAAGCCTTATGAGCTGGACAACGGACTGGTTCCATTGCCTGCTAAGGTTTGCTTTGAATGTAGGAGGTAAGAAAGAGAATTTACTCTTTTTTGTTTACCATTTGGTTGAACAGTATTGATTATTTTGAAGAAATTGATTAAAATTGGCTAACGGACTGGTTCCATTGTCTACTGCTTTGAATGTAGGAGGTAAGAATTTACCTTTTTTTGTTTACCATTTGGTTGAACAGTATTGATTATTTAGAAGAAATTGATTAAAATTGGCTAATATTAGTTAGACCCATACTGTACACAAAACAAATCTTGTAGCAATACCATTCAAACTATTATTGGGGCAGAAAATAAAATATTACTTGAGGCTTTAGAAAGTTGTATTGTAATCCTAGTAGTAGAGGTAGTGGTTGTATCAAACCTAATAAATCCTCTTTTTAATAATTTTAGAGGAGAATAAGAAATAAATTATTAAAGCATCTCAAAATAATTTGAGATCACGTTGTAGTTTACCGGGAAACATGCGTGTTAGTTGAGAAATTCAATGCTATTCTGGCATGTTGCCATGGTAGCTCAGTGGCAAAGCAACCAGTTAGAGATTGGGAGATCCGTGGTTCAAATCCCGGCTATGTCTGACTCTACCTCTCCAATACCTCCATTACTATATGCATAGAACGTGTAGAATAAGTAAAAAAGATTAGTAATATTAACATGTATTGTGTAAGGTGCAGAAACTTCATTATTTGTAAAGAGAGCTTTAACAGCAAGTGCATTTTTGAGGTATTTAGCAGCTGTACTAAGCAATAAAAATAAGGAAAATCAGATGATTCTATTGGTAATAATAAATACCTGTTGCAAAAGAGGTTATATGCTGCATAAAAATTAATCATAACTAGCTACCGCAAATTGAGTATTTTGAGGCTGAAATATGTGATTGCAGCAAAT
Source organism: Hymenopus coronatus (assembly GCA_030762935.1). Taxonomy (NCBI): domain Eukaryota; kingdom Metazoa; phylum Arthropoda; class Insecta; order Mantodea; family Hymenopodidae; genus Hymenopus; species Hymenopus coronatus. Next base: position 126,819,617 of record CM060888.1, on the reverse strand, counting down.
AGAAGTATCTAATCTGTATTATTTTATATGCATGTTTTTATGATTATCTGCCTTCAGTGACAGCCAAAAAGAATGGCTTCTAAACTGTTGGAACAGAATGAATTCAGATTCTGACAGAGGCTTGTAGAAAATAGAAGGATGATGTGTACTATAAGCCACATGTTTGCAAGTTTTTTTCATACCACACAACAAAAGAATGATTGACTCGGCAGGACTTTCAGTGGTCTATTCATGTGACATTACTATCTTATTCTTGATGTGCGCTGTTGAGGACTTCTATCAACGTATTTCCCGATTTGGTTCAAGAGTTAATATGGATCCATGTTGTACTAATACTGCATACTAATAACTCAATAAAAAGTTTAAAAAATGACTGAATGTATATCTGATAAACAGGTCAAGATTCATGGACAATGTGCTTAAGAATCTATGGGAAATCGCTTGTTATGGTCTGCGTAATTTTTTGAGGCATTGTGCCAAATTGAATTCCAAATAAGAATTCCTTCTATAAAATATTCCAAATCTGTATTTCATAAAAGTCTGAGTGGTAAAAGTCAGACAATTCTAAGAATATGTCAAAGAATAAACCACAATAAAGGGCAAAATACGGATCAGGGTTTCACAAAGTTTTGATCACAATACAATAACGGGACATGCAATAAATAGGTCCATATTTTACTTAATGTACAGGGCCATTAGATTAAGTGTCAATGGTGTTAGTGGCGCACCACTCACTGTTTCATTTCATCCCACTTGAACTATCTTATGCATCAAAATAAATAGAGTAATTAGAATGAATGGACAAGACCAACCAGTATCATTATTATTTAATTACAATATTGAATCCCCGTTACACTACTTACTTTTTCAAAGCTGATGATGGAAATGTTCTTCTTGTGCATGAAGGACAAGCATTGCAGCATTAAACAGATTATCGTTAGCATGTTGTAACTCTTCAGGAAATTATGATTATTATTTCTTGTATGTTATTTTCAGTTTTTGTAATGGGAAATATGAGATGTCACTATTTACATCCAAAGAAGAGATAAAAATAATTTTTAAAACCATAATAGTTGAGATAATTTCATTTGAATACAAAAATGTTTCATTTGAGGCTAATCAAGCGGGCTGCACCCCTACTCTGATCACTCTTGTTACCAAAGATGTCACTAAATGCATCCAAAGAAGAGGTAAAAAAAATCTGATGTTTTCCATTCACATGATTTTCTCTACATCTCTGCAACAAATTATTGTTAAAAAGCTAATGCTGCTAATCAAGAAAAAATAAGCAGAAATAGTCTTATTATTTGCTTCCTTGTAAGTAGAAGCGAAATAAGGGAGTACCATAGGTTAAAGTGATAGTCAAAAGCTGGTTGCTATGTGACTGAAGCCCTTTGTTTTTATGGCCACGAGTTGACAAATTCCTGTATGAGAAAAGTAAAAGCTTTTCAAAGCTGAAACCAATAACAAGAAATATCTAAAAAAAACACGAAAAAATGTATATAACATAAATTGTATATTTTAACATGCTCTACGTTTTCTGTGTGGTAAGTTTTTGTCCATCTCTTACGGTTTAGCAGTTATGCAAAATTCCGTAAAATTCATCCAGAATAAAGTAGTCTTCAGAGGCTATTCCCAGAAAATTCAAGATAAACATTTTATTTATGTAAATGTCTTTAATATACAATATTTTAATCAAAATCGTTTTGAGCAATTTTTGAGAAAATCAAAACTTTCGAAAAAAGTTCCCTGTAAAGGGTGGTTGGGGGAGGGAGATTTTCTTAAAAATCTTTGTCTCGCATCCTTGTAAGATACCAAACTTAATACCAAGTTTGGTATCCATCTGTCTTTTCGTTTTGGAGCTATGCTGTCCACAGACACACATGCACACACAGGATTCAGGGGGGCCCAAAACATGTATTTCCAGTGAAATCTCGATATCAAATTTTTGGGTGGAATGCAATACCTTCTCTATACACTATGTACATAGTACGTGTAGAGAAAGTAATAATTGGTAAAAGGATAAAAGTTGAGAGAATTTTATTTGGATAGAAAATATTTCATTTGAGGCTAATCTACTGAGCTGCAATCTTGTATCACTTATAATTTACCTTGCATTCGTTCATCCCTCAATTGAGGGTAAAACTGCTTCAGAATTAGGGCATTAATTGCTATAGATATCAATGTGGCCAGTTATTGTAGTCAGACTCTCAGCAAACCAAACATTGAGCTTAGTATCATGCAGCAGTAGATTTTTTTGCGAGTTAAGTGAAACATACTTTATTATTAAGTCTTGAGAAGGAATTAGGGACCTTAGTGCAGACTGGAGCTCTGAGATAGCAGTGCATGTTTGCATGTTACTAGAAGTGTTGACACTATATCTGGTGGCACTGTATATTGAGGTCATGCACTACCATGTGCGTTGCATTAACTGAAAGACTGTGCAACATGTTTTTGACCCAGAATATTGCATGACTTGTGTCTTATGGTATATACTTTCAATAAATTCAAATGCACTTCCAGATTGTGTCATGCAACACCAATTAATAGTTTGCATAAATGGAGACTCATTTGTGAAAGAAAAATATTTGATATTGGAAAGTCAGAAATAATAACATATTGCCTAATTCCAGAGTATCGCATCAGGTGCACAAGTTAAGTTTCAATGCAATGAGGTAAACAAAACAAAGCCAAATAATTGGTTTACCTTCACAAGATACACCACTTGTAAGCACACTGCTGGCTCTATATTGAGTTAGCTAACTTATAGCAATGTAACAAGGAAGAAATTCTTTGGCCAGCTCATACCATAATATAACATGTCACTATACAGCGTATGGTTTTAGAAGGCATATAAGCTGAGCCAATGCTTGATAAGCAGGTAAAAGAATAATTTGGTGCCCGTTTTCTACTCATACTTATATCCCGGTGTTTTGTGCTGTTTAACTTTTTGTAATAATTCTGCTGTAGTTTCAGAAGGGTGGAATGCTATATTGTTACGTGTCAGCCAGTCCTGAATGTCTTCTTTTTGGAATTAGTAGAGGGAGGCTTATCTAAGATTTTAGAATGGTAACTTGCATTATCGATGACAATGATTGACCCCTCTTCTAAAAAATTTAAAAATTTGTTTATGAACCATTCTGTGTACGAATCTGCGTTCATTTCAGAGTGATAATCAACCTTTTTATTCCCTTGTCTGGAACAGAAAACCCACTTACTCTCGGGAATGAATCCTATTTGTGCAGAACCTGCATGACAAATTAGAAGTCTATTTCCTTTTCCTACAGGTATCTTGAGCCCACATATTCCTGTCGAATCTTGCCATATGTTTTGCTTGCAATGATTCTGGTTTACCCACATCTCATCAAGATAAAAAATGGGGCGAGTATCTCCAGATTCCCTAAGCATGTGTATAGTTCTTAAAACTTGTATTCTCACAGCAATAATATTGCCCATTTCTAGCAAAGAATTTACAGCCATCGTTAGTTTTTCTGTATCTGAAGCCCAAACTTTTCAGTATTAATCCCATTGAAGTGGAGGAACCCATATACCCTCATAATATCAACCAGCATTTTAATAGTGGGGTATTCACCATTGTCATACATTTCATATATTGTGGGGCAAAATACATCTTTTTAAAAATTTTCTAAATTGGAAATACTGTTTTGCTTTCTGGCATGCTTTCCTGGAGATTTAAACAAAGGTTCGCCAATTTTTGTATTAGATGCTTTACCCTCTTTCACAATGCGCGACACGGTATGTACACTAACGTTGCATGCTTTAGCCATGAGTTCCTGGCTTTGTGAAACATTTATTTGATCACGCACTTCCTTAGATGACAATTCCTTAAAGAAAGAGTACACTTTAAAAATAATATTTCTGGCCTGGGAGCACAGTACTTTGTCCTTAGTGCCTGCAGCGCTGATACCAGGTTTTGAAAGTACATTGTTAACACTTCACTAAACACAGCATGTAAAAATAAACACTTTATGCTTATTGTCACAGTTACACAAAGCACTTAATTTGCCTTAAGCAATAGTCACTAAGCGAACTTAAACGAACATGCGCACACACTTCTGCACTGCAGTAAACAGTGTTCAATTAATTTATAAAGGAAATACTGCAGTTTAGACCCTTACTCCATAAATGCCTCTTTGACTACTGCTTAATGAAAAGATATAACACACGGGCATGATTAGAGTTGGCACATACCGTAAACAAAAATGTGGGAGTAAACAATGTTTATTCCTAGAACGATAACTTGGGAAGTATACAAAGTAGAAACATGGTCTTTGGACAGGCTGCTTCAAAATTTTTGACGCATATACCTAGGCACGTTATAATATCGAATTTCCAGTAGCCATTTGGGGCATATGAAAGAGAAGAAGCTCTGTTACTTATACTTGTGCCATAGGCAACACTGCATGTCTATGATAGGCCAGTCGCTCTAGGCGAGCCCCTCCTAGTACTGCCTCATATGCCTTCTAATTCTGAACATTGTTTAATGTGCTGCTACTATCTCAGTTAATTTATTTCCAGACAGTCTAAAAGCATAAAAGCTGAAGCTCCTAAAATACTAGACATATAGTGTTACATGATATGCTGTAGATCATTATTTTCAAGTTTAAGGAAAAATTGTTTGTTTTTTTTTTCATTTCCTTTACTGTTTCAAATCTTTGATCCAAACCATTTACTGTAAGTTTAATTTGTTTTTTTTAATCATACTAGTTTATGTCATTTCTTTGTTTTTAAATTCTTTTTGAAAGTCCTTTAATTATGTATTTAATTCCTATGAGTACACTAATTATAGTGTCTAAGTATTGCCATTGTTCTTTTCTTTTTACATGACCGCTAAAAGAGCAATGGAATTATATGTATAGAAAAGTTATGCATAGCAAACTACCAGAAATATTTGTAATAGCACTTTCATGGCCGGCACATTTACAACGCTCTTTCTGTATTCACTGCAGATAACAAAAAAATAATCAATTTTTGTTTCTGATGTTCAGTAGTAGACACTTGATTAATATTTTGTTTGCATAGTTTAAAACAAATTGTTTGTTTTGGTCTGATTCAGACATTGCTTCATTTTAATTTAATGGGTATGTTTTGACACTTGAAGCTGTAAAATGTGAAGCAAATTAGGCAATGTTTTAGTGATATCTAACTGACTAGTTTGATCCAAATCAAGTACTACATTTTTTTCAGCCTTTGCTTCCCTTTTTAACTGCTACTGCATTGAAATCTGACAATTTCTGTCTACAGGAGTTGTAGGAAAGCACCATTAATAGCTTGTGACTACTGTCCTCTTCTTTTTCACCAAGACTGTTTAGATCCTCCCTTAACATTTCTACCTGCAGGCAGGTGGATGTGTCCAAATCATCCAGAGCAATATTTGGTAAGTCCATTTTCTAGAAAGTTAGTATTTTGAACTTCGTATATCTTTTGCCATGCATTTTATTCTATAATTTCATTGAATAAAGGCACCTTCTAAAGCAACTGATTCATGTAGAATAGTTTTGCAAAATTATGTAAACTGTTTTTAAAATATTTTCTCTGTAATGTGCTGCTTTTGATGAACTCGTGGCTGTTTTCAAATTTTTGTTACTCTCATACAGCTAGCACTATAAAAGTGCAAACTTATTTAATATATATAGTCTCAAAGTTCTATGAACATTAAAATAATTGGAAAGATTCAGAATTGTCTGCTGGTGAACCATGAACAATGTATATTCTCAAAAAATCAGAAAAGTTAAAAATGTTTGTTTTGATGATTTAAGGAAGTTTCTTCAATTAATTTTTTACTATATACTTACATCTATGTTTTTCAGGACCAATTGCTAACATCTTGTAGTGTGACAGAGAGAGTAAAACTGTGGGATCGATATGCTGGGCCTATTGATCAAGATGCTATTAAAGTTGAATTTATTCGTAAAGCCAAAAGAAAATATCCCCCATTTCGATTTAAGGTTAGGTTACCTCCAAGAAATACCGTTAGGGTAAGTATATAAATTAGTTGTTTAAGTATTTGTAACATACATTTGGAAACCATTTGTCAACATCAGCATTTTATTTGTTTATCATTCAACATTATCTGCTGTAGAATTTACAAAGAACACATAAAAATTTCTTAACGAAGTAAATTGAACACCTTGATACTATTTAGTACTCAACATAACAATCAACTTGTTACATTCCCATCCTTGTTTCATACACTGCTATTCTATATGTTTGATGATAAAGCATGCATAGCTACTAATATTGCATTTTCAAGATTAGAACCGAACCCATTTCCATTGTGTGACAGAAGTGTGTCTTATTCACATTCAAGTTTCTAATGTCAATTGGGGCGATTTATATGGGTAAGAGTTTCTCCTTTATTGTGAGAATGTCTGGCTGCTATAAGTTTTTTGGGCCTGAATTCATTTAATACCATCCAGTATGACCTACCTGATTAAAGGAAAAGAAAAGAGAGAGTATTGCACATGCCTTTTTATCGTGTTTGTTTTGTTAAGTAGTGTATACTTACGTGTGCTGTCATACTCTTGCAGAATTCACCCTTAAACATTGTCTTTAAACATTGCAAATAAAAAGTAGAACTATATTAATGTGATAACAATGCAACTTGCATAATAAATGGAGTAGGAGTAGGATAAGCTTTATGATTTTTTTGTTCTGTTGAATTGTTAGAAATATGGGAAATATATTCATTGTATTCCTAACTATAGAGTTATAGTATGAGACAAAAAACGTGTATATGCAAGTTAAAGAGGAATTGCTTGATTTTGGATGTCTGTATGTACTCAATTAAGCAGTGGTTGAATAAGTAGATAGTCTTTTAGGTATATAGGATGCAGAAGTATAGGCAGGAGTTTCACCTTCTCATGAAATGGATGATTTGGCTCTTGAGAGTGATTAATTTTCATTAGATCTCAAGCCTGTGTTGAGAATCAGTATACATTTATTAATGCACATTCATTCATTTCACAGTTTTATCAAATTCTAATAGATTTTTGTATAATATCAAGTAATCTGTCTTATTAGGTGATTTATTGGATTCACTCTACAATAAAAGTTTGGGGTTGTATTGATTTCATTATCCTTATGTTTGTCATCTTTACCTCCATGTGGAAGGAAGGCAGTAAGTGAAGTAGAAATTTGTCTACCTCAAGTTTGGGGTCCTCACTTCGATGTTGCCTCTTCTTTCGATTCTTGTGATACTGCTGAGTACTGGAATGATGTGTGCCCTGGCAACTTGTGCCTCAGTAGTAAAACATTGATTAAAGAATATTATGCAGGAATGGAGATCTCATGTGTGGATCATGAAAACTTTGATAACTATCTACTTCATGCTAATCGAGATAAACACTGGCAGAAATGGTGTAAGTAGAAGGGAAATAAGGGAAAACACAGGCTAAATTGACAGTCAAATGTTTTAAAATATGGTTGCCATGGAATTGAAATCAGTTTCTTTGCATAACCAGGAGTTGACAAGTTCTTCTATGAGAAAAGTTTTAAGTATTTTAAAACTGAAACCAATAACAAGGAATATATCAAACGGTCAGCTTCACGAAAAAAATGTGTATGACACAAATTGTGTGTTTTAACGAGATCTACATTTTTTGTGGCGTAATTTTTTGTCTGTTTCTGAAGGTTTACCAGTTATGCAACATTCAATAAAATTGATATACAATAAAGAAGTGTTCACAGGCTATTCCCAGAAAATTCAAGATATACATTTTATTTGCCATGTAAATATCTTAAATATAAGAGATTTTAATCAAAACTGTTAAGTCATTTTTGAGAAAACCAAAATTTTCGAAATGTTTTCCACATAAGGGGTGGTTGGGGGTTGGAAGGATTTTTTTGAAAATATTTGTATCTCAACTTTAGCAGATGCTGAACTTAAATACCAAGTTTAGTATTTAAGGGACTTTTTGTTTTTGAACTATGCTGCCCTCCCCCCCCCCCACACACATGCACACACACACACACACACACACACACACACACACACACACACACACACACACACACACACATGCATTTTTCTAAAAATGCTTTATGTCTTTCTGGCGAAATCTCGCAATGGAATTTTTGGGTGCAATGCCCTCTCTACATAGTAAATGTAGAGAAAGGAAAAAGGTCTAAAATATAAATTGTTGTCAATGAGATCTACATCTTTCTCTTACTTACAAGAGTCATCCAGAATGAGGTTTTAGAAGCTATTGTATACATATTACGTTTGTTTTGGCAGTATCATAAACATATGGCATTTTAATAGAAATGGTTAAAGCTAATTTTCAGAAAATCAAAAAAATTTAGAAAAATGTCATGCACTGATAGTGGGGGGTGGGGTATTTTGTTGAAAATCTTTGTGTCACATCCTTGGGAGTTTGGTATTTAACAAGCTCTTTGTTTTTGAGCTATGCTGCCTACATGCATACGCACACTCTCTTTCACTCTCACACATCCTCACTTTCTTACTCTCCTTCAGAAATGCAGCAATCTGGACACTGACCAATTTAGCGACAAAAATCAAATCACTAAACATACTGTTCCACCTAAGTAGCTATCTAGAGAAGCAGGATTCAACTCAACCTAATTTCTGCAACACTGTCTATTGGACAATTCAGTACAACAATAAATTGTGCATGGCCATCAGCATTGGACACTTAACCAACACATGGATCTGAGAAGTGTAGAAACAAAGGAGTTGAAAGTACTACTTTCAAAATTAAAAAGAGCCACATTTATCTCAAGTATAGACTTTGTCTCTTCATATTTATAAGTGAAATTAGAAGAGAATGTAATGGGAACACCTTTTTTCCTGTTTAATTTGAATTCAAAGTCATGCCCCATGCCCTTCAGCCTGAAGTAGTTGGGAAATGGAATTTTGATAGCCATCAGTGCTATGTTTAGTGACACACCACTGAGTTTTAATCCAATATGTACATAGCATTCTAAGTGTTAATAGTCATTTTAAGACCGTCTAGCACAAATAAACTAGGTGTAATCGAAAATAAGGAAAATGGTACGATGGCCAATTTAGAAGATTTGTGTTAAGGAAGTCAAGTTTCTCAGGTACGTCAAAAGTGAAAGAGGAATTATACCACATCTAGATATGACCAAGACTATCAAGGATATCACACTGACTCATAATATCAAACATGTCTGATCTCTCTTAGGAACTTTGAATTTCCAGAGAAACTTTATTCCATGTTACATAATGGGAATTAAAACAACACGAGACTTGCTTAAGAAAGGAGATAGGTGGATGTAGGGGAAAAAAAAAAAAAAAACATCGGAAAGCATTTGTCAAAATAAAATAATTTACAAAGGCCAATCTCCTCGAGTAGCTAAGAGACGGCCTTTTCTTCAAAATATGCAGTAACAAAAACTGCTCTTTATTACGCCATCAAATAACTCTTTATATCTTCCACGGATTATAAATGAGAATGTGTTCACAAACAAATGTCTTTATTTGATGCTTTTGCAACAGTTTTGCTGCATAGCTTTTTTTTTGACGCTCGCTGCAGCGGTGGCTATTACTAACATTCCCAGTTTCCCATTGAAACTCACTTCAGCCACTGCACATTGCACATTAATAGTTGTAACTGAACTGATTGAACTCACACTCTCTCTCTCTCTCTCTCTCTCTCTCTTTCTCTCTCTCTCTCTCTCTCTCTCTCTCACACTCTCTCTCTCTCTCTCGCTTAAAACTTAAAATTTTGTTAAATATCAAACTTGGTATTTAAGTTATGCTAATCCCATTGAAATAATTTAAATAATGGAAAATACAAAAACAAAGAAGGCCTAGAGGAGGGATCTACACAAGAATAAAAGGCATGTAATCTATGAACTTTATATCTTAAGTCAAATCCAATTTCAACACATTTACTTAATAACAATATTAACAATTTAAAATACAAAGTGTTAATTCCCCCACTTGTAAAACTTAATACGGCAGTAGCTTTAAATAATAAATGCTTGCACAGAATTACAAATTTGAGTTTACATTGCCATTTAACTGTTTCTGGTCAATTAACAAAATGTATGATTCTCTGGTTGCAAACAAGGTCGCTTGTTGACTAAACTTACCCATTATGGAATTAGAGGGAAAATGCATGATTTCCTCTCTTCGTATTTACAAAACCGAACACAATGTACAGAAATATACTGGAAAAATGGAAATTGCTTAAATAAATGCAAATCAAATTATGAAATGGTGAGAACAGGAGTACCACAAGGATCGGTCTTGGGTCCTCTTCTATTCCTAATTTATGTAAATGATATGCCTATTTCTCCAGAATATAATCTCATTTCCTATGCGGATGACACATCTTTTATATGCACGGACAAAGAATTAAAGCAACTCGAAACCAAGGCCGCATCATCCCTTTTAAAACTCTCTGATTATCTGAATGCAGCTCAACTCAAACTCAATATAGATAAAACTAAATGCATTCTTTTCCAACTTAGGGATCAGGAACAAGTGTGTAAGATAGAATACAACAATACACAAATTGAACAAGTAAACAACATAACATTTTTGGGAATTACAGTAGACAAAAACTTAAATTTCAATGAACACATAGATGACCTTTGCAAGAAATTAAACTCCCGGCTATACTTACTACGGAAAATAGTAAATCAACTAGATACTGACATGTTAAAACCAGTTTATTATGGAATGATCCACTCACTCATAGAATATGGGATTGAAATTTGGGTTGCAACATCCATAACCAATCTAAATAGGGTATTAGTGATTCAAAAAAAATGTCTAAGATGCATGTTTGGTCTGAGACAGCATCACTCCGTAAAAGAGGTGTTTAAAACTTCAAAAATCTAACAGTTGTATCTCTATATGTCTATAAGATCATTTTGTTAGTTAGAAGAAATGAGATTAGAAATAATCAAAACAAAGACTATTATACATATAATACAAGGGGAATAAATAATTACCATAGGGTGTGTACAACAAAATCTGCAACAAACAAAGATCCATATATCAGAGGGGCCATACTCTTCAATAAACTTCCACAATACATAAAAACTGAACAGGGTAACTCATTTAAAACATTGTTAAAAAAATATCTATTAAGTAAAAGTCTATACAGAATTGATGAATTTTAAATTTGAATATATATATATCAGAATATGTTACTGTATAAATGATATGACAAATTGTAAATAGTACTTTAAAGTGTCTTTTGTTGAAATTGTATGCTTGTTTTTAATGATATGCAAAACTGTAAATAGTACTTTGTTATATGACATTGTAATGAATGTTTGTTCTACACACTTTTTATGACGAAGCCTGAAACATGTATACACTGTCTATAGGTGAAAATAAATTATTATTATTATTATTATTATTATTATTGTCTAACATCTAAACCAGAAGCCTGTTGATGTAGAGTTAACTTGTAATGGATTATTTTACAATTCGCTGTTATAATGTGATATGGAATTGCTTATAAATTCAATAGATTAAAAAATAAACTAAAATCTGATCACAACAAAAATGTGGTTGCTTTTGGTGTATCTGTTGATTTTTACAGAAATCTGTTTTTATTCTAGGTCCCGCAAGCAATAAAGGAACATTATAGATGTCCACCTCCCCTAATACCTTCACTTAGAGATGTTTTACGAGGAGAACAATATGAAAAAGCACTTGATTTTAAAATGAAACGTGAAAATATAGAGATTAAAAAACCCACTATGGAAGAACAAGAACAGGTAGTATATCATGTTGTTTTAAAGCATTACTTTTATTTAAATTCAATCTACCAAAGCAAAACTGCATAGTTAAAAATATGATTGACATTTCAAGACACAGTAAGTCCACTTATGGACATAAATAGTTTTAATCAAATTGGTACTCTGAAAAATGGACTACATTAAGCTATGGCATTGTTTTGATTCAAAACACAATTATTAGTAGTTAATAATTTTAGGCTTTGCCTCAAAACACAAATGGTCCAGCATCAAAATTAGTTTAAACTGGATTAAAATTTGTACAACTCAGTCGCTAATGTTTGTTACACCTAAAGTTGAATAAAAAAGTAAAGCTGTGAAAGCAAACTCCCAAACCTTCATAATAAGGTTTAATTGTATATCACCTGTTTTTTTGGACAGTGTATTGTCAAATGCTACAGGTTTGTTGCCCAGATTTGTTTTTTTGCTACCTTACAGTCCATGAAAATAACTTTTGAACTTCTAGGAGGTGGCTTAAGGCATAGTGAAAAGAAAAAAGGAGCCCCTGGAAAGGTAACTAGTTAAAAATACAATCTGATGTGCACCATTCACATGACTTTCTCCATATCCCTGCAACAAATAATTCTTAAAAAGCTTATAATTCTATTTACTTTATGCTAATCAGATAAAAAAATTAGCAGAAAAAATCTTATTTCTCGCATCCTTGTAAGTAGAAGCGAAATAAGGGACAACCGTAGGTTAAAGTGATAGTCAAAAGCTGGTTGCTATGTCAATGAAGTTCCTTTGTTTATATGGATAGGAGTTGACAAGTTCCAGTATGAGAAAAGTATACGTTTTTCATAGCAGAAACCAAAAATAAGGAATGTCACAAAAACGACGAACTCCACGAAAAAAAAATGTATATAACATAAATTGTGTGTTTTAATGTGCTCTACATTTTTTGTGTAGTAAGTTTTTGTCCCTCTCTTACGGTTTAGCAGTTATTCAAAATTTAGTAAAATTCATCCAGAATAAACTACTCTTCAGAGGCTATTCCCAGAAAATTCAAGATATACATTTCATTTGTCAGGTAAATATGTTTAATATCCGAAATTTTAATCAAAATCGTTAGAGCCATTTTTGAGAAAATCAAAATTTTCGAAAAAAGTTCCATGTAAGGGGTAGTTGGGAGTGGGGGGATTTTTCTCAAAATCTTCGTGTCGCATCCCTGGAAGATACTAAACTTAAATACCAAGTTTGGTATTTTACCGACTTTTCGTTTTTGAGTTATCATGTTCACAGGCACACACACACGGAGCTTTTTGTGAAAATGCTTTTTTTGGATATTGGGGACCCTAAAACATATATTTCCGGTGAAATCTCGGTATCAAATTTTTGGTGGAGTGCAATACTTTCTCAATACACTATGTACATAGTGCGTATGGAGAAAGTAAAAAAGGAGCCCCTGGAAAGGTAACTAGTTAAAAATAGAATTTTGTGATAAGATTTCTTACTGAATGGGTTTTATTACATTACTATTGATTATGTACTCCTGCTTTAATCTTCTGTGAATTGAATCCACTTAACCGATGACATATTGTTTCAGGTAATGTGATAGGGATCCAGAAATATTGAAGTTTGAACTGCCTTGTGGAAGGGAAAATATAAAAAAGCTATATCATATGCTTACTATCTTATCTGAAACAGGAAAAGGATCTACAGTATCCATCTCTAAATGATGGCATTCTCAGAAACAAAATTGAAAACTAAATAATGTGATTACATACTTCTGATACAGATGGATGTATCAACCCTTGCTAAAAAGAAGTGTAGCAGCTGATATTATATACTTCACTCAAATGCGATCGGTATATTGCACACTATAAAGAAAAAAGAAAGTTAGTCACTCTTCTAAATAATGCTTTGGTAATAGCTGGAAGGAGGTTGAAACCCTAAAATTTTCTCCTAATGTACTATATTTATCCAGTTACAAGATGACCCCTTTTTCTTGCAGAACCCCTTTTTCTTGCAACTTCTGATTAGGTGTCAACAAACGTGGCACCCATCTTGCACAGACCTTGTGAAAGCCCAAAACATTACTTAAAATATTACCTACACATTCTTTTGATGTGTTTACAGCCTTTGTGAAAGCCCAAAATATTATTACCTACACATTCTTTTGATGTGTTTACAGCCTCTACTATCTCAAACAACTTTAATCTGCAGTCTTTCAGTACTAAGCGATGAATTTTTTTTCAATGATCTCTGGAGTTGTCACTTCTACAGGATGGCCAGAGCGAGGCTCATCACTAGTGCTTGTACGTCATCTTTTAAACTCTGCAGCCCAAATTTTAATCATTGAATATGAAGGGGCAGAGTCTTTCAATGTACTGTTCATTTCCTCCTTGATTTCTTTAGGCGTTAAACCTTTCAAATGGAATTATTTAATCACGGCTTGTTTTTCCAAATCCTCCATTTTCGTGAAAACTCTAAATAAGATGTGATATAAACAACATATCTATTACAATGTCCATTACATTTAATTGTAATTTAAGTTAAGGTGGAAGTGTTCCAGACACATAGAAAAGCTTAACTCAATATAAACTTCCACCGTACGTTGTTTATATCACATCATACTTAGAGAAATCGAAATTATGTTACAGGAACTATTTGCTACCATCATTAGCCATCATCAGCCTTGGTGGTGGTTGGATAAACCTCTACATTAATAGGTTGTTTGACTTGTTGCCAGTTATCCTACTAATGCAAAGGTTCAACTGCACAAACTGGCAGGATTCTAGAGGTGTCTTTGATAAACAGTTTGTCAAAGTTATGGCATGTTTTCTGGATTGCACAACAATGGCCATAAATAAAAAGAATGTTGTCAGGTGTATGCTATTTTAATTCAGAATGCCACATTTGTATGCCAGAAGTTGTAGGAATGTAGTATTGGTGCACATTCCATACAATATTTAAGATTGTTGAACTCGCAACTTTGGCAAAATTGCCTGTTCATTGAGAGTGCATGCTGCTGATAACGTTGATTTCAGATCATAAGTAGTTAGCAAGAGCATTTCGCTCTAACATATTGGTGGGTGAGTCGATATAGCGCTAGTCATCAAATCCCAAGATACAATGTTCACACTGTTCTGAAGTTTCTATTTTTTAGTTTTTTATTTTTCTCAAATAGGTTTACAATTTGAGCAGCACTAATATAATTAGTTTACATTTCTGAAGCTAAGAAAATAAACCCCTCAGTATGAATTACTTTCAAAGCACTGTGAATAATATCTATGTAGCATTCAATATTAAGTGCATTACTTGTCAAAGAACCTGCATGGGTTAATGCAATAAACTAATCAGGTTTGTTGAAAACATTTATGTAAAGTGTGCTTTGAAACATAATATTTTTGGGGTGGAATAAAAAAAAACTGATTATTGCTTAGATTCGAACAGCAGTACTTTGAATTTACTCGTATGTAGCTATTATGCCGTTTTAACCACTTGAGCTACTGTGGTGCTGCGAAAATGCGCTTCTTAAAATCTTGTCACGTGACCACTGTGAGAATTATGAATTCCTAAACATTGTGCTCATATTGGAAAAGTACACACATTACGCATAAGGGAAGAAATTGTTTCAGACTAACATCCTAAGCTAATCTAAGCTACGAACTTCTGAACTCATGTTCTTTTTGGTGCCACATGATACCATTGTACATGCTTAAGTACTTCACTTACCAGGTGCCCATTGAATCAGATGAACAATTATTGACACAAAAGTTAGCTGCTTTTGGTGAGGGTCACAACACTCCCAAGAATTTTTGACAGGGTGTGAGGTTCGTTCTTTGTAGGTGCAACCTCTGCAGGGATGTTACAGGTTATCACATTGAACAGTCCTCAGTGATCTATTGTATTTTGTGCTTTGAATATTGTAATATTTCTCGATATCTCTTTCTATTTCAAATAGAAAGAGATATGTAGAGATGAAATGGTTGAATTCACTTTCCAAACTAAGACATAGTTCTTAATTAGTTTTATGAAGGTACTTGTTTTACTTCATTTCATTTCTATTTCATTTAACACAGTGATAATATTGTTTTGTAAATCATGAACTGTGCCCACAGTTATAATGTGTAAGTACATAACACATCAATGTAAGACACACAGTATTTTAGAAATTCCTTCGAGGGGCATGGAAAAGTATATCCTTTCAGGTGTTGAATGCAATTGTTATTGAAACTTTTTCCGTTACACCTACATGCTAATTGTACATTACATTTATTTTATTTGTCAGTATGAATAAATCATATTATGTAACCCAGCAAAATAGGAATGGCTCATTATAACAGGAGATAACACAAAAATAAATGTATCTATGAAGATTTGAACCTTCAAATGACTCAACATTTTAACCTGATGCCCACACACTTACTATAGCACCAAATAATGCCACTATGTCTACGTTCTCTGAAATCCGGGTGTTCACGTCGCGGTCCACTGCAATTTGATCAGTGGCATGCTAACTCATAGTACATTTTATGCTGTAGCAAAGAACCTATAGCCCGTAAGTTCCCTATCTCAAAATGTTTATCTTGTACTCCTCTGCAATCCTACCAATTTGTGTGGTTGAATTCTGGGCACCCTGTATATTCATAATCATGAACTGCAATTTGAGATGATTTTAGCACACAATTTTACCACCTTAGATTTCTAGAACGTGTTTCAAAAGGTCTTCCCTTCATCCATTGCAGGCAGGGAAAAAAAAGTGGTTTGTGTGCTAAAATCTGTTTATATATATATTCAATTCATTTAATTTTGATTATAAGTCTAGTATAGGTATATCCTTTTATTAATATTGTGGCAATGCCATCCATGTATGTGACTTTCACATTTGCTCTGGTATGAGGTGGTGGAGCTGGTATGTGAGACATCACAGTTGGATGCGTAAACAACAGGAAGAAAGGTACAGCTGTAATCAGAACCTTCAGGAATACAACTCTATTTTTCTACAAGCCTCAGCTTCCAAAAGTTTGTGACAATTTCTAGCTATAAAAGGAGGAAGGATTGCAGTGTGGTGTTATGAATTTTACTGAGTTGTGAGTGACTGGAATGTTAGCGCATATTGGTGCATGAGCCATGGAGGGTATGCAGACATAAACTCTATATGTTGAAATGGCAACAGAATCAAAACTGCATTTATAAACAATTTTTTTAGTAGATAAAGACATTGTTACACTGGTGTTAGTGGAATATTTATGTCAGAATGGAGGAAATGACAAAAAGTTTGTTGGCTGAAATGAAGGAAATGTAAATCGGAATGAAGGAGAAGATGGAATCTGGCATGGAGAAGTTGAGAAATGAAATAACAATTGTGAATTGCACATTGGAGAACATGGAAGAACTCAGGGAAAGGAGCTTGACCAATGTATTAATACCCTGGAAGGCCTTGGGAAATGCCTTAATGCCCTTGAAGGAAGAGCCGGGAACAGCACCAAGGAACTGAATGCCGTGGTGCAAAGAATGCTTGACGGGAGGCTTAAGGGTTTGAAGATTGAGGCAACAGGATGCAAAACATCATCTCGACACATAAAGCCACTCAAGTATGACAGGGCATCAACTTTTGAAGTATTCCACCGACAGTTCAGCACCATTGCCACCTATAACCAATGGTCAGAAGAAGAGGAAGCTGTACAACTGATAGCAAGCCCCAGGGATGGGTAGTAGAAGTACTGAATGCAATCCTGATGTCAGTGAAGAGGGAGGCCCTCAAGAACTGCTTTGGGAACCATCGCTTGGCTGCAGCCTGCCAGGAAGCTGCCTACTCCTTCATTGATGGGGTGTGTGATGTCAAGCTAAGACAGTGCCTGATGCTCGGTTACTATAAGATGATCCATGAGGCTTAATGACAGCGCTTGGAATGCGTGCCAAGATTGCAGCTGCACCCACCTCAAGGACTAGGAATAGTCGCTATAGCAGGGACAGCCTAGAGACGTCAGTAAAGTTCATTCTAGTTTGTGTTAGGGGTGAGGCCAGCCAGGACACCTAGCACAGAACTGTCCACACCAAGATGTGGACCGGGAAGCACCTGCACTTATACAGGAAAATGCAGGCCTGAGGAGGGAGCAGTAGGTGGCTGGGATAACTGAAAAGACCAGAAGTACTCAGTGCTACATCAAAAGGGGACCAACACAAGCGGTGTGAGCTGAGGATGTGGTTGACTCAGCACCTGATAAAGGACTATATCAACCGAGATGAGTGCCAGACACTGTGTGTGGGATGGGATGAGGGCACCTGTCTGCAACTGATAGGTGGTGCAAGGGGCATACCTAACTCTCATTGCCATCTCCTTGCTTGTCGCTGTGTACCTTAGAGGGATGGAAGACTGCCTCATTGCAGACAGCTGGATACAAGGGAAATGGTGTGCCGGATAATAATGGATACCATATAGCCATGACCATATCCGACCAGATGAAGCAGAAGGTTTTGCAGACAAGTAAACCAATTTTGCCCTATGAGATAATGACGGCATCTGGCAAAACCTTGCCAGTGGAGGTCTTGCTGGTATGGAGCACCATAAGTCTGTGGGTGTTCGTAACTAGGGTGGCTGAAGAGGTGATATTGGGATTGGATGCCCTCAGGAACCACAATGCGTTTGGTCAGTATTGACAGGAGGCTTTATGACTTGGCGAAGACAAGGCGGTGCTCCGGAGTTTTGATGCACATCTTGAGGTCCATAGGGTGACTCTGAAAGAGGGTGTGGTGACAGCTGGGGCTCCGTCTGGTAGACCAACTGTTGGGACCTTGTGAATCATCTGATTAATCAACACACCCAGTGTGTGAGCAAGGAGGTAACAACCGACAGGTGTGTTTTTATCGCCGAACCTGGACCAAGGGGCATGGCCCAGATTCGGACAGCCATGGGCAGGACCATTCCTTGTGGTGGAGGGGTCAATGAAGTAGTCAACTGCACCCGATGGAAAGAGGCAGATAGAACATTTGGATCGTTTAACATGCTATGATGGTGATGGTCAGGATGACCACCCTGAGGAGAGGAAGCAGCTGACAATGCCTTCCATGTATGTGGCCTCTCTCACTTTCACTCTGCATATGGAGGTGGAGCAGCATGTGAAACATTATAGTTGGATGTAAACAACAGGAAGAACAATGCAACCTTTGGGAACATGACTCGATTCTTCTCCAAGCTTCAGCTTCTAGTATCTTTGATAAGTTTCCAGAAAGTTTGTGGCATTATTTTCTAGATATAAAGGTCATCCTTCGTGGTATAATGGTTACCATGCTAATTTCATCTACCCACGGTCACAGGTTCAAACCCGGTGGAGGCGAGTTTTTTGGGCGTAAAAATCCTTAGCATAGCTTCCTTCGGAAGGGAAGTAAAGCCATGGGTCCCGTGTCGTAGATTTACGGCACATAAAAGAACCTCAAGCCTGATAGAGAGGCCTCTGAGCAAAATTAAGTGGTCTTTCACGCCCAGTATAGAATGGGGTGCTGAGAACCACAACAGTTAAAGAGGGTCCATAAAGAAAACACCATTTCATTTCATTTTCTAGCTATAAAAGGAGGAAAGATTGCAGTGCACTGTTGTGTGGTGAGTCGTGAGTGACTGGAGTGTCAGCATGCAGTGGTTCATGATCCATGGATGGTGTGCAACCATAAGCTGTCTATGCATTGTAACATCAAGAGAATTATTTTCAGCAGTGATTCAAAGACTGCATTTGTAAACAATTTTTGAATCAATAAAGACATTTGTTACAATATAATTTCATATAGACTGATTACTGATTTTTAGTATGATAATGATGTGTAAAGCCTATAGAAAAGAATAAAGCAGGCTTATAAGCCTCTGTAAATATTCTTCGTCAAATATCCTCGGGAAGCTTTATTGTGTATTTGTTGAAAGACATTTTGTAGTGTTGGAATGCAGTATATAAATATGTGTAAC
Source organism: Hymenopus coronatus (assembly GCA_030762935.1). Taxonomy (NCBI): domain Eukaryota; kingdom Metazoa; phylum Arthropoda; class Insecta; order Mantodea; family Hymenopodidae; genus Hymenopus; species Hymenopus coronatus. The sequence continues at coordinate 126,799,954 of CM060888.1, read as the reverse complement.
AATTTTTTTTTTGCTTATTTATTTTTTCAGTGGCTTAGCACAGTTGTAGATCTGCAGACGAGCATAGCTTGTCACCTTGCATCAATGAAGTTTCACCAACATCATGAACAGCAAAATAAGTCTACTCCAAGCACACCTTCAGATGATGAGAGTGGATCTAAACGAACAGTTTCATCTCCCAATTCCTCCACGGATAGTGCCCCCCAGTGTTCGTCACATATGAATAACACATCTCTGAATAGTACAAGTTGCAGTTCTAATAATAGTTTATCCTTATTAAATCGTAATAACACTTCCCGGACGTTAGTTATGAATGGTAGCTTACAAACTGAAACAAATGTTTGTGGTAGGATTTCAAATATATCAAATGGTCCGATCTCATTGCTCAAAGAGAAGCAAACATCATTAAAAAATTCAGTACAACAAAATGGAGAATTCAAAAATTGTAACAGTAATAATGGCAATACCTACAATACTTGCAGTAGTATTAATAGTATAAAAGAGGATTCAAATGGTGTTAGTGCTCAAGATCAGAAAACTTACAGTGTAACATTGTTTCATGGTAGCAATAACATTGTCAGTGCTCTTAATAATGGTTCTTGCAAGAATGGTGCAGCAATGGCAGCCAATCAGATTGTCACAACCAAAGTGATAAAATCGGGGTAAGTACAACACTAAAGTCACTCCTTTTTGACCTGCTCATCTCTGTCTAAATGCTACAATTTCTTGTTTTTATGAATGTAGTAGAATTTTTTCTCAACAATGTAATTTAACAATATACCTTCTAATGGACATAGACATTGTAGGGAAAAAAAGTGGAAACACTTTTTAGTGACAATTATAAAGAAGTTGTGGGAATTTATAATGGGCTGCAGACCCCTCCCCCCTCCCCGATTTGGAAACTCATGTTCCTTTCTAATTATCTTGAATAGTAATGCCCTCTCCTTTCAAGTTTAACGTTGAAGATATGTTGGATCAAATTCCTATGTGAGGCAGATCATGATTTGTTGATATCTACCAATAGAGGTAAGGCAAATCTGAATGAGTTACAAGAAGGCAGAATGGAATTGACCGTAAATTTATGGATCGTTTGGGCTAAAATTTATAGAATTTACTTTGATCAAACAATACAGTGGTTTTCTATAATAATATTTGGTGAGAATGTCTCCTTATCCGTAACTTATCTTACATGAAATGCCCTTTAATGTTCAATATTTCAGATGTCATACCTGAATACTGCACTTACAGTTTTAATTAACCTTAATGAAGCCTATAAGATTTTTTATTTCTGAAGTCAATATTTTCTTTCACATAAGCCATGTATAGGATAAGTTAGAAAAGATAAATTTAGACTGAAAAGTGCAATGCCATTAATTGAACCTAATAGTTATTTAAACTTTGAAGCCAGGACAGATATTGTAAGGCACTATAAGGATGTCATTTCAAAATGAAGTTCATTTTGGAATTTAATGTTGTGTAGGCATGGTAACTCAGAACAACCAGACAGAAACCATTTTTTTGCAGTTAAGACCAACTGGAGGAAAACATAACTATCTAATCTTTCTTTGTATCCTTTAGGTTCTGGAAAAAAAGAGGGGGAGGGCAAAATGAGAATAATAAAATAATTTGAGAGGTGGAATCAGACTGAAAAATTCAATACCATAAATATGCCACTTTCTATATGGTTGGTGTAACCAATAGTTCCTAAAGAGGAGAGATACCTAACCATTGCATGGAAAAAAACAAATGCAAAGCTGTCTATGTTCTGGATGATGGAAAAAGCATCCTGGCTTTTATCGAACTGAGCAAAAATTAAGCATGTTTAGGCGATTATTTTAACCCATAATGACAAAATAATTTTGGTACACATGCCATGCTTTCTCTAATTCCTAAACTGGCTTTCATATCCCCTCTGAAGGCAGTGTAACCAAAGTAATGTGAATATCCAGACGTTCTTGGTAAGATATGAATCAAAAACCTCTCCTTCATGATTTACATTAATATAAGATTTTTATTAAATACATCCCACCAGCTTTTAATGACATATTTCTGCTGCTTACTTCAACCAATAATCTACAGCAGCAACAATTTTGTTTCTGTAGTCAGGTGTTCTCTCTGGGTAGTATTGATGTAACCGAGTTACCATGGCAACACGCCGATTTTATATTAAATTCCCAAGTGACTTGCGTTTTTCTCAGTAAACCGCCAAGAATTGCAATTTTTGAGATATTTTATCCTTTAACCAAATATAAGGTGAACTATTGGTGATTAATTGTTTTTCTCACACAACCATTGATAGGTTATTATTTGAGGGGTAGAATATGACTGACAAATAAATGCAATAGTTGGTATTTGAACTGCGGATGTTCTGCTTCCTCGAGGTTGCTGAGCTACCAAGGTGACATGCTGATATAGCATTAAATTCCCCAACAAATTTAGATTTTCCCTGGTAAACCACCACTAATTTACCTTATAGTCCGGGACTTAAAGTACATATGAGTAATCTGCATATTAAATTGATGCCTAATAGTTCATCAGGAAAATTTTGTCATTTGAAGAATTTAATGCTATGTCAGCATGGTGTCACGGAAACTTAGTTGGTTAGAGCAACTGCATGGAAAGTGGAAGAGCTATGATTCAAATCCTGGCCATGGCATTGATTTTTTTCAGTTTGATTAAATCTTAGTTAATATGGCATCTATGAAAAACAGTAAATTACTGCCAATTATGAAATAAATTTTATGGTTGATATCACATTACAAAATTGCAGATGTATAGCTGGAAACTCTAGAGTGTGGATCTTTTAATCAGGCAATTGATTTGCAAACATTCAATTCACAACGATTTCAAAGCACTTTCTCACTCAAAACTCTAAAAGAATGCTAAACTTTTTAATAAAACTTGAATCATAGTGCATACTCACCAAGTGATAAATTAATAGAAGATCTTATTAACCTCCATTTTCTGAGATGTTTTTGGATGCAGTCAGTTGTAACTGGAATCAACAAGCAAAATTTAAACATTCTAAATATTATTTCAATAGACAGTGTGTTTTGCTTGTGTCCATATATGATTAGGATGGTTCTTGTTCCTTGATTAATCATTTTTCTTTCCTTGATTTTATTTTTGCAAGAATAACATATTTAATGCTGAAGACACTCAGGACGTTTTCATGATGTCTGCTGTACAGGACAGTAACCCTCAAATCATCTCCCACAGGTTTTTATAAATTATCTAAGTGAAGTTAATAACAATCACAACTGTCAAAATATGTTACTATAAAAGTGCTATTGAAAGTTTCAGTTCAAATCAGGCAACTGTGCCCGAGTATAGCCATGCTCTGCAAGCGAAGATTCTCTCTCTCCCTTATATGGTGCATTGTGCATCAGTTTATAAAGTTGGTAACAAAAGCAATGCAAGTCAGTGACTTCTATGTTTATGTCTGCTTAGGAGGAATCTTTCTTATTTTTAGAAAGTAGCAGAATAAGTGTTCAGTTTCTGGCAAAGTTCAACATTCAGAAAATTCATTATACAACCTATCAAGGATTATGACAGCTACCAAAGAGATCATTTCTTTCAAATTGGGTTGATCACAATTAATTACTAAGATGCCTGCCTGTTCATATTTACTGCTATAAATGTGAAAGCTTTTTGTTACAAATTAATTCTCAGGGTGTTGGCGATACATTGCAATTACAATGGTATTAACGGACTTAAGGAACTTGTTGTTTTATTATGTTAATACTTTAATAATTGTCATTAATTTTTTGCAATTATTTATTTATATTATGACTGCCAATTAGCATCAAACCTAAGAAAATATGTATATGTTCAAACTATAAATACTAATGTAAAAGACATAATAAAGCAATAGTTCTACACATCAAGAACCTACAATTGGTGTATTAACCTATGAAAGGTGTATCACATATTTCAAACCCAAAATGTTATATACTGCCACAAGGAGTTACCTATTCTTTCTATGCAGTTGTTCACACAGTGCACGGTATGCCATTTGCAGGAGTAGCAAGCAAATTTGTTCTCTTTGCTGTAATCAAAGAGCAACAAATTTGTGATTCCTGGTTTAACTCTAAAACTTCTAAGTCATCTCTTCCATGCCAGATTTAGTATACATTTATTTCAGTGTAGTCTGCATAATGAACAGTAATAATAATAATCATCATCACAATTATATCATTTAATTATTCATGTATTATTTCTCAGCTGAACCTTTTGCAAGGGTATCTATACTTTTTCCATAAAAATCTTCCGGATTTTTTCCTTTAACTAATGTGTGTAAGTTTTCTACAATACAGCACGTTTGATTACAAATCCTGTATTAATATGAAAAGGGACATTTGGAGAGAAATGATCTGTTGTCATTTTGTACCAAGTGTACCACATAACATTAATTTGCAACCCTTTTAGTACAACTCAGTTTCTTTTTGAATTTAATGTTTTATATGGTAATTTGCCTGAATTTTGGTGATTATTTTATTTGACATAAATTGGTATAGGAGAATGAAAGTTATAGGTTAGAAGAGGGGTTGAATAGCAGAAAATTAAATGTAAAGCTTGATTACAGAGATAATTTTGGGGAAAAAGTTAATATCGCATTAACATTAACAATTCTTCAGGATGAAATATTAGTTATGAGTTGCATGGGGTAACATTTACAATACAAAAGCAAATAGATATATTATTTGTTTACTACTGCCATATGAATGCTGTATTGCTGTTACAAAATAAAATACACCAAAAGTTAGATTAGAAAAACTATGTATTTCTCAGGCAAGCACATGCTCCTATTCTATTATTTGCATACTTAGCATATCTATGGTATCACTTTTCATTGTATGAAATAACCCATATTCTATGATGATTTTCATTCCTTTGAGCTTCCAGATTAAGAATCAGTAAGAGTGCGTATATTTTTCAGCCAGTAGAGTCTGGAAAAATTGGTCACACCCTAGCAGGGTGAACCAGCAAGCAAAGCTTTCAAGGTCCCACATTCCTTTATCTAGCATCACACTCCCAGGTGCGCTCAGCCATTCAGTCAACTGCAGCCAGCCAGTTGATTTGTTGACCACATTGCATAACTCCATGTGAGTGACTTTGCATACTGTTTTGTCCAGAGCTTTTTCAAAATTTATGGGTCCTGGATAGTACTCTGAGATGGCATAAAAGAAAAAAGCAAACTTGTCTGTAGTTCCAGAATGTTACCAAGCTAGACATTGCATAGTTAATGAAACAATGCTGGAAAATGAACACATCATTGAGGACTCCACTGTACAAGCTCCTAAAATATCACATAGTGAGGGACTAAGGGCTGTCAAAACCACCCTTCAATATTTTGAAAAAGGTGCATCACCTGTTTCTTCATCATTTTCATAATGGAGCAGCAAAACACAGAGTGCAATGGGGAAGACAATAGAACATTACGCATTTCTTTAAAAACAAAGCGCAAATATTTTCATTTGAGGCAGCTTCATGCCTTCCTAAAGTATTTTCTGAAGTCTGTCTTATCAGATAAATTACTGTATATTCTGTACTGAATTCACTCATTTTCATGTGATAAGGGCTCTTTGCCTTCATAAAGTACATGCTGTACTTTGGGCTGTTTATTCTTTGTTGTATTCTCAAGCAAGCAATACATACAAGTAGAGTACTGTATTTTCTTTATTTTTCTTTTTTAACCTCTTCCCAATAACCCAGTAGTTTTACAAACTGGGCACCCTTTGGTCCACACTAGGCTGAGTTTTTGGGACTACTCTAGTAATATTAATATTTCTAGTGCTAACACACAGGTCTTTTTTCTTAATTTTCTTTCTCTCATTGAGATGATGCAGTTACTACATTACAGAGTATCAAATAATGCACAGCAACAGCTTAACAGCTTTAAAATATTTTAAAGGCTAACAATTATTACAGAACAGGTGTGATTGTCACTCTGAGGGAGCTTCGACCTCTGTAGTGTAATGGTTACCATGCTAATTTCATATACCCAAGGTCGCGAGTTCAAGCCTGGCAGAGGACGATGGATTTTTTCAGGTGTAAAAATTCTTAGCATGGCTTCCTTAGGAAGGGAAGTAAAGCCATTGGTCCTGTGTCATAGATTTACGGTATGTAAAAGAACCTCATGTCTGATAGAGAGGACTCTGAGCAAAATTAAGCGGTCTTTCATGACCATTATAGAATGGAATGCTGAGAACCACAGCAGTTAAAGAGTGTCCATATATAAAATGCCATTTCATTTTCTGAGGGAGCATAAAAGACCCTGGATTTAACCAAATAAGAAACACTCCTGGAATTTGCATAGAATATGTGATAGCATTGAATGCAGCTTCCTTCTGCATCAAAGCAGAAGGAAGCCACATTGAGCAATTTCTGTAACCTTTAACTTTGTCTTGTAATTCAACAATAATTGATTTTCAGACTCATATTCATAGGGACTTTTTTTTATTTTGATGTTGGGAGGGTGCTGCCTAAATATTTGACACTAAAAAAGACACACATAGTATAGAATTAGGCTCACGTAAGTATTCTTTAAAAATCATAGTATACAAAACAGATGCTAATATTTGTAGACGGCAGCCAAATGCAAACAGTTGTTCATGTTCTGCACCTTATTGAAACAGAGCTGTCCATTTGGATTGCATACTCAGTTGCTGTTGAAGCATTCCAACTTCAATTTGGGTACCTTGGAATTAAAGCTGGTGGCTGATGTTTTGCTTCAGTCACAAGAGATCAGAGTATGTGATCTGATACTTCCCTTGCAAGACAACTTAAAAGTAATTCACATGTAAATGAGAAACATCATTTTAAGCTCTAATGGCCAAAAATAGTCTTTCAGATGTCCAAAATATGCAAACACTGCTATAACACAAATTGATCCCTATTCCCGTAGCTTATTTTACTAGAACAAAGCACATAATTTAAGTTAACAAACAGTGAGCCAAAAAAAAAAAAAATGATAACATCGGACTCAATTTTATTCAAGACTGTATGTACATATTTTGAAACTGTGATCCTTAAACACTAAATCTAAATTCTGTTATTTAAGACCAACAAATAATTTCCAGTTATTCCAAAAACGGTTTACTACAAAGGAATAGTTTGTTTAATTCACTTCCCTCTTCTGTAAAAGAATTGCAAATGAACAAAGACAAGGTTAGATCAGAATTAAAAAGATACCTTGTTACTTACACCTTCTATACAGAGGAGGATTTCATTCAATCAAAAAACACTGGTATTAATGTAACATTGTAAAAATAATAAACATGAATATTCTAAGAATGCAGGTGTATGGGTAGACTTTTGGAAACAGACATGTAATTTAAAATTATGCAAAACTGACACCTCTGAAAATTCATTATCAGAGTTATTTGTAAATAAATGTAATTGTTGACATGATCCACATTCTAGAGTTTGGGCTTTGAGTCGAATCTCATAATAGGATCTACAGATTGCAATCACATCTGATCAAGAAATTGAAAGTTTTCAGAAATGAGTTTTTTTCTTCTTGGAAAAATAAGGAAAATGCTTTCTTTGAAGAATCATTAAATGGTACATCAGAATTTTTAATAATCCTGCTTTATTTTTAGTATAAATAGGTTTTTTCCAGAACTGTTTTACTAAGAATTGGACTTAGGCTTGCTAGACTTTCTGTATAATTCGTTGATTAATTTAAAATCTAAGTGAATTAGCAATCATTCCACATTAACGTTGATGCTTTGAAACAAATTAATGTATCTTTAAAATTGCAGATCAACTTCAATATTACAGCCACGCCATGGATGTCCAGTAACATCAGTTGTTCATCCTCAAACTGGGAAGCTTTCAGTTGTAGCTGCAGCACAGCAAACAGTTGGAGGTGCCCCAGTAGGCACAAAATTAGTCACATTAAGGACAACAGGTGTGTGAAACATTCCTCTGATTTTATGCTGCATTTGGATTATTTTCCCTGTTGTTTTCTATTGTTTCAAGATCAGAAAATAGGGCATACAGTAGAGTATGACATTTATTAGAACACTTATTTATTGAATTTTATGTGAAGGAAATATCGCCTGTGTGAACTTTCAAAATGTGGTTTCTCTTATTATTGCAGTAAATATGACAATGTATTATTAGGTGCAGAATCCATGTTTGCAATTACATTTTTTTTAATCTTATTTAATTTTGCATGTTCAGGGAAGATTTACCTGTGAGATTAACATTCTGATGTAAGCAAATGAATGAACAATATTGGCATTATTTGCAACCAATTTACGAGACTATCTTCTTGTGCTCTGTTATTTGCAAAGAATGTATTTTAAATGGGATGATGGAGAATAAGGAAGATAATAACATCTCTTACCTTATATTCTTGAATGGAAATAATTATAATATTTGTTTACAGGAAAATGCAGTGTAACACCAAGTGTGGTAGTGAATCCATTTACATGCAAAAGTGCTATACCCACCCTACCAACAATTTCCAATCTCAACTCACAGTTACAAGCTGCATTGAGTGGATCCACTGGTAAGAGAAAATGTGAAGTATATTTGTATCTTAATCTTGTCATGCTTTATATATTCCAAGCCTGCCTCTTTCTCCATCTTCCCCTCTCGCATTTGCATTTAAGGCTGTTTCATCTATTTAGCTTCAAATTTTGTGAGCTTCATATATACAGCAAATTTACATTATAATGGTCCAGTAAATGAGGCACTTCCCTTATAGAATTTCACATATCTTAAGCATTTTTAGAATAATAGTTTTTGTTTTATTTCAGATATAGAACTCAACAAGTTGGATGAGAGGCTAATTCATCTTCTTGCTTACCAGAGGCTGCAGCAACTTCTTCCAAGTTCAACTTCTTCCCCTACAAATTCATCAACAACAAATGCAAATCCTCCTTCACCTTCACAACCAAGTACTTCAACTATCAGTAATAAAATCCCTCATGTAGTTCGAGCAAGAGCACTCTTATGTCCTATTTCCCCTTATGGCTCACCTTGTTCAATGCCATATCGTACTCTAAATATTGGAACAGGTTAGTATATATAAGTTGTAATATACCAAATGATTTATTCATTATAATCATACTTGCAGCATTGTTGGATGATACTGCTGTTTACTGATACAGCTGTTTGCTGTTTAAAGACAACCTGTCTGTGAGAATACCAAAATGTACAATTCTTGATCTAAGAAGTTCAAATAACTCTGTGATAATTGGCATGTGCTTTACAAATAAAGTATGAAATTTGGAATCATAATATGTGAAAAAGAAGCTAGTAACAGTGAAGTAACAGAAATATTAATATAAAAATAATTTGTAACAATTTAATAATTTCTGTGGATTTCAAAAAGATAAGTAAACAATTGTTACAAATTATTAATTGTTATATTAATATTGGAACCTTAAGTTTAACCATTATTGTGAAATTAAATATTTGTCAAAAGTTAAGATTCTAATTAATCCTAAAAAAAACTAATTAGGTTCTCAGTTTTCAAAATATATTTGTGTTAGATTTCTGATTAAACATTAATTTATTCATTGCTAAAGAAATTTGGCATTTCCTGTTTTTAATGTAAAAAGTTCTGTTTCCTCTAGATTCAGAATATTTTTGAGAACTTTTTTTTTCTTCTTCTTCCATGGAGCGTAAAGTTACTTGACATTCGCCTTCTCAGGATAAGGAAAAACCCCCCAAAAAACCTTATCTGGGTAACTCACCCTAAGTGAGATTCGAACTCATGACCTTTTGAATGTGAGGCAGACACACTACCACCACATTACACAGGTGGGCATTCCGACTTTTGTTTTTGAGTTATGCTGTTCACACACGCCTAAATGCCTTTTTGATTCAGATGATCTCAAAAATGTATTTGCTATGAAATCTTTATATCAAATTTTAGACTGGAATGCAATATCTTCTCCATCTACTGTGCACATGGTAGAAAAATTAATAAACTGATGAGTAACATTCATATGACTTTCTCCATTCTATTTATTAGAGCACTATACAAACTATTCTAAAGTTTATAGTATATCTAATTCAGTCTAATTGAGATCAAGTTTTGTATAACAGCTACAGTGCACATTTTGTTATAGATGTGAATACAAAGGGAAAGCAATAGTCAGACATTCAAGGTTGGATGCTGTCCTTAAAATTCCATGTTCTGTGCATGCAATTGCAAGAAACAACTGAATATTGAAAAGACTTTAAAATAATGGCCAGATATTGAGCAATTCAAACCATTAATAACAGATATATTGGAATTGACATACCACACAAAAAAGTTATTTGGAATAAATTGTGTGTTTTGGAGAAATCTACATTTTCTGTGTAATATATTTTTGTCTTCTATCAATTAACATATACCAGTTGCACAAGATTATACAAAATTTGTTCTGAATGAAGTTTATTTCACAAGCTATACTTAGAGACATTTTTTAAAGGATCAAAAATTTCTAAAAAGTGCCATGTAGAAGGTAGTTTGGATTGGAGACTTTTCTGAAGCTTTTATGACAAATACTCTTTGGAAGATACTAAATATAAACTTATCTGATGGGCCTCAAAACATGTATTTCCAGTGACATCTTGGTATCAAATGTTTAGTTGTAATGCAACACCTTCTCTCCCTGTTGTGCATGCTAGAGAAAGTAGTAAAAATAATTGTATTTAATGGTATAATTCATGTTGCTGTAAATTGAAACCAAGAGTTACTAATAATGCTTTGCAGTAACAGACACAGCACAATATGGCAAGTTGCAGCACAGGGAGGTTTGAATATATGAGAGTTCTGTTAACAGGGAAATTGCATAGGGTAACTTGACAACCATAACAAACCCAATCACTGCACACATATACTGGACAAGGAGATGCGAGTGGTGCTGGACATTAGCAGTATGTAAATATAAGTTATTGTGAAAGTACAACACAGTCTATTAAAGTAAATTATTAATGATAATATTAATAGTACTAACAGAAACAACAATACCAACAATCACCTGACACTTTCGAATGCCATGCAGGTATCCCTGATAAATTCTATGAATCAAAGTGATATTGGATATTCAAAGAAATATTGAAGCACCAGGAACTTTGAGTGAGGCTACCTGGGAACATTAGTCTCCTGCATATGTCTAATTCATTTTCAATTACATTTGTGAATATTTGTTACAGTGCTGTAATCTGATATTTTCCCCTCACATAAATGTAGATTTGGTATAGCTATCAGGGGACGGCTATAAGTACAGTTTCATATAATAAGTGTGTAGACAGCATAAAATCCTCAACTATCTGTAGCTTTACATATTCAATTCTTCTCATAGAGAGTTTATATTGGCAGAAGAAATAGATATCTAGTGGTTATACATATTTTGTTGTACTGGGAGGAATTATTTGCTACACAATATTTTTTAGTTCAAAATTAATTTAATAACATTTCATCTTTATATCCAGACCATTAATCACAAAGTAGAAGTGAGTTTGTTTTGATATTTTTATCCAATACATGCTTGTAAGTGACGTAGTGTTAAAAAACCAACTCAACAAATTAATACACATATGCTTGTAATAGTTTTTCAGTATTTTGTCATCCCATTGGAGTGTGCATAAAGATTGATTGGTTGATTTTCTATAATCTGTTTTTCAACATTGGGTCTAAATTTGTTTCCTCTTGTTCTTGAAAACAAGTATAGAGATTTTCCCTCAATTTTTTAGTCCTAGAGATCAAGACAACAATAGTACAGGAGTATCTGATTCTAAACTTTGGCAATTGTAATTTTATGTTTTTCCCTCTACTTGCCAGTGTCCTATTACATGTCATTTCATGACTGAACTGACTTTGATCACAGTTTCCTACATATTTTGCTTCAATATCATTTTCCAACATAAATATGTTGACTTTAATAAATTTCCTGCATGATTTGGACTTTGTTCTCTTCTTTATGATGACAAATGTTGTTATTTCCCAAGAAATATTTTGATTAAACTTAAAAAATTAAATTTTTTGTTGTTTTAAAGTTTGGCAAACCTTTTTGTAGTGATAGAAATAGTCTTTTTTGTAAATACTAATAATGAATCTCAACATTTTTCTAACATTAGCTTTTTTTGGAACTTTCTTTCATCCTTGCAACATGACAACTGGTTTGCCACTTTTGTGTTATATATTTCAGAACACTATTTGCATTACAATTGTATATTATTGAAGGCCATTTTTTCTAAATTGTGCTAGGACTTCGATTTCATTTTTCCAAAAGTTTTATACTCATATGAATATTCTTGAATACTTCCTTGTTATACAAATTCAGAGTATTCAAACGTGTATGCTTGTTTGCTGGAGACCGTGCAAAACTCATATTTCTCATCACTTTCATCATTAACATCTTTAGTCGCAAAAATGACATTTAAGCTGTGTGTATAATTTCTGTCATATTATTCTGATATTAAACTATTTAAAGTGTTCATAACATTAGTCCCAACAGTGTAGCAACTGTTTGTTTTGTTGATTTCAGTAAAATATAATCTAATACTACAAAATACACAAAAAAATTGGTACAGATGAAAGTAAAACATTCTATTTATTATCTCTCTGCTAGTTGAAAGGTACATGAGCATAACGACCTCTACCTAAACCATGACTATGATAAGCTAGCTGTGCACATGAATAATACTTGTTCTGCGATGCCATGTTCCTCCTAAGTTGACCATGTCTTCCTGTTGCACTCTTTAAACTCCAGTTATAATGTTAAACTGTGTAACTTAATTTGCAGCAAAATGGAGACACTGAATTCAGTTACACATAATTTAACTTTGTGCAAATATTATCAAGATCCAAGTGGTCCATGTTGAGGTTCTTTCCTTGTTAGAATGAAAACTCTGTTCAATATACATCTATCCAGACCCTCCATAGCCCTCCTATATATGCTATAACTATAATAAATCATAAACATGAATTTAACCAGTGGCTTCATTTGCTACCATGAGGTAATAAAATGTAGGGAAAATGTGTTTTATTCCCTTGTCAAAAAGAAGTTTTCAATCAAGGATGTTAGTGATACCATACAAATCATGCTATAATTACAAAACTTACTAATATGCTATAGCTAAATAAGCTTGAATATTCTCAGACTCCAATCATTAGCATTTTCTAGAAACTCTTAATAAAACCTGTAATTTTTACATTGGAAACTAACAGTTAATACCTTCAAGAATATTTTTGTCTGGAAAAGTATAGAGAATGACAGAATTATTCATACCATTACCATGATTCGTTATGGGTGCAAACTTTCCACTCAAGATCAGTCCTGTGGCGCACTCATTTTGTTTAAATAATGTTTCATTATTAAAATGTCTTATTTTTGAAGTTGCGTTAAAGTAGTTGAAGAATAATCAGATAAATTACAACTTCAGCATTCGAGTATTTTTATAACCTGTTTTGAAGGGACTTTCTTTATCACCAACTGAGTATTTTTAATATTTACAATAACTAAAATACTTAAATTAAATCTTTTAAATTCATGATAATGATCAACAGAGGAAGAATGAACGGTATCAAACTTACCAAGTAACAAAATTATATGTAAATTCTCTCGGTTATAGGGAGTTATTTAGTTGAATATTGCTCCCTATTCATTTATTATTCATAATCATTTTTGTGTGTGAAGTTGTTCTACATATTTGAATTTTTAGTTATAACTTTGGTAATATTTACATATGGTGTGAATAAGTGCAAAGATAAATAAAAATGGTGTTCCATTTAAAAGGGCTAAAATATTTTAATATAACATTTTGTTATAGGATTATGAATCATTGATTCAAACTTATTACCAAATAAAATAAATAATTATTAGCTCCCTTTGTAATCATAAGTACTTTTTTTTTTATAAAATTCTATATATTAAAACTTTTTCTTACAGGTGCTGACATGGATGTGGTTTTGGTGAATTATGGCCATTGTAATTTTGTTTCTCCAAAACATGCATCAATATTTTATGATGAGGTACAGTCTTCTTTTTTCCATTTTTCTACTTTGTTTTACAGTATAAAAGAAAGAGCTTAACATGTTTATATCATTGTTTCCCCAGACAACAAAGCATTATGAGCTTCTGAACTACAGCCAACATGGTACTACTGTAGATAATGTACTCTATTCATGCGACTTCTCAGAGAAAACTATGCCAGCTTCAGGAGCAACCAAAGTTTCATCATTAGTGAAATCCATTCGAGAAATTGTGGACAGGAGAAGAGGAGTAGAAAGGAAACTCGAGGAAGAAGCTGCAACCATGGCACCTCATTCTGGCAAAGTAATTATCACAGTTCTTTATTTTGATAAGCTCATGTTTATTAGCATATTACTATGAAATTTATTTTCTTAACTTAATTCATGTCTTATTAACCCAGGTATTAATGCCTCATATAAGGAACCGTGCAATCTGCCAGATGCGATAAAATTAATTGCTTCAATTCCATATTATTTTGTCGCTTCCATAATCCCAAAATATAAATTTTTGAGTCGCAAAATACACTTTTGTCAAAGCAAAAAAAAATAACTTCAAATATATAATGCATTTCAACAATCTTTGGGTTTTTTCACAAATCTTAGTCATACAATGTTTTAAAGCAATACTTTCTTACAAATAAGTTTCATTTTTGCCTTAATGTTATTTTTTCTTTCAACATTTTAAAAACAATTGAAATTAGAATGAAGAAATGTAAAGATGAGCATATTTGCTACTCCAATTAGGAAATTCCTGTTGACACGGCTAAACGACTTCCAATAGTTGTTACAAGCTTATGGAAAGCTGATGTTAATAAAAAGCATGCCTGCATTAAATTACTGCAAGGAAATTCAGGCAGTATGATTTTTTGAGTATTTTCTTCTAAACGTATACATTTGTTGATAAGTTTATTAAGATTGAAATTTATTGTTTTGACCTAAAGGAACTTGCTTCAACAGAAACTGGGATTATAACCAAATTATATATTTGTACAATTGAAAGCTCATATTTCTTGGTCTCATATTTAAAATCTTTAGTAGCAGTAAATTGGAAAATAATTTAATCTAAAAGACATCTTAGGCACTATTGCACAACAATAGTTATGTGCCTCCTGGGTAGTGTGAGGGTAGCATGTTTGCTACCTCGGATTCAAACCAACTAGTGCTGAAGGACATTATCATCCATGCAATGAGACCTACCCACTGCAGCTGCAGCATAATATTATGCAATTTTGCATGGTAAATGCAGAGGCAGAGCTCTGCATTACATTCATGTGAATGATACAGTAAAACCATCATATATCAAAAAAACATAAATAGTCTTATTACTTGCTTCCTTGTAAGTTGAAATGAAATAAGTAATAGTCAAAAGCTGGTTGCCATGTGACTAAAATTCCTTTGTTTGTATGGACAGAAGTTGGCAAATTCCTGTGTGAGAAAAGAATAAAGCTGAAACCAAAAAAACAAGGAATATCTAAAAAAAATGATCAACTCCACGAAACAAATATATGTAATATAAGTTGTGTGTTTTAAAGTGCTCTACACTTTTTGTCAGCAACTTTTTCTCCATCTCTTATGGTTTAGCAGTTATGCAAAATTCCATAAAATTCATCCAGAATAAAGTAGTCTTCAGAGGCTATTCCAAGAAAATTCAAGATATACATTTTATTTGTCAGGTAATATCTTTTATATGCAAATTTAAATCAAATTCGTTAGAACCATTTTTGAGAAAATCAAAATTTTAACGGTCTTTTTGTTTTTGAGCTATGCTGTCCACACAAATGCACACACACTTTTTTTCCAAAAATGTTTTTTTTTTTTTTTTTTATTCAGGGGGACCCAAAACATGTATTTCCAGTGAAATCTCGGTATCTAATTTTTGGGTGCATTACAATACCTTCTCTGTACACAATGTACATAATATGTGTAGAGAAAGTAAAAAGACCAGCTTCATCTGCATTGTAGATGTCCTTCAGGTCATTGTCTTCCACGAGTTCCTGGAGTTCACTCTTCCATTCAATAATAGTTTTAGGATATGCACTCTCTCCAGAAAGATTCTTGTAAACCAAATTATGCTGTTTCCAAAAGTAATCTATCCAATCTATATCTTGAATTTATCAACCCCAAGTTAAGCAGCAATGTAGAGGGTTTTCTCCTTTAAATGCATGCTGTCGATGGAAGTGTTTGCCATGCAAGCGTGTTTGAGCCATATCGAAAAAGAAGTTTCTAGTGCCTCTAGAGGCAAATTTTTTAATGATTTCCTCTCCTTAGAGAAAATGGTGCAGCTTGCAAAACATTTTTCGATGTCATTGCATTTTTTCATATGATATTTAAAGTTAATATGGTAAAATTAAGACATGATACTAAATCAATATGCGTAGTCACATGAGCATCAATGTGCATGGGAATGTTTTATTTTCTGAGAAATGGAAAATACCTATTTCCACTTTTTAGATAAGTCATAAGTAATTTTATTCATTCTTTAAAATGTACAATAAAGAACATGTCAATGTATAAATATATGTACATAATTACAATATGTATATACAATTTACATTTGTACTCTTCCATGCTATAAGATTGCATTGTATGTATGCCAAATGGTGAAATAAATTATCATCATCATTATCATTATAATATGCAATCTCAGTTAAATATTTGTGCTTAGAGCCATTTTAGTGTTACGCATTTCTTTTATTTCTTTTGGTAATCTGTTATATACACCTCTAAGTGTTTTATGTATATTACTATTCAGAGTCATTATTATAAGCTGGATTCACAAAATCCAATGAATTGAATTGCTAACAAAGAATGGTATAATGGAAACACCACAAACAATTACCAGCTGGTAAACAACATATTGTGTAAATAATCCCTTGCAGTCATAGCAAATACATATACACAAAGATGGCCGACTGAACACGATTAAGCATGCAGTTACAAAATACAGAAACAAAAATTCAAACAAAGAAGAATTTTTGAGTTTACACGAAGACGGCAGACTGAACATCATTAAACGCAATTGTAATGGCAACCAGCTCATGTACAGAAATGAAAATTCAAACAAAGCAAAATCTTTAAATATACACAAAGACAGCCGAGTGAACACAAGTGTGATGGCAACAAACATGCACTTATGGAATAGAATTATGCAGTCAGTTACTATCAATTGTGTTATCATTCATATAATTGAGGTGTTAAGCACCACAGCTCACAAAATCAAGGAAAACGTAAAATCTGAGACATTTTTATATTTCTTAAAGGGACAATAAGTGGGACTTTAAATTAATAGTGTAGAATATGAGAAAATGTTAATTTGGAGAGAGTAAAATACAGCCTGAAGGTATGATTTTAAGTATAAACAATTGTCTCTACTTCATAAGACAAATATGTCTTAGGAAATGAGTATTTGTATGCATTAAAGCTTCCAGAATTTTGATGTTACAAAAAATCTAAAATAATGAAATTTGGCCAAAACAGATACATAGGGGTATCTTTAATTTGCCTATAAAAGTCATATAAAAAGTTGCAAGACATTTTGAAAAACTGACGTCAGAAGTCTGTTTGCTGTGGAATGATTCATTTTCATTTTGAACTGTAGCTGTTGAACAGTGAAATAGGCAGCCATTAACCAAACGGTGCCAAACTGATTTTCCCATCTTGCATATTGTCGTTGCTCTTGCACAATGTAATGATTTTTCTTTGGGAGGAGGGGGCTTAGAAAATTATTATCTTGTGAACTCAGAATCACATAAATTGTGGAATATTATTTATTGCTCAAAATTTAATTGTGTACTAGGGTTGACTTTTTGCAAGAATTTATTGTTCCTCCTGAGCAATAATTGTAGTTTTGACCTGACAGATTTTGCAAGAGAAGTGACAACATAATATGTAGTATATAGTTCTCTCCTACCTAATATGTGTAGTATATTCATGGAATAAAATATTTGTCCATTTTTGTTACTTTGTTTTCTTGTTTATATTTGTAGAACATAAAGAAATGTGGTTGTCGAACTAGCAGTTCAAGCCTGATCGGTGGAAATGGTGCTGGATGGGAAGGAACAGCATTGCTTAATCATGGCTCATACATTAAATTTGGATGCTTGCCATTTGTGTTCAGCATTACTGATTATGCCACATCTGCTGTAATTAACACTGCCAAAGGTCATGCTGCATTTTCCACTACAGAAGCTCCAGACACAAAACCAGTTGTGATTAAGCAAGAAGAGGGTGAATGTCAGGTGACATCATTTTCATAGCAGTTGGAATTTCTAGGCATGCAGACTTGTATATTGCAAAAGTAATAGATTTATAAAACCCCGAAACAGATATCTTTTGTATTTATGAAAGCAGCAGTATTTGTATATAGCCATTATATTGTAAAATTATACAGGTGTGAATGATATACAGATACGAATATTATTATGGATGTAAATAGTAAAGCAGTACAGATTTTCAGCAAATAGTCATGAAGTTGACATCTGTGGAATAAATATGTTAACATTCCAGAGGCCACTTTTACTACTGCTGCATTATTTATATTGTTTTCACTGGTCTTTGATATATGTGTGCAATATTTTAGCTTTCCACATCATACAAGGTGCTGTAATGAAACTAGAAAGAGAAGCTTAAAAGAATTTTGCATTGTTCTATTGTGAGAAAACTTGCTTGAGAGCTGGAAAAGTGTATGATATTTGTAGAATTATTTATTAGGCATTTTATTGCACAGTTTGATGTAATATTCAAATGTGTTCTTTTAAAGCCTTTACAGTTAGTTACTAATACAGATTATTTTTCAGCAAAACATAAATTGTTTTGATAATAAAACATGATAATCAATGTAATAGCCTGTGTTTACTGGTTTTAAATGGTTTTGTTTCAACAGAAGTTTTTGATCAGCTCATGTGCACTTGACTGCAAAAAAAAAAAAAAAAGAGAAAAAAGAAAAAGAAAAAAAAAAAAGACCCAATTTCCTAGATCCTTATGGTACAAGGTTCCCACTTTTATCTAACCAGGACTTTTTGTTTACAAATCCAAGAAATAAATGAGCCAATGATCCAATAGCTTTCTTAATGAATTCTACTCTAATTGGTGAAAACAACTAGGGCTGGGCTAGTCCAAAAAAACATGAGGAGAAGATAAAATTTTAAACCAACGACACCATCACCTTAGTATTTCATTTCATGTTAAGCAAATTACATTAAAGTATGACATGATGTTTAGCCCAGGCTCTTTGCCAGTTGCATCTTATTTGTATTGTGATGTGCAATTTTCTGATTATTCAGATCTAGTCTGTATTGTAAGTACTATTATTGCAAGTACTATTTGAATTCTCTTTTTTCACTGACCAATTCCATCCCTTTTCATCTTATTTAAAAATTTACCTAATTTCTCTCTCTCTCTCCCTCTCCCTCACTCCCTCCCTCTCTCTCTCCCTCTCTCTCTCTCTCTCTCTCTGCTTAACAATCCACTTATGGCATTTTTCCTGTCAATTTTAAACCATTTGTCTAAAATGAACTTTCCTCTATTTTATCTCCCTATATCTGTCCCTTTACAATCAAATATATGTTCAGTGACCTCACTGTCACCACACATGGGGTATTGATGCTGCAGTAAACCATTTCTAAACTCTTTATGTCCCCATACATCAGCTCTGAACCATGCAATTACCTTTATTAATTTTGTCTACATATTATGTTTCCCTGTCCATGTCTCTTTATCGGCACACAGAAAGTTAAGCAAACTTTTATCCGCTATTGCACTAAGATGTATTTCTATATCCTAAAATTTCTTATAGCCTCCAGAAATCATTTGTTATTTTCCAGTCTCTTCCATGCCTCTCTTAGTTCATTGCTTTCTAAGTTTTTTGGAAAACTACTTACCTATCCAGTATTTCTTAAACTCTTTCTGTCTTGCTAATTTTAAACATTGCCTTAAAACATTGCTTTTGTTTAATTTAAGAATGCTGTAGCTGTTTATCATTACTCTTTCCTTCACTATTCCTTTTTTTGCTCCTCTCCCTGTCTCAATTTGGACTACCTCCCTTACAGTCATATAGGATAATCCTAGTATTTCCATGCAGAACATCCTTTTAATAGCATCTTCTATTCAGCCCACATCTATCCCACAGAGCATTTTGGTCTCTACCACCAAATTATAAATTTCCTCTAGTCACTTGACCTTTGTATCTGGTATTCTACTATTGCATCCTGCAGCGTTGATTTCGATGCATTGTTGCTCCACGTTATGTGCATCAGTGTTTTTACTACTGCTTTTACTCCCCAGGTTGGGAATTCATATGAAGCGTGGATTTTGAATTTGTAGTTATTGCCGCACGTTGTGTGCTTAGGTGCAGCGTAACTAACTGTCACTTCCTAGCAACTCCTCTACTCTCACGTACCTGGTACTGAAGATCCTCCGGGATGGGTTACTACGGCGTTGCACAGTCTTGCATGAATCTTGGCTCTCCCAGGTGTGGATTTAGTTAGTGGGTAGAGCTGTAGGAGTGTTCTTGTAGATATTAAGAAAAACACTTGCAAACCTTGTACTGTTATTTATTATGAACAAGATTTGAGACAAGCACCTAGTTATACACTTTTATACAGCTGATTGATGCTCTCTAACACTGACTCACAAGTTATCTTAATTACACTGTTTTCGTTGAGTACATGGCACAATTCACTTTCACGTAATCATTAGCAAATTATTAGCAAACAGTCCGATGTAGCCTCTCTCAGGCGAATTCTTAACAAATGGTCAACATGGTCTCTCTCATGCGTAATTCTTAAGGACGACGACATGGCATCTCCCACGGGTGATTTCTTAACAACGACCGACGTGGCGTCTCCCACGGGTGATTTCTTAGCAACTTTCTCGATGGGCCAAACCTTACTTCTTATATACAAAAAACAGTGTCATGGTGGCTTCTTTCTGATTGGTTAGAAGGTCTGCCAAAATGACACCATCATTACCCAAAAATCATTGCAAATCTCCCAGAATGCGTCATAATAATCACGTGATACCACGATTATAAAGAAAAAGTCCCCTTGTGTACTTTATAAACGGTGGTTTCCCCGTATATTAAACTTGTACGTGACTTTAACAAAAGAAGCAACTTCTCACCCCTCTATCCAGTCTGGCGTCATGATTCTGAGTAACTTGCTAGTAAACAACTTGCTTCTTGGTCCCTATGCATACAACTTATTAAATATTAACTCTCGTTACATATAAATATATATAGATAATTAATAGACTGATAGTTATTATTACTAAGGGGCTAATTAAGGGTCTCAATCCTTTGCCTTAGCTCCTTTCCCTTTTGTTTCTCCCATGAAACTTCTCCATCAATTTTTACTCCTAAGTACATACATTCTATCACTACCTTATATGTAGACCCTCTTTCTTCCATTTTTTGTATTTGCTTAATTTTCCTCCTTTCATAAAATCTCTTAATATATCATCAGTAAGTAGGGTAAATAAAACTGGACATAATTTTCAATCTTGCCATAGAATTTTGTTTTGGTTCATTAGTTATACGTTAATACAATTCTCTAGTTGTATTTACCATACAGCTACTACAACAATTTCTCTGTAATTTATATCACAATAGTTGCAATTCCTCTCTAGCATAAGCTTTCTCTAAATCAACGAAGGTGAGATACAGCTTGCCTCTTTTTAAATATTTATCCACAAATTTTTCATAGTGAAAATATTGTCAACTGTTCTTCTCCCCTTTCTGAAACCCATTCCAAATTCTGAAAGAATGTTATACTCTTCAACCATTTTTGTACCCTTCTTGCCAAGATTCCTGTGAAGAAATTTTCTATATCTGATGTTATACCACAGTAGGTATTTGGTTTATCAGCATTACCCTTACTTGTACTTGGATGAATAATACCTTTTCCCCCAGCTTTCTGGCATATAGCCTTTGATTTTTATTGCATTAAAAACATTCTTTAAGATATTCTGTTATGATAGCTTTAGTAGTGCAAAAGCTATATTTTGGATTGGTAAATCTGATGTTTTCCATTCACATAATTTTCTATAGCTGTTCCAAATACCATCTTATTAGTACAAAAGATTATTCTTTTATCTACATCATGCTAGTTGAGATAAATACTAGCGGAATTGGTCTTATTACTGCTTCATTGTAAATAGAAGGGAAATAAGGGAATACATTATGCTAAAGTGATATTCAAATCTTTTAAAAGCTTGTTGCTATGTGAAACAATAGAATTTCGGTTCGCATTGCACGCTCCCATTTGAGAAGATTTGGGTAGTTTAAAACTTACATAAATGACAAGGAATGTGGCTTAAATTTTTGTCTATCTCTTATGGTTTAACCGTTATGGAAAATTCTGCAAAACTGATCTAGAATAATAAGAGTTCTTCAGAGGCTACTCCCAGAAGATTCAAAATATACATTTTGTTTGTGATGTAAATATCTTTGATATACAGTGTAGAAGGGACAAGGGAATAGCCTTGATTTAGCCTAGGGCTAAATTGTTTTACAAATCTTTTAAAAGCTGGAGCTATGTGAAACAGTTGAAGTTTGGTTCACTTTGCATGGTACTGCAGTATAACAAGAGAGTTGAAAGGAAACATCACTTCCCGTTTGAAAAAAGTTTAGGTATTTAAAATGAAACCAATAACAAAGACTATCTCAGAAACGGTCCAATCTACATAAAAGATGCACATGACATAAATTATGTGTTTTAATGAGATGTGCATTTTTTGTTTAGTAAGCTTATGTCTATTATGATTTAACCGTTATGCAAAATTCTGCAATACACATCCTGAATTGCCAGAGGCAAATATAGATTTTATTTGTGATGTAAATATATTTAATATACAGTATTTTAATTAAAATTGTTAGAGCTCTTTTTGGGAAAAACAAAATTTTCCAACATTTTTCCATGTAAAGGGTAGTTTGTGATGGGGTGAAAATCTTTGTGTCAGGTCCTTGGAAGTTTGGTATTTAAGTCTTTTTGCTTTTGAACTATGCTGTCCACAGACACACGATTTCTATCTTTAATTTTATTGAATATCTTAGTATGAGAGGACCAGGTATTTGAAATAATTTTATTACACACGCGCGCGTGCGCACACACACACACACACACACACACACACACACACACACACATGTAACTTTTCTAAAAATGCTTTTTTTTTGGACTCAGATGATCTCAAAACATAATTATATTTTTGGTTCATATCAAATTTTTGGGTGGAATAAAAAATACCTTCTCGACCCATTATGTGCAATGTACATGCAGGCTAGAGAAAGTAAAAAGGCTATAATTCCAATAACTGCATTAGTCTCAAAGCTTTAGATACAACACCAATGATGATGATGATGTAGTAGTAATAATAATAATAATAAATCTACATAATTTATAACAAGTTATTGTTATGTAAATTATACTACTCTAGAAGTCAAAAAGTATCATATAAAATGGTTTACAACTAGCTAGATACCAACTCCTTGAGAATATTACTTTCAACCAGTCTTTTGAGTAGATATAAACAGCTTATCAATCAATTGGCTTGAATTATTCAAAGATAGGTATAAAGGTGTTGCTCGGAGAGAGCAGAGAAACACATTTCATTGCTAACCTCAACCATGTTATTCCTAAGTGGGCTATCTTTTTGCTCCAAAGTGTGCAGTTATTTTTATATAGTATAGTTCTATAAACATACAGAGAATAAATGATTAATAACTTATTGTTGATAAAGACAATTCTACATGATTCCATCCTATATATAAATTTAATGTGTGTGGGTTTTTTTTTTTTTTTTTCAAAACAAGTTTATTCAGCTTAGTTTTAGCAGCAGTCCCCCATAACATAGTGCCTTATTTCTGACTTGTGACCCGCTGCTGCCAGCTGAGTTGAATAGTTCACAGACCCTGAACTAAAGTGCATAGCATGCAAACCAAGCACATAGATGTACATGTGTACAATAACCACATACCTTATCACATCTTCTGAAATTGCTGTAATTCCTCTTCTGATAGTCTTTCATTTCTTCCAACATATGCAGGTTGTTCAGATACATTACTGATATATGGTGGACTTTGTGACTGATGTGTTTTTAATAATTGAAAATTAGTTGAGTCAATTTTGTAACACTACATCACTTATTTTTTATTTTGGAAAACATGTTTTCAGAAGCCATGTGCTTACATTGTCAATTCCTTAGGTCGACTGCCGGCATTCCTTGCTGTGGTGGTTGTCTATGTCCCCGGTGGTGGTTTGATGAACCTCTGTATCAGTAGGTCGCCTGGTAGGATTTCAAAATTGAAAACACGGTTCTTATTTTTCCAAATATATGTTTTCCCAAACTTTTAATTCTGACTTCCTTGTGATGTTTGTGAGTATTTTTGAGCTTCTATTTATGGTGTGTCTCTTTCCAAAAATGCCAAGCTATCACGGATTTATCTTCTTGTTTGAATTTAATATTTCTGTGGTGTTTTTTGCTCTTGTTTTTATATTTCTTTTTGTTTGGCCGATGTAGATTTTTTCACAGTCATTGCAGCTGAACTGATATATTCCTGGTTTGTTTTCTTGTGGGATATCATCTTTTAATTTAGAATTTAAAATATTTTTATGGAGTAATTGTTTTTTGGGGCTAGAATGATGTTTGAAGATCTTCTGGAATTTGTAGTTGTAGGGTGGTATGTTGTGTTCTGATATATTTTACTTTTTAAGCTCCCCCATAAATAAAAGGTGCTTTCTGTTAGGTTTGGAGAGTGTAGTGGCCATAGTCCTTTACTGATGACCATATCTTCAAAAGTTTCCTCGATTCCAACAAGAAATCAGCTGTATGTGCTGTAGCAGAGTCTTGTTGCAAATATGCCTGTTTGCACTCAATGTGACACAAATATTCCTGTGACCGCGCCATGGCCGATGGTCAGACCACTCGCCTCTCACCTAGACAATCCGGATTCGATCCCAAATGACAACATGTGAGATTTGTGGTGGACAAAATGGCGCAGGGGCGGGTTTTCTCTGGGTTCTCCGGTTTCCCCCGCCATCTCATTCCACCGGGGCTCCATCTTCATGTATCGTCAGTGTCATTGCCTGCGGTGTCAGAGCAGTAAAATCTGGCATTAAACACTACCAAAAACAAAAAAAAAACAAAACAAATATTCTAGGAATAGTTTGATTATTGTATCCTTCCTCCTGTGTCCATTAACTGTATCATCAAAGAATATAGGCCTTATAATTTTGTACACGTTCACAGCACACCAAACACCAATTTTCTGATCATGCTATGCAAGCAGCTGCAACTTGTTGCAGCTCAAGCATGTGCTGCCATCTTCCATTTATGCGTTGAAGCGCCTAGACTATGACTCGATACCAGAATATTTTTTTAAAAGAGCATGTTCTATAGGATGCAGAGACTTAGGAGATTACACTATTTATGTGCAGTTCTGTTATTTCAATATACTCAATAAACTTAAATGAAAAAAATAAGACCTAGAGGCAATAAAATTCATTTTAAAAATGTCAAGCATACAAGAAATAAAATAAGTGAGTTATTTTTTTCTTCAGGCATTCAAATCGTAATATATTTATTGAATATGTAATACAGAGATGTATATTTTGAGTTAGTTGAAATTGATTCAGACATATGAGACATGTTTATATTTGGCAATCTGTCTACAACAAACAAGTGAATGTCAAGGAAACTCGTATTTCAGAATTACATACTTTCTTTGCTCAAATAAGCAACATTTTGTTTTTAGCCAGAAAGAAAAGCTCTAAAGAAAAATAAATTTGTTATATTTAAAAAATGTTCTGGGTTAAATTTATGTGTACAGTTTTTTCTGTTTTAGAAAATCTTCAAACTGAAGATATCAGTAATTGATGATCATTTTAATAAAACTCAACAAAAATCATTTGTAATCAATATCATCGATTAAAAACAAAAATAGTACTGGTCATCCTTGCATAAATTGTTTCCCCATACTTCTTATTTCTTGATTATTGAAAATACTCCTAAGAGCTCAACCACCTCAATTCTGCTTGCAATATGCCCAAATCTGCTTCTAGACACTATTTAAAAAATATACAAAAACACTTAGGAAATAAATGTGAAACATCTTAACGATTCCACACAGGACCTTTCTACAGCAGCTGCTCATCTGATAACAGTGATTGAACATGAAAAAAGAATTATGCAGGAAAATGGGCATTCCTGTCTTAACAATCATAGCAAACTGTTGCATGTTGTGTGATTGCCAGGCAATAAGCATGTACTAGTATAAAAGTTATTAAATTTAATGAGATTCATGTAAAAATGTATCTAAAAAGAAAATAGCATTTGCTGAGTTTTGTTAAAACAGTCCTCAGTGTATATTATAAATAAAATGTATATAACATAAATTGTGTATTGTGTATTTAACGTGCTCTACAATTTTTGTGTGGTAAATATTTGTTCATCTCATACAGTTTAGCAGTTATGCAAAATTCCATAAAATACATCCAAAATAAAGTAGTATTCAGAGGCAATTCTCAGAAAATTCAAGATATACATTTTATTTGTCAGGTAAATATCTTTAATATACAACACTTTAATCAAAATTGTTAAAGTGTAGATTGGGGTGGGGGGGATTTTTCTCAAAATCGTCGTGTCACATCCGTGGAAAATGCTAAACTTAAATACCAAGTTTGGTATTTTACTTTTCATTTTTGAGTTATCAAGTTCACACACACACCCACACCCACCTTTTTCTGAAAATGTTTTTTTTTTTTTTTTTTATTTATTTATTTTTTTTTTTTTTTTTTTTTTTTCTTTATACAGGGGACCCTAAAACATATATTTCCGGTGAAATCTCAGTATCCAATTTTTGGGTGGAGTGCAATACCTTCTCTATACACTATGTACATAGCATGTATAGAGAAAGTAAAAATGATTGTCCAGACATTACACCCAACAAGAATAAAAACTTTTTTATTAAATATGTATATGAATTTTTAGATTATCTTCCTCTGGTAAATTAGCTTTAGTTAAATGTGTTGCAAATTGCATTATTTTCTCCAATATTGTGTTTAAAAATTAGGTTTTGAACCAATCTATTGAGAGATAGATACACAGTACATTTCCATGATTTAGGTCACTGAACTTTCACTCCCACCCTTGGGACGTTCAAATTTGACCAAATAATACTCGCCTACATCCAGTCCATTCATAGCAAACGTGTGGCCTTTTATTACTGTGATATTTGTTCATTGGTTCATTTTTATTTCTCGAGATTAACCTCATACATTTACTTAAAGAAACACAAGGATTGGCAGTTGTGGCAACTTTACAACATCTTTGTTGTAATCTGGTTAAATGTTTAAGACTTTGTATGCTAACTACATTTGAAGCAAATTATGTGATACATATGGTGCTTCTCAAGTACAAGTTTGTTGGTTGTGTAATTGATGCTTGTAATGTTCACATATATAACAGACCAGCCAATTCATACATGAGAAGCACTAATAACACAAAATGATTCAGTATGTATGTCTAAAGATTTTACCTAATCCATTTAGCTTAGTGCAAACAACTTTTAATGTGGAATCTGTATGTGTAATTTACAGCTGTTAATTTAATTCCTAAATGATTTAAAGCGGAAAGAGGGACAAGACATGGATACTAGAGGTTGAAAATAATGGAAGATGGCTTAATTTCTAATTAAGATGCAAATAAAACTAGATATATCCTCTTTGAAACAGTGTAGACTATTATGGTAATAGTGATAAGGAATCAGTGTGTAACAAAGGAAACAGAAATCATGGAAAATATCTGTATCCTTTTATACATAGTATAATTATTCTTTAAATGACATTTAATGCTACAGTTGTGAAGTTTGGAAATAGCGCCAAAATCTGTGAATAACTTGTAAAGTATACACTGAAGTTCCTAAATCACATAACATTTTAACAACTTTTACATAAGCATATTCCCTTCATTATCTAATGAATGGAGTAATGAAATCCATTAATATGGAATAATTTATAGCATAGAGAGAGAAAGATACTATAAGCAAAATACTCAATGTTTATAATTGAGAGAAAATATTACTTTCCTTCTGGTTATGTGCCAAGTTCAGAATATTCAAATGTGTGCATTAGAGGAAAGGATTCTTCATAGCTGCCAATTTCATTTCTTGTTGAACACAGATGTTAGGGTGTTTGTTTCTGACTTATAGAACATTTTGAAAATTTCACATATTTAATTAACAATTTGGTTAATTTATTTATATAAACTTCCATTTTTTTTTTTCATAAGTATTACTACTAATTTTTGACCTAATATGAATACTCAGAGGCTTTATAAAACTACATTTCCAGGAGGTAAAGGGGATGATTTAAATATAAAGAATTTCCTGCAGCATGATTTGAATTGCATGGCTAAAGGAGGTTATGGCACTTTGAACTGTTATTTAAAATGTAATAATCCATCCATTGTGTAGAGCAGCTGGTTAGAATAACAAGTCCTTCATTTTAACATAGGTAGTATTTATTTTCTGAGCTTCAATAGCCCTTTGAGAAGCATTATCTCCATTTCTTGGTGTATTGAGAAGCATCAGGTGGGAAAACAAGTTGCCATACTTTGCCTGTTTTGTTTGTGATAAAAGGAATTAATTTTTATTTTTAATATATATTATCCTTTCACAACCATTACTTTAAATCTTTTTTCTGAGGAGTGTTTCCATGGTCATTCTGTCTTAAAATTATTGTTTCTGTAGTTTCCAACTTTTTTTTTATTGTTTCGATATAGATATCTATTTTATTTCAGTTTTATTATTTCAACTTTCTTTACCTAATGAGTTTTTATTGCAAATAGAATCATTTAGACACCTGCAACATTAGATTGTCTTAATAATATTATTATATGACATCTCTTAGTTTTCTACAGTGTGATATAGTTAGGTACAATTCTGCAGCTAATTGAGTTATTTTTATCCATTTATTCTCATCGTATGGATTTGCATCATTTGTATCAGCTGAACTTACCATGTGCCTCTTTCTACTTAATTAAATTGTTTCAATTGGTCTTTACATGTATTGAGTTAACAAAGCTTCCTACTATGATCCAGTTTCTATTATTAAGAGCACAAATGCATAGAATATGTATGTAATGGATTAATTAATGTACAGTTCCGAAGTTTAGCACTTCTGCTCCTCCTCTCTGCTGATTAACTCATTTATTGAATGAAATAAATGAAATAATACTCATGTGGGTCCGAGGTGCATTAAGCTCTTCAGGAACCCCCTCCCCAATTCAAGATTCAAAATTGGAAACTCTTGAATGTTGAGATATACCATGGAAGTGAGTAAGAAAAGCACCAGTTTTAATATTAGAAATTACTTTTTTTTTTTCTGAACAGTTGTACTATCATAAGCAAGTATATTAATATAAAATAGTTTATACTCACAGCTGATGAAATGGTTATGAAGCTGCTATGATAAGGGGGCAGTGGATTTTTTTTTTTGAAGGGGAGATGGGAGATCGCTTGCTAAATTATTTTAAGAACAATGCAAAGTTCATGAACAGAATATGCAATTTTCAACTCGGAAAGAAGAAAATATATTGTATTTCAGGTGGTGTTACATGCATTGCAGTCAGAGCATAATTGCATTGTGCCAACAATATCTATTTTAAAAATGACAAGATATATTAATACTTATCTGACTTGATTTGTCCCCTTAATGCAAGTTTTAATTTTCCACAGAAATATGAATAGCTATTCTTATACAAATGCTATAATACTTTGATATTGAAAGGTTAAAAATCCTCTTAGTATATGACTATTCTTTCCTTTCAAAATTTAGGCAAGTATTGCAGGCAGATAATTAGAAAATATTTCATTTTTTAATTTTAAATTCGTTAACAAATGAAGAAGTACTTATATTGTGCAATTAAACCCATTTTCCTCTTAATTTATGTAATCTTAAATATAGCTGAATACCTTAATTCACATTACATCTTTTAGACTAAAAGGTAATGTTGATACTCTGACTTGCATGCATTACCACAAAGAACTGATTCAGGTATTAATTGGCATGAAATACCATCCTCTTGTTCCGTGATCCCCAATTAAACAAAGAAGTCAATGCTCAACATTCTTCACATGTGAGAGACATGCCACTTGTTACCAAGCACAAATCCATGAAATACTAATGTTGGAATGTAAATTATAAGAGATTGCATTGCACTTACTGCTTCATTAATTTCTCTGGCTTGCTATTGTTGCATCACACATATCATAGTCTGCTTTGAGAAATATTGGAGTTTGCTATAATCTGTATGTGAAATAAAATGGTATTTAATTTATAATATGCGGTTCAATGTTTATATACAAGGTCATGCTGAGAAGTGATGCCTCGTCTGTCACTTTAATATATTCTACACTCTAAACTTCCTTTCTTCACTGACACAAATTACTGAGAGCTCTGGAATGTAGTTGAAACATAGTAGCATATAAAACATTTTGTTGTATAAGAAGCATCATATAGAAAATGCCTAATGGCATTCATAGAAGAATAGAGGCTATTAATGGAGATGAATGTGTACAAATTAGAGGCATGTGAGATTGGTAGGTCCATGTCTGTAACGAATGTACTGCTGTTGCAGCTCTCAATGAAGTAGCTCAGGTGATAGCATCTCTAGCCTGCATTTGGTGGGTTACATGCTCATATGTCATGTATTGATCAATCACATTGAGATTTTTTCATGGTTTCTCTCATTTGCTAGATAAATAACAAATTGCATACTAAATACCAGATTGGACACTCAAAACAGACTACAAAAGAAATAGAAATACAATAAATGGTATAGAAAGGTGATTATGTAACTAAGGCTATCATAATGATTCATGTACACACTAAGCAAAGATCACTTCTATTATTACAAAATCCTTATTCTGGAAAAATTCAATAACAAAATAGGGGTAGAGGAAGGCAGCTGCACAACCAAGGCCATTTTTCAAAAGGTTCCTGAAGCAGATGGTACAGGAAGGGACTGTACAATTAGTCATCTATCTGGCATACACAGAACAAGGTGAACTAATAAACCTACCTTTGTGTTATAACCAAGAAGATGGCTGCGCTGTGGCCGAGTGGTTAGACCACATGCCTCTCATCTAGATGGCCTAGGTTCACTCCTAAGTGACCACATGTGGGATTTGTGGTGGAACAAAGCGGCACAGGGGTGGCTTTTCCATGGGTTCTCCAGTTTCTCCCACCATTCCATCTACATTCCATGTGCCATCAGTGCCATCGCCTGCGGTGCTAAATATAGTGAAAGCAGGCATTACAAATTATATAAAAAAAAAAAAAGCAAGATAAAGCACAATTACCCCCAAAAAAGTCTGATGTGTTATGATTTCCATTTACTTAACTTTCTCTATCTGTTCTGCAAACAAACTATTTTTACAAAAGATTATTTTATCTACATAATGCAAATCAAGGTCTTATTAATTCCATATGAGCGGAAGGGAATACCTAAGCTAAAACTACAGTCAAATCTTTTAAAAACTGTTACTATGCATTTGTCATTGAATTTAGTTCTCTTTTTAAGGCCAATAGTAAAACAAGAGATATTAAATGAAAGATAACATCCTGTTTTAGAAAAGTTTAAGTAGTTTACCTCGAAAACGGTTAAATCTACATGTTTCCAGTGAAATCTCCAAGTCAAATTTTTGGGTGGAATTCAACACCAGTAGTGTGCATTGTACATGCATGCTAGAGAAAATAAAAATAATTGTATACTTAGAATTAATGCTTAAATGCACTACCATACATTCAATTAGATATTGTGAAGCACTCGCAAGAGTTCTGTATCTGGAGCAGCCTTACACCTTGCAGTGCCTGAATGACAAGACAGTCAGCATATTGGTTTCACTGTGTAGATAATTCTTCATATCAACTTGACCTGGTGCCATCACATTTTCATACATTCTCAAAAGTTAAAACCTAAGAGGGTTTTACTTCGCTTCTGATGAGGCAGTGCAAAAAGAAATCAGGTTGTGGTTTGTCACCAGAATGAAGTACTAAGAAACTGCCGTCCCATGTTGAACACCAGATCACTTATATGCAGAACTAAACTGCATATAAATAACTAATAAATTTGTAGAAAAAAATACATATATTTGTTTTATTCAAATTACCATTTGAAATAAAAAGTTAGGAGGCATCACTTTTTTAGCATTCCCTTTTAGTGCCACAACATGAAAGCTGCACTTGCAACTGCTCTTGGTTTTATGTATTTATACGTTAAGAAACTGCACCCCATGTTAGAGCCATATTTGATGTAAGTTATGAAGCTACTGCTCTGCTCTTTTCCACCCTCAATGGGTAAAATATTGAATATTGTGCAGGGTATGAAAATCAGTTATAGATTTTTTATACTTGTTAGCAAATTGAAGGTGTGACAGAATTATATTTTCCAGTGAATGCTTTTTTAAGGTGGCATATTGTTTCTGTAACTCAGGAATGATTTTGCCTCCGAACATTTCATATAAAATTATGATAATGTAAATATATTTTAAATAACAGATAAATTATTATTGACAGATAGCTGACTATTGTACAATAGCAAACGTGTAAATAATATATTGTTCATAGTTATTGAATATGATAAACATTGTTTTCAGATGTGTATGTAAAATGACCAAATTGATATAAAAGTGTACCTAAAACTATGAATTGATAATTTTTTATATTTTGAAGTAAAATTTTTATTATATAATGAACTGTTTGTACAAATTGTTATCTTTTGCCCATTTAAAAAAAAAAAAAAATGAATAATAGCCTTAGGAGGAATATTGTCACAATAAATTCCTTATTTGCTTAATCTGAATGTTTTATATACAATGTAGTGTAATAATACTCATTCAAAGCACTTACAACAGAAATTGTTTATCAAAATAAACTTGTTCTGAATTGCATATTTTTAATATGTTTTCAGTAGTTTTATTATTTTAGAAATATTTAATAGTCTTCAAAATATTAAGTTAATTCATTTGTTCTATCCAGAATGTGGAATTTTAATAAGTAGCACCAGTTTTTGAAACACCTAAATACCTTGAGTTATCCAAATAAATGAAATTGATGCAAAATCTTGACAGTAGAACTTTGATTGGTTTATAAGTAGAGTTGTTTATACACAAATGCAGCACATCTGGCTTCTCAACCTTGAGGTCCCAGGTTCAATTCCTTTAATTAGGATCTTTCCCTGCCTGTTGGAGAGAGTGGAAGTATGGACGAATATAAGTGTGTAAGTGACAAAAAATCAGTGTTAAAGAACCTACAGTCAGCAAGTTGTTTCTGAAGTCAACACTTCCAATATGACCATAGAAGTTAAAGTAGGCAGTACATATTAAACAGTTAAATAAATAAATTTAAAATAAAATAAACCTGTTCAACATAAAGCAATGTGTGAGAATTGTGTGTGGCTTCACGAGTGCTCAGCTGTGTCAAATTGATAAAATTGCTTGAGTTTTTGGCCATTTCCAGCTCCATGGCCTTCTTCAGTAGATGAATGCCCAATGTGATAAAAACCTGGTATATGTACCCTAAAAAGTAGGTACAAGAAGGTAAAAAGAGTGCCAAGAGCTCTGTAATTGGACTGCTTGGGGGATAGCGGTTTAACTAGAGGGATTCAGTCCCTTTGAGAAGTCAGGCATGGAACTCAGGAATTCAACATTGAAGTTTTCTACAAAGTCTATACCCAGGAGCTAAACTACATGTAAGATTTCCTAAGAGGTCCAACTTGTGATACGAGCACCAATGTGAGAGAAATCTGAATTAGAAATAATTGGTTGCTTGCACTGCATATGGAATTTCTTTTATAGTTTTCCTATGGTTTATATTTAAACAAACTTGATATACTACTCATACTTTTCAAAATTGTTCTTGTTTGAATAGAAGTTTGAATATAATTTCTTGTCTATATACTATGTATATTTTACATGCGGGCTAGAGAAAGTAAAAGATGTGTTTAAAAATTATGAATTTCATACTATACAGAAAATTACCAAAGATTTGGAAGGGCAAGTAGAAAGTGAAATTGAAAGTTTGTGTGCCAACAACATTATAATGAAATATACAAGGATATTGCCTTGCTACAGTGAACAGCCCTTATCATACATTGTTGCTAGACAATCAACATTGGCTTAGGATGGAAAACTTTGAGAAACTTTTCTTAATATATTACAACAGAGATTATTTTAATACATTACTGTCTCAACATGATTTGTGAGGGATTTTAATATAAATGTTTACAATTTTGCAATATTGAAACAAAATATTTTTGGATCTTTATTTGTTTATTTTTTTGTATTTTTATTAGGTACATAAATTTTTAACTAATATAACAGTTCACTCCTTAATTTACACAGGGAGGAAAAATCAGGTGAGTGTGTAAAGATAAGACTGGCCAATTGTATAATGAAGGGGGGAAGGGAGGCATATTATGCAAGTACATGAACAAAAAGGAAACAGATACATCACAGTGAATAACTAAGTAGAGAAGAAAAGTAGTAAAATGCAGATAGGTGTAAGACCAATGGTAAGGGCAATGCGAATAAAGTGTATAAAAAGGGGGGAGGTGGGAGTGATTAATGTCAGAAAAGTAAAAAAGAGGCCAAATCAGGTTTCAAGGCAGCACAAAAATAAAACGAATAGCAGGGTAATTAGAAACAAAAAAGAAACATAAGTAGAGCTATTAAATACAAAGGAATCCGTAGAATTCTGCAAAGTGAAATTAATCTAAAATATGCAGAGAGGACTGTCAAATAACAGAAGTGAAGGGTCCAAAGCTCAAAGACCAGTCCAAAATATTCAAATAGTTATCAATTAGCTCATGGTGCATCAAGACCAATTTTAAACCATGCTTTAAAAGGTGCTAAAACTGATACTAGGTTTAAGAAGCTGGGAAATGTGGGTAAATTGAAAATGATTAGAAATATTCAGAGGTAAGCGCTGAGTCAGATTTTAACAATAAAGAGCACTAAAAAATAAGTACCTTTTAAGTGATGTTTAAACTAACTTAGCTCTTATCGTCAAAAGTTTTATCAGATCAATCTCACAAGCTTCCTTACAATTTTCATTGTTTAGAAATATTTAAGTTAAGGATTAACTATCAAAATCTTCTTTGGAAGTATATCAAGAGATAATTATTCACAAATTTAACATTAGGGCAGCTGTTTCTGATGTGAGTATAGTGAATACTACTGAATTTCAAAAGCTCCAAGATTCAAAAAAAAGAAAAAAAAATTCTTTCCTTTTGATACATTTTGAATTGCCATGGAAAGTAAAAGTTTTCCAATATGGATAATTAAATATTGCTAAACTCATTCAAATTTATCTTGCATTGTTAGGTCATAAATGATACACTTTACTGAGCTAGACATTACAAATGAATTTCATAATTTTATATTGTAAACTCTCTCTCTTTTTTTTTTTTTTGAGACTGCTGTCCATGTGTGCTGCCTCTTGTGTTTGCTCTGGTATGCGACAGTGAAACTGGAATGTAAGACATTATAGTTAGGAGACCTCATGAAACAAAACCTGGCAGGAATAAGGCTAGGAAGTGCTATTGCTGTAACCAGAACCTGACTCTTGTCCTCGAATGGTCAGCTCTGTGATGTCATTTTCTTGCTATAAACAGGAGGAATAACTACAATGAGTTGTTGTGAATTGTACTGAGTAACTGGAGTGTCATTGCGCAGTAGACGGCATGCAGCCATAAACTGTCTGTGCATCGAAACATCTAGTGAAATCTTTGCAGCAATGAGTCAAGGACTGTAATTGTAAACAATTTTTGAGCCAATAAAAAGACACTTGTTACTAAATTAAATATATACAGTGCTCAAAATGGGCTGGTATACCATACAGTATTTTTATACATCAACAAATTTCATACCGACACTTTTTATTTCAGAAAATTTATACCAGAAAGTTATTTGCCGTAATTTATATTAAACATAAAGAAATAAGGGTAGTACACCAAATCATACTCAGTTTATGCTGTTCAAATCATAATTCATACAATTTTCAATGAGATGGTACTTGTGTCTGCAGACTAAACCACTCCATCAACAATGCAGTAATACCAACAAACCATCTTAATCGGCTGGAGTTTGTAAATATCAAAGTTGTGCGGCCGTGCCAAGCAACATTCAACCTTAAAGAGTATAAATTTATCTCAAGTGGATCCATTACAAGCTAAAGTTTATAATCTGATCGCCAGTTTATATAGAAACACAACAGAAGGTAGTTTAAAACTTAACTCATTAGAAAGATAAATGTATTAGACAAATTTATAATAAAAAAGAAAAACTAATGGTGGCATACATGTACCTGATATTGCAGTAGTTAGTGATAGTGCGGATAGTACCAAGGTTTGTGTTTCTGAAACAACTGATTTAAATTCAGAAAATTTTCCTACATGTTGGAACAGAGTGCAGTGGCTTCAGAAACTGAAAGAAAATGATTGGGTCATGATTCATAACTAGAAACTAGATTGCAGGGTGTGTAATGATGTGTGTTCTGCCTGTGTTTTTAAAACTCAAGGGACTTAGGCTTTCTTTGGCATGGAAAAATTATAGTGTTATATGTTTCATGACAGTGATGCAAAAAGGAGGCTGTCAGTTTGAAAGAAAATATTTGACCAACAAACAGTAATGCACATCAAACAGCCATTAAAATTTTTACTGAAACAAAAGAAGAAAAACTGCAAAAGGCAGTATCCACACAAGAAATAGCTTATTGTGAAAATATGTGTCACGCGTTTAGAACAGTGTACACGACAGTAAAACTTAACATGCCATTCTATGACTTGCCGATGCTATTAGATATGCAGACTTTGAATGGCTTGGAGGTAGGTAGAATTCTCCAATCTGATCACTTGTGTGCAGATATTACAAAACACATGTAAATAAACATGTAAATGATGCTTTAAAACTTTTAAATTTACAAGATAAGGCTATAAAATTCACATTAGAAACTGAAAGTGATGGTTATCTCCCTTTCCTGGATTTAAAAATAATAAAAAAAGACAATAAATTGAATTTTGGAATATACAGAAAGCAAACCCACACTGATAATTATATAAAAAATAATGGCTTTAACCCTTTTTCACATAAATTTGCTGTTTTTAATAGTTTAATTTATAGGTTAATTAATTTACCCCTTAATAAAGATGAATTCTATAAAGAATATAAACACATTATTAACACTGCTTTAATTAATGGTTTTAATACTGATTTTATAAATTAAAAAATTTACTTATCACCCTTGGGCAAATAAAAAATTCACAAATATTTTCAAAGAGCATGGCATAATATTGGTTCCTCAAAATAAATATAGTGTAAAAAATTTGTTAGGCTTTTCTAAAAAGGATGAAATTTCAAAAAATAAAAAATCTGGCATTTATCAATTAAACTGTTTAAATTGTGACCTTGTTTATATTGGTAAGACTAAACGTCATTTGGAAACCAGAGTAAAAGAACACTTTAGGAATATTAAATACAAACAAATTGATAAATCAGCTGTAGCAGAACATTTTTGGAAATTTAATCATGAAATAAATCCAGATGTTAAATTATTAAAACACTTAAATGGGCCCATAGATTTAATGGTTTGGGAGAAAATATTTATATTAAAGTATAGAAATCATGCAATGAATTTTGATATACCTCCAATTGACGCTCTTACCAAATTTGTTTTGATTCCAGTAGTTAGCAATGCATTAGTACACAATCCATCTAGTAGCAGTAACCATAACAGTGTAAATAAACAACATCAAAAAAGAGACCAAAAGGATATGTTGATAATGCAATGAAATCGTTGCGAAACTAGTCCAGGCAAGGATTCCAAAAGATAAGTGAAGATTGGTTGCAACTATTATTTTTATATTAATATTCAATTTAAAAATTGAAGTAATGATTGTTAAAATCCACCACAGTTAGTAAGAAAACAGCACTCGCTGTGTTTCCTGATTCATCTGAAACCAGTACATTTTTTGTGACTTAGAAGTAAATAACACTTGTGCAAATAATATTTTAGATGCAATATTTAACTTTTTACATAAACGTGGTTTCACAAGAGAGCATCTTTCATGACTGGAATAACTGTTTTTTTACACATAGCCGTATGAAGGACAGGAGTTGAATAGGTAGAGTCAGACTGAAAAATCAATGCCATGGCCGGGATTTGAACTATGGATCTCCTGATCTCTAGCTACCATGGCAACATGCCCGACATAGCATTGAATTTTACAACTGACTCGCATAGGTCTAAAGTACTTAGAGCATTGTAAGTCGCCATTGGGGTTGTCATCTCAAAAATAATTTGAGATCGCCTAGTGGTTTAGCAGTAAACATGCGAGTCAGTTGAGAAATTCAATGCTGTGCCAGCATGTTGCCATGGTAGCTAGAGATCGGGAGATCTGTGGTTCAAATCCCAGCCATGGCATTGAATTTTTCAGTCTGACTCTACCTATCCATATCTTTCATAACATTCGGTTTTGTTTGCTTCGGATGATGCTTCAAATACGTTGGTTAGGAAGAAAGGTGTCGCAACTATGTTGCTGAAGCTATTTCTGGATGTCCTCATCTGGCATTGTAGCAATCACATTTGGAACTTGCTGGGTTTTTTTTTTAAGGGAAAACCCCGAAATAAACCTTTTCCGGGTAACTCACCCTAAGCGAGATTCAAGCTTGCTGTTAGTGACATACTTAATGAAATTACTGAAATTGATTATATACAACATTTATTTGATAAACTCTATAGTTTGTATTCTGCCTCACCAAAAAACCAATATGAACTTCAAGAATGTACTCGGTCATTAAGTGTAAGATTGAAAGCTATCGGGCGAGTACTTGGAGTTCAATGGATTGCTTCCAGCGCTAAATCTGTTCAAGCAGTTTGGCATAATTATGAAGCTCTTGTTAACCAGTTTGAGGCAGCCAGTGATGGCCCTAACAGAAGCAGTAAAGATAAAGCAACTTATAAAGGACTTAAAATGACAATGACAGATAATTCTTTCAGAATAAACATAGATTTAATGTTGGATACAGTGATAGAGTTTGAGGATCTGTTGTTAGAATTACAGAAGCACAATGTATTGTTGCCTCATGCTCATAAACTATTAGAAACCAAAATTCATGTGTTTAATGCGTTGTCTTCTAATTTGAGTGAGAACTCTAAAGAAGTTGTACAAGCTGTCTGTAGGAATCTTCCACAATATCCCTGTGCACAAAGGGAAAGAAGAGAAAACTAAACAAGGGCAGTTCTTCCAAAATCTGAATAATAATCTGGCAGCATGTGTACAAACAACTATTGCTGCACGTTATTCTATAGATTGCACTGTTGATACAGAAACTAAAGTTAAAATTCAAATAACTGATGAAAAATCCTAAAGTTTTAGATATCAAATGGCCTTCGGATCCAGATATTTGTTTTGGAGATTCTTTTATTAGAAGTCTAAGAAGAAATTTCTAAGAAGAAATTTCAACATGGCATCAGAAGACAAACAACAGTGTATTCTGAACCACAGTCTGCAGCTCTTCAAAATCAACGTGATTTGAAGCCTTTACTCGATATAGTGAACACATAGATCATATCAACAGCAGAATGTGAATGAATTAGGTGTGTACACAAAAAAGAAATTCAGTACTTTATCCAGAGTAATGGACCTCCTCTCCACATTTTTTGTCCAGAAGGATATGTACTAGCATGGATTGGAAAAGGAAGACACCATGCTGATGTCATGACTAGCAGGTCCCGCCTTACCGAAAAAAGGAAGTTGGAAGACAACCCTGGAATGGAAGCACTGCTCTTAACTTGTAAATAGATAAGTTTACACTTCAGTATGCATGTATTAGATGCTTCACTAATGCCAGTATATATGAAATGTTGAACTTGAAAATTCAGTCTATTCTCCATCATTACATTGAGGTTCTTCTCTTCTGAATGGCACACATGGCCTGATTGCATGTTTAAATGATGGATGCAGCCACCAAAGCACCACATTTTGATATTTTCTGCATACTATAAACATGATGCAAAAGGTATACTAATTTTATGGTAAGAAAGTATACCGGCATTTATATATTTCCATTTCGAGCACTATATATAAAAAAATAAAGCAACCAGTGTGCATATATTTTATAACAGTAATATGATAGGAGTGGATCCAGCTATTTTGCTTGCCAGACTAATAGACCTAATTGATGGGTGGAGAATTATGTCACTTTTACAACTATTGTGCCATTGAAGAACTACGAGTTGCATGCTTTTAAATGCTGCTAACAACATAGTTGTGCAGGATCCTGTTGTGACAAACTGCCTGTATGAGGCACTTGCAAAGAAAATCATCTTGAACTACTACTTCCTCTGTAAAGCAACATGTTTTTCTGTTGAATTGCATGCATTTTAATGAGGCCATGAGTTACGATAATAGTGTAGAAACAAAAACTGCTATGGCATAAGTATCGACTTTTGAATACATTTGCCTTGATATTCTAGAATGTACATTAATTGAGGGAATGGTATGTGTACACCAACCTGTATGAAAATTTCAGCACTGTGAAAGAATGTCAATGAATCCAAGCTCAGAAGATATTTAGAACTGTAAGCTGGCAGTAAGTGATTTGATTAGGATTGCAGGGAGATGCGATACAGGTAGACTTTGTGTGGCCTATCTTAATCAATGTAGTCAAATAAGTGCTGTCAAACAGGTGGATGTATGAAAATAAATATGCTTTATGTCAAAAGGCGCAATATGGGTCAAGTGAAATCAACACTTAGGGGTCATTTTCAACATGACCTATTTAAAAATTAATGATTTTATTTTGTAAATCTCCTAAGTAAGGTATGAATGTATACTGAGTTTAAGCAATTTATGATTAAATATTTTTATATGAGGTAATGAACTTTGAGAAAAAGAACAAAATTTGTCTCATTAGAGAGAGTAAGTTTTTACTTTATTCAGGACTCATTTTAAAGCTTATTAAAGGGGCTTATTTTTTAAAGATTTCAGCAATCTTCCAATTATATAATTTTGATTTTGAAAATTCAAAACCTGAAATTACATTTTTATAAAAATCTATAAAAACATGTTAACACTGCTTATCCTAAATATGCTGTTTTGATACTGGAACTCGCATTTTCTTGGAAATATAAAATAATTTATATCAATGAGGGTATTACAATTCAGATTAACCTATCTTGTACTAACTGGTACAATGTGGACAGTGTAGTTAAATTTCTACCAGATAGCAGGGACAAAAACAATCCCTTTAGACATTAATATAAGTCTTAATTCAGAACTGAATTATATTTTCTTTGAGTTTTTCAATTTCATCGACATGCAGATTTTAAGTTCTTCCTATAATTGTACATTAGTCCACTGTCATAGAACATACACTTGAAACTGCCCTGATATCATGTTTAGAAGGATACAAAAATGATAGTGATGGTCCAGGTGGATGGAGAAACATAATCCTCAATTTATCTTCATACTAGCTGGCCCGCCCCGGTTTCGCACAGGTGGTGTAACCAATTAAAAAAAAAACTCAGTCAAAATCTTCCGTTTACAGTATGAATCTGCAATGGAGTAAAATTACAATTACATAATTTGACAATATTTTATTGTAATGCCTTGTAATGTACAATTTTGCTTCCGGAGAGAAAACAAATAGCGACGATGTTTTGCCGACTCTCGAGCATGCAAAGTACAACTATCCATGCGAAAAACACGACAATTGAAGGTATATTCTAACACTTATGCCAATTGACTTTGGGATTTATTGTCATTGCAAATGCAAGGCACGCTGGAAGCAACACGCTTAAATTCAAAAGGAAAGTCGGTTGATATTAGTGGTATTCTTGGAATAAGTATATCCTCGCCTTTGAGCTTTCCTATGTTATAGTAGCTTAAAACAAAATTTTCATTATTTTTTTAACAATGAGTTTAGTTCCACTGCATAATTTTGACTGAGATTGTGTAGCATAATTATCACTGAGTCAACCTTGAGCTGTAAATTGTGTGGCAGTATTCCTGGTAAATCCAATGAATTTAGGAACTCAGTAAGATAACCAATGACTTCATTTGTATTGGTAGTGGAATTGATCGACTTAAATGAATGCATTTGTCCATCCATTTTAACTTGAATTTTTATATTCAAATAATCTACATTCTTATTAGTGACTGCTAAAATGGCTTGTTCTCTTAACCAAGCATAGTTTTTGTAATTTGCCCAAATATTTGGAAAACACTTTCCATATTAATTCTTCCTTTGACGTTGTGAAGTGACAAAAATCTGATGGAAATGAAATGAGGCCAGTAGAAGTGTCAACAGAAATTTACCATTGCAAATGTCTAATAATGCCTTTAAGTCATCTGAAAAGTGCAATGAAGCGCTATAATCTGCACAATGTAGCATATATAGTTGGTATTGCGAAAAGGACGAACTCAGCACGCCCATGAGGTATTGTGGAAAGGATGACATCCGGTTAACAGCGTGGGTAAGCAAGGATATCATTGGCATAACAGTAATGGCAGCCCTTTTATACTGTGGCGGGTAAACGCTGGCATAGATAATGAATTACATTAAGGAGACAGTCACAATAACATTCATGCTTCTTCCGAATTTCTTTCTTTCCTTTACGCCTAATGTTTTCCACCTCTTTCTCTATTTTCACCTATGTCAGAACCATTTTTAAGGCTAACAATGACATAACTAAAGAGCAAGTAGATCTGGTAGGGCAATTGATGTTTTTATTAGACAGATTTGTGTAATTTCTCCATTTAACCCAAAATATTACTTGATCAAATGTATTAAGAGCACCATAATTGCAATGTGATGGTGATGCGGGTATCTTTATGTTCTTTAGCTAGCTCATGTACCACATAATGTCAGATAACCAACATCTGCAATAGGACGTTAAACCTAAAATGGGTCCGGTCATT
Source organism: Hymenopus coronatus (assembly GCA_030762935.1). NCBI lineage: Eukaryota > Metazoa > Arthropoda > Insecta > Mantodea > Hymenopodidae > Hymenopus > Hymenopus coronatus. Next base: position 126,756,990 of record CM060888.1, on the reverse strand, counting down.
TCTCCGCCATTTTCAGATTCCAAGAAGGGTTAATGATTATGTGCATAGCTTATAACCTGTACATTTTAATTCTGCAATACTTTATGTACAGTCAATTACAAATAAGCAACAAATCCTCATGTCACATACATACATGTATACATTAGTTGACTGCCGGCATTGCTTGCTGTGGTGGTTGTCTCTGTCCCTGGTGGTGGTTTGATGAAACCAAAGGAATTGACAATGGAAGCACATGGCTTCTGAAACATGTTTTCCGAAATAAAAAGTAAGTGATGTAGTGTTACAAAATCGACTCAACTAACTTTCAATTGTTAAAACACATCACTATCACAAAGTCCACCATATATCAGGACATTTATTCATACTTATTAATACATTTATTTACAAATAATAACTGTGACAATGAATTTTCAGAGGTGTCAGTTTTGCATAATTTTCAATTACATGTCTCTTTCCAACAGCTACTCGTACACTTGCATTCTTAGAATATTAATTGTTATTATTTTTACAGTGTTACATTATTACCAGTGTTTTTTTATTGAATGAAGGTGTGAGTAATAAGGTATCTTTTTAATTCTGATCTAAACTTGTTTTTGTTCATTTGCAATTCTTTTATAGAAGAGGGAAGTGAATTAAACAAAGGTCCATGTGTGTGTGTGTGTGTCTGTGGACAGCATAGCTCAAAAACAAAAAGACTGTTAAATACCAAACTTGGTATTTAGGTTTGGTATCTCCAAGGATGTGACATGAAGATTTTAAAAAAAAATCCCCCCCACCACAAACTACCCCTTATTTGGCAAAATTTTTGAAAAGTTTTATTTTCTCAAAAATGGCTTAATGATTTTGATAAAAATCCTGTATATTAAAGATATTTACATCCCAAATAAAGCATTTATTTTGATTTTTCTCAGAATAGCCTCTGAATACCTCTTTATTCTGGATGCATGTAGCCAAATTTTGCTTAACTGCTAAACCGTAAGAGATAGACAAAAACTTACTGCACAAAAAATATAAGATCTCACATAGTTTATGTCCTTAACAGTTTTGTAACCATTCCCAAGATATTCCTTGTCATTGGTTTCGATTGTAAAGTGCTACTTTTCTCAGACAGGAAGTGTCCAGTTTTGTTCTACTCCTGGTCAAGCAAAGAAGCGATTTGCAATGACAATCGCATAATGACAGCAACTGTTTCTACAATTTCAGAATCTGGATTTGATGCTTTAACACTGTTCACTATCAGATGTTTATCCTGCAAAAACCTTTTCCTTCATTACTTTCACTACTTTTTCCATCTTTTTTCCAGCATATTTCTTTTCACATAAATGCTTTTTCTTAATTGGTGATTGCCCTGCAACCTGAAGGCTTTTATTGAGGAGTTCCATTGCCCTCTGATGTTTCAGTTGTGTTCTTTAATTTATATAACTTAAGGCAACACTTTGCACAAAGTTTACTATTTTCAGTGGCATTATAAGATTCCTTTAACATCCACTGTTAAACAGGCCTTAAATTTTTGGTTACATGTGAATATCTATTCTCATTTAGAGAGTCACAACAAAATACTTAGTTGCTAAAACTCATTTTTCAGGCAATCTGACATATGTACTCTTATAAAGTTTAACAAAATAATTTATTAGATATGTATTCCAATTTCAGCAAATTTTCATAAGAATCTGAATAAAATATTAGAGCATAAGAAGAGCATGATGCATTAAGTGCTGTCACCTATAATTAAGTTCTAAAAATAAAGCCTCTGTGCAAGATTATCAATATTATGAGAAGAAAATTGAGTAAGCCTACCCTAAATGTTTACTATTTTACAAGGCTAAGAAATTCCTATAATGTCATTAGATAGTAGTGCTCCTAATATCAGATATGAGCAAAATATTACATTTCTTAAAAACTATTTAGTGTTCAAGTTTGGAAATTTAAAGATTTCTTATATAATATGAAGCATATATGCTGATTTTTTTTCACAATTTTAAAAGCTTAGCTTTTTGAAAAATTTAAAGACTCAAAATATTCTGCCCATGACCTTGAACTAATCTAGTTCAAGGTAATCTTTAAGTCCATTTCATTAGCTTCAAAATGACACCTTTATGAGCTTTGTAGCTCAATTATGTTGTAAAGTATTTCGATTTCACGGTTAACAAGTGAGGCAAAAACACTCAATATTCAACTTTTCAAAAATTAAATCCGAGAAAAGTAGTGTACAGATATGTTTAAACTTCACAATATTACATAAAACAAAAACATTTCAAAATCTGCCAAGTTTCATAAATATCCAAGAGGGTCGAGTTGGCACCTGTGTTGATTTCTCATGGAATGACTATATGTGAGTTTCAGTGGGCCAGAATGATTGACTTCCAGTTTACCTCATACACAGCATACTGCTACTACACTGAGGAATGAGTGGAAAGGATTGTACACAGCAACAAGTGGTTTCTGGACCATGCAACTTCATTCACAGTGTTAGGTCAATGCTAGAGCACTACAACAGGTGTGAATCTCTACATCAATGGTTCAACTAAGTTTGCTATGGGTTGAACTGGTTGCACCCATCCCATTATATTGGCTTCCATTGTTAAATGAAGTTGAGTTTTATTTATGTATGCACTTTAACTACTATAGTTTCTTAGCATTTCATTCTATATTAGGTGTGAAAGATTAGAAATTTTGCTCAGAGGCCTCTCTCTATCTTGAGGTTCTTTTAAGTGCTTTAAATCTATGACAAGGTATCACTGGCTTTATTTCCCTTGTCCCATTGTCCTAAAACATAAATGTCTCCTGCTGCAGTGGCCATTTGAATGTGGAGTAGTAAAGTATATTGGTATCCAGACAGTCCTGCTGCATCTGTCATACAGTAATGGGTAATTATACGTTTAACCCTACAGTGGTAAGTGCAATCTAGCAGCCTTTATTGTTGAGCAGCAGCCTCTGGATGCAGAAGACATCATTTGTCCTCTTCACATGGTATGGTCCTTGCCATGGTTGTTGAAGCTTTGGGGCACTATTCCTTGGACCAGGTAGGGCAATATAGCCACACCAAATCATCCTGCCGGAAACCTGGGCTGTTGGCCTGCCAGTCATAACGGATCTGGATGTGTTGATGTGCCATATCATGCTGTGAAGCCAGTCTTCCAGATTCTCCATGTGCTGGCCATTGTGTTCCAGGAGGATTTCCAAACATCAGGCAACATGGTAGACACAGCTCCCTGCCAAAGACCAAACTGGCTGATATTGATCCGGTGGTGTCATGGGTTGAAGAGCAAGTATGTGGCACCATGACATTCTAATATCTCTGGTGATTGGCCACAACCTTCCTCAAAAGTCCTTCTAGAGTCTTGATTTACTGTTCAACAATGCCGTCTGGGTGGAGAGGTGCTGTGCATGTCTTGTGCACTCAAAGTTGCTCGTTTTTCATTAGGTTGAACTCAAAAGTTGGTGTTCTGATCACTGTGCAGCTCACACTATAGCCAATGGCGACAGAACAGTTCTACGAGGCACTTCGCGATGGTCTTGGCTTCCTGTCAGGATTTTTTTTTGTAGTGTTTAACGCCTGCGATTATTACTTGTGGTATCATAGGCCATGACACTGGTGTTACATGGAATGAAGATGGAGCACCGGTGGATGGCGGGGGAAACCGGAGCACCCGGAGAAATCCTGCCCCTGCTCCGCTTTGTCCACCACAAATCTCACTTGCGGTCACTTGAGATCGAAACCGGGCCGTCTAGGTGAGAGGCCACGGCGCGGCCACATATCAGGGATGGCGTACATCTCCAGCCACTTGGTGAAGTAATCCATAGCGGCCAACAGATAATTGTTGTGCTATCTGTCGTCTTCGTGGTCTATGGGTAAAATGCTGGCCGCAGGTTCAAACCCGACGGAATCGATGGATTTTTTCGGGCATAAAAATCCTTTGGAAGGGAAGTAAATCCGTTGGTCCCGTGTCGTAGATTTACAGTACACAAAAGAAACTCGAGCCTGATAAAGATACCTACCTAAGTTTTTATGTTTCTTCTTTAGTAATATTACTGGACATAATACTGATATTTCACCTTAAAATATCCTAGTTCCCATATAATTATAAATGATAATGATTTTATGAACTTTTATTTGTATATCATAAGTTAAAGAGCACGGCGGCGCCGTGGCAGAGTGGTTAAACCGCTCGCTTCCCACCTAGGCGGCCGGGTTTGATCCCAACCACATGAAGACGAAACGACTTTTGGGCGGGTTTTCTGTTTCCCTCGCCACTCATTCCACAATTGCCCCATCATAACCTTTACTATTTTTCGCTTTCGTTTCATATCATCCACTTCCTCATGCTCATGTCTGGCTACCGGCTGACCACTCGTTCCATGTTCTTCATTCTTATCCTCCCAATTGGCTTCTGACCACTAGGCAACCGCTTGTAAGACCTAGGTGGGTGTCAGTCCTACATACGGGCAGGATAAGCCTATTACGAAAAAATAGTTAAAGAGCGTGCATAAGTAAAACTCAATTCCATCTGTACCTGCCTGACACGGAATGGCCCCAGCCACATCAAGGCTGTGTGTTCAAAAGGTACTCCCACGTTATACTGCTGCATGAGACCCTGGCTCCTGGCCTATAGGCCACGACTTGCTGGATACCATCTCAGCGTCTGCCCGTAGACTCAGCCAGTAGTACTGTTGTCGCGGTTTGGTTGGGTCCCGAATATCCTTCCCAAGTCTTCTACTTCCTCCAGGACTTCCGCGAACTAAGGAAGATCAGATATCCTCTCTGGGTCTTCCCATCAGGTGATTCCCACAGTGGGGGGGCACGTGTCCTCCCTACAAAAATTTCTCCATTATATTATTAGGAAAAATTGTATAATCTGTAACGCACTTTGTATAAATTTAAACCTACTATGCACACTGGACAGTTGTGAAGATGTTTGTCGGAAATAGTTAACCAGTCGCATTTTTCGGACGCAAGCGATTTTGTGGTCATCCTATGCGCACGCGCAGAAGCATTCCGTGCTTTCAGATATAGTTAATTTGAGGTGCGGGGTTCAAGGGGGGGGCGAGAGGGGAAGGCTCTCCTAGGTCATGAAAGCCTCTGTGGTCATTTGTCGCACTTGCGCAAAGAAAAAATTAAAGTTTGAGTCAAATCCCTGACAAAAATATTGACCCAAAGATCTCTTCACGTGTAAGAGCAAATAATAAAAAGCATTTCTTAAGTTTGAATGTCTTCTTATTTGAAAACAAAGTTGATTTATAAACCTCCCGAACGAAATATACAAAAAGAAGCTTATGTGGTAAACATTTACGATGTTGGTACTTGGTACCAAGCAGACAAGGTACGCTCACGTGCCAACGCTCAAGGCGTACAAGCAGTATGTTGTGTAACTACCGTAAATATACTAGGAAATATATTCAGGATACATTTGAAGCTTCACTTGAAAACAGGAAAAGGCCAAATAACCAATAGTTATTGAAATTATGGACGTGAGAAAACAGCAAAATGGGTCTTTCTTGCGACAGGTGATTAATGGCTAGTGTTTTGAAAATGAGTCCTGAGTTACAATATCCACCTAAGAGTAAAATTGACAGGAAGTGGTGAAACAATGCCTTGAATGTATTTCACGTGTTAATGAAACAAGCCGAATGCGCTGGAGAAGAATTAGATGTAATTAACTGCAGAATAATATGCCGATTTATCAGTTTCTAGCGATCAAAGAAATGACAGTGTTAAAACTCGCCTTAAGAGGGAAAATCCTAAACATTGTTACGAAAGATATGCGACGGTTTGTTAAGTATACAATTGCTTATAAAGAAAGTGCTTAAGACATCAATATCACGATCGCGATCTACTTAACGGTAGTTTGCATAATTTTCTGAGAGAAAACCGAGATTCGTTTGTGAAAAGAAACACAAACGTTGCAATTGACATAGGTGCATAAGCAATTAAAGTTGTGTAAGGTAATATTGAAGACTGGCATCTTTTAAACTGAAGTGCATCAGTTGTAAAGACCAGCTATGCATCAATTTACAGCAGGATCACCTCTCTGATAATGTTGACATATGGTAAACAGTGAAGGTGACGGTTCGTGTTCACATTTCTCGGAACATGTCACGCTCAGTTTCTGACTTAGACCAAAGAGTTATCGAAGTATTTTTTCAAGCAAAGGGTCGAAGGATGGACTTCATCTAAAAACAGAAAGGTTAGTGCTAATACATAAATTAACATTTCACTTCTACTGATAGCTTTTAGTATCCACTAATTTTAGTCGTCATCCGTGAACTAGGGGTAAGATGCTAGCTTCTGGTTCTCGAGGTCGCGGGTTCAAACCCGGCTGATTTTTTTTTCCCCAGGTGTGAAAATCCATTAGGGAAATAAAGTTGTTGGTCCCGGTCGTAGAGTTATGGCACATAAAAAAAAAAAAAAACTCAATCCTGATAAAGAGGCCTCTGAGCAATATTAAGCGGTCTTTCGCGCCCAAAAAGAATGGGACGTTTAGAACTGTAGCAGTTAAGAGCGTCCATAAATAAAATTCAGTTTAGTCAATCTTAAAATTGTGCCCTATCAGGTAATTTGCCCACGAGCAGCCACTGGATTCCCTTACACTGAACAGTACTCCTTCCTTGGTCTTCAATAAATCCCATTGGACCCAGTAGGATTTGTACACATTACTCCTGGGTGCGACGTTCTCCCAGCTCGCTCTAGTCAGTCGCCCTCCATGGTGTAATGGTTACCATACTAACTTCGTATACCCAAGGTGGCGGGTTCAAACCCGACGGAGGTCGATGGTTTTTTTTCTAACGTAAAAATGGATTCCTTCGGAAGGGAAGTAAAGGCGTTGGTTTCGTGTCGTAAAAGAACCTCAAACTTGACAAAGAGATCTCCGAGCAAAATTAAGCGATCATTCACGCCCATTACAGAACGGGACGCTGAGAACCACAGCTGTTTAAACCCAACAGAGGACAATCGATTTTTTTTCGGGCATAAAAATCCTTAGCATGGCTTCCTTCGGAAGGGAAGTAAAGCCGTGGGTCCCGTGACGTAAATTTACGGCACGTAAAAGAACCCAAAGAGACCTCTGAGCAAAATTAAGCGATCATTCACGCCCATTACAGAATGAGACGCTGAGAACCACAGCTGTTAAAGAGCGTCTATAAATAAAATTCCATTTCCATGCTAATCCCACTTTTCTCAGAGATGGTCCTCAATCAGTGTCCGTCAGCTGCTGCCTCATCAGGTCTACGCTATCTGATCCAGCTGCACGGACAGCTGCGGCGCGCTCTTTCTCAACTCTGCTATCGGCCGCATACCTCTGGACAGGGTCGTCGTGATATCGCATCTTCATTGTTGCGGCTCCTTACTTCTGATGTGAAATTGGGCTCTTGAAGTTTCTGAAACCAGTGGACTGTCTTGCCTTCCGAGTTCTTGAAGCTCAACAGCCAGGTAAGGGTGGAGTGGTCATTCCTCAGGTGGAATGGTGGACCGTACAGGTACTTGTGAAAGTGCTCCAGTGCCTTCACTACTGCCAGGAACTCTGGCCTTAGTTTTCTGCCCTGGAGTGTCTTGCTGTGGGCTACAACCCGCTTCTGGCATCTTGGTTCTGGGATAAAAAGCCTCTAATGCCGGTGTCGCAGGCATCGATGTCCACAATAAAGTCAATACCATGAAATCCTAAAATAAACACACTGCAGAGTACTAACTTAAGCGCTTGGAACGTGCTCGCTGCCTTTTCTGAGCACATGCAAGGTCGGTGCTCTTCCTTCAGAAGAGTGAGTCAGTCGCGATATTGGAGAAACTTCTTCCAACCGTTGGTAGTGGCTGCCTAGGCCCAGGAAACTTCGCAACTCTCCTTTGTCTTTCGGGTGAGACTATGTGGTAGTTCACCTCCTTTCAGAAGAGTTGGCAGTTCTTTGCGTTCAGCTTCAGGTTAGCTGTCTGTATGCTTTGCATTATCTTGCTCAGGTTCTCAAGATGGTGTGTGTGGCCTATGACAATGAAGTCATCCAGACATGGCAGGTAGGCGTTGTATGTCATCTCTCTAATCAGTGATTCTACAAGGGATGGAAGGTGGCTGGCATATTGCACAGGCCAAAAGTCATACAGACATGGCAGGTAGGCGTTGTATGTCATCTCTCGGATCAGTGATTCTACAAGGGGTGGAAGGTGGCTGGCATATTGCACAGGCCAAAAAGCATAACCGCATATTGCCAAAGTTTCGTCTGTCGAGAATGCGGTCTTCTGCTTATCTCTGGGATTAATTTCCATTTGCAAGTATCCCGATTTCAAGTCGAAAGTCGAAAACCACTGGCCATCAGTGTGTTCAGGGTGTCATCAATCTGGGGTAATGGGAAAGTTCTTTCCGGTGACGACTTTCAGCTTCCTATAGCCCACGCAAAGCATAGCTCACCGCTGTTCTTCACTAAAACATAACCCCCTTAAGTCTTAGTGAAGAACAGCGGTGAGAGGTGTCGGACTCTTGAATGGTTCCCCTTGATCTCATGTCTCCCACCTCCACCTGTTTTGCCTGAGGAACACCTCTTGGTGGTTGGCGGTGTCGATGTTATGGTATACTTGGTCAGTAAAGCCACAACCATCGTTCCCTTCGCTGAAGACAGACTGGTTTGGCTAAGCATACATCGGACCCTCTCCAGTTGTGAAGCAGTCAGACAGTCGGCCGCCCTCTTCAACAAGTCTTTCAGCCGGGGCCCCAGGTCCTGCGATAGTGCTGGCTGGTCGGATCCGTCATAAACTCCGTATCATCCGATACACTCGCAGCTGGCTTGCACTTCCTTAACTCAGGTATCCAATGGAATCAGCAGACTCACGGGCACTTCCTCCCGAAAACGCAACAATCCCCAGACAACGCATGATCCAATGGTGTTTTCCAGTCCATTACAAGGTTTCTTGACTGTTTGCGCTCCAGGTGCACCTTCACCACCTCGCTTCTTGCGGTCATAGCTACATTCATCCCTCAGGATCACCCTGCATATCCCCGGATGTGTGTGGATAGGGGGGCTCCGGAACAACACTTGTTTCGGCCTAGTTTCAAGATATTTCGACTGTCGACCTCGCCTCACGGTCCTGAGTGCATCCAGTCCCGGTAATACATCCTCGGCCACCCTCGTGACAAATAGGTGCTCCGTTCTAATGTTAACTCTAACAGGGCCTCCTTTTCTGCAAGTAAGATGTCGCCCGACACCATCACTAATTGGTAGAGTCGACTGGGTGTTCGTGTTGGCAAGCCTGTCGCCACGTCAGATCTGATTCTGTCTCGGCTACAGCTGTGTCAACTAGTATCCAGTACAGCTTCGCTTGTATGCAGCCATCTGCGATGAGCATGTTGTCCACTCTTCTGCCCAAGGTATGTAGTGTCACTCAAGTGGTGAAGACGGCTCTGATGTGCCTCTCGCCACGCTGGTCCTTATTTGCTTTCCGCCTAATGGTCGGCTTAGCGTGATCATTCCTTCACTAGATGACCCTCCTCGCACTCCTCGTCGTCGTCGTCTCTGGATTGTCTCTCTGACGTAGCAAATACTAGTCTTCGAGGTCGGTGTGACTGTTGTCTTGGCCGCTTCCATCCTTAATGCTGCGTTACCGCCTCTTGGATGGTCTTGTAGTCACCAAGCATAATTATTGCACAAATCCTTAGAATCTGCAGTAGCTATCATTCAGTCATATGTTTTTGAAGTCTTAAGAACATTATATTCTAGAGAAGTCAATAATGTCAATACATACAAATCATTCTTACCATTTAGTCACTTATAGACCCTGACCTATTGTAGCAGCAACAAGAATTATAATTGAATAATTGCATACATCATTATATATACTCCCATATTTGTATGAACTAAAAAAAACTAAATAAAAATAAACCTAGATTAAAAATATATAATCCTCTCGTATCTCGTCACGCACCCTGTTGACAAAGGAGTAGGTGGGTTCCTGGGACACATAACTGAGTGGTAGGTTCACCAGCTGTTCACTCGCCAGGGCAAACTCATGCACTGTCTCCGTTGGCTGTGGTAGGCTGCAGCCATGCAATGGTACCCAAAATGGTTCTGGAGGACCTCCCAGTTCTCTTCGGCCATCGCCAAAGTCGGAATCACATTCAGTACTTCTACCACCTGTCCCTGGAGGTTGCTATCAGTTGAGTGACTTCCTCTTCTGCAGACCATCAGTTGTGGGTGGCAACGGTGACAAACTGTGGAAGACCTTGAATATGAATGTTCAGTCGAACCTGGGTGGCTTGATATGTGCAGATATTAAAACTAAAGTTATATAAAATCCTCATATATTTAATGTTAACAATCCTCTGCCCAATTCCAAGGATAAGAAATTCTTTAAGCTTCTCCATGGAGATTACAATACCACTAGCACTTCGGCTGGGGTTATTCGGCATGGTCGATATAATTGACTTGTCATAACAGCATGCTCTTTTGTATCCTGTCATCTTTTCCATCACTGTGTTCAGTTTTTTTACTCTTCCCTCTGGGGCATTAAGTCATTAGTCATGGTCTTTCTTTGTTTCACCAAATTCTTCTACATCCTTTTTAATGCCGGCCACTTGTTCATCGATTTTGCTTGATATCTCAGTGTTCATCTTCTCCATCATGCAATTTGCAGTCATTATCTCGGTTGTCATTTTCTCCATTCCTGATTCCATTTTGGTTCTCATCTTCAAGATTTCGGATTCCCTCTTCCATATTTTCTCCATTCATAATTTCACTTCATCCATTGAGTTACATTTTTTCTATTTTTCCCTTCCAGATTTCATTTCCATGTTCATTGCTTTGATTTTGGCAAGTAAAGTTTTTGTCATCTCCAACATAAGTCAATTCCTGCTCTGACAGCAGTGTAACAAAAATTCTGTTATGCTTCTCCAACAAACTACTCTTTTATTTCTTCCACTGATTAAAAATAAAAATCTGTTCACAAATGTCTTTCTTTGATGCTTTTGCAGCAATTCACCTTCGATGCTCGGCAGCTCGGTTACTACTGTATGCTCTGAATTTCCTATGTAAACTCACTCAACCGTTGTACGCAATGCAATCCCAGTTGAAACTTTGGACGGACTTTTCTCCCTTTTATACCTGTTGGTCACATGGCAGGAAACTTCCAGAAGCAGTCACATGATGTAACACTGCCCAGCTTCAACATTAAAAAACTTATTGACAGCAAATGTGTCCTCCTGCACAGATGTAACAATTTGCAGCTTTGAGTCAAATGAATTTGCTGATGGTGCAGTGTCTACTAATTCAAGAGTAACAATGGATGGCAACAATCAGCTATAACTTCAAAGTAAGCCACTCACACATGTTCGGCAGTTAAGGCAGCGGAGCATAGTCATAATAGTAGCAATGAAAATTTACATTTGAGCAGTAAAAAGGTAAATAAAATGAATTTAAAAAATTAAAGCAATGACCTATTCTCAATTTAGTTTTACATACACGCTGAGTTTCAAGTATTTAATAAGAACCAGCTTTACAACATTGCAAAAATTTGACAGGCATAGCTAATATTTGAAAAGCTTTTTACGACAATCAACTGCAACATGATTAATTTAAAATTTTGCAGTGTACTGCTGTATTGCATGATTTAAAGAATTCAGGCTTGTTTCGTAATCAAGTGTTAAGTGAGTTTTAAGTGTTTAAAATGACTCTTAGAACTAAAAATGTGGCAAAGTCTGTGGGAATACTGAAGATGGAAGAAATTTGCATTATGTTGCTAATGCCATTGGCAATTTTTATCTAAAATACCTGTGCAGCACTGTCCAGATACTGACAGAAAACTGACCTGAAGTCCTGGTTCTGGCCTTAGGAGTTTTTACTTTCTCTATACATACTATATACATAGTGTATAGAGAAGGTATTGCACTCCACCCAAAAATTCGATACTGAGACTTCACCGGAAATATATGTTTTAGGATACACTGTATAAAAAAAAAAAGCATTTTCAGAAAAAAGGTCCATGCGTGTGAGTGTATGTCCGTGTGCCTGTGAACACGATAACTAAACGAAAAGTTGCTAAAATACCAAACTTGGTATTTAAGTGTAGTATTTTACCGGGATTTGACACAAAGATTTTGAGAAAACTCCCCTCACCCCAAACACCCTTTACAAGGAACTTTCTTTGAAAATTTTGATTTTCTTAAAAATGGCTGTAACGCTTTTGATTAAAATCTTGCATATTTAAGATATTTACCTGACAAATAAAATGTATATCTTGAATTTTCTAGGAATAGCATCTGAAGACTACTTTATTCTGGATGAATTTAACAGATTTTTGCATACCTGCTAAACCATAAGAGATGGACAAAAAACTTCCCACATAGAAAATGTAGAGCATATTAAAACATACAATTTATGCTATATACTTTTTTTTGTGTGGAGTTGATCATTTTTAAGATATTCCTTGTTTTTAGTTTCAGCTTTGAAAAACTTACTTTTCTCCTACAGGAATTTGTCAACTCCTATCCATACAAACAAAGGAAGTTCAGTCACAGAGCAACCAGCTTTTGACTATCACTTTAGCCTATGGTATTCCCTTATTTTGCTTCTACTTACAAGGAAGGAAGTAATAAAACTATTTCTGCTAATGTTTTCTCAATTAGCATATAGTAAATAGAAGCCTAAGCTTTTTAATAATACTTTTTTGCAGAGATGTAGAGAAAGTCATATGAATGGAACACATCACATTTTTCTGATTGCAATGATCACTTTAATTTACTACCAAATATTCACAGTCAGAAATAATTTGCAAGTAGAGCATGTTAACATTGGTAATGAATATTATTACACATACTATTCAGCTACCTAAATTATGCCACTTTCATTTGTTATTGCTCATCCGATGGAAGTGTCAAAAATGTCACATGTTATTATTTCTAGTGTGTTGCATGATGTGTTTGATATTAATACCTCAAGAGATCCTTCTTTAATACCTCAAGAGAGGTATTAATATCAATGGCAGCACAGGGGTTCTAAACTTTTTAAGACTAACTCTTATTTCCCAATCCTGTCAATATGTAGCACACATTATAGAATCTAACTGAGGAACTAGATGGACTAAGAAATGAACGTGCTTAAGTCATTCATATGCCAATAAGAGTAGCAAACCTATCAAACCAAGGATCATGGGATTGAATCCAGTGAAAATGTATGTTCTGCATTCAAGAGAAACTGTGGGAAAAGTCATGGAGAGCGCAACTAAAGCAATCAGTATGATGGTTGGATGCTAACAGTTTCAACTGAATGCAGATACACACATTTCTTTTTACCACTCATACCATTGGATTATAAGACAGATAATACTGCAGCTATCTTGTGTCCAAATGGTGGCATGGTATGTGAGAGTTGACCATACTGGTATGCTCGGTGGCTTCCACCCTAAAGAACCAAAATTTGCCATAATTGGATATCCTTAAATTGATTAACTGCACAATTACATTGGTGGCATGTTTCTTTTGGAGCATAATTCTATTGGCAATGGTATTAACTTTACAATTGGGTATCAATTTTTCTATTTCTTTCTTTCTTTGGATTTTACTCATTAGATCACACACACATTCACACTATCATTCATGCCTCCAGACTCTGGGGAGGATAGGGAATAATCTTGGCTAGAGAAAAATTCCCAATCTAAGCCAGGAATCCAACCCGGATCCCTTGCACATCAGACAGGTTCTTTATTGACAAAGTTATGCAGCCAGCCTTAAATTATTATTAATTCTGAATGATAACTCTTTCAAAACAGGAATATTCGTAACAAACATATCAGCCTCTACCACAAAGGGCTTTTAATTTCATTTTAATTCATTTCACATTGTGAGATATCACTTGTCAATGTTAAAAATGCATTATCATCACCTGTGTGTGTGTATATATATATAGTTACATTTATTTTTACAGTAAATCTAAACTATATTATATAGTACATGTTGAGAAGAGTTTGTAGCAGCTCTTCTATTTAAATTATGTTCATGAAGTTATGACAAAGGAATTGTCATTAAAAGTAATACAAATAGTATACTGAGCAGCAAGACGAATGCTTCTTGGAAGATACAAATGCACCATTTGATGAAAAGTATTTGGCAGTGGATGATGGTGCCCAGTGCTTCATATAAGCATTACTAACTCATACAATAATCTTTAGAAACAAAACTTTACATTAAATAGTGCATTATGTATTATTATACACTATTAAGGAAAATTTTGCATTTTGTACTCAGTTTGTTTATGAAAAAAGAAAGAAAACTAATTGATAATACAAAAGTATCCTTACTACATTGTTCAGCTATATATTTTCTGGTAATTAACCTAAAATGGCCATACTCCCAAAATAATTTGTTCAACCAATGAAACAAAGCTGGCATAATCTTATAAATAGAAAAAAAAAAAGGTTAGATATTTATACTATCATGAAATTTTATATACTTCTGTCCATTGATGATGTGCACAAATGAATAATTAAATGCATAACAACAGTAATGATAATTGCCATATACCATTTTCATACTAGGGGAGTTGGAGTTAAATGGAGCAGCGTGGGTCCAACCAAACAACTGATTGCTCTACTGCATGAACCTGCCTTTATACTTCAATCCCAAAATAGCACACAAAATATCAGCGAGTATTTTGATATAACCATGGTACTTTTAAATCAAGACATTGAAAGAATAAGTTGATATTATAAAAAGATTTGTTGCTAAAATATAACATCATTAAATCATGAATATGAGAGATAAATTATTCTTTACAGTTTTAATTTGTTTCATAGTACTTGTCAGTGTTCAACTTACATTCCATTATGGGAATTCTGCTTCATGGCAGGAAAATGGGATGCAATATCATTTTAATATCATTATATCTGTACATTAATAAGTTGGAATGGTTAAAAACAAACAATGAAGAAAATCAAATTCAGAACTGAAACTCTAGAGAGTTTATATTTGTACAGATAGTTTAAGATGTGGAGTTAAGCTATTTGTAAAGCATTCTCTATTGCTAATGTATCTGAACATTTGCCCTTATAAAAATAATTTTTGCCTTTAAATCAAAGAAAATTATTTGTATAAGAAATATCAATATTATGACTCCATCTAGTGGAAAGAGGTTTCTTAAAAGATTCTTAGAAATGATTTGGGTCCCAAAACTAATAAAAGAAAGCATTTAATGATTTTGCTTTAATACACTGATGTGCAGGCCAATATGATATGTGCCCATATTGGCAAATGAAATGGTGGACAAGGTTATTAAGGCATACAATTGTGAATGGGAGATATGCAGTTCAAATCCTATTACAATCCTTCTTGCCATTTTTTCCCCTTTTTTCCTTAGGTTTTCCTCAATCTCACTGCTTACAGTCTCTATGTACTAAAAATGATAAATACTATAAACATTAAGACGATGATTAGACTTAATGACTTCCATTTATTCATTTTTCATATTGATCTGCCAGCCGTAATCACCACATGTGGAGAATGATTTGCTTTGGAAAGCTTATAGCTTTATTGCTGCACACATTCAGTTGGCTTCCTTTAAGTCACTGTCGCAGGGGCCATAGTTTTAATGCATGAAGAGCAGCAGCAGAAACACAACACTTGGGTGCAATTGACATAAGATATTTGATTTTCATTAAATTTCTGTCTACACATCGACATTTATACAAGAAAGAGTTGCAAGCCAGGTTTCAACTGGAATTCTGAGTGCACAGTTGTGTGTGAGAGAGAAATGTCAACTATCTACACATTGAAGTGGCGAGATAAAAATTGCTCTACAGAATTGTTATGAAAGCAACGGAATCAAGGCTATTTCTAAGCAGATTTGAGCAATAAACAGCTTTTTGTTACAATACCTAGGAGAGAGGTGACACACTGGGTCTTTCTCAGCAATCTGGAGTAAAACTGGTATAAGTTCTTAATGACTGATCAAGGGAATGAGTGAAATGGACTATTGCATGGCTCACTATCACAGTCCTGGTTGGGAAGACAACTTTGAGGATGGAGCAATATTATCTAATGATAAGCTGTTTCCTTTCACTAAAGAAGCATTTCCACTCTGGAAGTAAGTGCTTGATATACATGCAACTAGGTCAAAATAATATTTGTCAATAACTACAATAAAGAGATCAAAAAAATGCAAAGGACAGTGAAAGAACAGAAAAAAGACACTATCAATTGCTAAAGTGTCACAGTAAAAGTAAAACAGGATCAAGCTAGCAGAAGTTTTAGAGATAAGCAAACCGACAGAATTGATCTCGCTTCTAATACCTCAACAAGGGAAAATAAGAACCCACCCCTTGCCATCAGGGACGTAATGGCTAAATTCAGTCATTCTTTCACTCATGCATGCATGTAACTGTGTTCCAAATTATGATTTGCTTCCTCAAGGCTTCTTCAGCAATAGTGCAGTGAATGACAAATAAGATTTATCTCCTTTTGTTATTTGATTCATTTAATATAGATCTTCAGGTAGAAAAGAATATTCATGCTTGGCCTATTATAGAATTCACTAAGAAAGAAGCAAAGAAGAGTAAAAGCTTTAAAAAGAAGTCTCAAAATATTTTAATTTTAAAGTAAAATGCTATTTTATTACTACTTACACCAGCATGCCAAATCTTTTCTCTATCTTGTAGGTATATTCCAATAGCAATATGCTGCCACTTGATTTCACAGCTACAGCTGAGCACCAAATGGAAACAAGCCCTGCCACATACTAGTCGTGGAGCTCACTGCAATAACCTTGCAGACTTTCAATAACAGTGCATATTTCAAATTTTTAGAAAAATAAAATTTAAAATGTTGCTCATAAAAAAGAAAATTTGTGATCTGGAATAGTTTTACCTCACTTACTTGGAGGATTGTTAGAACCAACTTACTGCTACGACTAATTAAATATTGCAAAAATCCACAATGACAGGTTGAATGGCAAACTAACCAAGGTATATTTCCAAAATCTCATTAAACCGCACCTATAACATTTTGCATACGAGACAGCTCACAGTGCAATGGAATTGCGAGTCCACTCAATTAAAACCACATTTGAATGAACTTCTCATAGGAGTGCTTTGAAACACAAAGATGCAATTCAACAAACATTTTGAGATGTTACATCATTGTTGATGAAAATAGCTACAGCACTAAGATACCAAAAATGAAGCAGTGGGTGCCAAGAAGCTCAAGGAAAGATGATGGTCATTCTGTTAATGTCTGGGGTGTGATGGCGATACCAACCTGTAAAAGGGTAAAAATCATCAATGAACACACTATGTAGTTTTGTTACACCAGTTTAAGGATGCTATGAAGATCAAAAGTCTGTATTTGTTACAGAAGCAAGCTCTTTTCCACCAAGACAATTCACACTACAATTGCAATTTATAAAGCTGCATGTTTGCACTTTAAACTGCTGCCACATTCACCAGCTTTGGTACTGAGTGACTTTTTCCTCTTCCCAAATCTGAATGGCTCATTGGACACAGATTTACCTCATATGACAAAATCATGCCACACAAACTCTTATTTTGTAAAATTGAAAAAAATAATTTTACACCAAAAATATAAAGAACTGAGAGTATGATTGGTTCAAGTGTACAAGCAAATATGTTGAAAAATAAATAAAAATGGGGTTATGAACCTTGTACTCTAAGGATGAGAATTTTATATGGCATGCTGCATGTTGAATTGCACCTTATGGTTTGGTTACTCTTAGAAATGTCACAATTTTAAATTCCTGAACCAGTGCAAAAACTACACGATTACTATTATACATATCAAAAAGAAGGAAATGAAAGCTGAAAGGAGTTAAAAGTTAAATGGAAATCTAATATTTGCTTGGCATACAAATGTCAAAAAAGACCAAACCATTTAACTAAACAGGTACTTCCAATAAACCCTTTCAGTGAATATAGCTGCAAGGACATTATAAGAACACTGCAACATATTGAATATATGCTTATTAATTTATTTAAAATGTTATAAACATGCCATTTTTATAAATTGTGTGTGTGTGTGTGTGTGAGAGAGAGAGAGAGAGAGAGAGAGAGAGAGAGAGAGAGAGAGAGAGAGAGAGAGAACATGATAACTCAAAAACAGAAAGTTGGTAAAATACTAAACTTGGTATTTAAGTTTATTTTCCAAGGATACGACACAAAGATTTTGAGGAAAATTCCTCCACCTCAAAACTACCCTTTAGACATGAAAAATTTCAAAAATATAGATTTTCTCAAAAATGTCCCTAAAGATTTTTATTAAAATACTGTAAATTAAAGATATTTGCATGACAAAATGTATAGCTTGAATTTTTTGAGAATAGCCTCTGAAGATCTCTTTATTCAGGATGATTTTGCATAATTGGTACACCATAAGAGATTCATTTCCAACATATTTCTTGTTATTGGTTTCAGTCTTAAAACACTTAAAACTTTTCTCATGCCGGAATTTGTAAACGTCTGATTATGTAAAGAAACAGATTTCAATCACATGGCAACCATCTTTCAAAAGATTTTATTATTGCTTTAGCTTAATATATCCCCTTATTTCCCTTCTACTACAAGGAAGCAATTAATAAGACCATTTCTGCTAATGTTTATCTCGATTAGCATTATGTGGATAAGAATACACTTTTTAACAATAATTTGCTACAGAGATAACATTGTGAATGGAATACATCAGATTTTTTTTTTTTTTGTGTCAAAGTGATATTTTAATACTTTTTATATGGGCATAATTATGGAAGTTTACATTACATGTTAAAGAAAACAGAGCATAAAATTCCTATTCCTCATAATAAGTTACCCAATGAAATTAATACTAAAACAGAATTCACAATAAAGAAATTGTAATAGTAAACACATTTTACAGCCTGAAACATTTTAAATGTGGAGCATGCTGTATATATGCGAATATAAATTTAAGTTTGAAGTGTCATTGGAATCTTGTGCCTTTAAAGGATGAATAAAGTATTTCATCTTATCCTATACCTCTCTTAACATATTGGAGCCCAAGCCCGAGTATAGCTCGGGCAGGTATTTCTAATGCTTTTAACGCAATTCCAAGACCTTAACTTGGTCTTGGGCTATACGGCAAAGAACATAAATCAGTTATCATTTAGTTGCGCCATTTTCTTTGAAGGTGGTGATCTGTTTGTTACGTTTGTGCTCTTAATTGTTAAAATACTGAACTTTCCTCGATTTCTGTGAACTGAAGCTGTGGAAAATTTTGAATCCAAGGGATAGTTTTTCGAACTTTGAATAAAGCAAGTGTAAGCAGCTTTATGCAGTTTTTTCCAAACTCATATTTGACACTTGTAAATTTAAAATAAAATATTAATGCGGATGTTATGACTATTTTCTTACTTGTTGGGAAATCCTTGAATGCCACTTTTAGATTGTCCCAATACTTTTCGGCACATTTAATTGATGTACTGTAAATAATAACTTAAAGTAGGCGTAAAAACTCTGGGTTTCTTGGCACTTCAACTACTGAAATGCCCGGGCTTTAATGTGTTAAGAAAGAGGCATTTCAAAGATCATTCCATACAGCAATTAAACTATTGAAACTTTGTTCAAGTATTATTAAAAATGAGTATGAGATTATGGAATGAAGCTTCTGGGAGCTTGGTGTAACCACTTTGCATTCTGCTGCCATGCTCCTCTAGCCAAAAGATAATTATCTTTAATAATCTGATTGATCTATGTATTCGAGGGGATGCACTTGCAAGTATGCTGCCCTGCAATAAATTTTAATAATGCACTTATTACTTTTAAACTAGGGACTATTCCCTTTCTGGCCCTAAAAAGCTACACATCACAGCTGTCGATTTCATTTAGCAGCAATTCCCCACAGGGCAATGAAACACTCCTTAAAGTGTTCATAACAGTGCGATTAATATGTTAGATAAATGTTTTACATATTAAAACTGAATCAACAATGCATAATGGAATGTATTTAGGGAATAAATATTGTATCAAAATGGTTTCTACTCAATTTCATTTACCAGCTTTGCTTCACTGCTACATTAAAAATGATTTGTTTACCAAGCATTGCTCTGAGCAGAAACTCTGTTCTATTATCTATATTCATCAACTATACATGGTCAAAGTTTGCCTTCTTGAACTTTACTATGAAAGGCATGAGTATATAATACAGCATACATCATTTATAATAATTACAAATTTTAAAAATAAATGCCTGTTAAAAGTATTAACTTATTTATAATTATTACTGGTATGCAAAGTAAGTTACATTTATGAAGTAAATTCATGATTTCATAACATTTCATGAGCAAAATGCTTTTAGCTATAGCAGCTATATGCTGAAAAAATGAGGCAAGCAATGCATCATTTACAATAAAATGAGTCTCATTTGTGCCAAGATAAAATGCACTTACTCTTAGCCATATTATTAGCTGGCAAAATATGTTAAGAGCTCTTTCTAAAAAATATCCACTCAACACTAGACTTAGAAGTCTTTAAAATTTGTTTACCTTCTTTAACAACATTCACATCCACAAGAAAATATTTATCCAAGAACAATTTTATTACTAACACATTATTTACTGTTATTACAATAAATAAAGAAATACTGTATTTTGGCACCCTATGCATCACCTTTAATGAATGCATGGTAGAAAACATATTAAATTTTATAATATTCAAAAGAAGGTATTTATGGACCCCATCATAGAGTTCTGTAAACTATCTGAAGAGAAAACATTGCTCAACACAGTAAACTATGTGGGAACTTTTAACATGAAGAAACAAAAATGAGAAGTAATTAACAAAGAAGTGTGATGTACATATACTTTAATTCAGAAAAATACTTCTTGTTTCCTTATTTATTTTATAACTTGAATTTGGTATTTTTTAAGTTAAGATTCTATAGCTCTTGAGGCTTCACTTTTAAACTTTTGTTTGGAAGAAGTTTTAAAACTTCAAGACATACTTTGAAGTTTAACATATAGATACAAACAAAGAATAATAAAATGTTTTAAATGGTTTCACAGCCAAAATGTTGGAAGCATGACAACATTTATGACAGTAATCAAACAGGAGACTCCAAAGGCAAGTGAAGTGGAAATCAGTGTGCTGAAATTTTAAGTTATTTTCTATATGGGATTATAGCGTTACTTTTCTTTTATATAAACTACAAATAATTTTTCATGACATTTGAATAGCAGCAGCAAGAATATTAAACAAATATTTCTTAGGCAAATTAAAAATAATTAGGCTAAATCTAACTAAAGCATAAATATTACATTCTTCATTGTTTCTTTACTAGTGTTGCTGAACACTAGTGAAACTTAATTCACAGATTGCCTACTTTTCTTGAAGGAACTCAAAAAAAAGAGAAAAACAGTCTCTAACATGGCGTAAAACACTCAAAACCTGCATGCTTTCCAATATCTTACATTTACGCGCACACACAGAACCTCTATCCACATGTTCACTTGTCTTGCCAGGTAATCACAATGCAACATTTACTGTCTGTGAACCACAAACTCTGTGTCTGGTATCATTTATTTGTGTTTCAGAAAATAGTGGTTTTAAAGTTAAATATCAGACATGATGTACTAGTTATTTTCATTCTTTGAAACCATTGAACATGCTACCTATCTCATTTCTATCACTTTCTGGTATATTTAGTATACAAAAATTGTTCACTTGTTCAAATTCACACACGCATTCACTCACGCACACATTTCTTGAAGAAATGCACCTTTGCACTGTTCCATCTTGCACAATGGGATAAAATCTGTAACAAATAATGGGAAAATGTGACATACATTGCTGTTAAAATGTTATATTTTTGGGCCATATTACATTGGGTAGAAGTGCACATGCAAAACATTTCTTAAAAGCACCCAACTTAAGTACTTTTTACTTTCTTAAGCGTAGAAATTATTGCATTCCACTAAAGAATTCGATACTGAGATTTCACTAGAAATAGTTTTGATATCCTTGAATAAATACACAATAAAGAGAAAAAGCCTATGTGAGCAGCATAAATTTAAAATGAAAAGTTGGTTGAATTCTCAAATAGGTATTTAAGTTCAGTATCTCCCAAGAATCTGAATAATATTTTTTTGGAAAATGTCCCTATCCCAAACCACTGTTTACTTGGAAATTTTTTTTTAGTTTTTTATTTTCTCAAGAATAGCTCAATGATTTTGATCAAAATACTATATACCTAAGGTAATTGCATAACATTTGAAATATCATCTTGAATATTCGGTAAATTAGTGTTAATCTATTTGTTTTTTCACACAAGCCATGTGTAGAACAGGAGTCAAACTCTGACTGTACCTATGTAATCTTGAATTTTCTAAAACTCTTACTACACAACAAGGCTGAACTCATTAAACTGCACAAATTATGTAAAATATTTTTACTTTCTCTACACGTACTATGTACATAGTGTATAGAGAAGGTATTGTATTGCATCCAAAAATTTGATACCTAGATTTCACCAG
Source organism: Hymenopus coronatus (assembly GCA_030762935.1). Classification (NCBI taxonomy): domain Eukaryota; kingdom Metazoa; phylum Arthropoda; class Insecta; order Mantodea; family Hymenopodidae; genus Hymenopus; species Hymenopus coronatus. The sequence continues at coordinate 126,734,541 of CM060888.1, read as the reverse complement.
AAATACATGTTTTGAGACCCCCTGAAACCAAAAAAATCATATTTAGAAAAATGTACATGTGTGTGTGTCCACCATACACACGGACACACACACACACATGGGCCTTTTTCTGAAAATACTTTTTTTGGATACAGGGGACCCTAAAACATATATTTCTGGTGAAATCTTGGTATCAAATTTTTTGGTGGAGTGCAATACTTTCTCTATACACTATGTACATAGTACGTGTAGAGAAAGTAAAAATGAAATGAGTCAAACAGTTTTGATTAAAATCTGATACACTAGATATTTACATGACAAATAAAATGTATATGTTGAATTTTTTGGGAATAGCTTTGGAAGTCCTCTTCATTCACAAGGAAATTTATATAATCTTACAAGACTGGAGAATGATAAACTATAGATGAAAATGTACTATGTAAAATGTAAATCTCTTTAAAACAAGATTTATTTCAAATACATTTTTTGTGGCATCAGGCCATTTCCAATATTTGTTATTAATAGTTCAAAATGTTCAATACTTAGCTCATTCTTTTAAAGTTGATTTTCACTTGTTTCTTGCAATATCATAAAAAGAATATGGAATTTCAAGGTCAGCACATAGCATTCAGTTCTAAAACTTTTAATTATCACTATTCCCTTTGTATTCCTAAGGAAATGCATAATGCAGCTATTTCCAGAGGGGTTTATCTCATTCATGAAGTAGATAGACAAATAAACTTTCATAAGACTTTACTGACTAAACCTGATAAAGAGCAGAGAAAGCTAATAGCATATCAAATTAACTTCTAATGCTTTTTGTATAAAAATTTGTGGCTTTATTGTAATTACTAACAATATTGCATATTTTCATTATTCCATTATGAATATGCTGAATGTTTCACGTGAAGTTGGTTTTATTCAACGGATCTTGGAGCATGACAATTTTAGGTATACAAAACTTGCTCTTTGCAACAAGAACCAACTAAAAAATTACTCCTTTGATGTAAATATTGCTACCTATTAGAAGCAATAATTCATAAATTAAATGACAAATTCAATTGCATGTAAAGATAGCTCATTTTGAGATTTATTTACATCCACAAATTTATGTCTGACTATTTAAAATATCATTGGTTGCATCTACAACTGTAACCACCATTCTCGCTTGAATGCAATCATTCAATGTAGCATTCCAGTAGCTCTTATAGCTAAATAAAAACAGGCTAAATAAGAGAAGGTTGCTATGTAACTTCCAGCATTATTTGAGTTGTGGATGTAGCCAAACTAGTTGCTGCACTACTGTATTATTTCTTCACTCAACTAGCTTGGTAAATGGCTCACTCTCAACCTTTATATTTATTTCACCCATGCCCAAAATTGATGAATACAGTTGTAAACACCTCTCATTAAGACTAAGCCTTGACAGCTAACTTACAATGGTGGAGATAATTATTGCATCTCCTTCTAAATTTCATCACTTTTGTTATAATCATTTAATAATTTAGCTAAATTGTCTTGGTTTGTCTCTTCCTATTGCAAATGATTATACACAATGTTTTTTTATCCATTTTATTTTATTTTAATTAATGGTTTCTATAAAATTATTATTTATTTATAATTTAGCATTTTGCTGAAAAAATGGGTGTAGGTGCATGTGTCAGCTAATGTGTTTGTTTTTTACTTTCTCTATACGTACTATGTACATAGTGTATAGAGAAGGTATGGCACTCCACCAAAAAATTTGATACCGAGATTTCATTGGAAATATATGTTTTAGGGTCCCCTGTATCAAAAAAAAAGTATTTTCAGAAAAAGGTCTTTGTGTGTTCGTGTGTCAGTGAGTCTGTGAACACGATAACTCAAAAACGAAAAGTCAGTAAAATACCAAACTTGGTATTTAAGTTTAGTATCTTCCAGGGATGCGACACAAAGATTTTGAGAAAAATCTCCTCCACCCCAAACTACCCTTTGCTGGAACTTTTTTGAAAATTTTTATTTCCTAAAAAAATGGCTCTAACGATTTTGATTAAAATATCATGTATTAAAGATATTTACCTGACAAAATAAAATGTATATTTTGAATTTTCTGGGAATAGCCTCTGAAGCCTTTATTCTGGGTGAATTTTACGGAATTTTGCACAACTGCTAAACCGTAAGAAATGGACAAAAACTTAACACACAAAAACTGTAGAGCACATTAAAGCACACAATGTACGTTATATACATTTTTTTTCCTGGAGTTGATCGTTTTTGAGATATTCCTTTTTCTTGGTTTCAGCTTTGAAAAACTTATACTTTTCTCCTACAGGAATTTGTGAACTCCTGTTCATACAAACAAGGAACATCAGTCACATAGCAACCAGCTTTTGGCTTTCACTTTAACCTATGGTACTCCCTTATTTCGCTTCTCCTTACAATAAAGCAAGAAATAAGACTATTTCTGCTAATGTTTCTCGATTAGCATGAAATAAATAAAAGATAAGCTTATTAACAATAATTTTTACAGAGATATAGAGAAAGTCATGTGAATGGAACACATCAGATTTTTTGAAATATGAATATTAAAATTTCCTGTGACCCTATATTTTTTGAGAAATCTTGAAATAGTAAACTGATTAAAAAACCTGTCTTAGAGGCTATCTGTCTTGTGCTGAGACCAACTGATATATATGCAAGTATAGCAGCTTTCTTCTCTGTTGTTAATTCTACTGACCTGCCCATCTTTTCACAGCCATGTCTCAACATAAAATGACTGTATAAACATTGCTTAGTTGTAAATCAAAATAGACAACAAACAGTTGCATATTGTTGGACAAATATTATAGGAAGTCTTAACTATAAAGGCAACAATATGCCACCGACAATTTAACAATGGACTGCTATAATCTGAAGCAAATAGCTGTCAAAGACAAAATTACAAATAATGAATGGTGATGCAATAAATATTTCCATTACTGTATAACAACATCTATTGCATATTGATTAAGCAGTACAATACCTTCCCATTTAAAAATGCCATTGTTAACAGCATTTTCTCTTGTTTTGTTTGGTTCCTTTACGCAGGTTCACTGTGTCATTATTCTGTATTGCCTGCCTTTCTTTTCGCTCCTTCTTTGTCCTCAAAACTTGTCGTGTAATTGCCATAAACATCTAAAAAACAAACAAAATGCAAAAAAAGATTATCTCAAGTTTTAATGTCTTCAGTTGCAAAATTATACTTTCTAAATTAAAGCATTCCCACTCTTTATTTATTTATGTACCTAAAAAAAAATACCCTTGAAGTTTTCAGTGAAAGAAACAAATGCAGTGATAAATTAACAATGCAAATTCTGAAACAAGAAGAATAACTTGTTAACTGTCTTCTGTAGGTTGTGACAGTAGCACAAGGCAAACATCTTTTTAAAACTGTTACAAGTGCTTTCATTATCATTAATAATTAAAAGCAATATGAAAAACTATAACTGTATTGATTATGCAAAACTCAGCTTAAACAACTATCCTAGAAATGCCCTTGATAAGTGATTTGCCTTCAAAACAAATCATAAATAAATATGCAATAAAAAAAAAAAACCTAAAATATGTATACAGATATTTCTTAAATTAATTTTTAGTACAGATAATGCTATTATGAGATAGTCTATCACACAATTGCCACGGCTAAGATTGCAGTCATTCACATAAGGAATGCATTATTTGACATTTAAATAAACTTTCTCTCTCAAAAAAGCAAATTTTAAAAATATTATATTTGTATCAAATATAATACAAATTAAGATCAAAAGAGATATACACTCACCTCCTCAACATTTATATTTTCCTTTGCACTAGTTTCAAATAATTGAATTCCCATTTGATCTGCAAATCGCTGTGCATCTTCTGTCAGAACTACTTTTCTGTCTGGTGCATCGTTTTTATTGCCGACTGAAAAGAAATATCCTTTATTTTATTTTCCCTTATTACCATCTTGGACAAAAGTAGCTACTTAAAACTTAGGAGCCTTTTAACTGTATAATTCAACACTAAAAATCAACTATTTTAATTTCATTTATACATGCTTCATTGAAATAGTTTTTCTTAACCTTATCTTGATTTTCCAAAGCTATTTCTCCAGCTATTTTCAAAACAGAGTAGTACTAACAAGGTGTTTTAGGAACATATACATGTGCTTATTCAACTTTAGAAGAATAAAAGCATTCAACCTTAAAAGAAATTGGTCAATATAACAGCTGCAGTTCCATTCATTTGACAAAAGCCATTCAAGGTCCAGATAGATATCTCACTCTCCATGAAATTACTCAAATCATTAACCAATCTCAAATACTCATAAATACCAAAACTTAGAAACCATGCTTTTTAACTACTGAGTGATCAACATAAAGCAGAACAGTTTTGTGGCTCTTAGCTGATATACATGCTTAATAGGTGACAGCACATCGGCATATACTACTATTTATCACTTTATAGTTATTTCTAACAAATAAAAAGCACACACTTATATATCAAGCCCTGAGATAATGGAAATACCTCCCTTATTTGTTCAAGCATTTCTGGCACCTGCTTTGAAAATTAGCTGCAGTTTCCTCTGAGAAATGAAGGCAATTACTTCTTGATGAATGTTTTTTTTTTAAGTTCCTCTAAAGTCTTTAGATTTGTTTTGTAAACTTTCATCTTTTAATTATTAGAACTTTAGTTCCATGATCGCCTTTGTGTTTCCTTCCTTATGTTTGGCTACTTAACGAACAGCAACTTATTTTGTAATAAAATAAATGTGTGCAATGTGAAGTTAAGTTAATATACATAAAACAGATAACTTTGCTTCATCCTTCATCCCCTTCTCCTGAAAAATATGCAAATGCTAGCATTTTTAATTATTCGAAAAGGATTGCCAATCTGGCTTTTGCTCCTTTCCTAAACAAGCAGTAATAATATAATAAAATTAAGATAAAACCATATTTCAATGCATCTAAAACTGTCTTGGCCTCTGGTTCGCCTCTGGCATCATGAAACAAAGGGCAAGTGCAGGTTTAGTAATCATGCCTTACTACAGCTAACAGACTTGAACTGGGGGTATGGCAGAGGAGTGGTGCCATTTGCCTACTAACCTAAACAGCATATTTCGGTATGTTTCCATCCTCCGGAATGTATACTTCAAGTCATTTTTTATTTGTATAATAAAAACCAAGCATTCTCATCAGCAGTCATATTTCTGTTGTACAACTGAACTTGAGAGATGCAAAAGGAAAACAAGGAGGAGGAGGAGGAGAGGGGGAGGGAGTAAAGGAAAAAAATATCTTCTGTAATTGGTACACTTGGAGAAAAACTTGGATAGGTAGTCAGACTGAAAAATTCAATGGTCTCTAGCTGGTTGCTCTACCACTGAGCTACCATGGCAACATGCCAGCATAGCATTGAATTTCTCAACTGACTTGCATGTCTACCAGTAAACCACATGGTGATCTCAAATTATTTTGAGATGACAACCCCAATAGCGACTTACAATGCTGCAAGTACTTTTAGTCCCAGGATTCATAGTATAGGCAACTATTTTGGACAGTTGTGATAATTTTAATTGTTTTCTCACAGAAACCATGTGTAGGACAGGAGTTGGATAGGTAGAGTCAGACTGAAATTCAATGCCATAGCTGGGATATGAAGCACAGATCTGCCGGTCTCTAGCTGGTTGCTCTAACACTGAGCAACCCTGACAATAGCATTATCATTTAGTCCACTTATCATCTGTGAGGTACTTAATACAAATCCCTGTCATTGGCTCCCTTTTTTGCTTTCCTTTGAGTAACATTTAGCTCACTGGTTTATAGAAATAGTATAATATTATATATCATTGTAAAGTAAAAAGTGCACTGTTTTGATATGTTATTTTCTAGGTATTAAACCCAAAACACTTTAGTTTTTAGTACATGTAAACAAACCAATTTACAAGTAGCATATTAACATTTGAAATGAACAATTGTACAATACCTAGTATCCTGTTGACAACATCACAATTTTGCTCTATTTCATGAAGCCACCTTTTGACATTTGCAAATGAGTCTCCACTGGTTACATCATATACAACAATGACTCCATGTGTACCTCTGTAGTAGCTGTCAAAAAAAAAAATCAAGAAAACTAAGGTTATTTTTAAAGAATTTACATTTACGATCTCAGATTTTAGCAATAATATTTCTCTTCTGTTTTACTTTATCAGAAAAGAAGGTAGAGTTATATACTTGGCAGCTGCATTCAATGTTTTACATAACTTTGTATTATCTGTTACTTTTACATGTTATCTACAAGTAATTCTTACAAAAGCTTATCTATCTACCTCATGAAAATAGAGATAAACGTTTGCAGAAATAGTTTCGCTACATAATGTAGAAATGTAGATGCAAGTGAGATACTGGTTGAGGCAATAATAATAAAAAGGGGTTGCTAAATGCTTTGAAAATCCATACTCTTTGCACAACAATCAAGAAACAAATCTGATGTGTTACATTCATGTGACTTTTCTCTATCCATTCTTCAATTAATTATTTTATCTATTCTATTTTATCGAGAACCACACTTGTAGAAATGGTGAGATAATCAAAACTTTAAGTGTTTGTTGTGAGATGGATTTGAAATCCTGTTACCTTTGCAAGTGATGATTTCTCATTTGAGAAAAGTACAAATATTTAAAAATTTAAACCAATAATAAGATTAACTAAAAAACAAAATAATTGACAAACTGAGTACTTGAACAAAATCAAAATTTCTTGTGTAATAAGAATTTGGCTATTTCTTACTAGTTTTGCAAAATGTTTTCAGAATGAGGACAACTTCAGAAGCTACTTCAAGAAAATTCAAAATATGTGTTTCATTATTTTATAAAAATATGGTATTTTAATAAAGCTCATTACAACCCATGAGAAAATCAATAGTTTCAAAACATTTTCCTTGCAAAGGGTAGGTTTGGTTGGAAAATCTTTGTGTTCACATTCTTGGAAGGTTCTGAAGTTAGTTTAAGTTTATGTTCACAGACACACAAACACATACACATGTGGGCCTTTTTCTAATTTTGTTTAACTTCAGGGGACTTCAAAATGACTTGACTTAATTCCTCTTGTTCCTTCCTGAACATAAGGCATTCGTGAAACATCTCCATTGTGTTCTCCGACTTGCCAGCACCTTAACTTCCTTCCAACTTTTCCCCACTTCTAGTTCCTCCTCCTCTATGATTCTCTTCCATGTCTTTCTAGGATGACCTCTTTTCTGTGCCCCTTGTGGGTTTCATTCTAATGCTGTTCGTTCTACGGATCCTGCTGGCTTCCTCCATGTGTGTCCTATCCATTTCCATTTCCGTCTCTTGATTTCAACTTCTACCTGGAGTTGATCTGTTGCTTTCCAAGCTCTTCATTGGTTATAATTTTAGGCTAAATGATGTTTAAGATGTGAAGCAGGCAACAGTTTATGAAGGTCTGTAAGGAATTAGTGATACTTTGGGTAACTTTCCACGTTTCACATGCATATAGGAGAATGGATTTCACATTTGTGTTAAAGATTTTGATTTCTGTCTTCCTAGAAATGTTCCTACTTCTCCATACTGCATATAACTCCATAAAGGCCCCATTTGCTTTTTTAATTTTGGTTTTCACATCTTCTTCTGCTCCTCCTCTTCTTGTCACTACACTTCCCATATATATGTGTCAACCTCCTCCATCTCTTCTCCAGCCACGAGTAGCTTTTCATCAATCTTGGAGTTTATTCTCATTTCCTTGGTCTTAGCAACATTTATATTTAATCCTGCAGCCTCTTTTAGCCCTTGTAACTTGATCCTCATATCACTAAATCTTGAAGCCAGTAAACAAATATTGTCTGCAAACTCCAGGTACTTCAAAATGAGTATTTCCAATACAATCTCAGTATCAAAATGTTGAGTGAAATGCAATATGCTCTACTTACTATAGGTAAGGAGTAGAGAAAGTAAAAATATAGTGTAAAAATTTAAGCAAATTAAAACAAATATATTGGAAATGGTTAATGCCATTAAAAATGTATTTATTTTACATAAACTGTGTATTTTAAGGAGATTTATAGCTTTTATTTGCATCTTATGGTTTACCAGTTATACAAAATTCACTCAAATGAAGAAGAATTCACAGCCTACTCGCAGAGAGTTTAATACCCAGCTTTTATTATTGATCCAAATATCTTAAACTAATGGTATTTTAGCTAAATCATTTAAGGTATCTTTATTAAAACACATTTTTTTCTTTCTTTCTGGATAGGTCTTACAGCAAGCAACAATGTAATCAGAGAAGTTGAAAAATGATCAAAGTATGATTATTATTATTTATTATTATTATTATTATTATTTTGTTGTTGTTGTTGTAACATATAGTTTTATTAGGAACTGAATAAAAAAAAAAAAGCATTTCATTACATATCAGCAGGGGGGGGGGGGGAATGGAAAACAACAAACTGAGGCTTTCATAGCCGGTGTCTTGCATAATGAAACTATTTTCTGAGCTTATAGGTTATGGTCCATCAGGTCTTCAAAATCCAATGGATCACGGCCTACAAGCCCCAAAACTAGTTTCATTATTCATGGAAAATAACAGTTTGACATTAAATATTATACAGTCAGCTCAGGACTTTTCTGGCTTCCCAATATAATTTACAAATATCTCCTTGCTTCTTTAAATGATCTAGATCTGGGCATATAAGAAGATGGTTTTAGTTCATTATCACAGCTCTGCAAAGTTGACGTTACTTGTTGGGAGTATCCCTATTCTGTTCAGGTGTTCAGCTAAAAAGTTGTGGCCGGATGCCATTCTAAATTTGGCTACAGCTTCTTTCCTTGGTTTATTGTTGAAGTTTTTCCAGATATCCTGCATGCTTGTCCAAGCTTTTCCTGTCGCTTTTTCATTTATATGTATAATGTGTGTGTATCCATAATCTTCCGGTGGGGGAGTTTTTTTTAGTGTGTCTGGTGGGAGTAATTGTTGCCAAATTTTAATTGTCTTGCATTTTTTGCTAGCGAGTCGGCTGACTCATTTCCATTGATACTTACATGGGAGGGTATCCATTGGAGTACAATATGTTTATTTCTTGTTGTAAGAAGTTTAATGGTTTGTTTTATTTTAGATATTATTGTTGTTTCAGTGTGATGGTTGGTTGTGATTGCTTGGATAGCTGCTCTAGAATCAATTAGAATCACAGATTTCGTAAAATAACTGGTTCTGTAAGAAAGGTTATTAACTGCTAATTTTATAGCTTCTATTTCAGCATCACAATTGGTCATATGATGACCAACAGACATATTAGGAGAACACTTTGCTGTATATTCTTGCCCCTGAATTATTGTTGATTTTAGACCTATACAGATAGTATATTCTGGGTCTTCATTGATCATTTTCAAAACTATTGCTTTCATGGCTATTGGAGGTGTGTCTTTTCTTGATGTCGTCCATTGTCAGGCAGCCTATTATGTTAATGTAAGCAAGAGGGTTTATTGCCACCAAATTTATTAGGGGTAGGTCAACATTAACATAATTATATAATTTATAGCTTCCATGGGTGGTTTTTGTGTTTTTACACAACTTTGTGAGTGATTCTGGATCCATTTAACTCTGTGAGATTTCTTCATTTTAATGAAAGTGCTTATTGCTTGTTCCTTCACCACAAAATACGATGGATGGGTTGTTTGTATATAAAGCAATAAGCATAGTTTTGACAGCTCCAATTATAATTCATAGAGCTTTATTTTGCGCAGTTGCTAAGATATTTACATTTCTTTGTGTAGTAGAGATCAAAATTCTGCTTCACTAAGTAATGCTGGGTTTCAAATATGTTTTATAAGTCTGATTTAGAGTATTTTGGATACAGTCCCCCTTAGCTCCAGAGAGTCTCTTGATGATTGGTAATCTTTTTTCAACTTTCTCTTTGGCTGCTTGCACATTGTTAGTAAAGTTTAATTTGTTGTCTAGTACAATCCCTAGGTATTTTGTGTTGTTGCTCTTTTGAGGAGTGTTGCTTTTCAATAGTTGAATTAAAATTTTCATGATGCAGAGGAAAGAATGGGTATATGGTTTTAGATTTATTCACAATCGCAATACTTCATTTTATTTTCTAGTTTTATACTTTGATTTTTGTTATTTTTCTCATTACTCCATATTACTAAGTCATCTGTAAGCATACTTTGATATTCTCAAGTCTTTTTAGCATGTTTATTAATTCATTTACGTATAAATCAAAAGAGTATACAACTACTGACTGCTCACTGAGGCAGGCTACTTTACTTTATGTGTAAATTGACTCTGCCTCAGTCCATCGTGTTTTACCAATCTTTGTGCCAGGAATCTCCTAGTCCAGCTTAGCATATTTCCTCTTATCCTATAATTTTCCACTGTGTTGAGGTAGTTTCTTCTCCATACTGTGTCATAGAAAGCAACTACCAGACCATCATATTACACGTTGGAAGTAATGACCTACGAAGGAGTTCTGACTATGTGATGGGAGACATGCATGGTTTAGTCAAGAAGACAAAGGCACTGTTTCCGTCAGCAAACATTGTCATCAGTGGAGTTTTGAGGTGACGCGATATCAACTGGAGGAAGGTAATGCAGGTAAACGACGCGTTTTCGTGGGTGGCTGAACGACTGGATGTGCAGTTTGTGGCCTCAAATTCGTGGATTGACGACTGGGACTATGGACGGGATGGTGTTCACCTAAACAGAGAGGAACTTCAAAGTTGGCAGCATTGTTCGCGAGGGTATCCGAGTGGAGCGGTGGCATCGGGCAGCACTGACAACGGCTTCGGGGAAGCGACGATTCTCAGGTAGGGGCACATTCCTTAAGGCTGTTACAGGTAAATTGTCGTAGCATCATAAACAAAACATTAGAATTTTGAAATTTAATGGATATAAGTAACCCAAGTGTGATTATAGGTACGGAGTCATGGCTCAGTGTTGATATTAATGACGCGGAGATATTTAGATCAGATTACAGGGTGTTTAGGAGGACAGGGTAGGAAGGGGAGGGGGAATTTTTATTTGTAAGAGTTAAGAGTTAAGCAGTAAGATATTGTGGGTGGAAGAAGACGTAGAAATGATGGCCATTGAAATTATCAATCACGAAAACGAAGCAAATAACATTACATTAATAGCGTGTTACAGACCACCTGGCGAAACTAACTTTAAAACTCTTCATAAACTAGTGGAAAAAATGTTTTCGGAAACGGGAACAAATGTTATTTTAGCAGGAGATCTAAATTTACCAAATGTAAACTGGAATGGGCAGTTATTAGGAGGCGAAGCTCAATATGTTGTTAACCTTCTGGTTTGGGATCATGGGTTATCGCAGGTAGTCAAAACAGATACCCAGAAATAGGCTGTACTGGACGTGTTTCTATGCAGACCTGAGTCATTGCTTAGCGCATGTGAGGTCTTGCCAGGTATAAGTGACCACAGCTGTGTACAATTAGACATAACCTGGAAGGTGCGAAACCGGTTTGAAGGAGAGGAAATTATTAGTTTTAACTTCTGCAGAGCAGACGTAGATGGAATTCTGACTTTTCTCAAAAAGCAATTTTGCCTGTTTGTAAAATCTGCAACAAATGTAGATGCAGCATGGGATAGTTTCAAAATACTTATTTTGGAATCAATAAAGAAATACGTTCCATACAAAGTTATCAAACAATATAATGATCCAGAATATTATACAAGATCCATCAGAATACTTAAACGAAAGTCTAGGCGCGCGTTTCATAAACGGAAGAAGTCAGATTGGCATTTTAACAGATATAAAGAATTAGCTAAACAATTAAAAGACGAAACGTTGCAAGCCCAGGAGCGGTTCTTAGGACAAATTCTTAGCGGGACCAATAATAGTTGGAAATCTTTTTACAATTATGTAAGTAGACGCAGGGGAAATAAACTTGGCATACCAGAACTCAAGGAAAATGGAACTGCCATATTGAACGATAAGGGAAAAGCGAATGCATTAAATTCACATTTTGTGTCTGTTGTTAACAAAGCGGATTATAATTATAAACTGGAAATTGAGGATAGTGGAAAATCCGTTTTTCAAATAATGGCATCCAAATTGCGCAGAAGGATCAGAATGTTGCAAAATCGAAAGTCGAGGGGGCCTGATAATATACCGACCGAAATACTAAAAATTGGAGGGGAATCCATGATTCTGTACCTAATGCTTTTATTTACTATGTCAATAAATAACTGTGCCTTACCGGAAGACTGGAAAAACGCGATTGTAGTTCCAATTCATAAAGGAGGAAATAAAACAGAATTAAATAATTATCGACCAGTCAGCCTAACTTCAGTAGTGTGCAAATTGATGTTACATTTAATTGTGGAATATACATGGGAGGAATTAGAAAACAAAAAGTGGTTCAATAAAGCGCAACATGGGTTTAGACCTGGATACTTGTGCGAAAGCCAAATAACGTCATTATTTCAAGATTTAGCAGAGGAGGTGGATGCAGGGGGAAGAACAGATGCAGTGGTGATAGATTTTTCCGAAGCTTTTGATGTTGTATCATATAATTTACTTATCCAGAAGCTAACTGCTACAGGAATTGATAAACACATAGTTCTATGGGTTAAAATTTTTTTGGAAGGAAGATCGCAAAGGGTAAAAGTAGGCAAGGAGCTATCTGAGAGGGGTATGGTAAGCTCGGGCGTACCCCAAGGCTCAGTACTGGGGCCGTTACTTTTTCTTATTTTTGTAAATGACATAACTGTTAATATAAAATGCCAGATAAGATTGTTTGCAGACGATTGTATTATTTACAATAAAATTAGAAATATTGAAGATGAGACTGCTCTTCAGGGTGATTTAAATGAAATTAGTGATTGGGCTGCTGCAAATAAAATGAAAATTAACGCTGGCAAAAGTAAGTCAATTGCATTTAATGGATCTAGGGAAAAAATTCTGCAAAACTACATGGGTGGGGAAAAAATTCCACAGGTGGACAGCTGCAAATACTTGGGAGTTTACTTGGCGAGTAACGCTGGATGGGACGAGCAGGTAAATTCTGTATCTAAGAAAGCGTGGAAAACACTGCACTTCTTAATGAGGATTTTAAAAAAGGGGAGTGCAAAGTCCAGGGAAATCGCGTACAAGTCCTTAGTGTGGCCGGTCATGGAATTTGGAGTAACTTGTTGGGACCCGTATAGAGTAAATCAAATTGATTCATTAGAAAAGATCCAGAAAAGGGCTATAAAATTCATAAAAAGGGGTAAATATTTTGGGCCTACAAACGCTGAGGAGATAAAATGGGAGCCGTCAAAAGTTAGGCGTGAGAAACATAGGTTGTGCGCTTTATTTAAAGCTTACGCTGGCTTAAACGCATGGGAGGACATTACTGACAAACTGGAAAACCCAACTTCCTATGCATGAAACGATCATCCGTTCAAAATTAACGGTAGAAGATACAGAACTGACGTGGGAAAGTTCTCCTTTGTAAATAGAACCATAAAAGACTGGAATGAATTGCCTGGAGCAGCCTTTCGGGATTGTCCCCTGTCTCTGAAGAAATTTAGGAAAAATCTTGATATTAATGTTGGATAATTTTTGTAAATATTCCTTAAATGAAATGCTTATGATTTTAAATTGTTGTAAATACAAATGTTAAATTGGTTGGTGATTCTAATTATGAAATTAATTAATCTGAATTGAAAGAAAAATTAATGTTTTCATATTAGTGTAAATAACTATTATACCTAGCTTACAAAGCCATAAACTGGCAGCTGTGATTTATTGTTTATATATCTTGTATACATATATAACTCTGCCACTCTGGAAGTCTACGAAAACGGGTAATGTACTTTTTTTTCTATTGAAACCTAATTTTATCTCTTGTATTAATTTCATAGTTGAATTAGATGTGGATATATTGGGCCTATACCCAGCTTGTTCTTCTGCCAGTATTTCATCATTTCAAGGAAATATTTTAATCTAGAGGTTATCATTTGTTCAAATGTTTTTGTCAACATAGAGGTTAGGCTGATTAGGTGATATGATATGACATCTTTTGTTGGCTTTCCTGGTTTGGGGATTGGTATAATAGTGGCTTTAATCCATTCAGTTGGAAGGCTTATGTTTTTCTTTCCAATATGTGTTGCATAATGAAAACTGGAAGGCTCTGGCTTTATTTCCTAGATGGTCTCCAAAAGAAACTAAGCTGAGGATGTAATAGACCAATTTATTGTGAAACTAGTCCTGGATGCCAAAAGATAAGTGAAGATTTGTTACAATTATTAATTATTATATTAATATTTGTGTTACTTCACTGTTACTAGCTTCTTTTAATCATTAATACACAAACTTGATGAAGTTACTGCGAGTTATAACAGTGCAGCAGTCAAAACAGTAAACTTCAGCTTATGCAAGAGTGCTATTGCTTCTTCCTTGACTATTGTTTATTATATATACTGCTAGGAAGTATTTCCACATGGTTCAGAGATTCAATTAACATCTCTGTGAGTAAAAATATGTGTGAGGAATGTAGTTAACAAGCATTTAGTGTCATATGACAGGGTTTCAGAAGAGTGACACAGCTAAGGCTACATTTTCAATTGTGTATTATCCATAAAGAAATAAAATAGCAGTTGCTTTAGAATTTTACGCAGTGTGCTGTGTAACTATACATAATATAATTACCAGCAGATTAAATTTAATTGACTCAATTAATCATGCTTGATCAATTAATCTTACTACAGAAATTGGCTGATTAATCAATTAATCCCACAACTATCCATTTTTTTACTATTGCATGATAATCATCATTTTTGGTCACCAGTGTTAAACCACTCATAATTCTAAACTAATTTTATTTACTTTTAGTGGAATAAATAACCATTTTTATCCCTAAACACAAATAAACATAGCACAATTGCACCTCCAAGGTTTTACATTAAGGTAGAGGTACAAAACAAACAAAAAATGCACTAGCACAATGTTCTCAAATGCTTTCTACCAAATACAAATGTCAGAAAAATGTTGTACGAGTGATTAAGATGGTTTCATATGCAAAATAGGTCTAGGAAGGTATTCTTTATGGTGCAGGGTAATTCTAAATGGTGGGCAGGAAGATTCTTCGAGTACTAAACTTTAATTGGGTTTTCCCACAAAATACAAAATGTTCACTTTGAGTATGCTTTTTCTAAATCATTTTTAGTAACCAGATATGATTAACTGTGCATAAATGTTTTTTATACGCTAATTTATTAACTAAAAAGAAAATTAACAAAAATTAAAGTTTTTAAAAAAATTCCATAAAATTACAATATTTTTCAAAACCCATGCACAGTTTTATTACTTGTTACCTCTAATATGAACATCCAGATTCTCAGTTCAAACTTTAATTTAAAAAAGTAAAGCCCAAATTTATGCCATCATGATTTAGACTTTAACTGTGACTATATAACAACAGCTTAAAACCTAATGGAAATTATGTGCGAGCAATGTATAATTTTTTTCATTTTCTTGTTGGGTATTCTGATGTAACATGGAGTATTCACTGGACTTGCACTTATGCAATAGTACAGTGAAACTCTGTATAATAAAAATTGCAGGGAAGGGAGAAAAAATGAAAGAAGTACGGATAAATATGAGAAGCTGAAATTTGCATTGGTAGTGTTACTACACCTTTGCAATACTTTACTGTATCATTCTTAAATTTTGGAATAGGTGTTTTTTGCTTTTTTCTTTAGGTTTTTATTTTGCTTGAAATGATGCTCATATTAGTCCAAGGTACACACATCCTAAAGTTACACAAGTTTAAGTTGTCTTCTCAGCATAAGGGAAAAACCTTATCTAAAGGGCAGTCTCTACCTAGAGCAATATGCATTGGGACATTCTATGTAAATAAATAACTCTGTAACCACGATTCAAACTTAGAACCTCTTGAATGGGAAGCAGGCATGCTATCCTGCACAACAAAGGCAGGTTACTTGGTTTACTATGCAATTAATCCTTATCCCTACTACACATTCCATGAAATATTGTACTATTTATTATAACACGTATTAACCATTTGCATGCGCATCAATGGGCGTGGCAGGCCAATTGCTATGGTAACAGCTGCCATTTTGCCAACATTACAGAAATTTCATTAACATGTAGTTAGTCATTCATTGCTTATACCTATTCATATTTGCTTCTGCTTGAGTATTGCTTTTACTGTGCAATGTTCCCTCGTATGTAGCAATTGCAATAGTGTCTCATAGCCAAGAAAAGGGCCCTCCTTGATTATTTCTGTTTTCTATTTACTCTATTAATCATGTGTAATGTTTTACTGATAGTGAATTATGAGACTATTATGTTGTCACCAGCAGTGTTTTTTGTAAACAAATAAAGCAACATAACAATGTATAGAAAAAGCACACATCTAATGGATGTGATTTCTGTATACTCTTAATACACTGTTTGCTTTATCAGTTAATTTGTGGGTAAAATGATAAACTAAAGCTGAAGCATAATTAAAATTTCCTAGACAACTTTGTGTCTAAATCCAAACCTTTATCAGCACTTTAAACTGCAATCAGGAGAGGCTCAAATGCTATACAGCTTCATTTTTATCCTCTTTAGCTTGGTAATACTCTGTAAACCCACTCAACACTGTTGAAGTATTATTTTCATAATTAGGATTAAAATATTCCTTGTGTCTGTCTATGTAGTTTAATTTCAAAATTATGATATCCTGAAGCTTGCCTGGCTGAATACACGTTGCACATATTGGCAATGTTGAATGGAGTTTGAAGTTTGGTAATCTGTCAAACCCCAACTCTAAAAATTAACATGCAGTAAAGAACTTTACTATATAGCATTTTTGTTGATAGCGGATATTTATATTAGAGGGTCACATGACAGCTCATGCTGTTTGCTTAATTTATCTGTTGGTTACAAAGAAAGATTTTTTTTTCAACTGCTGAGTATCTTTAACACCAATCTTTTTCCTATGAGGGATTTACAGAAGTTCAGAGTAGCTGTCAACTGTAATTATGTGGCTAATGCAAAATATATGAAAACTTTATTTTATGTGCTCACGAAACTTTAGACAAAAATAATGGAGACAAGTATTGTTTACTTTCAATGTCACTTAAAGTTGTGTGCACACTCACTGATTAAGTTGCATGAATGTAATGCTCATATAAAAAAGGATCGTTAAAGTTTAGATTAAAATGCAACACACACACAACTACAAATTCGTTTGCTTGTGTTTAAAAACTTACGTAGAGGTTATGGTTCGAAATCTCTCTTGACCTGCTGTGTCCCATATCTGAAGCTTAACACGTTCTCCGTCTATTTCGATGGTACGTATTTTAAAATCGACTCCAATAGTTGTGATGTAACTTCCAGAAAATGTGTTGTCTGCGAAACGTAGTAAGAGGGAACTTTTCCCCACACCTGTTCAGACGGAAAATAAAATAATACACTCTAGCATAATCAAATTATCTATATAATAACCTTCCAAGATTCCATTTCGAAATAAGAACTTGGCTAGTAATATAAGTGACTGGAACACTTGTCTGACTTACCACTATCACCTATAATTAATAATTTGAAAAGATGGTCGTATTCTCTCGCCATGTCTTGTTTTCCGTCAAAAACACAACTGGTTGATCTTACGTCCTTAGTGTCCAAAACCTAATAAGCAACAACAACTACAGACACTTCACTACTCTTCGCTAGTATAATCAAAGTTATCCAGATGTGAATCATCCAAAACAAGTCCCAAAAACTGAACTTAAATACGGATGTTGATCTTTGGTCTTGTTCTGTTCTGTAACATTTCATTTCCGTATTGCCAACCACGTGTAACCAACTACAGTTTTATAAAGGCATCAAGAGGTATATTGTTTTACATAACGCTCTTAGAATCAAGGTTGGCTGTTTGCATGCTGTGGAGTTTTGATCCATTAAATCATTAGTCCCCTAAAATTGGATTTTAATTGAAAATGCACTCATGGATAGGGGGACCTAATATTAGTAATCATTAAATTCATAGACCTGTCATTGCCGTCAAGAGAAACAAAAGAAGAATCAGTCGGGAAGATGAAACGACCAAAATTTTGAGTGAACTTACACACCCTCCAACTTTTTTTCCATTTTCATTCAAAATTTTTGCAATAGGCCATGTATCTAAAAGCAGTTTCTTTCGCCAGTGTCAATTTTAAGAGCTTTAGCATTAAAGCATGTCCCATAGCACAACAGTTAATCAAAACATGCACAACTACAACTGGAGAAAACGCAACAGCCACCGGAGGAATTACAAGATTGGGAGAAAGGTATACACATTGTGTAGCTCGTTTGTGCATAATATTTAACTCCATATTTATACATGTGACTCTTTTATGTATCTATTACTATTTTAGTTAATAGCGAAAGTTTAGGTTAGAGCAACCCAGTTATAATGGCAAACATTGACATTCACACGAAGAATATTTTCTCAAGCTCAGGACCGAACTCTAGACCCTGGTTATATAGTACACTAGTAGTACAGGAAATATGCAGCAAGTGAATTCCTAAATATGGATTATTGTATTATATGGAACAATAAATGGTGTATCCATATGATACAGCAACAAAGTATTTGGCAATCGTGTACTTTCGAGGTCCTCCCATCATTTTCATGCTCTCCTCTATTTCTCCATTATTGGTGGTATTTGCATTTAAGTAGGCATGAGGTTTTATGCAGAGACTGGACTGCCAATGAAATTAGCACATTTTAAATAATTTCACGCTATTTCCAGGGATTGTTTACATGTAGAGTGTCAGATATTTTTGCTGATCTTTTACGTGATCTGTAAATATATTTCCCATATATTTGACTTTATTCATTGATTGAATGTGCTCTTAATGCAGGCAAAGTGCTTCTGGTTTGAAAATTTGCCGCAGTTTTTGAAACCATATACACTGTTTTGTTCTTTTAATTATTACTTTCTTGGAAGTTTCTCATAGTTTCTGAGTCTATAATAAATATGGAATTTTTGTCCTCTTAATTTTAGAGTTACAAGTTTTGACCTTATTGTAGCATTAAGGTGTTGGAATCTTGTCAGATTATGCAATAATGTATTGACTAGGTAACTCTCAGCATTCTGTACATCATGTTTGGTTGCACTGATATATAACAAGAACTAGTGGGAATCTCAATAGAACTTCCACCACTTAACATCAGGAGAAAGCATTAGGGCGAGTTATTTGGATAAGGTTTTCTTCAGAGTTTTCCCTTATCCTGAGAAGGCTAGTAACATTAAGCTCCATGGACTCAGAGATCATTTTAACATCATTTCAAGGATTTCATTCATCATCCGATATGATCAATCAGTTGAAAGAAATTAACCTACAAAAAAGAAGAAAAAATAGCATAGTCATGTCATAGTGTATTCCAGAATACAGCAAAAACTTGGAAATATCCAGACATAATCATGGTGTGATAAAAGACTGTCTGTCCGAAAGAAAACATGGGGTTGGATACTGCATATTGATACCATTTATAAAAGTCAGTTGTGTCACCTTTAAATCTTTTCAAATACCTAGTTCATGAATAAGTTTAGAAAGGAATGGAAGTTTTTCTGTAATTAAAATATACTGGAATTACTCAAGGTGAAATTGGATGCATTGCACCATCAGGACTCTCTGTGTAATCTTCTACATACTATTCAAGGTATGAAATTATAAACAAATTATGTTAAAGCAGATGATGGTCACTTAACATTTGCCCATTTTAGTGGGTATATTAAAGACAGATTTTTAAATAGCTATCACTGTATGATGGCTTTGAAATCCTATGCCCATTGCATGACCCTTCCCCTCCTAAAAAAGGAGAATAGTGACTTGCCAGTTGAGAAAAGCATAAGGATTTCAAAATTCAATCCAATAACAAAGCTAACTTGAAAATGAATACTTTAATAAAAAAAAAAAGGAAGGAGGATCTCTTACAATTTGCCAATTCATTAAGAATGAAGACCTAGGCTCTTCCCAGAAAATTCAGGAAACATATTTATTTGTCATGCAATATCTCCTTTTTCTCATTTGAGAACATCAAGAATAAAGACAAATTTTCAAGAAAACAAAGTTTGTTTTCCCATATTTATAATGTATAAATGACAACAGAGAGAGAAAAGAGATTAAGCTTAACCTCAGTTCAGCTAACATGGCTGCTCTGAAAATCATGTTTTGTTTTGCAATTGTTGAAATTATAGGTAGCAACAAACTGAAATCTTTTGACATTCTTAGAAAATTCTTGAAGCCAAATCTATCCTTAACTTTCAACTCAAACAAGATATTGTAATTTTTTTCTTTTGCTAAAGAAAAGCACACAACCATAACCTTTTTATTTCTCTACCATATATATAAGTAGGTAAAGAAGGTATTATATTCCAACCAAAATTTACACCAACATTTTACCAGAAATAAATGTTTTGAGGTACACTTTAAAAACATTTTTAGAAAAATGTGTATGTGAATAATATAACTCAAAAACAAAAACTCAGATAAACACCAAACTTGGTGCTTATATTTAGTTTCTTCCAAAGATACTGAATTAAGACTTTCATTTGTATATTCCCACTCTCAAGTTCCCTTGAGAAACAATAAAATTACAGGCTGGAATTTTTTTTTATGTTATACTTTATTTGCTTCTTTACCATTTTTGTTAGTTTTTAGATTTTTCCCCTCAAAAATGTATGTAATGATTTTGATTGAAATACCATAGTTATATTAAAGATATTTCTGGAAACATCCTCTGAAGATCTCTTCATTCAGAAGGAATTTTGTAAAATGTTATATAACTGGTTTGTGTTAAGCAATAGACAAAAAAGTACTATAGATACAAAACAGGTAGAAATATTTAAAACATGCAATTTATTCCAAGTATCCTTTTTTGTGACTTAAGCCATTTAAGATTAGATTTATTGTCAGCTGTAGGAATTGCAAGAATTATTGGTATCATCAAAGACAAAAGATACAGAACAAAATAAGAATAAACATATACATTCAATTACATGTTAAATTACATACCCAACAAGTAATCATAATTATTTAAAAGTATTTGCAAATAGTGTTTTAATAACAATTCCTTCACTTTGTGTTTAAATATAGCTTCTGAGGTAGTGAGTTTCACACTAAAAGGTAGCTTGTTATATAATTCCAGAATGTCTCATCTTTTGCCAAATAATGATGTGGTATGAGAAATTATGTTTAATTTATGCCTATTTCTTGTGTGAAAGCTATGCTTTTCACAGTTTGCCTGAAAGTATACCTACTAGATGTTTTCTAACAAATGAGATAACTTCTAATATAAATAGGCAAGGAAGTAGTAATATATGAAGTGTTCAGATTAAATTGTTGCAGGAATCCCTTTGCTTCTTCCCCATTATTATTCTAATTGCCCCTTTTTTCAATTTTGAAGATTATATTTTCCTTATCACAGTTATCACAAAATATCACACCAAAATTTCATAAACTGTTGAAATACGCGAAGTATAGGTTCCTCAAAAGTTATCAAATTTGCAATATGTTTATAGATCTAAACATAAAACAAAGCTGGCTTAACTTAGATGCCAACATGTGTACTCCATTTCAAATGTTCATTAATCCATACACTCAGGAATTTGATAGTGGGTTTATAGTGCACCAATTCTTTTTCTAGTTTTATTTGTGGCTTATGAACATTGGTATTTGTAATGTGACTGAATGAAATGTCTACAGATTTATTATTATTTATTAACTTACTTTAAACAAACCATACCTGCATTTTTTGTTGTAAAATTGATATATCTATTTCAACATCTTTACTACTCATTTGCATCTATGGATGTATCATCTGTAAACAATACAATAGGTAGCTTACTAAGTCATTTATGTTTAATAACAATTAAAAAGACCCTAGAAGCCTTAGGGAATCACAAGTTATGTATTTTTTATCAAATCTTTAGAGGTATGATTATGAGAATTTGATTGTACTACTTCAACTAGTTGCTTACGTTGATTAAATCAGCAGTTTGCTAAACCTCTTATACCGAAGAATTCTATTGCTTTTCAGTAAAATATCGATTGACTAAATCAAAGGCTTTGGAAAGATCTAGAAATATTCTGATAATATTTTCTTTTTTATCTAATGGACTTTAAAATGCATAAAAAAATTAAACATGGCTGTCTCAGTTGATTTACCTTTTAAGTATCCGTTTTGTGCAGCAGATAACATATAATGTTTTTAATACATTTTCGACATCTATTATACATAGTCTTTTCTAGTACTTTTGAGATGGAAGATAATATTGCTATTGGCCTATAGTTTTCAGTTTTATTCTTGTCACCTTTTTACTTTCTCTACACATACTATAGTGTATAGAGAAGGTATTGCACTCTACCAAAAAAATTGATACCGAAATTTCACTGGAACTATATGTTTTAGGGTCCCCTGTATCAAAAAAAATATATTTTCAGAAAAAGGTCTGTGTGCGTTCATGGGTGTTTGTGGGTGTGTGTGTGTCCCTCACAGCTCAATGTTCCTGCTGCAAAATGTCTTCATATTCAATGTTTTTTATGAAATTGGGTTGATGAAAGTACTTGAAATGCCTCCTGGGTTAACCTTTGTGACCTTTCTGTTTGATTTACATTTAACCCCAATTTTGAGCTTTAGGAGCAGATCTTTATCTGAGGGAATGAAAGAGATGCAGAAGCATTTCAAATTGTAGTTGGCTTAATGGACTAGCTTGTTATTACAGTGGGACAGTCAGTATTTCTATATGTTTTTCAGCTATCACCTTTCTTCATGTTTAAAAGCATTCCATTCCATTTCTCCAGGTATAAGCTATCACCTTTCCATTAGGTAGAATGCATTTTGCCTTTTTGTAGCCACCTCTGATAATGTACTGCTTATATCATGCCTCATTTCATGTAATGAATTCACATTTCAACTACAATAGTTGCAAAAATGTCATAAAAATCAGTAACTTCTTCTTAAACATTCCCAAACAATCTAATGATGTTGAATGTGATTTTGCTTTTGCTCTGGAGTGAGAAAATACAGTCCAATTTACTTGTGCAACATAAATTTAACCTGCTCAGTTGAGATGCCCATAGTCTTGTGTAAAACATGTTCACTTATCTGTGAACTAAAACTGTATTATGGACTTGTTTATCTTGGACCTTTCAAGTGACTTTACAGCACTAAGCAATGGTGTATTTTTGATGCTTATGATCAAAATGTTTTCATAGAAGGAGTATATTATACAATGTAGAGTGATTCCATTGTCACAAGTGTGACATTCACACTATAGAGAGAGAATGCTGATGTCTATATCTCAAAATATAAATGTATAAAAATCAATAAATTGAGCAATGTATTATTTTAATTTACCATGACATTTTATACTGGGTAGTTTTAGAGATGTGAATAAAATTTTATCACAGGTGTGGCATTTTATGACACAACTTAATGCAACCTTCTAAGTAATTCAATATTTATGTAATTTTCATTGGAGTTTTCATTCTAAAGTACTAAAATCAAGTTAATTTGTATAGTCACAATAACTTTAATTTTCTGAGCTTGAAGCATGTGTAATGTTCTATTAAAACAATTTAAATACATGAACTATTGAAAATGATTAATTGAACTATTGAATATATTAATTCTTGATTCTAAATCTTATCACAATTAGTTGCCACTTAGCAAAAATCTTTAGTCATAATTATTATTCAGAACTTCTTTCGTACACGTTGACTAGGAAATTTAAGAGAAGACCCGATTTCCAAAATATTGGATAAGGAGGTGATAGTATGGCAATTATTTGATAGAGATGACTTAAGAGATATCTTGATCATTGGGTTTGAAGATTTTTGCCACTCAAATTATCAGATAAACATCTGAGAATTTATACTCAAATATGTTATATTGCTTAAGAATCTAGACTACTATTTGGCTACCAATAATGCTGTCTTTGATTAATGATCTGAAATAATATTTAGAAAGAGTCCAGGAACAGGTTGATTATTATTCCATCTTTCATTCAAGAGGTTTTATTTACTTTCTATCTCAGCCTCTTGTGAAACAATTAGATTAATGTTTGATGAACTTTCCATCTTCTGTCAGTTGACTTCTAAACTCTGAACAGTATACCTTAAATGGTCTTCAGTGTCGCTGATGTCTACAATAAAATTGCCATCAGGTTGTGGAAATCCTAAAATAGGAGCACTGCAGGGTGCTGACTTCAGCGCCTGAAGCGTGCTCTCTACTTCTGCAGATCAGATATAAGGCCAGTGCTCTTCCCATTAGACGAGAGAGTGGTTTTGCAATGTTGAATAAATATCTGATGGACCAGCAGTAGTAGCTGCCTAGGCCTAGGAAACTTAGCATCTCTCATTTTTCTTTCAGGTGAGACCAATCTCTCACTGCCCAAGCCCTTCTCTGGGTCCATGGCCACTACAGATGGTGAGACTATTTGGCCCAAGTGGTTCACCTCCTTCACTTCTTCATATTCAGCTCCAAGTTAATTGCTTGTGGCCTCGGCAGTATCTTGGTCAGGTTCTTGAGAGTCTTTTGACGTTGTTTCCTCAATGATGGTGTCATTTAGATATAGCAGGCAGGCATCATAAGTTAACTCTCTCATCACTAATTCTATGAAATGCTGGAGGGTGGCTAGCATGTTGCTAAGTCCAAAGAGTGTAACTGTAAATTGCCAAAGCCCTTGGCCTGTCAAGAGTGCAGTCTTTTCCTTGTCTTTGAGATCTAGTGTCATTTGCTGATATCCTGATTTCATATCCAAAGCCGAAAACCTCTGGACACCAGCAAGTGTGTCCAGTTTGTCATCAATCTAGGGTAAAAGGAAGTAATCCTTTCTGATGATGGCATTCAGCTTCCTGTAGTCCATGCAGAAGTGTAGTTTGGCATTCTTCTTTTTTGCCAAGACTATAGGGGAGCACCAAGGGTTGATGGATCTTTCAAAGATTCCCCAAGCCCTCATGTTTTGCACTTCGTGTCATATCCTAGCATCTCGATCTTTAATTCCTTAAAACTTCTGTTGAGTATCTTTTGCTTCATAGTATTGAGTTCCTTGGCACTGCCTTTGACTTCCCTCCGGAGTATTAAGTCGTTCCCAAACATCCTATAGGACATTCCTTGATATCCTCCAGGGCATTAAGGCATTGGTCATGGTCTTTCAGTGTTCCACCAGCTTCTTACATCGGCCAGTTGTTCTACATATGTGTCTTCTGGTTCTTCATCCCAAATTCCATTTTCTCCTCCCTCTGCTCCATTCCTGATTTCATTTTTTACTTTCTCCATACGCACTATGTACACAGTGTATAGAGAAAGTATTGCACTCCACCCAAAAATTCGATACCGAGATTTCACCGGAAATATATGTTTTAGGGTCACCAATATCCAAAAAAAGCATTTTCACAAAAAGGTCCGTGTGTGTGTGTGTGTGTGTCCGTGTGTCTGTGAACACGATAACTCTAAAACGAAAAGTCGGTAAAACACCAAACTTGGTATTTAAGTTTAGTATCTTCCAGGGATGCGACACGATTTTGAGAAAAATCCCCCCACCCCCAACTACCCTTTACATGGAACTTTTTTCGAAAATTTTGATTTTCTCAAAAATGGCTCTAACGATTTTGATTAAAATTTCGGATATTAAACATATTTACCTGACATGAAATGTATATCTTGAATTTTCTGGGAATAGCCTCTGAAGAGTAGTTTATTCCGGATGAATTTTACTGAATTTTGAATAACTGCTAAACTGTAAGAGGTAGACAAAAACTTGCTACACAAAAAATGTAGAGCACATTAAAACACACAATTTGTGTTATATACATTTTTTTTCGTGGAGTTCGTCGTTTTTGTGACATTCCTTATTTTTGGTTTCTGTTATGAAAAACGTATATTTTTCTCATACAGGAACTTGTCAACTCCTATCCATATAGACAAAGGAACTTTATTGACATAGCAACCAGCTTTTGACTATCACTTTAACCTACAGTTGTCCCTTATTTCGCTTCTACTTACAAGGAAGCGAGTAATTAGACTATTTCTGCTATTTTTCTGATTAGCATAAAGTAAATAGAAGTATAAGCTTTTTAAGAATTATTTGTTGCAGGGATATTGAGAAAGTCATGTGAATGGTACACATCAGATTTTTCCAAACTGGATCCTATTTTTGTGTCTTTCTTCTTCGTTCCGAATTTTATGTCCTGGACTTCAGCCAGTAAAGTTTTCATCATCTCCTCCATCTTGGCATTAAATCCCACTTTGATGTCAGTGTAACAAAAATTTCTTTAATACTTCCAATTCTGCTCACAATACTTGCCTTTTTCAATTTAGCTGTAGCATCATTTTTATCTTATTGCTACAATGCTTATTTGACTGCTTTGACACTCTTTAATCAAAGTGTGCTCTCTGTCAAAATTATGGCAGCTCCACTTATGTAGATCAAGATGACATAGCAAGAAATTTCCAGAAGTTGGTTGGTTGGTATCTAATGTTGAGCAGTTGGCAGTGAAGCCATTCGCTCTCTTGCATTCCAGTATTTTGATGTCATATTATCATGTCGACTCAAGGTTGAGCAGTGCAGAAGTCGGTTTCCATCCTTATCTTCTTTAAGTGTACAGAAAGGACACAGAGGAGATTTCAATATATCAATCCTGAATAAATATTTATTGAGACAGTCATGGCTTGTTAGGAGTCTAAAAGTTACTACAGTGGATTTTCTGGGTAATGTAGTGATTCTTGTCATGTTATTATATAAATTTTCCCATGGTTTTCCTTTTGTTTGTAATACATTATCTTCTTTAATTTTGTTATCATATGTTGATATAATGATTCTTTTGATAGAGTGATAACTTATTGGATCAGCTGAATTTGATGTAATTTTACTACCTTTCTTGGCTAGAAAGTCAGCTGTTTCATTACCCTGTATTCCGCATTGTGATTTTATGAATTTGCGACATGAAGATATCACAATGCATCAGCTATGGAAAGGAAGCCAGCAGTACACGACAACAGTTAGCTATGAACAATGGAAGGCAAGTGGTTTACACATGTGCAGGGATTTGCGGTGTCAAGGTATAGGCGCATGCATTTGACTCAAAGTGACAAATAAATATATGTACACACACGCACACCCACCCCCACCCACTCACCCACTCACCCACTCACCCACTCACCCATGTATGCACCCATGCACACACATACACACACACACACACACACACAGGAAAGAACTGAGACAGATTCTTCCATTTACAGTAAGACCATTCAATAAAATAAAATTACAATTAAATAATTTCACAAAACTTTATTGTAATGTACAAATACTGCCGATGGTTTTCCAACTGTCCAGCATGCAATGTACAATAGTCTATGCGAAAAACACGGCAATTTAAGGTAAATTCTGCACACACTTCTAACATTTGATCTTGGGATTTAAAGTTGATCATGCTTAAATTCAAAAGGAAAGTCAGAATAAGCACATCCTTATCTTTGAATTTTACTATGTTTATAGTAGCTTAAATCAAAATTTTCATAATTTTCTTATCAGCGAGTCATGTTCTGTTTTACAATTTTGGCTGATTGAGATTGCTTAGCATAATTATCACCGAGGTGTGATTGGGTGGCGGTAATCATGGCCAATCCAGTGAATTTAGGAATTCAGCTAGTAATTGACGACTTCATTTAGATTGGTAATGGAATCGAATAACTTAAATTAATGCATTTGTCCATTAATTTTTCTTTGAATTTTTGTTTTCAAATCATCTACATTCTTATTAGTTGCTGCTAAAATGGCTCATTTGCGCAACTAAGCATAATTTTTGCAATTTGCATCAATATTTGGGAACACTTTCGATATTAATTCTTCCTTTGACTTTTTAAAACAATACAAATTTGGTGGAAATGAAATGAAGCCAGTAGAAGTGTCAACAGGAATTTTCCCATTGTGTCTAATAATGCCTTTGCATTTGAAAAGCATAATGAAGCGCAATGATTTGCCTAATGTAGCATATGTAGTCAGTTGCGAAAAGGAGGAACAGTGTACCTATAAGGTAGTGTGGAAAGGATGACATATGCAATTAATAGCGTGAGTAAACAAGGATGTTGGTGGCATAATAACAGCAATGGCAGCGCTTCCATAGTGTGGGGGGTAACACTGAAATAGGTAATGGATTACATTAAGGAGAAAGTCACAATTAACATTCATGCTTCTTCCGAATCTCTTTCTTTCCTTTACTCCTAATATTTTCCACCTCTTTCTTTATTTTCTGTTATATGAAAACAGCCATTATATGAAAACAGCCATTTTAACAATGACAACTAAAGAGCAAATAGATCTGGTTGGGCAATTGATAAGCTTTTATTTGATGATAGCTTTGTGTATTAAATTTCTCCATTTAACCCAAAATATACTTGATCAAATGTATTATCAGCATCACAATTGCAGTGTGATGGTGATGGGGCTATCTTCATGTTCTGATGAAATCGCCTTTAGCTAGCTCACGTACCACATAACCTCAAATAACTAACATCTGCAATAGGAAGTTAACCTATAATGGTCTACTATCCGGATCCTGTCATTTTCAGATTCCAAGAAGAATTATTGGCTATGTACATAATTTATACATGAAACAAGAACATTTTTATTTCTTTATTTAAGCAATGTGACCAAGAGAATGATAATTAATGCATAAGAAATATTTTTGATTTTTGCTGTTATCTTGTATCATTGACTCCATAATCGTGTGCATTTAATTAGCATTGGATGGAGAAGAAAAATAGAGCAATACTATGACCAATAGTGGCAAATAAATAAGCACATACTCTAGGTGTTCGTTGCCAAGAAAGCTTCTTTGCTTCTTTATTTTAAACAGAGTAAGGAAAGGACAGTTAAGACCTAAAAATGTATTTGAATTTCACTGCTGCATTGTGTCATTGTCTTGATAAACTGGTGCATTATCTAAACATTGAATGGGGAGGAAAGATAGATAACTACTACTGCCAATTAGCTACAAATAACCAAGGTACCACTGCCATATGGCGGCTATTAACCAATTGTGTTCCCTTGGCATCGTATGCTGTTTCATATTATAAGACTTTATAAGCTTTCCCGAATGATTTTTAAACATTTTCTTTTTCACAAACCTTGTTGTGACAATAATGAACATAACAAAAAAAGAATTGTTAATTTTAGTGCAGTTGTTCGGAAGTGAGGCACGGACATACATTTTGGCAATTCATTTTTATATATATATATTGATTTGACAAATGAAGTAGAAATGGAGATACATCCGACATTCCTTTATTTCTATTAATAAACTGTTTCTTACTAATTGATATGTTGAAAGTAGATTATTTGTAATTGTGATTTGCACCATTATTATATCCTCTGCATTAGTATAAAATAACATATTAAGTAATTTAAAGATCTTTTTTAGGTGTTACGAAGCTCTTTGAAAGTTAAATCTAGGTCAGATTTACAGGACATTCATTAGTTTTAATTCAGTTTTGATTTGTACAAGCATTCTGTTGCATTGGAAAATTCAAACCACTAACAAAGAATATCTTGGAAACGGTTAACTCCACAAAAAATATGTATCCTGGATGAATTGTGTGTTTTAACAGTATCTACATTTTTTGTGAAGTAACATTTTGTCTATCTCTTGGGGTTTGCCATGCAAAGATCATCCAGAATGAAACATGCTTCAGAGATTTCACAGGAAATCAAACTAATCATTTTGTATGTTAATATTTGTAACATATAAATATTTTAATAAAAATCTTAACAGGCAGTTTTGAAAAAACTAAACATTTCAGAAAAATGTTCAATGTAAAGAATAGTTTGTGATTAGGGAATTTTCCTGAAAATATTTGTGTCACGACATGGAAGATACTAAACTTAAACACCAAGTTTGGTATTTAACAAGCTTTTTGTTTTTTAATTATCTTTTCGCAGATGATGACAATACCTTTTTCTAAATATGTGTTGTTGTTTTTTTAAATAATTATTCAGGGGACCCAAAATGTGTATTTCTAGTGAAATCCCTTAATCAGATTTTTTGGTAGAATCCAATACCTTCTTTACGTACATGTACATAATACATGGTAGAGTGATTCAAAATGTTGTTTATAAGACCTTCAAATGTTTTTAAATGTACAGATGCACTAAGTAGTGTTTTCCAAAAAAAGGTACTTTACATATAAAACCTTTTACCTCATTTTCCACTTTCCTTTCCTTCCATTTTTTGTCCTTCAGTGTATTTATTCTTGAATGTTCAGTCCGAATTGCAAAAGCAGTCAAATGATAATGTTAAATTATATGTTACCAAACATATTATACTTCTTTCCTACCTGCTTACCCTCCTTACAAACTAATTTCTAGGTAAAATGAAATGAGATGGTGTTTTACTTATGACGCTCTTTAACTACTGTGGTTCTCAGTGTCCCATTCTAAACTGGGCATGAAAGACCGCTTAATTTTGCTGAGACCTGTCTATCAGGCTTGAGGTTCTTTTCTGTGCCGTAAATCTATGACACAGGACCAACGGCTTTATTTTCCTTTCCGAAGGAAGCCATGATAAGGATTTTAAAGCCTGAAAAAATCCATCCTCTGCCGGGTCAGATACCTTTTGAGGAGCAGGAGACTGTGGATCTATAGCATGTTGATCAGCCCAAATCTGGATGATATAGTTGATAGAGCAATTGGAAGAACGTGTGGTGGGGGGAACTGGAGGACCCAGAGAAAACCTGCCCAGCCATGCTTCATCTACCATAAATACCACCTGTGGTCACCTGGTATTGAACCCAGACCATCTAAGTGGGAGGCAAGTAGTCTAGTCACTCTGCCATAGCGACACAAAATATTATACTTGTCTACATATTTAAGGGACATTGTCTTGTCCACTTACCTGCTCTGTTGTATTTGCTAACATGAGACGATATATATGTATAGCTTTGTCACAAGTAAACAAATCATAAGTCTTGTAGATTTGCATAATTGAACTTTGGAAACCACTTTCTGTTTTAAACATAAAATTAAAACTATTTTTAAGGCCACATTTGAAAAAAGATCCACTATGAAACTTAAAAGTCAAGTTTTAACAAGGAGTCGAAATAGTGATCACAGCTCTAAATGGAAATGAAAGCTCTTGAACATGTTTTTTAAACAGGTGAAGTAATAATTGTCACTACTTTGAGTTATACTTTCAATTTGTTCACTGCTTCTCAAGAACTAGTAGTTTTAGACAATGCTCCTTATGTTACTTCAATTGAAGCTGATGAAATTATACTCTCTGTGATACCATATGCTCTAAGAGCAAGTGTTAAATGCTATAAAATAATAGTGAAAGGATATAACTACAACCAAATTAAAGTTTTCTTTGTATTTCTTTTTCTCTCCTTCAGTATTTTGAAAATACATTTCACATGACTTGAAATTAAACATTTGTGCTCATAAATTATGTCTCATAAAGAAAATTACTTGTTATCTAACAATAAAAAATATTTTATGTGATAACATTGCACCTTTTATACAATTTTTAAATTAGCAATCATAGTGGTTTTATAGCCATTTAATAAAATATTGTAATGCCTACTGATTTAAAAAATGTTATCTAATAGCTGTAATAAATGTTATAGCTTTCCACCAGTGAAGATGGCATATACGTCTTATGAGAGTACAAAGCCTGAAGCAGCAACTCAGGATTGGCCAATTATAATAATGCATGGCTTATTGGGGTCTAAAGCAAATTGGAATTCCATGGCTAAATTGCTCCATAGTAAAACAAAACGAAAGGTAACATGACCTAATTTATTTTATTTTAATAATGTGAAAGAACACTATGATAATTTAATAGTATTTGCTATATCAGCAAATCCTATAAATACAATTTTTATTGGATAGGTAGAGTCAGACTGAAAAATTCAATGCCATTGCCGGGATTTGAACCACGGTCCTCCCGATCTCTAGCCGGTTGCTCTGCCACTCACCTACCATGGCAACCTGCCGGCATATCATTGAATTTCTCAATTGACTCATATGCTTCCCGGTAAACCACAAGGTGATCATACGAGTCAGTTGAGAAATTCAATGCTATGCTGGCATGTTGCCATGGTAGCTCAGTGGCAGAGCAACCGAGTAGCGGGAGATCTGTGGTTCAAATCCCGGCTATGGCATTGAATTTTTCAGTCTGATTCTACCTATCCAACTCCTGTCCTACACATGGCTTGTGTGAAAAACAATTAAAAACAAGTTCTTATTATTAAGCCTAATTGTCTTAATGTGATGTCCAATAGTTTTTAATTTAATGTAGGTTTAGATATTTCGTCAATTAGGTAAAGAATTCAAATAGAGAGTAGAGCAATAAAAACTAAAACTTCTGTTCAGAGGATTTCTGAGAAAGGAAAGGTTTATTGTGACAAATAATAAGCTCAACACTTCCTAATTTTATTTTTTTACAATATTACATTCTTCATAACAGTTTGCCTATTACAAAAGCTTGTATTCCAAGGACTACAGATTCCTTATGATCTCGTACTTAATCCTGAGCATAAAGAACATATTTTAGATTTCACATTACTCTGGTATAGCTCTCTAATATTTCCTAGTGAGATGTTCCGATGTTTTCTTATTCATAGATGCTAAATATACCAACCTCAAGTTTATCATCTTCTCTTTCATAAATTCATATAAAGAGATTACGATAAAGCACATTTATGATTTCTTTTGACATTTTTTGATGAATAATAATATGCCCAATTTAATGTAAATCACTATTTTTCAGCATATTTAAGCCAAGATTATGATGAACTTAACATGAAGTTAAGAGATGAAGTAAAACTAAAGCTCTGATTGTTTTGCACTTACCATAATGTGAGTGATTCTGATGATTAGCAGCTTTTAGTACTCCATGCCACTTTTTGATGCTAATTGGCCTCTCTCTCTCTCTCTCACGCACCCACCCACGCATGCACGCACGCGCACACAAATACACACACACATGCATATGCACACACTTTTTCTGGAAATTTAAAAAGATTTTTGAAGAGTTGATGTAGATATAATATCCAAAACTTTTTAAATCACCCTTTGAATGATACCAGACCAAAAACTGTGCAATTTGGGTTTAATAAAATTAGTTGCCAACATCTCAATGATCAAGTGGCCAGTGAGCTGACTTATCATCTGGATGTCCCAGTTTCAATTCCTGGCTGGGACTGGGAATTTTTCTTTTACCGTAATCATTTCCTATCCCACACAGAGCCTGCAAGAATGTATATGAGAGTGAATGTGCATGTGTTTTATAAAAAAAAGGATAAAAAATCCAAGTTCAAGAACATACAGTCAATATGTTGTTTCTTAAGTCAAAGCCCTCGATATGACCATAGATGTTAAAGGGGACTATATAAATGTGACAAAACAGAGAGAAAGAGCTGCCAATACTTATAATTTCTATATCGGGAAGATGTAGGGAAGCTTTTAAATTAGGATGCACTGAAGATGCATTAGATATAAGTATATAGTATAGTATATAGGCAAGTCTGCAATACGTATTACTTTTGGTTTTAAAATCATAGAGTAAAGGAAGAAATAGAGGTTATAAAATATGCAAAGAAACTTTTGGAATTGCAAAGTGGGTAAATCATCTTTATTACCAAGAAACAAGATGTTTTTATGAATTTTGAAGTTCTTACCGTGTATGTCGTCATCCTACTGACAAGAAGGGTAAAGGGCAACACAACACCAAGCTGGACATAACCAACTGTTGCAGTGTCAGTCAACCACTGAACTGAAGACCGGTACCCTGAAACCGATCTTGCCAAACAATATGGAAGTGGAGTTAAGGTGTAGAAAGGTGACCCAAATTTATCATAGCTCAGTAAAAAGTGTTAGCATTTAATTTTATTTGTACACATTTAGAAGAGTTAGAATTGTTTAAATTAAAAATTATACTAATGCATCTTTTCTTTGTCCAGAAGTGCCTTTGAACGATTCATCAAATTTCTATTCTATTCAATAGGTATAGGAAGATAACCTTATAATAGAGTATTTTTTTGTATGTTAGTATCACCCAATGTTTTAAAATGTCATTAGAAAAATGGATTTACTAATTAGTTTGAGGTGAGGGATATTTTTGAAAATCTTTTTAATTGCTATTTATTCCATGGACCTTAAAGCATGTATTTCAAATTAAATTTTGTTATAAAAGTTTTGGATGTAATATAATAGTTTCATTACCTTACCATATACAATAGATGTAGAAGTGTAGAGTAATTTAACTCATGGCACGACAGCTCACAAGGAACCTTAGCCTACTGCCCGGCCACTGCGTCCCCCATCTCAGTCCATGACAGACGTCATGGATGGGGTGCAGTATTGGGGGGTGAGACGTGGTCAGTGCCTCTAACACCCCCCCCCGCCACTCAGCCAGTTAATGCGGTCATGACCTGGAGCCGCTATTTCTCCATCAAATAGTTCCTCAATTTCCCCCCCCCCCCCCCCCCAGGGATCACAAGGCTAATTGCACCCTAAACCAGGTTTCCCAGCAGGGGAAAACTCCCCATGCCAGTACTGGGAATCGAACCCACATCTCCCACTTGGCAGGTGGCCATGCTATCCCTGCGCTAAGGAGATGTCCCAGAGTAGAGTAAGGTATCCAAATATGTATTATTGACTATTTAAGTATTAAGATTCAGAATAAGACTATCATTGGTAAAAATGTCAGCAAACTGCACTTACACAGTTATTCCATTTTATTGCATTGACGTATTATTTCAGACTGTCACATTAGTGCATGAATGTAGAATTAATTTGCTTGGTAATTGCCTCACTAGCCTGTATGGCAAGTTATAGACCTGAAATGTATGCTCCAGTGTGAAAACAAATTTCAAAGGTTTTGAGATAGATGATAGCATATTAGACTATGAGGTCAAATGTAGCAAATACAATTTTTCAAATATGATACCAAGAAAATTAGATTTTAAAATGTTTCATTTTTGGCTCATATTTTAATAATAAAAATAACAAATTCATAAATTTAATTTTAATTAAAAATTGCATTTAGATAAAAATCTGATGTATTCCATTCACATGATCCTCTCTACCTATTTTGCAGCAAACTTTTCTTACAAAAGCTTATTCTTCTACTTCATACTAATCAAGATACATATTAGCAAAAATAGTCTTATTAGTTACTTATAGGTAGAAGGGAAATAAAGAATACATTAGGAAATCTTTTGAAAACTGTTGCAATGATTGAAACTTGGTTCTCTATGCATGGCAAAGAATAAAACAAAAGAAACAGGAATGGCAAATTCCTGTTTGAGAAAAATTTAAGAATATTAAAATTGAAATCAATAACAAGGAATACCTCAGAGATGGTTAACTCCACCAAAAATAAAAAAAAATGTATATGATAAATTTTGTGTCATAAAGAGATCCACAATTTTTTGTATAGTAAGCTTTTGTCTTATGTCTCACGGTTTACGAGTTATACAAAAGTCATTCAGAATGAAGTCTTCTGAGGCTGTTCCTAGAAAATTCAAGTTATTCATCCAACCTATACATTTTATTTGTTGTGTAAATGTCTCTCTCCACTCTCTCTTTTTACTTTCTCTATACATACTATGTAATAATGTATAGAGAAGGTATTGCACTCCACCAAAAAATTCAATACCGAGATTTCACCAGAAATATGTTTTAGGGTCCCCTGTATCCAAAAAAAGTATTTTCAGAAAAAGGTCCCCATGTGTGTGTCCATGTGTCTGTGAACACAATAACTCTAAAACAAAAAGTTGGTAAAATACCAAACTTGGTATTTAAGTTTAGTATCTTCCAGGGATGCGACACGAAGATTTTGAGAAAAATCCCCCACCCCCAACTACTCTTTATATGGAACTTTTTTTTAAAAAATTTTGATTTTCTCAAAAATGGCTTTAACGATTTTGATTAAAATATTGTATATTAAAGCTATTTACCTAACAAATAAAATTTATATCTTGAATTTTTTGGGAATAGCCTCTGAAGAGTACTTTATTCTGGACGAATTTTACAGAATTTTGAATAACTGCTAAACCATAAGAGATGGACAAAAATTTACTGCACAAAAAATGTAGAGCACGTTAAAACACACAATTTATGTTATATACATTTTCTTCGTGGAGTTCATCGTTTTTGAGACATTCCTTGTTTTTGGTTTCTGCTATGAAAAAGTTATACTTTTCTCATACAGGAATTTGTCAACTGCTGTCCATACAAACAAAGGAACTTCAGTGACATAGCAACCTGCTTTGAACTATCACTTTATCCTATGGTACTCCCTTATTTCAGTTCTACTCATAAGGAAGCAAGTAATAAGACTATTTCTGCTAATTTTTTTTCTGATTAGCAGGAATAAATAGTAGTATAAGCTTTTTAAGAATAATTTGTTGCAGAGATATAGAGAAAGTCATGTGAATGGTACGCATCAGATTTTTTGTGTTCATTTCAATTTTTTTTATTATTAGTTTTATTTATTTTGTTTTTCCCTATTAAAACTGGCTCTTAACAATTTTTATTAAAATTCAATATGTAAAAAATATCTGCATGACAAAATGTATATCTTAAATGCTCGGTGAATAGTCAATGAAATCCTCTTCTCTCTAAATTAATTTTATATACCTTTATATAACTGCTAAATAATAAGAGAAAGAAACTTATTACACAAAAATGTAGATCTAGTTAAAACATACAGTTTATGTAAAATAGCTCTTTTTGTTGCATTACTCATTTCCAATTGCACTATTAGTATAAATTTTCAAATACTTTATACTTTTTTAGCTGTAATCACTAATTGTTTGTTTTTCTTGGTCATACAAAGAGTGGAACTTCAAAGCCGTGTATAGCTACCACTCTTTTTGACCATTACTTTAACCTTATTTATCTCTTGCATCTACAACAAAATGTGCAAAGAAACTATTTCTGCAAATGAACTATATATAAGCCTTTGTAGCAGGGGCAGCTCCTCAAGAAGGTTGCAGGTTGTATACGCCCCTGAAATTTTTCTGGACCTCCAATTGTGTTTTCAACATTATAATTTTCTCCAAAACATGATGGCCTTTAAATGGGACCGCTCCCCACTGCTACTGGGCAATAACCATTAACAAAATGATCCTGTACTAGGGGTGAGAGGTAATGTAGTAAAATCTCTGTTTTCTGGAGGTTCGAAGGCTCTTCTTGTAAGTCAAGATTCTTTCCTCACTTAAGGAACCAGTAAGTGGAAGACTTGGTAATTGTGAGGATTGGTTTTCAACCTCAAACCACCTAAGCCAAACTTTAAAGTCATGCCTTTGGCAGAGTTATCATGTTCTGAAAAATACTGTATATTACAATTTTACTTCCTGATTCGGTATAGGTTACACTTGGTTTTGAGCGACTGCAGGTGTATCACTTTGAAGCTGCATTGCCACTCTCGAGGCAGAATATTAAGATTGGCAGTAGACATGTTGAGGGAAGGAAAGGGAAGTATGAAGGCATGGTGAGCTCTTTGCAATAAACCTTGTCACTGTTTGTCAAACTAACCATTGGTACCAACATGATAGTGTTACTTAACTAATGGAACATATCTATTTAAATCAGATATTTGGGGGAGGGGGAACTTTAGATTTTGCATGTTCTTCATATAACTGTAAACATCTTTGCTATTACTTTTTAATTTTTTAATTAACACTTGAAAGCCACAATGGAGGTGTATGTTTCTTGAATATAGGACCGTCAAGGTTCAGAATTCAATAATACACTCTTTCAGTAGTCTTAATTCCATTGAAAGGAACTTGAAACAATGAAAGCATCATGCTTTACATTGATGAAAATGTTTCTGCAGTTTTGCTCTGTTTTTGCATCAAGCTAATTTTGTACTGTGACTTCAGTGAGTAGCAATTATTATTATTATTATTATTATTATTATTATTATTATTATTATTATTATTATTATTATTATTATTATTATTATTATTATTATTATTATTGTTGTTGTTGTTAAAATAGGACAATGAGGAGCATACTGTTAAATATCTTCAAAACTAAAGAATATTTGATTTTATTTGTTGATTCCAGATTTATTTCTTGATTCAAAATTGTTAGAAAGGTTACTTTTGATTAAAACCAGATAATTGGCAGTCAACATTTCAACAAATTCTATTTTACTTTCTCTTCTCTGGTATGAATGCAAGGTCCTTGCATACAAGTAAGGACCTTAGCTCCTGGCTTATCTGGGCACATGTCGGCTTGAAGCACTATTAACACTAATTAAATAAAACTGTTGAGCAACTGATCTCTTACTACTGGTGACATACATCACAACTTTTTGGTGATTGGTAATACAGTTGTAGAGCAATGGACATAGCGGACAATGGAAATGCATAGTGAGCAAAACTAGGTCCACCGAAAGCTTATAAAGTGTTCTTAGACCTGCCAGCACTCCTGAAGTGTCTCAAGAACTCTGCATAGTGCCATTTTTGGACACTTAACCTAAATGATTAAGCCTTAACTAAGACTTCCTAATTCCTATGAAATAGCAAAATTTGGTATAAAAATTGATAAATTGCACTTTTCCAATAAGTCAGGCTACAATATAATCAGCAGAGATTCTAGAGAAATATATTGGAACAATTTTTTACTTTCTCTGCTGCTTACATGTAATAAGTAGAGGATGAACTGCATTCCACCAAAAAATTTGATTTGTGAAATGCACATAAATACACATTTTCAGCTCCACTGATTAAAAAAGTGTTTTGGAAAAGATTGCGAGTGTGCGCACATGCAAGAGGACACATAATTGATATTTAAGTTCAATATCTTCCAA
This sequence comes from Hymenopus coronatus, assembly GCA_030762935.1. Classification (NCBI taxonomy): domain Eukaryota; kingdom Metazoa; phylum Arthropoda; class Insecta; order Mantodea; family Hymenopodidae; genus Hymenopus; species Hymenopus coronatus. The sequence continues at coordinate 126,695,718 of CM060888.1, read as the reverse complement.
GGATACAAACATGATTTTCAAGAAAATCCTCAAACCCCATACATACTACTGGAGCCGGTCAAAACACATGCTGCTCTCGCTCGTTACTCGTAAGCCACGCCACTCTTGAGAGTGTGGCAATGAGAGTCTCGTGTATCGAGAACTAGTGCTCACGAGCGAGGCAACTCGAGAATTCTCGTAACTTCAGGCGCAGTAGCTGACGTATGATCTGTGGAATAAGTTGGTTACGTAATAATTAGGGACCAGATTTTTAGGTTTTAATCTATTTTTCCCTTTGTAAATTAGAAAGCTTCAAAGTACTTTTATGTTTCAAGCGGTTTGGGTGCTAATCTTATTCAGTCTAAAAAAGCTAAATGGGACAATAAGACCTAAAACTTGCTAACTCAGTTCATTTGAATTAACAATTTTTGTTAGCAATTCGTTTAGTTTTGTTTTGAGTATAGAAATTTAGTTTTGCTCTTGGTATAGATATTGCATGAATGAAGTATGCGCCAATGACATCTTGCGATATTGAAATCTGTTTTTGCCTATAGGAATATATTAAAAGATAACAGAGAATTTGCATATGTGGCTTTTTGTCAATAGCAACAGTGCTACCAAATGAACTTTATGTTATATGAGTGCTATATATTAAAACATGTGCTTGATATGTTAATTACAATGTTCTAGCATGTGTTTACTGTGTAATACATTGTTTTAAATTACTATACATTTTAATAGTATGATTCTGTGAAGTAAAATAGTTTTCATATTTTTATCTACATTATGTTTAAAATGCTTTTGTCATCAATTTGCTTAAATAGCTATGAAAAAGGCAGGAGCATTGTTTAAAAGCCTAGAAAAAGTTAGGATAATTATTTATAAATCTAAAGAAGTTAAAAGAAGATAATAAAAGACTAAAACTGCATTTCTACAAACCTAAAACTCCGGGCCCTATTAATAATACAAGATGACTCCTCGTTTAACAGAACATATATATTAATGTAAATGACACACCTATCATTTGTAATGCTATGTATATAACTTATAATCAAACTTCAGATAAAACTGAAAATAGAATTACTTCATGTACCATAAACTTCTTAGGAGTAATAAAATATATACATACTTATTTGTAATAAAAGTGGACACCACGTATATTTATATCTGTAGATTCTGTGACAACCACAGTTCGTTTTTAACCCATTCTCTAGCATGAGTTATTTAAATGTCATGCCTGTCTTGGTAGGCTATTTAAATCTCAAATCATTTAAACAGAGGAAATAATAGAACTTGCAGATCTTAGGCAAATATTGCTTTAGTACATGTTCTTCCCATTTAGATAAGCATGCATAATGTTATCAACTTTTAGCCCATTTTAACAGTTTTAAAGACTATTTCCTAATCACCAGAAGGAATTATATATATATATATATAGATTTGTCATCCCTTCTGGTATGTTATGTCTGGATGCTGTATTGGCTTGCACCCATCAACACAGTTTGTGACATATCAGTTTTGCATATTTCTGCAGCTGTTATGATCTTGAATAAAATTAAACTGTTCTAGCGTTGCGATTTATAAACGGAATAGCATTTCTCCATCCTGTATAAAACTTTTAGTGAGCAACAGGGTTGCCAAGTTATATGACGGGCAAAATTTAGTTTTCATGGATATTATTAGCAATTCTTAAGTAATATTGATTTTTTTTAGAAAAACTGTCACGGATGTAAATCTTTGTGTACCTACAAGACAATGTCTGTTAAGCAATGTAACAGCTATCGTTTATTTAGAGCTAATAGCAACAAACTTCTCGGATGACTGAACAACTCCGCAAACATGACACTGTGGTATATGGCCACATGTGTTTACCAGAGTGGATTCTGAATTCAGCATAGTGAACACAGCGCTAATGCATTCTTTTTTATTAATTACCTACTTGAACAGAAGGCTTTGCGGTATGAACAACATTTTAGAAAAGAATGGTTAAATAATGCATAATTAAAGGAATATTGTTAGAGGTGCCCAGGGAACCTAGGAGTGCATGGTGACAATATTGCCAATGCAATATAAATATGCTCTTGTCTGATTTACTTTTTCATGGAAAAAATAAGAAACGTCACAGTCAAAAGTACCATTTGAGCCTAAGACACGTATGAACATGTAGATGCAGAAGCCATTCTCACATTGTAGCTAATCACTTCCCTTGATCATCTTTCAGACCTGACCAAGAAATTGTTCCAAAGTGCTGGCTTGAGTTTTAATTTTTATTTTTGAAAGAAAATACGGAAACTATTATGAAACTATTTTGATGGATTTTGACGGATTTTTATGAGTTAGTCTGACGGAAAAAATAATCATGTGTTGGCAACTCTGGTAAGCAATGCACTCAACCTGATCCAGCGGAACACGCTTATCGTAATATAATGCAGGTCAAAATAAACATGTGCACTGCTTTCGGTTATTCAGCTTCATTTGATAGCTGAAAGGTGAATGTAAGTCACTAGATCAAGGGGAGATGTAACATATAATTACAATAGGTATCTCTTTACTTTCTGAGTAATCAAGTAGCACAGAGGAAAAGCGTACCAAAGTATTTAAAACAAATCAGCCCCAGGGAAAAAGATTTTGCTCTATTCAAATGTGCTTAGATTAGAGCGGAAAACAGAATTACTGCTTCAAATAATGTTTACATACTGATTTATAACATAACTATAGATCATCTGCATTCTGACTCTGCGAGTTTCGGCGCATTACAGTGCAGTCTTGCTATTAACGAGATTTGTGAGTCTTGCAAGTAAACAAGAATCTCATAAGCTCGTTAGTCAACTCTCTTCCTGCCAACCATATGTTCAACTGCGTTTACTGGTTGCGAGAGGCGCAGTTAGTGGCAGTGAGAAATGAGTGAGACTGTAAGCTGTTTTGACTGGCTCTACATACTACCCTTTATATGGAAAATATTTTCTTATTTTTTATTACTTTCTCCATACGCACTATGTACATAGTGTATAGAGAAAGTATTGCACTCCACCCAAAAATTCGATACCGAGATTTCACCGGAAATATATGTTTTAGGGTCCCCAATATCCAAAAAAAGCATTTTCACAAAAAGGTCCGCCCGTGTGTCTGTGAATACGATAGCTCAAAAACGAAAAGTCGGTAAAATACCAAACTTGGTATTTAAGGTTAGTATCTTCCAGGGATGCGACACGAAGATTTTGAGAAAAATCCCCCCACCCCCAACTACCCTTTACATGGAACTTTTTTCGAAAATTTTGATTTTCTCAAAAATGGCTCTAACGATTTTGATTAAAATGTTGTATATTAAACATATTTACCTGACAAATAAAATGTATATCTTGAATTTTCTGAGAATAGCCTCTGAAGAGTAGTCTATTCTGGATGAATTTTACTAAATTTTGAATAACTGCTAAACCGTAAGAGCTGGACAAAAACTTACTACACAAAAAATGTAGAGCACATTAAAACACGCAATTTATGTTATGTACATTTTTTTCGTGGAGTTCGACGTTTTTGAGACATTGCTTATTTTTGGTTTCTGCTATGAAAAACGTATACTTTTCTCATATAGGAACTTGTCAACTCCTTTCCATATAGACAAAGGAACTTCATTGACATAGCAACGAGCTTTTGACTATCACTTTAACCTATGGTTGTCCCTTATTTTGCTTCTACTTACAAGGAAGTGACTAATTAGACTATTTCTGCTATTTTTTTTTTTCTGATTAGCATAAAGTAAATAGAAGTATAAGCTTTTTAAGAATTATTTGTTGCAGGGATATTGAGAAAGTCATGTGAATGGTACACATCAGATTTTTTTTTCAAAAGTGGTTCAAGTGATTTTTACTAAAATATCATATGTTTCAGATGTTTGTTACAGGTCAGCTGTGTTCTTGAATTTTCTGCAATCTTAGCCTGTGATTTGTATAAGCTGGTATAAGTAGTGTGAAATTTAAATTTAAGAGAGGGTTTGAGTTGGAATAGAAACATTTACATTGCTTACATTTTTTGAGTGCCTTACTGGTTTCAAAAACTACCTGTTATCGTCATCAGAGATCGACTGGCTCCAGTCAAGGTGTTGTTTGGTGGTTGTTTGTGTTGATACATCTAGTGGTGGAGTGATATATTTCCTTAGCTCTCTGCAACAATTTGAAGGACCAGTACCCTAGAACAAAAGGATTATTGATATATGGTGGATTTTGTGACAGTGATGTGTTTTAACAATTGAAATTAATTAGTTGAGTCGTTTTGTAACACTATACCACTTACTTTTATTATCGGAAAACATGTTCAGAAGCCATGTACTTCCATTGTCAATTACTTCGGTCGACTGCTGGCATTGCTTGCGGTGGTGGTTGTCTCTGTACCTAGTGGTAGTTTGATGAACCTCTGCATCAGTAGGTTGCCTGGTGGGATTTCAAAATTGAAAACACAGTTTTTATTTTTCCAAATATATGTTTTCCCAAACTTTTAATTCTGTCTCCTTGTGATATTTTTGAGTATTTTCAGGCTTCTATTTATGGTGCGTTGCTCTTTCCAAAAATGCCAAGCTCCCATGGATTTGTCTTCTTGTATTTCTGTGGTGTTCGTTTGCTCTTGTTTTTGTTTGGCCAATGTAGATTTTTTCACGGTTATTGCAGCATACAACACCAACACCAGGATCCAGTCAGTCTCTGATGATGAGAGTAAATAATTCTTGAAACCAGTAAGGTACTCAACAAATTTAAGTGATGAAGTGTTTGTATTCTGATTCAAACCTTCTCTTAAATTTAGACTTTTAAGTAAATGGTAAACCCTAAGAGATACACATAATTTTACTTTCTCTACTACATGGAGTAAGTAGAGGACATATTGTATTCCACCCAAAAATTTGATATCAAGATTTCAGTGGAAATATATGCTTTGAGACTTCTACCTGTGCATGTGAACAAAGGGTCTGCATAAACAGCATAACTCAAAAATAAAATTCCAATAAATACGAGCGATGTAACTATTATTTGATAAACGACACCAGTGTGCAATGAATGACGACACCCAGACTTGGTAACCTTCTCTATTACGGGACAGTTAACAGGTAAACTAGTTAATGTCCCTGTTACTTTCATAACCTTTATTGGGTAACTAGTTACTTTCTGTTCATTACATTTATAACAATTAATAGAATCTAGTTACTGTTTCTCTCCGTGCTTCTGTAACTGTTACATTAAGGTAATCATGCACTATTTTCAGCCCATCCCTAATACAACATAATATATACGTGGTTCTTTATTTCAGAATTATCTGAATGTTTCAGCCCATTAAGAATATACTACTGCACTTTTGATGTATGTTCCTGATTATAATTGTCCTTTATATGGAAGCTTAATTTTATGAACAGAGCTTATTTTTTTCAGGTATATGCTGTTGATGCCCGTAACCATGGAGATAGCCCTCACAGTGCTGATTTCACATACTTCCATTTAGCAGAAGATTTGAGATTTCTTATGAGTGAACTTCAAATTCCCAAAGCAACATTACTAGGCCATAGTATGGGAGGTAGAGCAGTAATGCTGACTGCAATGAGATATGTAAGTCAGTTTATTGTTGGCTCTGCTAAATTAACTCAAGGAGCATTAATATTAAATCTAAACTGAAATTGAATATAATTTTGGCATGTGCATTTACTTTATATAGCCCAGATACTCTTTACTTTATATAGCCCAGATACTCAATACACTTCATACAGAATGCTTCTATTGTGACTGTGAACAGAGTCACACTGAATCTGGTTCAGTGGTCTGGTGTTTTATTTTTAAAATGCAAAAAATGGATTCACCTAATCTGAAACTGAAAAAAAGTCACCAAAAATGCACATAAGCACGATACCACTATTAATGAAAACGGCATATAGCAATAGGATACAAATGTAACGTAGACTATTGAACAATTTAGCACTTGTGTTGTTGCCTGCTGAGTGGTTGATTCACATTGTATTAGTTGTCTGATTACACCTCCAATAATCCATTTTGATAAGTACACTGATTATTTGCATGCGTACAAGGTCTGTTGTTATCGGAAGCATTTTCATCGCTGAAGCTAAAATATATATCTTCCCCTCTTAAGTCAATGTTAAAAACTCTTTCAACAAGTTCTGAAAATTCAAAATCACTCGCTTTCTTATAATACATCGTGAACTGAAGCTCTTATTTTCTCTTCGGTTCATAACCTTTGGCTAGACGATGCCATGTTTCAATGAGGATAAACAAACGCCGGCTAAAGAAATTAAATTTGGAGTTAATTTAGCACTTTGGAGTGAAGATAAGATCCGGAAATGCTCCAGAAAACCTTTCTTTATGGCTATGACGTAGAAAATACACAGACTTTCCCGCTGGAAAGAGTTAAAAGGTATGAAAACGGCATCATGATTGGATCATGATTGGCAATTTTTGGACAATTTTCGGATCACAATTAGATCATGTTGGCACTCAAAGGGTTAAATTATGAGCATTTATGTCATGTTTTACACAAATAGCTATACCATAATGGTGATTAAAAAACTTTGGGAACACAGCAGTGCATTTTCAGTCTTCTGCTAAAAAAAAAAGTGTGTGTATGTATATTTTTATATTTAATTAAGGTGTAAAAGACATTCTATTTTAATCTGCAAAATTTTAATCCCTAGGGCAGATGTAACACACATTTGGATCCATTTTTAACACATTCTGGTCTGGGCCTTATTTTGACAGTTCTGCTCTCCTTGCTAGGTGTTTTAATGGTTTTTTAAAAAATGGTCACTCATGAACTGTTTGAGATAATCCACCTTTATTTTGCCTTTTTATTAATGAAGTTTAAACTAAATAATGAATATAAGCACAATATTTTTAAATGTCACATAAAAGTTTGAAAAAATTAAATAGTGACTTTATAAAAGTAAAAAACTCATACAAGCAAATTTATAAGGGGGAAAATGCTCAAAAACATTACATCTACAATTTACTAGTAATAACCTCACATTATCAATAAATTACAGCGTAGAAAATTCCATAAAATACAATTTAATTCCCTCAGCATCATTTTCACTCTCCAAAAATTCATTAAAGTCTCCTCTAGATCCTGAATCATTGAAATAAATGTCAAACATTTCAGCTTCGGTATGATTAGGTTTGCTTGAGCAAGCCATCTTTGAACAATGTATGCAGTAGGATTCTGTAGAGATGCAGGCTTTCAAACAAAATATACTTTCATTTGTTTTCCTGATCTCATCTGCCACCTAGTGGATTCTTTCGTTAACTAAAACATCTGGCTAAATAGCACAATAAACGAAATGTGAGTATGGACTGTCATATATTTTCTGTGTACTTTTATACTTCACTACGAGTATAGCTTGACCCGTGTCATGAGCCTTATATATGGAACTGTGAGTTTAGCCCCCAGTTAGACCGGAAAGTGTTAACAAGCTGCATCATTTGCTGAAGTCCCTTCTCCCACAAAAATATAGTTGAGGTTTGAATATTTATTGCAATACAATTATTTGGGCAATAAAATGCCTAGTTGGAATTTTAATATGTTACAATTTACTTTTTAGAAAATAGTTATCATCATACACTTTTTAAAAAAAAAAAAAAGACTATTAAATATGTGAATGTTTTACAAAACAATTTGTTTCAAAGGTATTAAAGAAGGCATTAGTAAAAAATCAGATCTGTAATTCAATATTTGTCAAAGGAAATATTTTTTTTTATTGTAGCTGATAAAATTAATATAAAATATCTTAAGAATGCAATTAGAAATTGAACTGTAATCTTGTATTTACACTTCTGTAATAATTGTTAGTAATACCTGTACAAAAAATTAAATCTATAGCTCTAATACTATAGAAAAGTCACCTTTATTAGTTTTTAGTTAAGTGTCACCTTATGTTGTGTGTTACGTAAATAACTATAATGGAGATTGAAGTACTTTTTATGTCTATATAATTTGATATTGTAATATTGTATACTTTCAGCCAGAATTAGTGGAAAAGTTGGTGGTTGTGGATATCTCTCCTCTTAGAAGTAGTCCTCATTTAACAACCATGCCTGCTTATTTTGAAGCAATGAAGGCTGTAAAATTTGATAGTAATATCTCATTATCTAAAGCTCGTAAAATGGCTGATGAACAACTAGCAAAATTTGTGCAGGTAAGAGATTTTTATAAGCTAAGTCACTATGTAATTAGGAATATTTGTGCATAATGGAATCATTTAACAAATATTGAGTCGAAAAGCTCCAAAATTAATAAAATGTTGGCTACTTAGAAGTAACATCACTACAGAATAAATTGCTGAATACATGAAATTAATATGTCTATATGTGCAACAGTAACTTCATGTTCAATCAAAAATATTACTTACAAATTTTGGGCTTGGCTATGGAGAAATGGTCTTATTATTTCCTTTCTCGTAAGCAGTGGGAAATAAGGAATACACTAGGCTAAAACGGTAGTCAAATTGTTTAAAAGCTGGTTGCCATGTGGTTAAAATCCATTTCTGTGCACTACCAGGAGTTGACAAATTTGTGTAAGAAAAGAGTTTAAGTATTTTAAAATTGAAATCAATAATAAGGAATATCTCAAAAATGGCTAACTCCATGAAAAAATGTATATGATACAAATTGTGTGTTTTAAGTAGATCTACATTATCTGTGTTAAGTTTTTGTCAATCTCGTACGGTTTACCAGTTATTCAAAATATAGCAAAATTCATCCAGAATAAAGAGTACTTCAGAGGCGATTCCCAGGAAATTCAAGATATACATTTTATTTGTCATGTAAATCTCTGTAATATGCAGTATTTTAATCATAATTTTTGGAGCCATATTTGAGAAAATCAAAATGTTTGAAATTTTTCTGTGTAAAGGGTAGTTGGGGGGGGGGATTTTTTTCTCAAAATTTTTGTGTTACATCCTTGGAAGATGTTAAACTTAAATATCAAGCTTAATATTTCATTTATTTTTTGTTTATTAGTGATTGTGTTCACATTCACACAGAGCTTTTTCTAAAAATGCTTTTATTTTTTGAAACCCATCACTTGTCACTCATCTGAAAATTGTCGCTCTATCTCGCTTGTGGTTTAGGATGGGGAGGGCCCATATTAAATAATCGGTGGTATAGCTAGCCTGGATGGTGATGGGGCAGTTAGAAGCATGTGGCATCATCTCTGGAAAGCTGTAACAAGAGTGCAGCTTGACTTGGACCAAATGATGTGCAGTTTCCCCTTGTTTTATATATTACTTGGAATTGGTGTAAACAGTCTGTGAGAGTTGACAGATATAATTGATTTCAAAAGTGCTGCTGGAGAATATGAAATTCTACAATTGCTATTACGTCCGGTCAAGTTAACTGCGATTATCTTCAATTGTGATTATCTTAAAAATACTTTTTTTGAAACATATGTTCCTTTTTCTTAAAAGCTACATGGCTCAAATTTTACACACTTGTGTGAGATAATCTATCACATACACTGAACTAGAGTTATTTGTTTAAGTGTAATACATTTTTTAAAAATTGAGGATATTGCTTCAAAAATTTAGGTATAAATTTTGTTACAGACAATAACATTTTTCAAATCAGAAATATCATAGGTAGCTTAATTCCTCTAGTTCAGTGGTATAAGACAGAATATCTTTATATGTAGTAAAAGTTTCAGCTTTCTGCTACTACTGGTTTCTCAGAAATAGAAACATAAAGATGTCCAATTTTTACCATTTATTTAGCAAACGATTTTTTGAAGTTAAAATTTTTTTGCAGACAAACTACAAAATAAATGATCATAAAAATGTAATAAAAATATAAATAAAATTCACATATCTTCAGTTAGCTGTATGTCCATATAATGTTCACACTACCCACTCCCCTTAAACAAAACTAAAGTGTTTATTATTATAGTGCATATACACTAAAATTAATGGGCTATAAAGCCTGGTAAACTAACAGTTGACATATTTATGGAGAGTAGATTACTCGTAAAACATTACCCAAGACATGGCTTACCTCCAACCATGCATATTTTATTTGTTTGAAACACAAACAGAAAAGAAAGAAAGAAAAAAAAAATGGAAACTAGATGCAAAAGACTTATATTCCCATACGTAGGCTTACTCAATGACCGTCTTCTCATCTTACATTACAACTTGCAAGCTACCTTAGGGTGCAAGAGAAATGCCGAAACAGAAATTCTTTCCATAGCAAGACAACCAATCATGTTACTATTGCAACTTTCCTAAACAAGAGAAATACTGAATCCAACCTGCTGAAATATTTCACTTCTGGAGGGTTAAGCTCTTGTGGTCTCCCTTCTCCTCCGAGGAATGGTCTCATTCTTGCCTTTGAAGTCAGAATACAAAAGAGTAGAAACAGGGTAGTTCCAATGTCTACAATGTTTGGATAAACATGTCATAACATAGATATGTTTGATTGTTGTATTAAATTTTATACACGTAAAGCACATTATGAAATGGTGTAATCAGAAAATGTTAGGTGAAAAATTCCTCAGCTACCTTACCTCGATGGCCACCTGTGCAAAAGAATGATCTGCATATTCTGTAGAACCAATATAGTTAAAATTAATGTGAAAAATGTGCACACAGAGAGGACATCATCCTGTACCTGAAACAGTAACTACCACCTGATGGAGAAATGATGCTGACCATGGCAGCAGCTACAGTGAACTGACATCACTTAGGAAAATAGGGTCACAGAGAACAGGGAAAGTAAAAGCATCATGTAATATGGCATTGGGGGAAAAGTAGTAAAGGGAATATAGAAGGGGAAGAAGATGATAATTTATCAAATTTTCAATTTTAGATCAAGCTGCAATAGAGTGAAGAAAATATAAGGGGGCTAGGATTCTGGAATTGTGAAACAGTAAAATAATTATACACAGAAACTTTGGATTAGTCACAGATGAAAGGATAGCTGAAACACAGTTGAAAGGGGAACAGATTTATATAAAGTAAAATTAAGTACATAGGGATAAAAGAAATGGTAGCAAGAAAGCTGAGGGTATCCAAAGTTATAGATTTCTTTGTACGAAAGACATTAAGTAGACGAGTTAAAGAAACTTAGTCAAGGAGGAAAGAGATATTATAGTTGTATTAGAGGACAAGCAAATAATGAAAATGTAATATGTATAGGAATAGTATACAATCCCCTTTTTACTTTGCACTTTTATAATCCTGATGACCTGCTTAAACAACTAAAGAAAGATCAAAGGCAAAGTATGTGAATTCTGAGGTTATATTAATGGGAAACTTTAATAATTAGGATTGAAGAAATTGATATAAATGGTGAAAACAGTTGAATGAGTAATGAAATATTGGAGAAACCAGAAGTTTAGAGAAAAGACAAGACAGTTGATACAGGATATGAAAAATGTATAGAATTTTGTGAATTGAATACCTAGGATATTTTGAATGGGAAATATGGTGAATTTGAGAACCGGGAATGCATTTGTTAGTAGTAATGGAGAGAGTGTGATTTTGTATTATGTCCAATTAACATGGATATTTCTAAGCAATTTTAAGGTATTAAATTTAAGTACTTACAATTGACATTTTCCATTAATGGTGACATTAAAATACATTGGGCAAATGAAGAAAGCTATAATGTAGAAAAATGAGGTTGATACAAAAGGAAGGAAGAGTATTACGATAAATTTAGACAAGATACTGGACTCTAATTGTGGACAGGTATGTCAGTGTCGAATAGGGTTCATATCATCTTAAGTGTTATGGACATTCTAAATATTATTAAATGAAAATGAAAATGAAATGAAATAGGTTCCATTAAAAGTATAAAAGCTGGTGAAGAATTTAGTGTAACAAAAGCACAAGTAAAGCTGATGCTGGTTAACTGGAGAGAATTGGGTGACAGACACGAAAGCAGGTGTATGCAAGGGAGAACAAAAGAGACACTATATGGGAGGGAAAAAAAAGAGTATAGGGTAGAGAAAGAATATAAATATCTGGATTAAAATAGATGATGGGAAAAACAAAAGAAATTTGCACTGGTAAAAGAGAAAAAGGAGCTTTATCAGCAATTAGAAACTCCAATACAGAGTACCTAATATAATTATTAAATGGTTAGAAAAAGTAAATAATATGTTGTGTGAGGCAAATATGTTTTATGGGATGGAAGTTCAAGGAAGGAGGAGGAGGAGAATGGGGAAGTCACAGATATATGCACAGGATGTTCTGTAGAGAAATGTTTGGGATATAAATGCAGCTGTTAGGTAGGTACCACAAACAGAGCTGGGCAGAGTGGCAAGTAAGGGAAAGATTATGGAAAGGCTTTGAAATTTTGGTATAGAATCTTGAACTTAGATGGAAGAAACACTGCCTAAAATATCAAGAGGTAAAGCTTAAAAGAACAATGGCTGGGTAAATTGTCTGTCCAGCATATTGTTACGGCTTCGCCAGCATTAACCCACGTTTCGCCCAGCCATACTATTCATGCGACAACAATGTGAGTCTTTCCAACAATACTTTATGTCCATTAAGTGTTTTATATTGAAAGCCAATTTCTTTCTAGACTGCTTTCAGCAACGTCTTACCTCCAGTGAAAAGCTGTGCCCCTTTAAGAGAAAGAAGCAGCTTTGGTATAGCCGGATACTCCTTTCTACTATAAGTGTATATGTGCCTATGTAAGGCATCTAATTGAAAAGCATCAAGATGTGTGACTGGATGAGGCTTCTTCCCTACCATTGACAGAAATACCTGCTGTGTTCCAGATGTTTCAGAGATTTTGTCTTCCTGATCTTGAAGTTTCACTCCCTTGCTTATTACAGTTCTCATACTTAGTCCAAGAGCTGCAATTTGCTCCACGGTTTTATAAGCAGGAAGAGAGGGATGACCATTAGCTTTCACGTACTCCTTCTCACTTTCAAAGAATTTTCGGACCCTTAATAGCTCCAATACCTGGCTATTAAGTGACACACCTTTATGCAAAGGATTTTTACTTTTCAAAATCACTCGGTGAACAGCGTCGCTTTGGAGGCATTATTGCACCTCAAATCTTGTATAAATAATATGATATACAGGTAATGAAATATAGATATATATACAAATAAAACAAACACCAACACAATCAACAATTATAACTAATAATATGTAGCTTACACAAACAACTCAAGGCGCGTGTTAGGAGTTAACAAACTGAGCACGTGGTGCAGCATCTAGATCAATTTCCGTTGTCTGACCAACTGACCGACCAGAATGCTGTTTTGTGATTGGTTTAGAAAGTCAAATGTGTAAAGCTTTTCATCTTTTTTGCGGCTGTACCAATTTGCAACAGTCAAGTGCAAGGTTACAGTGGCAGGGGTATAGTGTTCAATTTTGTTCATTTAAATGTAAAAAATAAAGTTCATGAACATTTTTTTTTTTTTTTGTTTGCCAAGTTGCTTATAACAAAGTAGGATTTTATTTTTATTGTATTATTTTACAGGATGTTTACTTCAGAAAAAGTAAACATGCACTGCCATCAATACTTTTTACTATCACTACACGCACTATGTGCATAGTGCATAGAGAAGGTATTGCACTCCACCCAAAAATTTGATACCGAGATTTCACTGGAAATATGTGTTTTAGGGTCCCTTATATCCAAAAAAAAAAAAGCATTTTCACAAAAAGGTCCTTGTATCTGTGTGTCTGTGAACATGATAACTCAAAAACGAAAAGTCGGTAAAATACCAAATTTGGTATTTAAGTTTAGTATCTTCCAGGGATGTGACACAAAGATTTTGAGAAAAATCCCCCCAACCCAAACTACCATTTACATGCAACATTTTCGAAAATTTTGATTTTTGCAAAAATGGCTATAACGATTTTGATTAAAATATCATATATTAAATATATTTACCTGACAAACAAAATGTATATCTTGAATTTTCTGGGAATAGCCTCTGGAGACTACTTTATTCTGCACAAATTTTACGGAATTTTGCATAACTGCTAAACTGTAAGACTTGGATAAAAACTTACTATACAAGAAATGTATAGCATGTTAAAACACACAATTTATGTATATACATTTTTTTCGGGAGTTGATCGTTTTTGAGATATTCATTGTTTTTGGTTTCAGCTATGAAAAACTTACTTTTCTCATATAGGAATTTGTCAACTCCTGTCCATATAAACAAAGGAACTTCAGGCACTTAGCAACCAGCTTTTGACTATCACTTTAACTTATGGTACTCCCTTATTTTGCTTCTACTTACAAGGAAACAAGTAATAAGACTATTTCTGCTAATTTGCTCTTGAGTAGCATGAAGTAAATAGAGAGCTTTTTAACAATAGTTTGTTGCAGAGATGTAGAGAAAGTCACGTGAATGGTACACATTAGATTTTTATTGTCATATTATATAAAAGACATACTGACAAATTGTTTGTTAGGTTAATCATGGTTACATATAAAAGCTATTTGGCAGTTATACAGCTCGTCCTTAGTGAACTGTATACTTACAATTTTACGTTGGGGTTTAGCTGTTATATATTTACAATTACCTTACTGTTAATGTCACATAAGGTATCAATTTTGTTTAATTTTTTTTTTTTTTTTTTTGCTACATGAATTTATATCTATCAAGAAAAGGTTAATCATGATCCTTAGCAAGAAATTATGGGCAAATGGTAGTTTAAAAAGAGTTGGAAACAGATATAATTTAAACTATTCACTTGTGAAACATTGATAGAAGCTACTTCAGATAATGCAACCCCTCCAGTAAACTCTCTTTCCTTTGAAACAAAAAAAAACATTGCACATTTCCATGTTCCACATATGTTATATTGGTTTTGTTTACATGAGATAACATTTTTTGTTTCAAGGATACTGACACTCGGAACTTTCTTTTAACAAATTTGGTGGAAAATGATGTAAGCTTTAAATGGAGGGTGAACTTGGAATCACTTTCACATAACTTTCCAAATATAGCAACTTTTCCTTTGAGTGGGACAAAATGTGAAGTACCAACATTATTTGTCGCAGGAGGACTCTCAGATTTCCTCAAGTAAGTAAAAACTTATGTTTAAAATACCAGGTTTGATAAGTATCCTAAGTATCGTTTTTAACCTTTATCCTTCTGTGTTTCCTTTTATTCCATTATCCAGGCCTCAAGAGCACAGTGAGATTCAAGATATTTTTATTAATGCCATTTTTAAATACATTCCTGAAGCTGGTCATTTTGTACATATAGATCAGCCAGCTGACTTCTCCTCAATTGTTACTGAATTTTTAGTTACAAGGCATCTATCTATGGATTGAATGTTTGACAGCATGTACAGTTATATAATTTTGACGCTTTTTCTTTTATCCTCTGTGAATTATAAAACCATAAGTACCAAAATCATGTTGGCAGAAAATAAATTTTGATTGTATACAATTTATTGTTTTATTTTTATTGTCTTTCTCCAATGTAGCAAAGATCTGATACAAGATTGTTTGAAACCAATAAGCTGAAAACATTCTTCTAGAGAATTAGGCTTTATAAGTCAGAAGTGTTCACTGGAACCAAAATGCTAAAGTTTTAGAGGGGTAAGCTTTCTGCACCTTAGTGCTTAATCTGCTTTATTTGGGCAGCTGACATGAAACTCCATGAAAGTATGAAATGAATGCAAAATGAGTTGCTGACTAAACACTAAAATTTAAAAATTTAACCAAAACTGATTGATAGTAATTGCAAGGACTAAGCAAATCTCCAAATATAATCAGTCCTCAATCAGGCAGTCTGGACCACCTGGAATTTCAATTTGAGCCAGAAGTGAGAGGCAAGGATGTTAACCGTACACAACTAAGGTGAAACCACCATGCTCTTAAGTAGATTCCATGGATTTTGCTCTCCCGTAATATTTATTGGTTTTAAGTCATGTTACTTTTCTTAGTTATTAATTTGTAATTCAAAGTACGAGGGGCATACTGAAAGTCATGAGCAACCCATTGTAAAAATTTAAATTTCAACAATGTAACGAAACGAATTGCAGGATCGTAATCTACAGACTTCAAGCCACTTGTTGACATATTGTGACGTCATTAGCTTCTATCACGTGACCACAGACGGTGTTTGAAAAATGGCTGACATTGATGTTTCGTTTCGACAGCGTGCTGTCATTGAATTCTTTGTGAAAGAAGGAAAATCTGCTCCTGAAATTCATCTCAGACTTCAACGTGTGTATGGAGGTGTCTGCATGGGTGCCAGCAGTGTTAGAAGATGGGTGAAATATTTCAAAGATGGAAACACGAGTCTGCAAAATGCGCCTCGTAGCGGGTGTCCTCGAACTGCCTCTACAGAACGCAACAAGGAAAGAGTTGATGAGCTCATTACAGGAGATAGGCGTTTCACTGTGAATGAAATTGCTGCGCAACTTGGAATAGGACACAGTGCAGTGCAAGAAATGATCCACAGCTTGGGTTATCGAAAGGTCTGTGCCCGTTGGGTCCCCCGTTTATTGACTGAAGACCACAAACTTCAGAGAAGAACCATTGCACAAAACCTTCTTCAGAGATTTCATAATGAAGGTGATGAATTTTTGACGTGTATTGTGACTGGAGATGAGAGCTGGTTCCATCACTATGAGCCAGAAACGAAACATCAAGAGTATGGAATGGCACCACTTGAACTCGCCATCGAAGAAGAAAGCGAAGACAGTGCAGTCTGTAGGAAAAGTTATGGGAAGTGTCTTTTGGGATGCATAAGGTTGCATTCTGGTTGACTTTCTTGAACCTGGACAAACCATAAATTCTGCCCGCTACATCAAGACACTTCTGAAGCTCCGTCGGGCTTTGCGTGATAAACGCCCTGGAAAGAGGATCATCCTTCAACAGGATAATGCGCGTCCGCATACTGCCCGTGCCACTATGGAGAAGATCAGGGCATTAGGGTGGGAAACTCTTCCACATCCTCCCTACAGTCCTGACTTGGCACCCTCCGACTACCATCTTTTCGGTTCTGTGAAGGAGCAGATGCGTGGCCAACGCTCTACGAGATGCTGGAGGATATTCGGAAAGCAGTGCGTCAGGGTCTGCGGGCAGCTGGAACGGAGTTCTATCACAGGGGCATTTTCAAACTTCTAGAACGATGGGAAAAATGTGTGCAAAACAATGGAGACTATGTCGAAAAGTGAAAGAAAGTCTGTAGATTATGATGATGTACTCGGTTTGGCTTAAAAATAAGTATTAAGATTGTAAAACAGTGTTGCTCATGACTTTCAGTATGCTCCTCGTATATAAGATTGAGACTTAGATGACTCTTCTTGCACTCCAATGTTTTTGGGGAATTTTCTTTTATTTTTGTAAGTGTTTTAAATTGCACAATACACAAATGAGAGAATTAAATATTATGATCCTGTATAAATAGTATGCCATGCAGCCATGAACAATAATTAGCTGGAAGGTTGCAACAAAGATGTCCATGGTACTTGGACTATCTCTGGCTTTTGCCATATTGATTTTATTATTTCATTTCTTATTTTTGCTGTGATTTATTTTTTTTTTGTTTTTTTTTATCTTTATCTTTTGCTATGGCACTAATGAGCTTGAAGTTCAGTGCCCTTAAACATACCTCATCATAAGAACACAATAGCAACAAGAATAAACTCTAAAAACCCAATGGTGTACAAGGGCCATTTCATAATCATTCCAACTATCTTTTTTATCCTCTAAATAACCAAATGTGCGGTCTTTCATGCCCAATTTAGAATGGGACGCTGAGAACCACAGTAGTTAAAGAGCATCCATAAATAATATGCCATTTACATTTCACACACACACATGCATATGCTCACGTGGCCATGTGGACATGTTTCTAAAAATCCTTTTTTTGGAATCGGGGAGTATCAAACACGTATTTCTGGTAAAATCTCCCTATCAAATTTTTGGGTGCATTACAATACCTTCTCTATACACTATGTGCATAGTACAGGTAGCTACTGTGCTGCACAACCTTGAGTCAACATGATAATATGACATCAAAATACTGGAATGCAAGAGAGCGAATGGCTTCACTCCAGCTGCTCAACATTAGATACCAACCAACCATAGTATGTGTAGAGAAAGTAAAAATGGAAAGGAATATGGAAGAAATAAAAAGGAACATATGCCACATGGAACATGAAACAAGAAAAGAATTAGGGAAATGTACAAGTACGTATAAAAAAAGTAAAAAACAGTATATTATAGTTATTTTCACACAATCCCGACTTATGGCATGATATTATGGGGAAATGTGTCTGGGTGGGAAACAGTCTTAGAATTCAGAAAAAATTACATGCATAATTCTACAAGCAAACTTCAAAGACTCATGTAAATCACTATTTAAAAAATTAAAAATTAACAATGCTCTCAATATTTCTCTTAGAGTTGCTCACCAATGTGTGTAAAAATGATGACAACTTCATTGAAAAAACAAAATAATCATCACTACATATGGAAAGAATCTAGCACAAAATTTCCCTTGTATAGACCAACATTCTATGGGGGAGAAGGGGGGAACATACTATATGGGTATAAAAGTATATTACAAATGGCTGCAAAAAATCAGGGATATAAAAATTTTAAATTTGTTCACAAAAACCGTTAAAGAAATATTACTATAAAAAGCATATTACTCTGTACAAAAATGTATAGATCACACAATTTTGGAATCACTAGGCTAATATACATATTATATTATTACCATAAATTGACAAATCAAATTTTCAATATGTTTTACAAATAATATCTTGTTTACCAGTTACATATTAGAATTTAAATTACTCAAATATAGTTTGGTGAGTCACCAGTTTATGAGGTTAGGCTTGATTGGTTGATGAGGGGTGAATTGGATAGGTTGATGAGGGGTAAATTGAGTATAATAAAACAAATACCCTTTCTCCCAAAAAAATAATTTTCGTCCAAAATTCAAACTTTTAAGAACAAAACAAAACATTGTTTCCATTAATAATACTTTTGGTATATTTTTATACTCACAGATTCCATTTTTATAGAGAAGAGAAATGTTAACATGCTATGTTAACGTCATGTGACAATAAATCTCTGCCTGCCTATTTATGAGGGCTGCACTGTTATTGCTGTGTATTACAGATCATTCCTGTTAAATAATATGCATTGTATACTATGGAAGAAATGTCCAGTACTTCCAAACAATGCCATAATCCTCCATAATAATGCAACTAGTGTCCAGAACTTTTTGCAGCAGTTGGGATGGAAAATATCACAATGCCCTCAGTTCTCAGTCCATGCAACTTTGATCTCATTAAAAAAATTGAAGAAGCTGCTGCATGGGCAGTGGTTTGCAAATGGGGAGAACATGTTAAGAACATTTCAAGATGGTCTTTAATGTATTTCTCATCATTGACAAAGATGTTTGGATGCCTTGGGGTATTACTTTGAAGGATGTTAGATGCGAGTAATATACAAGTATTTTTTGTGCATATGTAATATATATAAAACAATGATTTCTATTTATAAATCTTTCAATGGCCCTTATCTGTAGCTGCCTGTACCCAAATTCCAATTTTGTATCAGCATTGCAAAGGACCTTCTAGAGACTTTCAATCATATGAATTGAACTTCAGTTCCTGCAGGTTTATGTGCTGATAAAAAAATTGTTACCATCTCTTATGAAATAAATCTTTATAAAATATTCAAATTGACAAATTATTTAACATTAATAACGAACAGCTATAGTTGAAATATAGTATATAGCAAATAGTATTTGGTTGCTGCAAACAATTACCAAAACAATGACTTCTTCCAGATAAATAGTAGTCATTCCCAGCAAGATCACAATCATAATTCAAACTATAATCATTTTACAAAAGGTTGAGCTAGGCCAGAGAAAGACTCACCCAATTGCCAACCTGTGCACCTTGAAAGCCGGAGACATACCTGTATCACTTAGGACAGAGCCATTCAGACCACTCCCAGCTAATTCCCGTGGAACTGTACACAGGGACAAATAGAACTAAAACTTACCTATGGCTCACCATTGCAGCTAAATTAACACATTGAAGCCCAGGCATTTCTTTAGTTGAAAAGCCAAGAAACTCAGGGTTTTTATGCCTACTTTGAGTTATTATTTACAGTACATCAATCAAATCTACCAAAAGTATTGGTACACTCTAAAAGTATGGTATTCAAGGATTTCTCAACAAGTAAGAAAATAGTCATAACTTTCATATTAATATTTTATTTTAAATTTACACAAGTATCAAATATGAGTTTGAAAAAATCTTTGTAAAGCTGCTTACACTCCATTTATTGAAAGTTCGAAAAACTCTCCCTCGAAATCAGATTTTCCAGTTATGCAAAATTTAGCGAAATTCATGCAGAATAAAGAGGTCTTCAGAGGCTATTCCCAGAAAATTCAAGACATACATTTTATTTGTCATGTAAATATATTTAATATACAATATTTTAATCTAAATTGTTAGAACCATTGATTTCAAGGCTTCATCAGGAAAGTTGCAAGGATTTAAAGATTGTTAAGGAATCCAGGGAAAACAATTTGCGGCAAGTTAAATGCTGTGGATGACATGGTGCAACAATGGAAGGAAGAGGTTCCTATCAGGAATTATAAATGGTAATCACCCTCAAAGCATCTACAGCTGTGATGAGACTGCCCTATTTGACAATTTCCTTTCCAGCAAGATATTAGCTGAAAAGGGTGACTCATGCCATGAAGGGAAGAAAAGTAAAATTTGCACAACAGTTCTTGCCACCAACTGCAATCGGATCATATAAACTTCTCCATTTGTGGTAGGAAAATCCAAGAATCCGAGTGTTTTAAGGGTATGAAAACAAAATGTACAGAATATGAATTCAATAGCAAGTCTTGGATAACTATAATTTTAATGGGACAATGGTTAAAGAAACTGGACATTAAAATGAAAAAGAAGCAGAAGAAGATCCTTCTTTTTATGGATCAATGTCCACATATCCACCTCCAATAATTTTGGAAAATGTTTAAGTGGTATTTTTCCCTACTAATTGTACCAGTCATCTACAGCCACTTGATTTGTGTATCGTGAAAATTTCAAAGTTGATTATAAAAAAATGCTGGTTTAACATATAATAACACTTTATCTGGAATGTTTTTATTCAACTTTTTGTAACCGTTTAAAATTAGGCATCATAAATGGCGGTTACATCACCTAAAAAAAGAAAGGTATGGACAATGCCGCAAAAACATAAAACAACTAATGAATTTATTTAAAAAGATAAATACTTCAATGGATACCAGCACATTGCAGAATACAGGGTAATGAAGCAGCTGACTTTCTAGCCAAGAAAGGTAGTAAAATTACATAAAATTCATCTGATCCAATAAGTTATCACTCTGTCAAAAGAATCATTATATCAATATTTAATAACAAAATTAAAGAAATAATGTATTACAAACAAAAGGAAAACCATGGGAAAATTTATGTAATAAAATGACCAGAATCACTACATTCCCAAGAATATCCTCTGTAGCAACTTTTATGCTACATTCACAATGAGATGCAAGCGCAGATGCAACAAAGCATAAGCGCAGATGCAAGGAAACACATTTACAATGCAGTCGTAAGCACAATGAAAGAAGTTGTCACGGGTTTCTAGATCCGCAAGTTACATGCGAATATCTTTCAAGTTACAAACTGAATAATATAACCAACAATACCACATATGAAAATTCACTTAATTATTTTACAAAATAAATACATTGCATACTAACAACTGACGCACGCGGCAGTGACGTCATAATAATTGCTCATTCAAAATATTGAAAACACAGAAAGTAATTTAAAATCGGTTAATAAATAGAAAGTCTTCAATTCAGATGCGGCAAAGACCATTAATTCAATACAATACATAGAAAGTCTGCAATTCAGATCCAGCAAAGACCATGAATTCAATACCCACCATATTATACGTAAATCAGGGTAATTCTGCACCTTCTATTTATTAATCAATTTTAAATGACTTGTGTTTTCACCACAATCCGCATATATCAATTTTATTTCCTACTATAGATACCAACATGGTAGTTTCCATTTTGCAGACAGCAGAATTAATAGAGCCATTGAGCAGAATTACCGAAAATAGTACACGCATAGAGACTGTAGTAAGTGATAATGCTACACTTTTAATGAACTAAGAATTATCTCTCTGCATCTTCAATTTATGAGAACCAATAAATCTACACACAGATGAGAGTTATGTCCATTAAATCAGAGAAGGATTCGCAAGGAGACTGTCATAACCTCTTGAGGAAATTAGTGATGGGGTGGCACAGACAAATAGAAGAGCATGCATGTACAGCAGGCCCTGCAAATTGCAGTGTGATTGTTTGTTATTGAATTCATAGGCAATGCATAGAGAAAAGAAGCAGAATTCTTCCTCTTTGCATGCAACACAAGATAAAATTTGGAGTTTGCAAACTCTTGCATTGTGTTACGTCTTGCATGTTTCTATGTGAATGCTTACATTAAATCATATGAGTTCAAACTCTTGTGCTTACATTGCATCTGTGCTTGCATTTCATTGTGAATGCAGCATTAGACTCCTAACAAGCCATGACTGTCTCAATAAACATTTGAGGATCTCCTCTGTGTCCTTTCTGTACACTTAAAGTAGATATGGATGGAAACCATCTACTGCACTGCCCAACCTTTAGTCAATATGATAATATGACATGAAAATACTGGAGTGCAAGAGAGCGAATGCCAACTGCTCAACATTAGATACCAATCAAACAACCAACATTTAATGACACTGACTGAAGCAGGAAATGAAAATCTCACCATTAAGTTATTACAAGTCATGGAATTTACTTTGGCTGCAAATAAGCTTTAAGTGACAGTGACAATAACGGGAATGATGACTCAAATCTTGAAATCTAATCTGAGAGAAGTGTTAAGTATAGTAAATGTGTGTAGGTGTTACATAGGTGTGAAAAGTTGTAGTGAAAAAGCTCTTAAGTTCATTATTAAGTTTGCAAAATGAGGTGTATGCACTTAATGCAAGATAAGTGACACAAGCCAAATTTACTGATTTTGTTTTAAAGCAAGATAAAGTTTTTTTCCTACATATTTTTGTTTGCAAAATATTTACACATTTACCCATTGTGTTTCTTTTTTTAAAAACAAAAAAGATCTTGTGTATAGCACTCACATGACTTTCTCTAGCTGTTTTACAAACAAACTACTTACACCACTTCTTTCTACCATTCTAATCAAAAGAAACATTAGCAGAATGTTCTTATTACATAGTTCCTTAAAAGTAGAAGGCAACTAAAGGAATGCACTATGATAAAGCGATAATCAAATGTTTAAAAAGCTGACGTTACATCATTATCATTGAAATTAGCTTCTTTGCTTGGCCAGATGTAAAACAAAACAGACCCGGGCGGCTTCCTGTCTGAGAAAAATATAAGTATTTTAACATTTAAATAAATAACGAGGAATATCTTGGAAATGGTTGCCTCAACAATAAAAATGTAAAGGATACAGTTTTATTTCTCTACACATACTATGTACATGGTATATAGAGAAGGTATTATATTGCACCCAAAAATTCGATACAATATTCACCAGAAATACATGTTTTGGGATCCCCAGAATCAAACAAAAGTATTTTAGAATAATGTCTGTGTGTGTGTGTGTGTCTATCGGCAGCATGGCTTCAAAAACAAAAATACTTTAAATACCAAATTTGATATTTAAGTTCAGTACCTTCCAAGGATGCAACACAAAGATTTTCAAGAAAATCTCCCCACCCCAACTACCCTTTACATGGAAAAATTTTGATTTTCTCAAAAACAGCTCTAACAATTTTGACTAAAATCTCTTATATTTAAGAAATTTACATGACAAATAAAATGTATATCTAGAATTTTTTGGGAGTATCCACTGAAGACCTCTTTATTCTGGCTGAAACACAAAAATGTAGATCTCATTAAAACACACAATTTATGTCATATACAATTTTTTACATGGAGTTGACCTTTTCGAGATATTCTTTGTTATTCATTTCAGTTTTAAAATACTTAAACTTTTCTCATATGGAACTTGTCAATTCCTGGTCACACAAAGAAATGGATTTCAATCCCATAGCAACAACATTTTAAAACATTTGACTGTCAGTTTAGCCTAGTGTATTCCCTTATTTTCCTTCTACTTAATAAGGAACTAAGAAATAAGACCGTTTATACTAATGTTTATCTTGATTAGCCTGAAGTAGATAGAAGAATAAGCCTATTAACAAGAATTTGTTACAGGGATATAGAGAAAGTCACGTGGATTTTTTGTGTAGTGAGTTTTTGTCTATCTCTTATAGTTTACCAGTCATGCAAAAGACATTCAGATTTAAGAGGTCTTCAGAGGAAATACAAGTTATATATTTTATTTGTCATGTAAATATTTTCAATATATGGTTTTTAATCAAAATTGTTGAACATTTTTCGAAAATTTGTGCATATAAAGGGTAGTTTGGGGTGGGGAGATTTTCCTGAAAATCTTTGTCACATCCTGGGAGTTACTGCATGTAAATATCAAGTTAGTTAAACACCAAACTTGGTATTTTATTTTTGAGTTATGCAATCCACAAACACATGCACTGACCTTTAAAAATACTCTTTTTGGATGGAATTCGATATCTTTTTTGTCTACTTTGTATATAATACATATGCACTAAGAAAGTAAAAATATGATGCATTATCAAAATCCCATTTGAAGTAATTCTAAGTTACGAGTAACTTTCCTCTTTCTCTTGATATAGCTATAAATCGGTTCAACTTTATTGGAAAATTTAAACCAATAACAAGGAATATCTCAGAAAAAATAGGTAACTCCATAAAAAATTGCATTTGACAAACTGTTTGCTTTAAAATATATATATAAATATTTTTTTTTTATTTTACTTTCTCTACACGTACTATGTACATTGTGTATAGAGAGGGTATTTATTGCACTCAAAAATTTGATACCAAGATTTCACCAGAAATATATGTTTTGAGAGCCCCTGAATGCAAAAAAACAATTTTTAGAAAAATATCCATGTGTGTCTGCCTGTCTATGTAACAGTATGTATCTGTATGTGTGTCTATGGTCAGCACAGCTTAAAGCAAAAAGTCCATTAAATACCAAACTTGGAATTTAAGTTCAGTATCGTCCAAGGATGCGACACTACTCTTTAGATGGAAAAATTTTAGAAAATTTTTATTTTCTTAAAATGGCTCTAACAATTTTTATTAAAGTATCAAGTATTAAAGATATTTACATGTCAAATAAAATGTATATCTGGAATTTTCATGGAATAGCCTCTGAAGACATCTTTATTCTGAATGAATTTTGTGGAATTTTGCATAATTGGTAAACCGTAAGAGATGGACAAAAACTTACTTAACATAAAATGTGTGTGTGTGTGTGTGTTTGTGTGTGTGTGCGCATGCAGGTGTATGTATGTATGTGTGTACACACAGCACATAAATGCAAAGCCCATTAAATACAAAACTTTTGGTATTTAAGATGAGTATCTTACAAGGATGCAACACAAAAATTTTCAAGAACATCCCCCATCCCAAACTACTCTTTACATTAAAGATTTTTCAAAATGTTGTATCTCCTAAAAATGACTTAACAATTTTGATTGAAGTGCAACATATTAAAAGATATTTTAATGATAAATAAAATGTAATCTTAAATTATTTGGGAATAGCCTGTTAAACCTGTTCATTGCAAATGAGTTTTGCATAACTAGTAAATCATAAGGGATACACAAAATCTTATTTCACATAGAAAAAAATCTGATGTTTTCCATTCACATGACTTTCTCTACATCGATGTAACAAATTTATGTTAAAAAGCTTCTTCTATCTATATCATGCTAATCAAGATAAAAATTAGCAGAGATTCCCCTTATTACTTGGTCCCTTGTAAGAAGAAAGGAGAAAATATAATGGGTTCCATTCACATGATGTCCTCTAGCTGTTCGGCAAACAAACCTTTATTCGAAAGATTAATGTGTTATTTACATTGTCCTAATCAAGATAAACATAAGCGAATATTAGTCTTACTAATAGTTAGCTCCTTGTAAGTATGAGGTAAGTAAGAAAATGCACAGGCTAAAGCGATATTCTCATTCTTTAAAAGTCGGTCATTATGTGAAACAATTGAAATTTCAATCTCTTTGCTTTCCAGGAGTAAAAAAATGAGAAACGAGAAGAAAGATGTCGTCCTGTTTGAGGAAAGTTAAAGTGGCTAAAATTGAAATTAATAATCCAGAACATCTTGAAAACAATTAACTCTACAAAAGAAATGTATTAAACATAAATTGTGTGCTTTAATGAGATCTACATTTTTTGTGGTGTAAGTTCTTGTATATCGCTTACGGTTTGCCAATTATACAAAAGTCATCCAGAATGGAAAGGTCTTCAGAGGCTATTTCCAAAAAATCCAAGCTTTACATTTTGGTATTAAACAGTATTTTTATTTTGGAGCTATGCTTCTGTCCACAGACACACAGACACACACATAGATAGACACACCCAGACATTTTTCTAAAAATCTGATGAGCTCCATTCACAATTTTCTCTACATCTCTGTAACAAAGTATAGTTAATAAGCTTATTCTTCTGTCTATTTCATGCTAATCGAGAAAAACATTAGCAGAAATGATCTTATTACTTAGTTCTTTATAAGTAGAAGGGAAATAAAGAAATACACTAGACTAAACCGACACTCAAATGTTTTAAAATGTTGTTGCTATGGTATAGAAATCCGTTTCTTCGCGTGGCCAGGTGTTGACAAGTTCCCATACAAGTAAAGTGTGTATATTTTAAAACTGAAATCAAACAAGGAATATCTCAATAACAGTCACCTCTACAAAAAAAATGTATATAACATAAATTGTGTGTTTTAACAAGCTCTACATTTTTTTATAACTGGGACAGTTAAAACAACCCCAATAGAAATGCTGCAGACTGCTACTTGTAACAAATCACAAATTTAGAACGCGAAGCTCAAGCTATTTTACATGAAAAAATCTGATGTGTACCATTCACATAACTTTCTCTACATCTCTGCAACAAATTATTTTTAAAAAGCTTATACTTCTATCTACTTCATGCTAATCAGAAAAAAATTAGCAGAAATAGTCTTATTACTTGCTTCCTTGTACGCAGAAGCGAAATAAGGAACTATTCTAGGTTAAAGTAATAACCAAATCTTTTAAAAGCTATATGCTATGTGAAACAATTGAAATTTGGTTCTCTTTCCATGGCCAGAAGTAAAACAAAAGAGATGTGAAACAAAGATGACTTCCTGTTTGAAAAGTTTAAGCATTTTGTTTTTTTTTAATTCGGGGGTCCTCAAAATGGGTGTTTCCAATGAAATCTTGCTTTCAAACCTTTGGGTGGAATGCAAAACATTCTCTACATTGTGCATACATGCTAAAGAAAGCAAAGCTCTGATGTGTTCCATTCACATGACTTTTTCTATCTGAGCTGCAAATTAACTATTGTTAAAAAAGATTATTCTTTTATCTACATCAGGCTAATCAGGATAAACATTACCAGAAGTGGTCTTATTACATAGTTCCTTATTAGCAGAAGGGAAACAAGGGAACACACTTGGTTAAAGCAAAATTTGAATTCAAAAGCTTTTGTTGTGCAGTTGTCAATGAAATTTGTTTTTTGTTTTCTCTCTCTCTCTCTCTCTCTCTCTCTCTCTCTCTCTCTCTCTCTCTCTCTCTCTCTCTCTCTCTCCCTCTCCCCCTCTCTCCCTCTCCCCCTCTCTGTGGCTAGGTGTAAAACAAAAAACAAATGACAGCGTTTTGTTCAAGAAAAAAGTCAAGAGGACTTCAGGGGTATTCCTGAGAAATTCAGAACATGCATTTAATTTGTCACATAAATATCTTAAATAAATGGTGCTTATGTTAATAAAAATCATTAAGAGACATTTTTGAGAAAATCAACATTTTAAAAAAATGTTCCATGTAAAGAGTAGTTGGGGGTGAGAGAATTTTCCTGAAAATCTTTGTGTTGCATCCTTGTAAAATTTATAATTTAAATACGAAATTGCATATTTAACCAACTTTTTGTTTTTGATTTTTGGTCTACATTCATGCAGATAAAAATCCCTCTTATGGATTCAGGGGTCTCAAAACATGTATTTCTGGAGAAATCTCTGTATCAAATTTTTGGGTAGATTACTATATCTTCCATTTCTACTATGTACATTGTACATATGTGCTAGAGATACTAAGTAATATTGGCAGTTCACCATTTTGGAATTATGAAAGGACATTATTTTCTTCTATCCAATTCTGTATCCTATTTGCCAAAATTTCAGAAAAACTTGTCCTCCATTCGATAGTGCAGTCCCATGATAATTGTTTAGTATTAATTATATACTGTTAAATTTTATTCATGAAATATTCTTAATGAATCCCATTCATGGTTATGAGTTTCTCAGATAAATTCATAACCTCTCCTGGAATTACCTATTATGTTCATGCAGGTGACATATTGTGAAGAAAATTAATAATTGCAAACAAGACTTCCAGTCTAGTGAAGTTCAATAATGTGTTCTAATTTATGAATTATTTGGGTACTTCTTGACACAATTGTTAGATGTACTGTATTTTGTTTTCTTGCACATAAAACATTTTATTTGAGCATATTGTTATTCCAGGAAAGAAGATTTTCCAACCATTCAAAAGGATTTTACAGCTGCAAAACTGGAAGTTGTACCTGGTGCCGGTCACTGGGTTCATGCAGACAAACCTCATGAATTAATGGCACACCTTTGCAATTTTATTCAGGGGGCATAGAAATGAATTATGTTAAGTTGTTTTTGTTATTTAATGTTAGTCTGTTGCTTTGTTTTTTGGATGAACCAATAAAGAAATGTTGATTGTTGAGGAATTGTTATTTATAAAACACAAAATATTCCAACACTATTTTTAGAAAGTTGAAGATGTTGAAGTGTCACCCAACTGCTGACGATGAGGACAAATGTCCTTGAAAACATTTTGATGTGAAGGTGAGGGTATAAATATGATTCATAAAACTCCATCATTTAGAAAGTTGTTTTATTACTTAAAATAAATACTGTATACTGTATTTGATATTTAATAATTTTAACATTGATCATTTAAACACATTACATTAGTAAGGAAAAGAAATCTTAATGATAACTCTGATTATAACCTACAATTAAAATGACAATGAAAAGTCCTGTATTTTTTCAAATTTTCCTTTAAAAAATGAGTTATTTAATCACTTATAATACCTTTGTATCTAGAGAAGGGGGTTTCCACCTCAAAGAATTATTAGTGCAATTGCCTACCAATAGCATGGCAATGCACATGGTTGGCCAATGAGATCAAAGGAACATCTTTGCTGAGAATGAGCTGATACTTTGTCTTCTATAATACACACTTCTTGAGTGATAGTAAAGTTATCTTTAATGAATTGAATTACATTAAATACTTACTTCTTTACAACATGGCAAAATATTAGTTTTCCATCTGGGGTAAATTCTTTTTCTCGAACAATCCTTTGTTTCAACAATGTTCTTATTGACAACTACTCTTTCTGCATTTAGATACTACTCATCCAACAAGCAGAAATAAACGTGTCAATGCGTTGTTGTTGTTGTTGTTGTTGTTGTTGAATATGCATAAATAAATAGAGCTTACCTATTTTAAATCTTTTTTTAATCATTTCCTCCTCGCACATGTATTTCAAATATACTTAGAATATCTTTTTTATTGCATTAGAAAAGATGCAAAAATTTTGTTTAAATAGTAAGACCAAAAAACATTAAAATCATGAAAGCATATTGGGAATATATATTGGACATCCAAAAATGGCAGAATTTGCCAATTTTAGGTAGAAAAATATCACAAAAATTTGGGTTTTTTTATACATAATACTGTAATTTGTGTGATTTTATAACAATATGAGAAATATCCAGGTTTTATATATATAAAAGATGACAAAGTTTTGATTTATAGTTTATCAGCGTGAAGGATTCCAGTTTGGTGCTGATATAGTACTTTCCAACAGAATAAGTACTGTATTTATCTGAATATAAGAACTGTTGTTTTCCAAAATATTAATGTCCAGAACTGGGATTGTCTTGCTTTCACGATATATGTTTTCTGAATAGCATGCTTAACACCAAAGATGTAACCATTGTGGCATATATTGTACCTTCATTTCGCACCAAAAGTTTTGCTGTTAATGGGCCTATAAGAGTTCTCATTAGAAAAATTATTTTTCTTCAAGACTAAAATAAAAATAGACATCTTTGTTTCACATTAGTGGTTGTGCATAATGTTGACTGGGAGCCAACGGTCAAGCACAAAGAGAGAGGTTTAGTTGCATATTTGTATGCTGGCACATTTCTGTTTGCCCTTCTGTTTCTCTCTGCTAATCACAGTGTGAATTTACACCCAAATTCAAATTAGGTAAAAACCATAGTAAACCTTATTACAATGGTGTATTATATTAGGTTATGTTGTCTAAATAGAAAATCATATTCATTGTTATTACAGCTAAGCTGCTGCACACACATAGCGGTAAATTTCCATTCTTCTCTGTCTCTCTCCCACTCACAATGTAGAGTTTCTGCGCAAATTCGAATTAGGTATCAATTAAACAATGCTTTATATTCGGTTTTTACACTTTTTTTTTTTTTTTTTTCATTCTTCTACTAAGGCTATTAGTTACTTTAATAACTTTAAGAAGATTGTTGAATTTTAAGATAACTTCCCTGATGTTAGATGTAGGATTGTTTGCATCCTTCTGCCTCATCTAGTTGTGACCTTATCTGTTTTATGTCAGTCTACCCGAAGACTTATTATTCTATTAATGGATTTCTATAACATCCAGTCCTGGTAAATTTCTTTAAAAAAAAAAAATACAACCTGCATGTCCCATAAAAACAAAGGCGATTATGTAAAGCAGTCTTTTAGTTATTGCCGTCTTGCCATTAATAATTGAAAAGACTGTGTAAATGTGACTAACTCAATGATTCCCAAGCATAAAATTTGAAAGGCATACAAAAGTTAAATTAAAGCTATTGTTCAGTTGCACATGTATATTTTATTTATTATTTATTGAAATAAATAGTTTTCATTTAAAAGTTTAATATATTAATTTTATATAATTAAATGTAATAACAATAATAATAAAACTTGTTTTATGGCAACTCACATTGGTGAGAAGTTTAATAAACAATAAAATTATTTAGATGGTTTGTAAAAAGGCACTTGTAGACCTGATGTCCATAAGATGTGATAACCCCTCAAATAAGCTTTTTTAGGTGCTATAAAATTCACACATAAGCTTATGATATGGATTTTGGGATAAGTGACTTTCATTTTTATACACAGGAATAAAATAAAGGGCAAAGTCCAAACTCTGCTGATAACTCTTGGAATGCTTGGATATTGTTTCGCAATGATGTTTATCACTTCATTAAATTGCAATCTCATGTATCATTTATTTATGTGGGTTTACTATGTGCATACTAGTTTATGCACAATGATCACCATTTCACCATTCTTTTGTTTTGTGTGTGTTCACAGTGTAGGTGAGTATGTCACCATACTTGCACTAGGATCTTCAAGGAGAGCTTATTGGGGAGGATTGAAAAGCACATTCATACAGTGAAAAGCTGACTGACTCAGAACTGGTGCATCATGTTAGCCTTACACATAGAGACAGCTGCACATAACTGAGTATACCTGTATGTTCCCCTTGGCGGTCAAGTGCCATTGTACTTGGGTTAGTTGGCCTTGGTTATGGTTACACTCTTTATTTCTTTGTTAGAAAATGCTAGACAACTTGAATGTGGAAGGAAGTGGATTTGGTTCCCCACACCATCTCCCTGCAGAGCAATCAGCTTGACTTAAAACAGTCCAGGAAGCATACTGGTTGTGGTCAGGTATGCGCCCTTGGTTGGAGTTTCTGCTGTTGATTGTGACTGCTACTGGACATCAGGCTGCAGTCAGTCTCCCAGGGTGGGTGCTGGCTCCAGGTCGACCAAGATAAATTGAGAATGGGGCACTGGTTTGCCATTAATGACTATTCTAAAGATCCCATCTGTGTAGTTTATTATGCAGTATAGACCTGCATATGGCAGTTGAAGTGGACAATGTACACAATCCTGATGCAGGAACGCATGTATGGCCTCCATCAAGGCTAGGTGGATGAGCAACATCTGGAAATGGTGATGGGCAGCAGGTACTGGTTTGAGCTGTTACTATAATTTGAAGGTGGATTTAATTGTAATTTTATTAAGATTAATAAAATTATTATGGCTCTATAATGTGCTCTCATTGCCTGTCACTCTCGTTATAAGACGAGATAAGTCGTTACAAAGTAGGTGTATCGGAAGATGTACCTAGGAAGAAATAAACAGGTTAAATTTAAAGTTAAGATTTTCATTTGGCTTGGCACAGCCCCTATACTAGGTCAATCAGTGAGACTGTACCATCTGGAGGTTCGCGAAGAACTCCCCTGGGAGGCGACTCTGCCGTCGACGCCTGATGTTCTGTCTTAATCGTGTTACGGAGTCCTAGGATGTCGATAGGTCAAGTGGTGGACTCATGTGCCATCCATGTGTCACATCAGGACTCCCTTCATTGTTTGAGCGCTCTACCATGCTGTTATTCATCGGATGATACGCTGTCTTTTTCCTCCATGGTCCAGGGTTAACATACTAGCCACTGATTGCCAAGGTCGCGGGTTTAAACCCGGCGGAGGGCGATTGATTTTTTTCCGGGCGTAAAAATCGTTAGCATGGCTTCCTTCAGATGGGAAGTAAAGCGTTGGTCCCATGTCATAGATTTACGGCGCCTTAAAAGAACCTCAACCTTATCAACAGCCCTCTAAGCAGAATTAAACTGTCTTTCACTCCCAGTATAGAATGGGACGATGAGAGCCACAGCAGTAGAGCGTCCACAATAGCAATTCCAATTAGGCTGTCGTCGCAGAATGTTGCACGCCGCACAGCTGCGTCAGGGCGAGGAAGAGCTTCAATAAGAACTGTCCGCCTTGCTCCCTGGTCACCACCTAAGGGCAACCAAACCGGGCGAAAAAGTCCAACTGTAGCTACTTCCTCACTGCATCTGCAGAGATCACTTATCTGAAATGCTTCCTGCCAACATGTGAAAAGGTTCACTGCGAGACAGCGGTCACTCGGAAGATGATAGCGCGCCGACAATATCCATGTTAATATGTAGGAAGTGTCTAGCAGTCGCCCAAGGGGTTGCGTTGTGGCCCACGAGCTTATTCCTCTGGTATGGTTGACTGCGCGCTGAAGCGCGGCAATCTGAGCAATGCTGGAACACATATAGTGTTGTGTGATGAGCTTGGAAGCAATGCTCGCCCCCGTGTGAAAGAGGTCGTGCAGCGACTGAAAAATCCATACGGCCGTATGCAAGCGGTATACATGACGCAATAGAGTTCCACGTGTAAGCCTGAGACCACGAATTTTCCTAAGTGGAGTAGTGTCTCATGCTAAAAGAGCTATATGTCCTGTTAAGCTTTGTTCGAGTGCAGAATCATTCACGGACGTCGCGATGGTGTCGATGTAAGAGTGTCTGCGACGTCGCGACCGGGAAGGTAACGACGGTTATTCGTTGAGAACTACGCCACGAAGTCCAGGTGCTGCGGTGAGCAATTAAGACGGTCTTTTGCTGTGAGACGTAGTTCAGAGGCTTGTGGCCTATGCAGGTCGTCAAATGGCGGCCTTTTAAAGTTGCCGAAAGTCCTTAATAGCTCGCATATCGCGTGCATTCCTAGTCGAAAGCATTCTACCGCTGCTGTGCTGGGCTCAATTTCTTGGAAAAGAAAGGTAGCGGTTGTCAGGCGTTGCCGATCTTCTGTTGGAAGGCAGCTAACAGGATAGTAAGGGAGGTGTCAAAAACCAGTGCAAGAGGAGCGAATGGATCCGGTTGGGCTAGCAGCTTAGCGATCGGCAAGGTCTCCTTACAAGCCGCTAAAGGTCACAGGAGGTCCGACATCCAGGAAATAGGTTGCGAGCCTCGAATTCTCGGGCCCGCAAGCAGCGCGTTTAAGGGCGCCTGGGTGATGGAGGCGCGCGTAAAGAAGCGCCGATGAAAGTTTAACATCCCCAGGAAGCGTCGTAGGACAAGGATGTTGGCGGGAAAGGGAAGAAGTTCGGCAGTGCGGTCGTCTAACAGTCGAGAAGACTCCGCCGAGATGGTGGACGTCTAAAAATATGACCGTTGACACGCCAAGGATACACTTCGCTGGTTTGATCTATACCAGTCCCTGGAGTAGATGGAGTTGGATTTGATGCGCCTCCGGCGATCTGAAAAGTACCAGCATGTACAGGTACGAAAAGTCGAAAGATAGTTCCCGTAGCACACCGTCCATGAAGCGCTGGAATGTCTACTCAAAGTTGCGGAGCCCATAGGACTAAATAGAAACTCCAAGCACCGAAAGGTGGAATGCCCGACTTCGGAACATCCTCCGAGTGGACAGTTGTCTGGTTGTATGTACGTACTAGATCGATGTGGTAGATGATGTAGACTGCTAAGTGCTCGGCGTAATCCAGGGTGTTTAGCACGAGAGGTTCGGTTATTCAAAACCCGATAGTCCCCGCAGGGGCACCAGCCGTCCTTTAGCGCCAGTGCGGATATCCAGAGACTAGGAATGACGAGCCGTGCCATCTCTGTGTGAAACTCCATCTGGTCAATGACCAGGCGCCCTTGAGCAAGATGGCAAGGTCGGCAGAATCCCAGACATGGTGCGGTTGAAATGCAGCGCCAAATTGCGGATCTCGCGGTTGCTCCACTGGGGTGCGTCAAAGCGGAAACTATGCCAGGAGAGCGCTAAAGGCGACTCGCCGGAAAATTTTCAAGCTGTACGTCGAAATATTCACGGGCGTACCAAGCGTTATCAGGTCCTCCAGAAGGCATTTTTGCCGACAGTTCACCTACAGATTGAAGTAGAGGAAGGCAACCCCAATGTGGACTGGTCGACGTCTGTGATGACAACGCGTCAGATGAATTTTCGACGGAGACCGAGACGCAAGTTCAGTGGTATTCAACGGTATGATGACGCTGCTAGCTTCCTGCAGGTCGTAATTGGCAAATTTCTGAGGTTCGTGCAGAAAAATGCACAGATAGAAATCCGTGTCGATCAGGAACCTGCATTTGTTTGCGTTGTCGGTAACGAATACGTGGCAGTCTGTGCCGCTAATAGTGTCATTTCCCGGTGAGCTGAAGGAACAGGGAGGACCTGGTTACCAAAGTGTTAGTAGTGCCAGCAGAATGCGGCATCACTGGTGCATGGGCTGCATGTCGGTCACTATTTCAGTCATGTAGACATGAGCGTGGTGGCCGCGGCTAACCTGGAGGGAGACTATCTGACACATCAGCTTCTCGATCTTCTGCAACAAGTCCACGTGATTATGCCGAGGAGTAGCGGTGACTGTGGCAGCATGGTACAACTCCTGCTCGCAATCCGCTAACCGATACAGTGACTCCAGGGTGACATTCCATTTTGCTGGCTAGGGTAAGCTGAAAGTGTGTTGGCAGACGGCTGCACCAAATACTTCACGGGAAGTCGTCCATTACCGTTGATACCGAGTTCTTGGGGTGCTGCAAGAACTGCAATGGTTTTCGGCCACCAAGCTCCTCCAAAGTTGCCGGATACACACTCCTGTGACGTGTGATAGCTTCGCACCAGTTCCTCCTCTAACCAGTGGTGTGGATCAGGCGACGGGGAGGTATGACCTCTTTGATTTGGCCAAGCACATATGCTACATCTGACAGACAACATAATAGAACTTTATTGTAACCCAGTAATCCCGGGTTTGATTATTGGTTGTTGCAGGGAATTTTGCTTTAATTAGAACTATTCCTAAGCCCCCAGGGATTATGGAAGTATGTATGTGAGTATAATAATAATAATCAACTTGTGTTAAAAAGAACGTTTAGAAACCCTACAGTTCAGCTAGAAAAATACGAGCAGATGTTTCTCAAGTCAAAGCTCTCGATATGACTGTAGAAGTTAATATTTATGTGGGAGGGGGAGTGTTGTCTCGTTGGTTATGTGACATACATGACGAAACTGCGCTTCTGCCTGCACGAACCATACGGTCCGTAAGAAAGGGCGGCAATCTCGCAGAATACATAAGGTTTCATTACTGGGCTCCTGTCGCCTGGTACTGCTTCGTCCATCCTCACTGCTCCTGGAGAGCATACCAGGGCCACGAATTTGTAGGCGAGGATATCTTATTTGCACTTAGGATCTCAAGGAGAGGTTAGTGCGCATAATTGAAATGTACACCAAATTTCCTCACAGTAGCACAGAAAAAGACGACTGACTCAAAACTGTTACATGGTGTTAGCTCTATACACAGAGAAAACCGCAATACTGTTTAGTAATGTTCAGGGGTTACTTCCCTGGCGGTCCAGTGTTGTTTCTGGAGAGTACCTTTGTTAAGGTTGCGGAATTTATCGGTTTGCTGACTATGTTAGACAACTTGAATGAGAAAGAACAGTGTTCAATTCCCCACAATAATTTTGCATAGGTTTGCGTTCGGGGTTTATTTCCGACCCACTTACTCAGTGATATATTTCATAGCAGCTTTATCACTTATCATTCTACGATTTAATATGTATATCTTTCACTTGCAGCACTTTGTTAATACTTCATCTTAGTAACGCCACTTTTTATAACAGCTACTATAAGCCTTCATAACTTGTATAAAGTCAAAGCTATCTATAACCCTGATTGATGACTTTTCTTTCTGGTAGCTTTAGCTTGCTTCTCATTGACTTTATTCAAGTCTTTGAGCATTAACTGTCACCCGATCGATGGTTTAGAAGGTTACAAAATGTGGGTCTACACCTAAGAGAAATAAAGGGTTTCATAAGGAGCTTCTCACTCTCCCGTTTTATTCTTTGCATTTTCTCTTGCAAAAAAAAAAAAAAAAAAAATGTTCTTCATGCTATTATTAGCGAAGCCTCTCTTCTCGATGAGCTTCATTCGATTCTTCAGCAAGCAAGAACGTGTCTTGAAGACAAAGCTTTTGCTCTTTTTGGTTTGCATATTTCCAAAGAGTATTTCCTTATTTCTGTATAGGAGCAGTCACGGTAACCATATTGATGGACGTGGCCTCCATGGTCTTTCCTATTATAGAAGTGCAGGGACGCGCACAGGTCACACACACAGTCGACATTCTTCCATGATATCTCGTTTCTTCCGGTCCTGGAGTCATCTGTCTGTTGCTGTTCGGGTAGTAGGGGCTAGACAGAACGATCCTTGTACCTTAGAAAAGGGGTAGAGCGTTGCTGTAGTATTTTTCCTCTCGGACATCTTCACTCAGTCCAATCTTAGCCTTTCTTCGGCAACTGCTGGAGCTGCATCCAAACATTGGGAAGGTGAGAAGAGGATAAAGTGGTTTACTGGACAAGTACGTGATCGTACCTGTAGCTGCCGAGTGAAACATTAGGTAACCAAGGCCTTCATCAAGGGCGTTGGCCAAAGCATCATTCGCATTTCTAGCAATGCAATAGCAACCATGTTCCTCGTATAGAGCACCAGAATCGTTTTGCAACTCTCGCGCATGACTTCCATTCTAGGCACCCTACCAGTGGTAAGGAGTTTAATGGAGTAATCGTTGTATAAGTATCGTATACTATAACAAATATAGTATGTGATGTTTTTCATGAGCAGAGAAATTCGCGTGAATATATCAATGCTTTCTTGGTTGATTTTTTAAAATATCTCTTATTTATGTTCATATGCTATTAGTGCTGGGCATCAGTTGTATTTTTGTATATATTTTAACGTTTGCCGATAACTTGCTTTTAAATTTAAAAATATTTTTGCAATTTGGAGGGTTTTTTTAATTTATGGACTTTTTTTAACTACTGTGGTTCTCAGCGTTCCATTATATACTGGGCGTGAAATACCACTTAATTTTGCACAGATGCCTGTATATCATGTCGTAAATCTACGACATGAGACCACCAGCTTTACTTCCCTTCCAAAGGAAGCCATGCAAATAATTTTTACGCCCGTAAAAGTCCATCGTCCTCTGCCGGGTTTGAACCCGCGACCTTAAGTGAAAGCATAGTAACCATTGCACCACGGCGGACGGCTGCAACTTGGAGTGGATGCATATTATTATACTTTAACCCGTAAATAGTTATTTTAGAACTATTTATTAACATATATGTAATAAACTTGATATGGTTAAAATGTTTGTTATGGGTCATCTAATGGTATTAATTCAATTTTATATGACTATTTGCAAGATTTTACCCCTTTTGTCGATATTTATTCCCTATTAGTTCCTGAAATAATAAGAATTACCTGTTTTTTTTTTTTTTTTTTTTTTTTTTTTTTTTTTGTGCTTTTATGTTTCTCGCCTCAGATGTCACTTATTATGCAGGATATTATAACAAAATTCATAACTTCTGTAATTTTGGTGATAGGTTATTAAACTTGATGTTTTTACACCCTTGTAAGATACATATAAAGCAGATTTCAAAAAATTGAACAACTGTTTTATTATATTGATAGTGTTGCCACATCTACGCAACCGCGAATATATATTTTTACTGTTAAAACCAATACCTCAACCGGAGTTTGAACGCGATTCTCCTGCTCTCCGTGCGGTTGCTCTAGCCATGAACTACTGTGACAAATGAAGCAAATGTAATTACGAAATGTTAACAACAAATAGGAATTTCGAAGAGTAATATGACCCCTCCTTCTACCCGGATCGGTATAATTAGATGTAATAAGTCACGTGATGTATTTCTGCAGAGACAACGAGAAACAGGTGTTAAGAATGTTGGTCAAATATTAAGTGGCTCTTTTTTGTAGTGTATAACGCCCGCTTTTGCCACATATGTCACCGTAGTCGATGGCAGTGATGGTACATGAAATTAAAATGGAGCATCAGTGGATTGTGATGGTGGGGGTAACTGGAGACCCCAGAGAAAACACGCCCTTGTGACGCCTTGTAGGCCACAAATCCCACCCGGGCTACCTTGGTATAGGCAGGTAGCCTAACCCATAGCTATAGAGAGAATAGACAGGAAATGTCTCACTGTGGTTGGTGAAGTACGTTTTTGTCAAGCCGCCATACTTTGATTGAACACTTCTGAGATGCGTACAGCTTAGGTGGGTTAAATATACACCCACAAAATAAGATTTTGTAGTGTTAAATGTGAATTATGCAGTACATGTATTTATAAAATTTAAACATGTATAATGATGAATACGTGTGTGGTGTTTGGCTGTATTTTCTCAAATAGAGAAGCAAAAACAAGGAAAGGGAAATGTGTTTCAATACATAGGTTAGGGTACTTATTTTTATTGATTTTGGGATTTTAAATATTCAATTAAGTACTAAATTTAGAGTGTAAGTTTTAAACCAGTATAATTGTGTGCGGTATTTAGTTGTAGTTGTAATTTCTCGAATAGCAGAAGCACAAACAAGGAAAGGTAATTTTATGGTTGTATACTTAGTGAAATATGTTATACATTATTAACA
The DNA here is from genome assembly GCA_030762935.1 of Hymenopus coronatus. Lineage (NCBI taxonomy): Eukaryota > Metazoa > Arthropoda > Insecta > Mantodea > Hymenopodidae > Hymenopus > Hymenopus coronatus. Next base: position 126,656,171 of record CM060888.1, on the reverse strand, counting down.
GAGCGATTCTGTATGTCTGTTAGATTTTAGATTTCCAGCTCGAAAAACTGTTGAGAAGCAGCCAAAATTGATTGGCAACCATCCGGTTTATAAGAAACCTTGCTAATTCGCCCATTTAGTAGGTATCGCGGGAAATAATTAGAATCAAATTATGTGCTTACGATACCAGAACCATGCGTGTTCATCGGACTCGGAATGCAATAAATGCAGTCCACAGTGGAAATAGTTATAATCTTTGGAATACCCTCTGATAATTTTCATCCTTTGTTTGGTGTGCACTTATTTATATAAGCTTTGATCAAAATCTAATATTTTGCCCTCCTTTAGTTTTAGACCAAGAAATTAGAACAAAATTAAGTTCTGACCTTGCGCAGTATTTACAGCAGTAATATAATTTTATCAATAATAACTTCTGACAGGCCAAAAAATGAGATTGTATTAAATATGTCTTCAACTAGAGAACGCTCTCCTTTCTTTGTCCTTTGTTTTTTTTACTAAATAAAAAACTTGGAAAATCTAATTAATTTGAGAGGCGTTGAGTGTGGTGTATATGGTAAGGTTTGATACCGCAAGATGGCGGCTGGTCATAAAACGTGCTTCAGCTAAACACTAGGCATTTCCGCCCTGTAGTCTATCCACTCTGCTAGTCGTGACAATTTTACAATTTTTATCATTTAATCGCTTTGATTTTTGTGTGAAAATTTAACAAATTAACAATTATTACTATCTAGTTATTCAGCTTTTAAAGGTTAGATTTTCCTTAAGTCCACATAAAAGTAATTAAGTATTTTCATTGTAATGCATTGAGTTTTGTTTAACAAACATTATTGAATTGTTTTTCTATAGAAAACCAGTATGTAGGCGATAATATACTCATATCTGACATTGGACAGACAATGAATACACAAAGCATTCAAACTATTTACTCTTACCTGGATGAAGATCAAGTGCCAGCTCAAATGTTCGACACCTCAGATTCTCAGTATTTAACCCCCTTTCCTGCTTCAGTTCATATACATACAACAGCATAACTACTTGGACACCAATACACCTCGCAACATGGAGCTCCTAAGCCTATTTTACAGCCACCTTAGCTAAATTCTCAGGCGAGAAAGAGAAATAGCCATAATATTAAAACTGCAAACAAAGAATCTGCTCCGCCCCAATCACAGCATAACCAGCTTATAATAACTCTCTTATTAGTCAACAAATGTCGCAAACAGCCAGTACAGAATATCCTCGCAGAGTACTAATATCAGTGATGACAGAGGCGTAAATTAGGCAAAGATTAATTTCCTTCGCCAAATAAGAAATAATCCGAGCATCTTCTATCTGACAAAAATATATAATTAACCTGCTGCCAATTCATAATAAATGTCCTCTGCTGGAGCACATGGAAGAAGAATTTCAAGATGGATTTGTCATAAGTTAAGCTGGTCCTGTTGGATTTTTTAAAGATTGCTTGAGGTTTTTAACTCCTACCAGTGGTATGGCGAATCCCCTCTGCAGGTGTTGGTGTCGACTACTCTATTTTGTGGTATCTCAGGACGTGGTTCATTTCCAGAAACCTAAAAGGGCGCTAAATATGGTCTCGGCGTTGACAAAGAAAATAATCAAACTAGGTTCTTCGTAATTTGATCCATCATTAATTTATTCTTTCCGACTGATTTCCAAACCCTGCTGTCCGGCACAGAATAGAGTCACATATTTTGTTTACAATATCGCTGTTTTTCCTGTTCGTCGTATTCTTCATTGTTTGCTTTACTTCCCGATGTCTTAAAATTTTCTAAGTCCGTCAAAGGCTGTAAACTTCCGCGTGTGTGCCCGTTTTTTTTTTATACCGGAGTCTGATCAGGACTCCGGCACTGTATACCCTACTTTTATTTACCTTTTTTCTTTTACTTTGTTTTGCCGTATTATTACTGTTTATTACTGTTTTCTTACTTTTACAACGCACACACACTCATATACACAAACATATAACACCCATGCCCAAGGCGGGACTCGAACCCACGACGGTTGAGTGGCTTACCAGAGTGTTTTCTGCGCTATTCCCCAAAATCAGACATCTTGGCAAATGCATCGCAACAATTAAAATTGTATTTGATTTCCAGTATTTAAATCCCTACAAAATGTACATTATTTCTCAAATATTTCAAATATTCTGGTTTCATTGGTCCGTTCATTTCTCACCGCTTCCCAGTTTTTCCAGAGAAACCTTACGGTACACACTTGCGATTTCTATCTCTTCTGGAATGCAGTAATCCCATTTATTTCAACTTGATAAGTTTTTGAGCATCCATACATCTAATTCCCTTTAGTTTCAGAGCATTCTTCGCCTTTATGCTAGCACCTGACCTTCATATTATATTCTTTCTGGCAGCAAAATATTTGTCCCGCTGTCCCGTTACATTTTCTTATTCTAGCTCATTTTTTTCCCTATATAAATATTTAATCCTTACAGGTTCGCATTTATTATTATTTTCATTAAATTTCTTGCTTATTTCATTATTTTTTGTCTTCTATTTTGCAGTTCTAAAAGACGATTTCACAGTTCATATAATACTTTTAAGTATTTTCATTGTCATGCATTGTTGAAATGCTTAACAAACATTTTGTCATCATTGAATTGTTTTTTATGCAAAATCAATATGTAAACGATTATATGCCCATGTCTGATATTGGACAGATAATGAATGCACTAATCACTTAAACTATTTACTCTCCCCTGGGTGAAGATCAAGCATCAGCTGAAACGTTCAGTCCCTCAGCATAATTACTCTTAACCTAACACAGTCTTACAACAAGGAGCTCTTAAGGCTATTTTACAACCACCTACGCTAATTTCCCAGGCGAGAAATAGTCATAACCTTAAAACTGCAAACAAGGAAGCAGCTCCGCACCAATCACAGCATCAACAGCCTCCTCTTATCAACTAATGTCGCAACCAACAACTTCTTATGAAGCCAGTACAGAATATCCTTGCAGAGTAATAATGTTAGTGGTGTACAGAAGTGTAAAGTAGGCAACGTTGAACTTCGTACGCCAAATAAAAAATACGGGCATATTCTATTCAACATAAATATATAATTGACCTGTCAACAGGTGATACCAAATGCCCTCTATTGGAGCAATGGAAGACGAATCTTAAGATGAATCTTTATCAAGCAACACTTCTAAGATCAATATTCCTCCCACATTTCTACATGAGCAAACAACTGCTGACAGATATTCACTTCCATCCACTTCACCACTCAAAAATGTTTTAAGAATTAACATCGCCACAATAGAAGTCTACTGTCAGTAACAAAAATCTTTTCATACTTTCAAAGATCTATTTACTAAGAAATTTGAGGTAGTTTTAAGTGTAGTTCCCCTCTCTTTAACAGATGACGAGGTTCGCACGAAAGTCGTTCGTCTTTTCTACAGAGGCAGGCAGTGTATGCCACTGTGGGGAGTAGACATGGACGGAACGGAGGATACTAAACGTATATTTGAAGTGATATAACTGCAACAACCCCGCATCTTCGCCGAACATGCGCAAATTCTTGTCATTCCTCAGTGCACTAAGTGTCAATGGCATACGAAGAGTTTTAGTTACGTTCGTCCTCGTTGATGTCAAATACCAAGGCAATCACCATTTTCTTCTTGTCCTAAAACAACACAAAACGCCACCCTGATGTGTGATCTGCGGAGAAGTTCATTCTGCAAACTAGCTGGTGTCCTACTACACCGCTTATACAGAACCAACGCTAACCATATCACCTGTAGGCAATAGTCATCGGAACCACACCTCCCAACGTTCCTTCAAGCTTCTATTCCTGCAACGTCGATCTGAACTCAAGATCGCTGTTTCAAACCCGGTCCAGACCGATGGATTTTAAGAGCGCTTAAAGCGACAGTCCTATATAATTAGATTTACTGGCATGTTAAATATCTGCTGTAGGACGAAATGCCAGGACATCGGCGGCGCTGATATGATCCTGGAAATTGACAGCGTTATTAACAATTAAAATAATTAATGCTTTGCAACTACACCAACATTGTATTCAAAATTCCTCTTGCGATGAAATAGGAGGTTATTCACCATTTTATTTCAACAATCATCATATCTCTTCAATTGGCAACCAACACTCCTCCTTGCATATTACTTCGAAGTTTCCTTCACACCAAATACAGCAACTAATCTAAACTTAATTATATCATAGAAAATCTGCTCCCTCTTATCCCTCTGTTCCTGTAAGCATTAAGTTCACTTCGCCTAGTGAAGTTCGCAGTCACTAATCAGATTTGGTGTAAAAAAAAAACAAAAAAAAAAAAAAACAACTCGTGGACAAGGCCGCGGCAAATTTGGCCTGAATTCCATGCTCTCTGATCTCTCTTTTCTCAAGGTATTGTTCCGCCTGGGTCAATTCCTTCTTTCTGGAAAGCACGCAAATATCACAGTTCTAAACAATCCTTGAAAATTATTTATTTATCCTGCGGATATCGTCCAATAAGTCTTCTCTTTCACTGTCCAAAATCTTCGAAAAAAAATTATTAAACAGCGTAACCACTCGCATCTCATTTAGACAGCCGGTCTTCGATCCCAAGCGACACAGGTGCGGGTTCTTCCGATTTCCCCCACGATCGCATGTCTGCAGATTATTTGTTAGTCTATGTTGGTCCTGTCTGTATCTAGTCTCTTTGTTACAAATATCTACATTTTTTTTAAACGTTTCTGGGTTATTTGTTATACACAAGCCTCTACACGCCTTGCTGTGCGGACCAGATACATTGTCGTAATATGAAGAAGTCTGGTGTAGAGCAAGATATTCCCTAGGTCGCGCGCAACACATTGGTTGTAATGGGAAAACAGTGAAATTTGAAACTGCTATAATTACGTCATAAGGATACCTGACTAGAAAATAATTGCGACATGCTCTTTATAATCATCAGTTGAATGTTCTGTTGTAAGTTGAATAAAATCACTTTATTAACTAGACGAAATTTCATCCCACAACTGAAGAAAACAGAAGTCAATATTATCATTGAACTTGAATACCGTATACCTGCATTTAAAGTATTTTACGAACATCACAAAGAGCATAATTCAGCCTTAATTCCGTTTTCTCAGTTTCTTCTCAGTGATTCCATGTATACTTTCTCCTTTTTACTTCAATGCACAAAGTCGTCAACAAGGATTACAAAGAGGGTTTGTTAAGAGTGTCTCTGTAGTAAAGTGGTCAAAATGTTAGATTAAAAATGAAAAATATGTTGGGTTCGATTCTAGGCTGATGAAGCTAGTTCTATTCCCCACCATCAAGTACCTAGAAATATGAATGCGATACTGAATGTGTGTTAAATTAATCGAGAAGTACAGTTTTAATATACACTTCAAATTTAAGCAGTCGTCATTGCGGATCAAAGTGGTAATATGGCGATATTACCTAAGGCGCCATGTAAATAAATAAAAAAAATACAAATAAATAAAGTGATATATAAGAAAAAAAACATACACGATACAAAATTTTCAGAGATGTTATGTATAGTATAAAAATAAAATAAAGGTGAATTTAGGTAACAGTATTACTCTTCAGTAAACTATATTCAAGACGTTAAGTAAACATTTTCTATCAGCATATGTGGCATATTTGAGTTAGATAAGATAGGTATATTAATATGTGCACAACAGGAGAGTATGTTCTGTGCTTCCTGAAATAATTTATAAAAAAGTCTAAAATTAGAATCTATTATTACTTAACATTCTTTATATTCTAACACTTTTGCAAAACTCCTTTTTGCACCCTGTTTCAGTCTGAAATTACAGATTTGAAAAATTAACTTAATCGAGAATTCGTTTTTTGCTTGTTTTTTTAATTAGGACAAATTATAATATTGAATCTAATATTTTAATACTGCCTTCTAATACTAATAAACATATACAAAATAATTATAAGAATGAAATTAGCGTTCTCGTTACATTTGTCAGATAACAAGGGAAGCTAAATACTGAATGAACTGTGTCAGGGTTTAGCATCATCTTGCCTTTATTCTCATGAGAAAGTATTTTTCTCAAAATGCACTTAGTATAGCCTGTGATATTCCGATGGCACAAATTTATTCTCAGAGCAGCTGACGGCTTACTCAATAACTCCAGTTTATGTATTAGGAAACTGAATTAAATTATCATTCGCTTAGTGACCGAGGAAACCCACGGGAATAAATCGGAATGAATTTGGAACACAAATGTTACAATTTATTCTTACCGATGAAAAGTGATCTCGGAATCATTCTTCCGGTGATTAGTACAGTTAGAAGTGCACCATGTTAATTATTAAAACTTTATACCCTTAAACTACCTCACTTTTAAAGGCTTTTAAGCGTACTGAACATACCTTAAAAAGCACGTTTACCTTTCACCTACCGATGCACGAGAGGTTTCAACTAGCGACAGCACACCAGCGCCAGTGGTGAGTCTAGGTAATATAATTCCAAGGTTTTTGGTTACACATAAAAATATGGTTAGAATATACTCGCAAGCTAATGGCAAAACTCCACACACGTTGAATAGTGGTTTACAATAAGTTGATTTTCTTGCACCCGGTCATTATTATTAGCCTTTTTGTACAATAAATACTTTTATTTGAATCTACCGAATTTCCTGCGAATATTATTCATTTTTTCATCAATGAACGAAATGAGCATGATAAGCTGTTTCTAGAATGCTTTTACTTGTTAGTTGAATTAATGATCCGATTGCAAATGATGCAAAAAATATAAATGGCGTGTTATTTATGGACACTCTTTAACTGCTGTGGTTCTCAGCGTCCCATTCTATATTGGGCGAGAAAGGCCGCTTAATTTTGCTCAGAGCCCTCTCTATCAGGCTTGCGGTTCTTTTACGTGCCGCAACACGGGACCAACGGCTTTACTTCCCTTCAGAAGAAGGCCATGCTAAGGATTTTTACGCCCGAAAAAATCCATCGTCCTCCGCCAGGTTTGAACCCACGACCTTGGGGCAAATGATGCATAGCTCAGTTGGACAATATATAATCAATATGACCTCTCAATTTCATTTACGATCTATAATAAGTATAGAAACTTGTGGCACACAAAGCTTTATTTCAGACCATTCAGAGTACGCTTTTCTATTATTTGAAGTGCTTATTATTTCTTATTGTTACTTATTGTTTTCTGTTGGATAAGTATAATACAATCCTTTGCCCCTAACACTATTGTGTATTAATTTTGATGGGAGTATTTTGTGATTAACAATACCTTTCATAGATCACAGAGTATTCATAGTGTATTAAGGTAGGCATCTAAGGACAAGAACCTCATCAGTTAATTTGTAGATGGCATCGGCGTTTTTCCTGAATCTAAACTATTCATTTGCTAAAATATCATATTTATCTAGATGATAATAAATTCAAAGATTTTGAAAACATACGCAAAGATACTGGTCTATAGTTCGACATATATGAATGTTGCCCATTCTTGTATAATGGCTTAACGACTGAATATTTTAATCTGCCTGGGAATATCTCTGTTAAAAATGACGTGTTGCATTTATGGCTTAAAAGTTTGCAAATACGATGTTGTTTGTGTTGTTGATGTTTTTTTTTTTTTTTTTTTTTTTTAAATCTCCGATAGACTATTAATAGAAGACAAGTTCATAGAAAACAATTATTCTATTACTAAAATTTTTGTACACTTATGGTTACTTTTCAACATAATCACCGAACAGTTTGAGACATTTACGTACCTGTGCATAAGCTTTGCAATACCCGCTTCAAAAAATGTTCCGCTAATGATTTCAAATAAGCATTGACGTTGTTTTGAAGATCTCCTAGCCATGTTTTCAGTTCAGGGAAAAGGTGAAAGTCGCTGGGTGCCAGGCCAGGACTGTACGGCGGATGATCAAACATGTTCCATTGAAATTGTTCAAGGAGCATATGGGCCGTGAAGGCAGTGTGTGGACGAGCGTTATCATGGACAACACAATTCCTGAAGTCAGCATGCTATTGTTTTGAATGGTTCTCCGCAAATGTCGTAAAGTACGAAGATCTTCAAAACAACGTCAATGCTCTTTGAAATCATCTGTGGTAACATTTTATGAAGAGGGTATTGCAAAGCTTGTGCACAGGTAGGATAAATGTCTTAATCTTTTCAGAGATTATGTGAAAAGGAACAATAACTGTACAAAAATTTTAGTAATTAAATAATTGTTTTCTATGAACTTGTCTTTTATTTATAGCCTATCGGAGGCTGGCAAATAAAAAAAAAACAAAAAACAAAATACGATTCTCGTAATATCAGCACATATTTTTAATATTTTGTGGGAATTTTATCTTATCCTGATGAATTTCTGTTTTTGAGGGAATATATTACTTTATATATATTTATAAAGTAATAATTATAAATTAAATAATGTAAATGACAAGTTTAGCTCCTTCCTAAACACTTTCGTAAGGATCCATAGCATTAGTTTTCCACCCCACATAAAGAAAATTAGTGGCTCTTATAAAAATGGCTGGCTAACACAGGGTATAAGAATATCGTGCAGACATAAACATAACATTACTTAGTAAGCTATTGTGATGACATAAACACTACTATAAAGTGTACTGCAACATTCTAAAAAAAGGTTATAAATGCACCGAAAACTGGTTCGTAAGCAAAATAAATAAGAATAATCACAATAAACCAACACCATATGGAACTTTATTAAAAAAAAGTGACTGGTAAGTATAGCGAAGAAAACAATATAAAAGCAACTATGGTAAATCAAGTTACCACAAACGATCCTTGGCAGATTGCAACTGCATTTAACGAATATTTCATTCAAACAGCAGAAAAGCTATTGACAAGGAATCAACTTAACAAGATCCAATTTCATACCTTCAGGAATCCCGAATGCAAAAACTTCTCAACTTTGGATATGTACTCACAAGTGCAACCAATATATATATATATAAACTTGTCATGTACATTATTTAATTTGTGTATCTCCTCCCATGAGTCCTTAGACAGTTTAGCCTTAAAACACTCAATGTTTTCTAATGTTTTCTTTGTTTATGATTCTAAAACTGGTTACGCAGTTTGCTTTTCTGAAACTGGGAGTAAAATAACAATTCTTATTAGCTGTCCATCATGGCCCGAACGTCCATTAACAAAGAATTGTATTTCAAGGTTTTCATTTTTAGGCATATCTATGAAAATGTTGTGTATTACTGTTTCGGAATTATTTTGATTTCTGGTTGGAAAATTGACCGTATGCATAAGATTACTATGGCCAAGTCCCGGGCCTCTCAATGAAAACAGCATTTATTTATTTATTTTTGCTTTATTTATCAATATAATCTCCAGAGGGGCTAATACATTTGTCATATCGGTGTTCTAATTTAATTAAACCATCTCTGCATTGCGATTTATCAAGGTCCTAAAAATAGCTGTTTATCGCATCAATGACGTCGTTGCTGTGAAATCTTCGTCCTCTAAGAATTTTTTGATGTTTGAGAACAGGTGGTAGTCACTGGGTGCTAGATCTGGCGAATAGGGTGGATGTTCAAGCAATTGGAACTTTAATTCACACATTTTTCCCATTGCAATGACTGAACGATGGGCAGGAGCATTTTCATGTTGAAACAAGATTTTTATCTATTTATTTATTTATTTTGCCAAATGAGGTCTTTTTCTTTTCACCTCACCACTCAAACGTTAGAGTAAGCTTGCGTAGTAGTCACCAGTGATACTTTTACCCGTTTCCAAGTAACCAATAAAAATAATTCCCTTACAAAATTGACTTTGCCTTTGTTGGAATTGGTTCCACTGATTTACTTTCTGGAGTGTAGTGATATATCCAAGTTTCATCCATGGTAATAAGCCGTTTCAAAAATTCATTCCCTGGGATTTTTACGGTAGAGCTCCACATTCTTAATAGAAACAGTTTTTCTTTGCAACTTTTGATCAGGTGTCAACAAACGCGGCACCCATCTTGCACAGAACTTGTGAAAGCCTAAAACATTACTTAAAATATTACCTGCACTTTCTTTTGAAATGTTTACAGCCTCTGCTATCTCAAACAACTTTAATGTGCGGTCTTCTAGCACTAAACGATGAACATTTTCAATGACCTCTGGAGTTGACACTTTTACAGAGCGTCCATAGCGAGGCTCATCACTAGTGCTCGTACGTCCTTTATAATCTCTGCAAGCCACCTTTCAATCATTGAATATGAAGTGGCAGAGTCTTTCAATGTTCTGCTATTTCCTCCTTGATTTCTTTAGGCGTTAAGCCTTTCAAATGGAAGTATTTAATCCCAGCTCGTTTTTTTTTTTTTTTTTCAAATCCTTCATTTTCGTGAAAACTCCAAAGTGGTCTTGTTTAAAATGCTGTCATTCGAAAACTAAACAAGATATTGACCTGTAACTATGTATACAAGCTAGTCTAGAAAAAAGCTATTCGATGCTATTAGACCGGCCTAGTGGCGCCATATCTGAGTGAGGCCCGGGACTCAATCAGTTGGCCCTCATATATGATGTTAATTGTGAATAAATGTGTTGCTTTGACTGCCGTCTATCAAGAGGTTTATGTTTAAGTCAGCATAGAAAATAAATTGAATCTCTGGTTTAAAGAACAGTTTTAGAATAACAGCTAGTTTATATAAAACGTTTTGAGAATTACTGTTGGAGTTCTATATACTGCTAATATAAATATTTCGTTTACTGTATATTCAAGAACAGCGCAACCTTCGAAAGTTTATTTAAGGCAGTACTTCTCAAGATCAATTACAGTATTCTTCACAAAGATACTGACACCTTCGATAGAGAGGTTTTGTACACGGTACCTTAGAGTGGAAGAATACATGAAATGAAATCAATAATAATACTAATAATAATAAATGAATATTTATTGTCAATAGATTGACTACAATTTCTGACATGGTCAAATGATGAGTAGATTAATTAAATTTATACATGCATAAAATATCAACATTTAAATTAAAATACGTATATTCATTATATGTTTGGATATATGCATTTTGCCTACTTTAACTCCATCATCGAGTATGAAATAATATTATGGGGTAATTCAGTGGATAGTAAATGCATATTCCGGATACAGAAGAAGCTATACGAATAATCTGTAATGCTTATAGCAGACAGTCATGCAAAGAACTATTTAAAACATTGGGCATACTCACCTTACCCTGTGTTTATATACTATCCATTTTAAAATTCTGTGCAGTTAATCGACATAGTTTTATAACAAACATGGAAATTCATAACATTAATACTAGACAAAAGGGATATACTCATCGTCGCAATACCAAGCCTCGTTGCTTTCAGAAAGGTGTATATTATGAAACAATAAAGATATTTAATGCTCTCCCCGGTAAACTCAAAGAAAATGTTGGAAATTTCAGGCTTTTAAGGCCTCACATAAGGAGTACCTTTGCAATAAATCATTTCACTCTGTAGATGAATATTTAAAAGACAAATCTGTCTGACAATACTGTCAACAATCGCTGTATTTATAAGTATTATAATGTATTGCATTTTGTGTATATTAGTTTGTGTGTTTTATATTCAAATTAAACTGATGTATACTTTGACTTGCACGAATGTGTCACATGGATTTTTAGTATTTAGCAATGACACAAGGTCTGTAAATCCTGATGCTTTGATATTTTACACTCTAGTGCATAGTTGTAAATTTTTGCATTGGAAATTCTATAACATATTTGTAAATATGTATTGTAATTTGTTGACATTTATGATGAGTACATAATACAATAATCATATATTAGTTTTGTATAATTACCAGTAGCAACTATTATATCAATAATTAGAAGGCTATCATCTGACATTACATTATAACTCCATGGCACGACAGCTCACGGGGAACCTTGGCCTACCGCCCGGCCGCTGCGTCCCCCATCTCGGTCCACTACAGACGTCATGGATGGGGTGCAGTATTGGAGGGTGAGACGTGGTCAGCGCCTCGAGCCCCTCCCGGCCGGTTAATGCGGTCTTCACGACCTGGAGCCGCTACTTCTCCATCAAGTAGCTCCTCAATTGGCCCCCCAGGGACCTCACGAGGCTGAGTGCACCCCGGTCCAGGTCTCCCAGCGGGGGAAGAATCCCCACGCCGGTACTGGGGATCGAACCCAGGTCTCCCGCTTGGTAGGCAGCTGCGCTGCCACCGCGCTAAGGAGACGACCCTGACATTACATTAGTGTTACATATAATGAAATTATATTTATTTATACATTTTAACACTAATTTGGACACGCTTTGTTTTTATGTGATTAAAAGGGGAAAAAAAAAAAAAAAGGTCATGTGTTTTTATAGAGCACATTAAGTATAGTAGAGGCCTCAAATACAAATGGTGTGATTATATGTCTATTCTGCTGTTTTTGTAACCCAAGCTATAAGCACGAGCTTTATACATTTTTTTCCATTGTATATAAACATATGTATATATGTATATGTCTTGACAAGTTCTATGTTCAGTGGCTTCCTGGCCTAAACGAACCTACAGAATGCTTTCTAATCTAAACAAATATAAAATTAACAGTTTATATAGTTCATTGTTCATGTCTGACATTGTCAATTACTTACAATATTTCTAGGTGTTGCATTCTATGCACTCTGATTTGTCGGGAACGCACAATTACACCGAGTACTTGGCATGCTGCTCATTGAAAGTTTCATCCGCAAATAGGCTCACAGGTGCTTCGCAATTTATACTAAGTATAACACGTAGTTTTCTCTTCTATGGACAAATAATCACAGCTTGCGACATTGCAGATTCTAGTTCAGTTTTAGATTTGACTCTGCCATTGGTCGATTGACCAACAGGTCTGCCCATGCGCAAGCAGAACGTTCTGAACGGAAGGCTGCATTTCTCATTGGAAAGCAGAACCGATTTTCAGAAAGTCTATTTTAAACCTTATTTTGTTCCAGTTCATTTACATACACCTAACCAAACCTAAACTAATCTAACCTTACGTAGTCTAACCTCGACGAAAACTCGAAACCTGTCGTTCACCTGTCACGTAGCTATATTGCCTCCGTAACCAACAGGAAAGGATAAGGAAAGAGCCTTAGTCTAAAACTGAACTAGAATCTGCAATATCACGAACAGCTTCTTAGTACAATCCGCATTTGGCTACCTCAGTATACCTTGTTCTATCACCCTCTTCCTGAAACATAGAAACACGAATATGACAGAGTTTGATAAACAGTGCTGTGGAGAACGTTCTTCAGGTGATTTAACTAAATGATAATAGTTCTGAATCAGGTATTATACTAATAGATTTCTGCTAAAAAGGGGATAAATATTTCGCTTTGTGCACATTTCTTTTAAATTCAGTTCACAAACAAGGGTATGTCTTCATATTTCATTTTCGGATTGGTTAAACTCTAGTCACACACTATAATTGCCCTTAATTAAGGCCGTCATTAGTGAGAAGAGTAACAACACTAAATGTTTAATAATCAATTATTATGTATTTAACGGTGTCACTGGATAAGATGTCATTTCGAAAAGCATTAAAAATATCAAGAACTGCCAAGGGGTGTTTCGGATAAATGCCGGTAATCCCCTAGGTACTACTAGGAAGTTGCTCATTGAGTTGTAACAAAAGTACATTTTTTTTTTGTTTTGTTTAGTTAATAAATCTTTTAATTCAGTAACTTAACTCTAGTTATGTGTTTATAATAGGGATGGGAAGCTGATAATCTAACAAATGGAAAACCCCATCCGTAATGACCCTAAATCTATGAAAATGACATAAAATATATGTTTAAAAATTAGGAAAAGATCCTCTCTCTCTCTCTCTCTCTATCTCTCTCTCTCTCTCTCTCTCTGTGCTTCTGTAAACTCGATAACTCTAAAACAAAAATTCTGATGTGTCTAACTGTTCTATAAACACATTAGCAAAATGTTCGTATTACTTAGTTCCTTGTAAGTAGAAGGGAAATAAGGAGACACGCTAGGCTAAAGCGATAGTCAATTTTTTTTAAAGGTGTCGTTATGCGATTGCCATTGCAATTCGCTTCTGTGCTTGGCCGGGAATAAAATAAAGGAAAAATTGACCCTTTTTGTCGGAGAAAAGTACAAATACGGTAGGCCAGGAAACTCTCTCGCACTAGAGAAACCATTATCAAGGAATGTCTTAAAAAAAAAAGCCAATTCCACGAAAAAAGTGTATACTACTTAAATTGTGTGTTTTAGGTAGGTCTACATTTTCTGTGTTAAGTTTTTGTCAATCTCTAATGGTTTACCGGTTATGCAAATTTCAGAAAAATACATCCAAAATAAAGAGGTTTTCAGAGGCTATTCCCAGAACATCCAGGACATACATTTTATTTGATGTAAATATTTTTGATATAAGAGATTTTCATTCAAATTGATATATATTAAAAAAAAAAAAAGAAGAAAAGCACAATTTTTAAATTTTTTTTTCCATGTAAAGTAGTTGGGGTGGGGACTTTTCTTGAAAACCTTCGTGTCCCATCCTCGGAAGTTTGGTACTTAACGGCTTTTTTGTTTTTGAACAATGGTCCCAAACACACACACACACACACACACACACATCACATACACACGCGCAGGGACATTTTGCTAAATTGTTTTATTGGGTTCAGGGGGTCCCAATACATGTATTTCTGGTGATATCTTACTATCGATTTTTTTGGGTGAAATACAATATCTTCTCTATACCCTATTCACATTATACGTGTAGGGAAAGTAATAACTTATTGAAAGCTGTAGACATACCTGATTCAGTATGGCAGTAAGAAACGTATTTCCCAAATTTTAAGAATCGTCGCTTTTCCTGAAGAAATTTTTGTCTACTGCAAAACATATGTTTACTTGTTATGGGTGTATAGAAAATAATAAGCTGTGTGTGTTCATGTGAAAAGTCTTCCTCCAGAGTATCAAAGTCGAAATTTTCATCTTGCTGACTTTTATTGGGTTTATACATTGTTTACTGACGTTCATATATTGTAGTTTCTTGATATTATTTTGATCAATGTTTCCTGCACATTGATCCAATGCTGTTTGACACTTTGTATTTCCTCGAGTACTGAGCCCTTCCTCTTATATATTAGGATATCAGTAACGTCAGAATAGAAAAGGTATACATGCATGGCAAAGCTTTCTTGTCAGAATCAGCCAGTAGGTCATTACGCCGGAGCGCCTTTCCTGTCAATAATGTCACTAGCTGATTTCACAATTATAAGAAAAATGTAACAGGATCAACTTAGAATGAATCACACGAACTGTCATAGCACGTCATAATGAAGGAATTAGGAAATTCCTATGTCTACAGTGTTGGAAAACTTCCTACTAACCACGTTAGGGGGGAAAATTTACGAAAATAAATGAAAATACCCTGAAAGATGATCAATAGGCATTAAAATCCGACGAATGCAAAACAGTAAAATGAAATAAAGCTATTTTTATTTATCCTGAGGAAATGATTTATAATAGTAATAACCGGCATTTTCTATAATGACTCAGAAAAAAACTGATGTGTTCCATTCATGTATCTCTACAATAAATGAGTGTTAAAAAGCTTATTCTCCTATTTACTTTATGCTAATCCAGAAAAAAATTTAGCTGAAATGGTGTTATTACGTGCTTCCTTGTAAGTAGAAGAAATATAAAGGAATACCATTGGCTTAAGCGATAGTCATATCTTTTAAAAGGCGGTTACCATGTGATTGAAGTGTTTATATGACTTGACAAATTCTCGTATGTGAAAAGTATAAGTATTTTAAAACTGAAAGAAATAACAAAGAATATCTCAAAAAACGGCCAACTCAACGAAAAAATGTGTATAACATAAATTGTTTGTTTTAACGAGCTCTACAGTTTTTGATGAGTAAAGATTTGTATATCTCTTACGGTTTACCAGTTTAGCAAAATTCCGCAAAATTCACTCAGAATAAAGATGGCTACAGAGGTTGTTCCCAGAAAACTCAATATTTAACTTTGATTTTTATGTAAATATCTTTAATATACGACATATTAACCAAAATCGTAGCCATTTTTGTGAATAGAAAATTTTCGAACGTTTTTTTTCATGTAAAGGGTAGTTGGGGATTTTTTTTGAATTCTTCGTGTCGCAGCCTTACAAGATGCTAAGCTCAAATACCGAGTTTGATATTTAACGGACTTTTCATTTTTTAGGTATGCTGCCCCCCCACATACACACACATGGACATTTTCCTAAAAATCCTTTTTTTTTTTATTCAGGGGGTCTCACTACATATATTTCCGGTGAATTTCTCGGTATTTAGGAGACAGTAGGACACAAGAAATACAAATGCGCCTCCTAGCAATTTTTTGTTGTTGTGTTTCTTACTGTAAAAATTGCAATTAGTTGCCATTTTTAACTTTGCAATTAATTATTTAAGCCTGTATTGTGAATTGGTATCACAATTGTACATACAAAGCAGCCCTTTTGCAAAGTTTTCTGGCGGCACCAAAAAGGAACTGAGTAGTTGAAATTGGCTCTTAGAAAGATTGTGGGGAAGTGATTGTTTTGGGGTAGGGTGTGTATGCCCCTATCATTTCCTCTGAATGTATTAATTCTCTCTCTCTCTCTCTCTCTCTCTCTCTCTCTCTCTCTCGCTCTCAAGTACTTGGTTACAAAGCTTTACTTTGTATCTAGTTCGTTGCAACCTCTGTTTCTTTTGATATTAAGTTAGTTTAGTTTTTAAGATTTATCTCTCTTCTATTATCCTTTAATTGCATTATTATCCGCGCTGCGTATGCTTTTAAAGTTTGCAGGCAATCTTGGCTCAGGCCTCAGCAAAAACCCAATGCGAAGGACCTTACCTCTGGCAAAACTGATCCCCTTACTCGCCCGGCTGCGCAGAAAACTGCAAGTGTCGGGAATTGAAGAGCTCGAGTGGAATGCAAAACACGTACAATAAATTGTTGTAATGGGGAAACGGTGACATTTAAGTCAGCTATAATTACCTCATAAGGATACCTTACATTGAAGTAATAGCTACAACACTTTCTATATAATCGTCAGCATGTATGCAGAGGGATTAGACCTTGAATATCTTGTTGGGAGTTGAGTAAAATCACTGCATGGCTAGACGGAATTTCATTCCACAACTGAAAAAAAGAAAGAAAAAAAAATGTAGATATTATCATTGAACTTGAAAGCGGTATACTTGCATTGAAAGTGTTTTACAAATGGGAGCATCGCAAAGAACATAATTAGTCAACTTATTCTGTTCTCGGTGATTCTATGTGTATATACTTTCTGGTTTTTATTTTAATGCACAAAATCATCAACAACAATTATAAAGAGGACTGTAGTGTGGGAAAAATGTTGAATTAAAAATACAAAATATGCTGGGTTGGATTCTAGGCGATATTTCATTACCATTATTCCCCCCACCCTCAACAACCTGGAAAAGTAATGCGATACTGAATGTGTATTAAGTTAATAGAGAAATATAGTTTTAATGTATACTTAAACAATTTAAGCTGTTGTTATAGAAGGTTAAAGCGATAATGCGACGATATTATCTAAGACAGCAATAAAACAAACAAACAAATAAATAAAATGATTCAGCAAGGGGGAAAAAACCGGATATGCAATACTGGATTTTCAGAGACGGTATGTACAATGTAAAAATAAACTAAATGTGAAATTAGGTACGTGTATTCCATTTCAGTCAACTATATTCAAGACGTTAGTGAACATTTTCTGTCAGTATATTGATGTGTGTCATAGTAGAGTGTGACCTATACTTTCTGAAGTAATTCATAAATAGACCTAAAGCTAGAATCGATTACTGCTTATGTTTCTTATATTCTAACATTTTTTTGCAGAATTTGTTTTAGTTTGAAACAACAGATTTGAAAACTAAGTTAATCGAGATTTCGGGTAAGTTTTTAATATAGGACAATTTCATATTTTAGCACTGACTTCTAATTCTAATAAATGTCTACAAAACAGTTGTAAAATGAATTTAGCGTCCTCACTACCTCATTTGTTGGATGAAAAAGGAAACTAGATATTGAAGGAACTGAATCTGGGTTTTGCATTATCTTATCTTTATTCTCAAGGATATATATATATATATATATATATATATATATATATATATATATATATATATATATTCCGCAAAATGCACTGAATAAGTATAGTCTATGGTATTTCGATGGCACAAATTTGCCATGTCTCAAAGCAGCTAACCACTTACTCAGTAATTCTGGTTTATGTATTGGAAACCTAGAATCAATTATCATTCGTTTTGTGGGAACCCACAAGCATAAATTGGAATGAATTTGAAACATAATTCACAAATGTTGCAATTAATTCTTACCGATGAAAAGTGGTCTAGGAATAATGTTTCCTGCGGTCGGTACAGTTATATGCAGCATAGGAATGCACTATGTTCACTATTAGACCCTAATACTTTTAAAACGTCTCACTTTTAAAGCTTTAAGAGTATGGCAAAAAGCACGTTCATGCCCTCCAAAGGCAGATATGCGAAAGGTTTGAATTGAAAGGTCTGCTTATAGCAGACAGTCATGCAAAGAACTATTTAAAAAATTGGGTATCCTCACCTTACCTTGTGTTTATATATTATCATTTTAAAATTCTATGCAGTTAATCGACATAGTTTTATAACAAACATGGAAATTCATAACATTAATACTGGACAAAAGGGATTGATTCATCGTCCCAATGCCAATCTTCGTTGCTTTCAGAAAGGTGTATATTATGAAACAATCAAGATATTTAATGCTCTCCCCAGTAATCTCAAAGAAAATGTTGGGAATTTCAGGGATTTTAAGGCCTCTCTTAAGGAGTACCTTTGGAATAAATCATTTTACTCTGTAGATGAATATTTAAGTGACAAATCTGTCTGACAACACCGTCAATAATCATTGTATTTATAAATATAACAATGTATTGCATTTTGTGTATATTAGTGTGTGTGTGTGTGTGTGTGTGTGTGTGTGTGTGTGTGTGTTTTATATTAAAATTGAACTGATTTATACTTTGACTTGCACGAATGTGTCAAATGAATTTTTTTTAGTATTTAGCAATGACACAAGGTCTGTAAAGCCTGATGTTTTGATATTTTACACTCTAGTACATAATTGTAAATCTTTGCATTGGAAATTCTATAACATATTTGTAAATATGTATTGTAATTTGTTGACATTTATGAAGAGTACATAATACAATAATCATGTTTTAGTTTATATAATTACTACTAGTAACTATTATATCGATAATTTGAAAACTATCATCTGACATAACATTAGGTTTACATATAATGAAATTATATTTATTTATTTATACACTTTAACACTCTATTTTGATACTCTTTGTTTTTATGTGCATGCAAAAAAATATTCTGTTGTTTCTGTAACCTATGCTTTTAGCACTAGAGCTGTTTTTTCATAGTATATAAACATATGTATACATGCATATGCCTTGACAAGTTCTATGTTCAGTTTCTGGCCTAAATGAACCTACAGAATGCTTTCTAATCTAATCTAATCTAATCTAGCGACAGTAACAATTAGCGACAGTGGCGTGTCTAGGTAATGTAAGTCCATTCTTTGGACTAAACCTTTTTAAAGAAGACTGTACTTTGGCCAATACAATAAAGTAGGTGTCGAGGCTGGCAACACTGAAATTACATTTCGCGCAATGCCGGAAAAATTAGCGGGGAATGTATTACTTTGTTGTTGTTAAATTTTATTTATATTTTTAAGTTTTAGAAATCAACAAGGAGATGGGAGACATTTGGAATAAGTTTCAAGATTTAAAATTAGAAGAACCCATATTTAAAAATATAAAATTCTATGTCAGTGGAAAGGCACATGAAAAGGTAAGAGGAGTATCATTTGTAGATCTGCAGCGTTCCAGGGGAGAATCAACTATATGAGATGTTTAAGACCAAGGTTTTCGTTTTAGGTTCTTGGTCTTCTTCAGGAAGGTGGAGGAGAACGGATGAACTATTTTTCAGACTTCGTAACTCATTGCATTTTAGGAGATGAACCGTCGGAAAATGACATTTGTGATGCCAAGGAATTGTACGAAGTTCCTGCAGTCACTCAAAGCTGGGTGATATACTCCGTAAAATGCAAGAAATTAATACCGTATCCTTTTAGAAAACGTATTTGATCTTAGGTGTTAAAAATGAAAGAACCTGATTCTGAAATAAATAAAGGTATGTAGAAAATAGACCGTTCGAAAAATCGAATGAAACTAAGTGCGATCGATGGATCTTGTATTTGTGAAGATGATTTCAGAGGTTTTATTTGGCGGTCGAGCTTGGTTATTATAGACAAATTCGTGCACATGCTGGAACGATTGGTATTTTGTCACTATGCAATCGAATTTGTCTAAGTTAAAAAAAAAAAAAAAGCTTGACCGCCTAATAAAACATTCGAAATCGCCATCACAAATACAAGATCCATCAATCGCACTTAGTTTCATTCGGTTTTTCGAGCAGCCCAAGTTCTGCATAATAACCTAAATAGGGTAAACGTGGGATAGTTAACATTTGGGCATAAGAGGAACACTCACATAATATGTACATATATGCACAATTTTCTGCAGATTGTGATTTCTGTCTTTGGTACATCTAATCTACAGCATACATTAACTGAATGATAAAGTTTCCGTGGTTAATGTATCTTAAAAAATATAAAAGGGAAACCCTTATCTTATACACACATTTTTTGTTGATGTCTCTGTTGACAACTTTCATATCTGCGATCTCAGATTTGAACATACAATTAATTTATTGTCAATATTAGTATGTTGTTTAGGCTTATTTTGCTGCCAACCAGTTTATCCTGAGAAAATTTTATAAGAAACCATGACAGTTAAAAGTTTTGAGGTAAATATGGGACATTTTTGGGGATAAAAATGGGATTTTTGTCGAACAAATTGGGTCAGCAGGAAAACATCTTCTACCTCCTTTCTTAGCTAATTGTCTAACCTGGACAGCCATTTGTATGTTTTTTTGTTTATGAGGCAAAGCTTGTATTTTGCATGTAACCTAGTTAAATGGCAAAATAGTTTGTAATTATAAGAAGAAAAATTAAAAAGGCTATTATTCAACAGATGTCTTTGAAAAAATAGAATAAGAAGTAGTGATTGCAAGATCTCTATCAGAACTGTTGCTGTCAAGTACAATATTTCTGAATGTATGTTGGGTAGAAGGGTTCTTAATCCAGTTGTAAAATAAAGAGGAAGATTGCCACCCATCTCAGTGGACCGTGAAAATAAATTAACAAAAGACCTGAATTTATTAGCTAAGTGGGGATTTCCTTTATATAAGGATGATGTGAAATATGTTGTAGGGGATTTGTGGAACAATATGAATTGCGTTTACAAATAATGAATCAGGAGCTGACTGGTTCTGCAATTTTTGTCAAAGAAGCAACTTGTCTTTGAGCAAATTGGAAGCACTGGAAAAAATGAGGAAGCAAAACACTTCTGATCCTTTCTTACTTTATGGATTCTATGATTTAATTGATAATTTGAATATAACGCTAAACCAAAACATGTATGGAACTTGGCTGAATCAGGATTTTCAACTGAACATAGGAACTTAAAAGGTGATACTGATTAAGGACAGAAAGTGAACAGAACTATAATAGGATCTGGTAAGGAAAAAGTAAGTGTAATGGCCTGATGTTCATCTGCAGGGATTCTGTTACCTCCACTAATTATTTTCAAAGTAGAAAAAATTTTTAGTTCCTGGAGAGTCTGTGGAATATTACTTTCAGATCTGACGAAGATGATGTAACATTGGTTTCTTGTAAAGATTTAACTTAAAAGCTACCATAACCTAAATAATGTATGTGTTTGTGACCACATATGTTATGACTTTCCATTATGTATTGATAGTAATGGGAAGAAATGACTAAACAAAAAGTGTAAATACATTTCATGCACTTCAGATGTTGGAGAATTTTTGTAAATGTTTTCCCAGGATTAATGTAATGCAATATAAGTTTTCTTTTGTTAGAAAAAGAACATGTTTTGCCTAAATGATTTCACTTTTCTTTCTTTGCAGAAAATATAACTTTTTTGACTTTTCTAAAATGTGATAAAATTAAGTTATGAAAAATAAATGTCCCATCATTACCTCAGATTTAGTAAAGTATTGTTGGTCATTGAGTTAAGATAGTGTCTCTCAATTGACCCAAAACATGGGGTAAATATGGGACTTGAATTTTTGTAGATTATTTATTTATTTTCACATATCTTAATTTCAAGTATGGAAATGAAAGTAGAATAACAAACTGTATTTGTATGCATTCCAAAATGATTGTTTGAGCCTTAACATTTTTTTTTTTGTTCCACATTTAACCACTTGACCCTAAATTGACATTACTGACTTGAGGTAAAACTTCCTCAGGTGATCTGGATTTGTTGAACATATTAATGTGTCCAGATTTGAAATCCACAGATTGTGAGGTTTTGATTTCTTCTTGGGGTCGTTGGGGTTTTAGCTTCACAAATTCTTTGGTTACACCTTGTCGCACTCCTGTACTTATATGAAACATCTCTCTCGGCTATGCTTTGTGCCTTAGGACTCTCCACCTTATGCTACACTTTGCAATTTAGGATCCTAAATGAGTAATTCTGCTATTTGCTAAGCAGAGAGCCAATATCAAAATACTGCATTCTCTGGGTGGCAGCTGCTACCAACACTTGTTTAACATCATCTCTAGATATGAATCTATGTCGTGGTGTCTATAGTGGAAAATGAAATGTGAGGATTGTGGCAAAACACAAAAATAATTAGAAATCAAGCATACTTAATTTGCACAAAGAATATCCCTGAACTAATATTTGTGTAATTTGGCAGGAAATATAGAAACTTTGGACTTCTTTTGCTTTTTAATAAGCTGTATTTTGCACGGAAGTCCATAGTTGGATTCCTGGTTGTAGCGGGGTGTTTTCCTTTAATCACAGTTACAATCCACATCCCCACCAGTCTGAAAGTGTGCATGTGAGAGTGAGTGTGCATGTGTTTGTAAATTCAATGCTTTTAAAAAACTTACCTACAGACAAAACTTACCTACATGGGTTTTGAGAAAGTCATATATATATATATATATTGACTTTCTCAAAACCCACCAGTTTGTTTATTTATTTATTTTTTCTTTTTTTTGCTTTCGGAAACTATTTTTACGAAAGCTGATTTTCTATTTCTTCATGTTAATTAAAATAAACCTTTAGAGAAATAACATTATTGCAACTTTCCTTACAGACAGTAGGCTCATGGTTAAAATGACTTTGGTGATCGAGTATTATGATGGTAATGATATTAATATATTCCATCAATATATACTGTGTAGGTTTTTTAATTCCTTCCATTTTCAAACGTACGCAAATTCACTCTCACATACATACCTGCTTCCAGACTGGTGGGAAATGTGGAGTAATTGTGTTAAAGAAAAATTCCCAACCACAATCAGGAATTGAACCAGGGACCTCCATACGAAATACAGTATATCAAAGTAAAATAAATCCAAGTTTCTGTATTTCTTGCCAAGTTACGCATATAATTACTTAATATGTGCAGTTTACGTATGCTTGATTTCTAATTTCTATGTTTTTGCCACAATCCTCACATTTCGCTTTCATTTTCCACTTTAGACACCACAACATAAATTCATATTTAGCAAGGGCTTATAACAGGCCCGTAAACAACAACAAAAAGCTAATGATAGAATAACAAAAGTCCCAAATCTGGATCTTATATGGAAGTAAGTGTCTGATTTAATTTTGCATCTGTAATGATGCATAATGTTTGTTCCTGAGGGATAAATACCAGATTTATATCCAGAGATAAATGATGCTATTCTGGTGATAACTTGTGCCATACAACATTTTGTAGGAGTATTGCAAATATGATACACATACCTCATGTACGTAATTTCATTCTGTTCTTTATTAATTTTGAGTGATTATATTAGCAAAATAAAAAGTTAATTATTTAATTTAACGCAAGAACAAATTTATTAATTTTCCAGAGTTGGGTTATACTCAACCAGGGGTGTATTCTGTTGGCTAGTTAGGCAACCTGCAAAGCCTGGTAAATTTATGAATTAAAATTTCTGTTACATTTATAAACAACAAATAATTTATTCCTAATATATATTTTCTTTTTTTATAGCCTATTGTTACAGCATAAAATGGTCTTCTTGCAATAAAAGTAAATTTGTTCACATTGTATGGTAGCCTGTCTTTCAGACGGGAGTAGCATGACTGACCGACATGGATAATGGGCATATTAGTGAGATGAAAGGAGAAGGGGGAAGTCATAAAACAAACCTCTCAGATCTTCTCTTTTACCACGTGAAACAGTTGACTAGTTTCAAGGACAACCAAAGCAAACTGTGTGTGATCAGTGCAACCACTCTAGGGATGTTTATTACTAAATAGGGTTTTGTAATTTGCCTAATGGATACAAAATCAGAAGCTATCCATTTCAAAAATAGAAGGTGGTTATTTTTTTTTTTTCTTTTAAATTTAAATGTCTAATTAATGAGTAATTACAATTGTTATGTTCTTCGTCCTTTTATTATTATTATTATTATTATTGTTATTATTAATAATTTAATTTGATGATGATTATTATTGTTATTATTTTTATTTTATTATTTGAATTTTATAATTATTATTGTTTTTTATTTTATTATTATTGTCATTACTGTTATTAACTGTAAGTATTACATTTTATTGAAATTATTTACATTTTTAAGGATACCTTTCATTAAATTAAGTGTAAATGTGCAGCTTTGTATCTACCAAATTGTTAAAGGTAAATAGGCAAGTTTTAATCCTGTCTAACTTGAAGTAGGGCAAAGGGTAGCTGAGAGAGTTTTTTAATAAGTAGATCAATGAAGCAGTTTGTGGCTGCAAACTTTGGAGCAACAGGGCAGCACTTCAGTAGGTTTGTGAAGCTATGCAGGGGTGATCTTTGTGTGGTGAAGGACAAAAACTGTAGTTTTCAAAAAATATTTTTAACAGTTTTTTGCAAAAAGCAATGCAAATTAGTGGTTTTTCAAAAAAAAAAAAAACCCTCTGAAATTAGTAGTATAAATGTTCAACTAGTATGATTTGACTTACTCATGTTGCAACAGTTACCAACTTTTGATCAGTGCCTAGGCTTAGGAAGGCACCAACGTTAACATATATGCAACGGTCATACTTTTAATGGCACCTGGAGTCACAGTTGCAGGCTGCTTCCCTCCCGACACTTTTTCCCCTCACTTTTATGCATTGAAACTAATAGGAAAAATGAACGAGGTTAATTAGAACCATATTATTGAAAAAATTACAATATTGAATGCCCCTTTCTCTGCTTACCTTTTCAAAGATGATTTTGGAACTGTTCTCCTTGCGCTCAAAGACAATAATTGAAGCATCTTAATAGATTATTAAAAACATGTTGCAATTATTCTTTGGATATGTTGGTTATTTCTTCCTTTATATTACTTTGTAGTTCCTGTAATGTTCAGGGATTAGATTTATACATTTTGTCACTTTTTATGCTGACCCATTGCTCACTCCTGCTTGCTGTGCTGAGAGAGACTTTCTTGGCAGTTGTTTAACTATGCACCGATATCATCAATCTTTTCTTGTACTAAAATTTGACGTTTTCAGTTGTTTTCCAGTCTAACACTCAAGTTTCTTGACTATTTTATGAACTATACTTTTGTTAGTGGGATCAATATAGGAAAGTGTTCCCTAATTGCTCTATGATAAAGAGATGGAGATTTGTGTTTTATAAAATTGCAACAAATGAGAACTCTTTGTTCTGTAGTATATTGGACCATGACTGCACTAACACACAACTGAAAACCACCAAAGAACAATCTATACTGCCCTTATCATATATGTGGTATTAGTCAGAAGGTGACTCTATATGTGATGCATCAACGGGAACTGCAGTCTCAGAAGGATATGCTTTCTGCTAACCATTATTGATTTAATTATTCTGTAGTTGGTTGGAAGATCTACAGGTGAGTCAAAATTCTCCATACAAATGGGGGTATGGATGACTAATATTTATTTTGCTTTCAGTTAGGTGAACCAACTCCAAAGGCATTCCTCTAACGAAGGAAGAGAGGATTGACATTATTCTGTTAGCTTGAAGTGGTACCATGCATACGTTCAATGCAACACTCAGAACGCAGATAACCATGACATGGTGGCCAAACTCATCCTGAAATTCAAGAGGACAGGTTCCGTCGCTGATGCAGCCAGATCTGGAAGACCAAAGACATGAGCTGGTGAAGCAACGTCAAGGGTGGTGGTAGTAGTGCTGGTCAAGACCCATCGTTTCTCTTCAGAACTTGGTATCAGCCAAAGCAATGTCATGCGTATCTTGCGTTCTAAGAAGTGGCATCCATACAAGATGCAAATGTGCATCAGCTCTTAGAGGACGATCCTGATTGCGGGACAGAGTTTTGTGAATGGGCACTAAACATGTGCCACAATGTTCCTGAATTTGTTAGTTCCATCCTTTTTTCAGATGAGGCAAATTTTTATGTTTATGGTGAAGCGAACCAGCAAAATGGGGTGATACCAATCCACATTAGATGTCGGACTGCAAACATCAAGGTGCATCGAAACTCATGGTGTGGTGTGCAATACAAAGTAACAGGATTGTTGGCCCCTTTTTCATTGAAGGAAACCTCAACGCCAATGGTTTTCTGGTCATGTTGAAAAATGGCATCTTCATGTCAATCTTGTATGAGAGTGGGGAGTTCCCTGCATTCTTTCAGCAAGACAGAGCACCACTGCACAACGGCATTGAAGTCTGCCGATAGCTGGACCAGCAGTTTCCTGGGCATTGGATCGGTTGACGTGGTTTGGTGGAGTGGCCACCCAGGTCGCCAGATCTCACTCTCGTGGATTTTTACTTGGATTTTTTACTATCTGAAGTCAGTTGTATACCAGAAGAAAGTTCAGATTTGGATCATCTTAAAAAGGGAATGACTGCAGCATGCAAACAAATAACGACCACAACATTGACAGATGTTCGTCAAAATTTGAAGCGCCTGTCATTTTGTGTGGAAATGGAAGGGAAACATGTGGAATATATTCTATAATTGTAGCATAATATTATCCCCATTTGTATGGAGACTTTTGACTCGCCCTGTATATCACTCTGTATATCACTAAAGAATATCAATGTGAGATAATAGGTCATGCTGCCTTACATTCTTGAAGACCTTGCTTCTGAATACCATTGTTGTAACCAGAGACAAACAGAACATTAAAAATGTCATAGGAAATACTGGCAGTACAATAATAATTTGCCTTCTCTCTTTACTTATTATTACACAAATCCTTCTATTAACCTTTTAGGGGCAGGTTCAGCATTTTAGTTTTAAAAATAAGAATTTCAGATTTTGTCCATATTTAATAATAAAATGTCAAATGAAATACAATAAAGTACATGGAGTTTATAGATGTAAGTCAAATTTAGAACAAATAAAAAGTTACTGGTTGCTTCGTCCTTGCTCAATACTAATTACAGTATGATATTAAAAGCAAGATTGTGCAAAAATGAACTGAGGGCATTTAATTATGCGATGCCGCACATGCGGCTGCACCTAACCTGTTGGAGAGTGTGGGTTGGGTTTTTCTGAATGTGTTTAACAAAAACTGCCCAATAGAATATCTTTAAAGCCCAGTTCATTTTTAACAGTAATTGTTTTAAAGGCAACATTTTAAAATAATAAGATTTCCATTAAATATGAAATATTAACATTTGTACTGAGAATTGAATTCCACACATGATAATTCATTAAAAAAGAGTGCAGAAATCTTGGAAGATGTAAACACACACAACCAGGCCAATTTTCCACACACAGATCATTAAAATCAAAATTAATTATGTACATTAAATCTAACAAGGAGAACAAAATCATAATTTTTGACAAATCTAATTATGCAAAGTAACATTCTACAATCACTTGAGGTGTAATAAAAAGATAACCACAATTTTTTAACTGTGTGGGCTTTATACATCTGATTTTCAAAACTTTTTTTTATCTTGGTACACCTGTTCATGATGTATGTTTGCATTTTCAGCTGTTTTGAATATTTAGTTTATTGACAATTGAGAAGGTTATACATATTTTTGATTACTCAGTGAATATTTACTCTAAGAAAAGATGGATGAAAGAATTTGCATTAAATTTTGCGTGAAAAAAGGAATAAAGTATAGCATCGCATTCAAAATGTTGACTGCAGCTCTTGGTGAATCTACTTTGAGTAAGACAAGAGTTTACAAGCTGGTATTAAAGTGAGTCAAGAAGATGTTGAAGACGACTGATGACAATGTGGAAGAAGTAAAGAAAATGGTTCTGGAAGTTCCAAAATCACCATCAGAGAGGTTTCTGATGATGTCAGAATATCTTTTGTCTCATGCCAAGCAATGTTTTTGGATGTTTTGGGCATGAAATGTGTAGCAGCAAAGATTCTTCCAAAATTGTTGAATTTTTAGACTTTACTCAGGAATTGCTGAATGAAGTCAATGATCAGAGCTTCTAAAGAATGTTATAACAAGTGATAAAACATGGACATATGGGTATGATGTCAAAAAAAAGGCCTAATTGTCCCAATGGAAACTGCCAGAAAAAAATTGTCAAGTTTGATCATATGTGAGGGTTCTTCAAAGTTTTCACCAATTACAATGGGATAGTGCATTATGAGTTCCTGCCTTTTGCTCATGTGGTCAAGGAATACTATGTGGAAGTTATGTGCCATTTGTGTGAAGCAATAAAAAAAAAAAAACCAAAATTGTGGCAATCACACTAATGCACCTGCTCACATCTCAAAGCTTGTACTGATTTTTATCAATAAACAAACCTTGTGGCTCCCTCTAGAGAAGTTCTTGGAAAGGTAATTATGGTTTAAAATGACATCATAGAAGGTGGCAGTCTCAGTGCCAAAAAGGAGTTTGACACACAGAGATTTTAGTTGCCTATGCTCTACTACAATGTAAAAAGGTAAAATAACTTGGTAATATATTCTCAGTCAATCTTTAACAATTACCATGCAGGTGTTAATAAGGAAACAGCTCCATTGCACAAGCTAAATGAATAAGTTGAAACACATCATCTTCAATGCACTGAAGCCAAATCTACGGCTGAGAAGTAAGGTACCATTTCCCCGGCAAAGACTAGGGGTTTGTGTGGAATCAAGGCTCACGTAAAATCTACAATTGTGACCTCAAGAAAATGCAATAACAAAAAGTGTTAAAACTTATCAATTATTTTTAATACATGCTCAAAAGATCAATTATTTTTAATACATGCTCAAAAGTTGTGAACACTGAAATTTATTGTCACATAAAATACATTAAAGTTATTGCTTTGGATTTCTAAGAGGTATAACAAGAACAAAACAAAATAAGTAAAAAATGAAAAAACATTATATATTTTATAAAATTTTGTGAAATCAGAAAAGAAGATTCAAGACATTACTTATTGCATTTTTTCCCCTCATTTCTCTGATAGTGGACTATTATTTTTTTGTGTTGTGTGTACATTAATTTTTTTCTCTTTCATAATTTATTGTATGTTTTTTTTATAAGGTGCCGAGGTTGTCGCCTTCTACAAAGGTGTGGGGGGGGGGGATGAATCTTACTTGGAATTTATGAGCAGTACCCAATTTTGGGATATCTGCACATGTGGGGGTTTTCCTTAGTGAAGATTGCTAGGAACGGGAGTTGCTAGTAATGTAGCCAGAGAGAAAGCTTTTGGGATCTGGCCAAACAAGACTGGTTATCTGTGCAGCTCCTGCTAGAGAAGTTCTTGGATAGGCAATTATGGTTTAAATCCTGTGAAAATGATGCCGTCAAAATCAGCAATCTCAATGCCAAGAAGAAGTTTTTATGCACCAAGATTTTCATTTCCTATGTACAATGTACAAAGGTCAAATAACATGGTAATATATTCTCAGTCAATCTTAACAAATATGGCAATTCTATGTTTCTCTTAGTCATTTTATGAAATAAAGCATTTGTTTCTCTTAGTCATTTCACATTTCTTTCTAGCGTAATATATAAATTGTATCCAACTTTAGTATTTTGCTCTGCCTATGTACCCCTATTAATACATAACATTTACCTAAAGGTTGCTACAATAATACCATTTTTACTGAAAATTAAAAACATATTTGTTAGTATAGGGTCATTAAATTACAAGGTAATCCCTCTTTACTATTCAAGAGAGCTGACAGCAGCGGAAAAGTGGTGCCGACAGAGATGCACTAAAATCTTTGCCTTGTAATAAATGCTGGAAATGTTGACCTTCTGCTCTCAAACAGGTAACTTATGTTAAAAAATCTGATGTGTTCCATTCACTTGACTTTCTCTACATCTCTGTTTAAAAGCTTATTCTATCTACTCCATGCCAATCAAGATAACATTAGCAGAAATGGTCTTATTACTTGCTTCCATATAAGCAGAAGGGAAATAAGGGAATACATTGGGCTAAAATGACAGTCAAATCTTTTAAAAGCAGATTGCTCTGGGATTGAAATTTGTTTCTCATATGAGAGAACAGAGAATATCTTGGAAGTCGTCAACTCCATGAAAAAACATGTATATGACATAAATCGTGTGTTTTAACAAGATCTACATTTTTTGTTCAGTAAGTTTTTGTCTATCTCTTACAGTTTACCAGTTATATAATGTCATATAAATATCTTTAATGTACAGCATTTTAATCCAAATTGTTTAGCGCTATTTTTGAGAAATTCAAATTTTTTGAAATTTTTCCCACTAAAAGATAGGGGTGGGGAATTTTCTTGAAAATTGTGTCACATTCTTTGCAAGATAATGAATTTTGGTATTTAACAGATTTTTCATTTTTGAGCTATGCTGCCCAAAGACACACACGCACACACACCCACACACACGGACAGGTTTCTAAAAATTATTTTTTGGCGTTCAAGGGGTCTCAAAACATATATTTCCAGTGAAAACTTGATATTGAACTTTAAGGTAGAATACCATACTTCTTCTATACACTGTGTACGTCCACAGGGTTCAGTACTAGAACCTCTGTTGTTTCTAATATACATAAATAATTTACCGAGCAACATTGAGCATGCTGATGTCCTTTTTGCAAATGACACTAATAAACTTGTGAAAGGAAACAATGAAACTATATTCCAAAATAAAGTAAACACCACAGTGACTAACCTCAGCAACTCGTTTAAAACAAATGAAATAATTATAAATAAAGAAAAAACTATTGCAATGGCTTTTTGTACCTGGCAGTATAAAAACAGCATAAACCTCAAATTTCCCTTTATGGAAATAATATTGACTACAAAGGAGAAACAAAATTCTTGGATATATACATGAAACAGCAGCAAACAGTTTGTATTTAGGAGAGGTAAATCGACTACAGATGCTATAGACTCCCTAGTTGGTTTGTTTTGCAAGTGTTTGAAAATAAGGGTTTTGCTCGAGCCACTTTCTGTGATCTAAGTAGAGCTTTTGACGGTGGAGAGCATGGAATACTTTTAAATTAACTATCTTATGGTCTAAGTAGTAACAGTATAAAAATGTTTACTTGAAAATCACCAACAGTTAGTGTGCATTGGCAGAGAGAGATCAAACTTAATTAATTTTAGGTTTGGTGTGCCACAAGGGTCTGTGTTAGGGCCCCTTCTATTTATATTAATGATAAATGATTTGCCATCTTTTATAAATTCTCCAACAATATTGTACGCTGATGACACCACTTTTCTAAATGTAAGTTCAGATTTAAACTCGCTTCAAACCTTAGTACAAAATACACTTTCTCAAGCTTCCTTATGGTTCAGAGCAAATGGTTTTCTACTAAATGAAAGTAAAACTCAGGAAATGTATTTTGGTTTAAGAAATATACCAAATCATCATGAAATAGAGACTGTTAAATGTTTAGGTATTCTTGTTGATAGTAAATTGTCTTGGGAACCACATATAAAAATATATCAGCAAGGCTTTCTAGAGTTATTTATTTAATCAGGAATCTAAAAAATCATATTTCAGATAACATGTGAGATCAGCATATTTTGCTTTTTTTCAAAGTATTATATCTTATGGAATTTTGCAATGGGGAAATAGTGGACATGTACATGATATTTTATTGTTACAGAAAAAACTTGTTAGGATAGTCACTGACTCAGATAAATTAGACCACTGTAAACCATTATTTATTAGACTGCAGTGTTTGACAGTAGTTAACCTATATATTTAGCATGTATTATTGCATGTTAGAAATAATGTTTCAACATTAGCAGTTAGGGGAGATGTACACAACTAGGAGTCGCACTTGTATAGAAATACCTTATCAAAGATTAGCCAAGTCACATAACTCTCATGTAGTTCTGGGATTAAAGATGTAAAACAAGCTGGGGTTGGGTCAAAAAGAATTACTTATAAATATCTTTAAAGCAAGATTATATAAGCTGCTAGTGAATAATTCTGTTTATATTATTAATGAATTTCTTGAAACTGAATATACTGTACTATAATTTGACGTTGTCTTTACTGTATTATAATTTGACTTTGTCTATTGCCGTACAAGTTCGACAATAAAATTTATTATTTATTTATATTAATGAAAACCTTAAACGGAATAGTCATACTCATCAATTAGCTACTAAACTTGGCTCCATATGTTTATATGCTCAAATGTGTAAAAGATACATTAAATTTAGTAGGACTGAAAAATGTATATTTCGCTCAGTTTCATAGTTGATTAAAATATGCTATTAAATTTTTGGGAGAAAAATGTGAGAGAATATTTATAATCCAGAAGAGAGCTATAAGAATATTAAGTGAAATAGACAATAGTACATCCTGTAGACCATACTTTAGGAATCATAACATTTTACCATTAGCATGTACATTTATAGCAGAAGTTGCAAAACATATTAAGAAAAATCAAGGCAAATTATTTACAAATACAGATATCCATCCTCATAACACAAGAATAAAAAATGACCTTCATGTTCAGATATGCAGAACAAACACCCTAAAAATAATCTATAAATTTAGGAATTAAACTATATAATAAACTACCAGCAAACATTAAAAAAATAACAAACATGAAACAGTTTAATAAAGTAGTCAAATCCTTTCTACTACAGCATACCTTTTATTCAATAAGTGAATATAGTCAATTGTAAATAATATACATTATAAACCTTGTATAAGTATTGTGCATATAATTATTGTTCTGTTGATGAAGCGTATATCATGTAATATGATTTAAATGGTGAATAAAAATTATTATTATTATTATTACTGTTACTGTAGAGAAAGTAAAAATGTTCTTGTTGGAAGCAACCATAATGGCACACACAGCTACGGAATCATTAAATGAAATAGGGAACTGTTTCATGACAGAATTGTAAGGGTTGGTTTGTGGCAACCTCATTCCCCGATCTTATTAATTATGATTTTTATTTATGGGGATCTTTGAAAAAGAAAGTTATCATGCTAATCCTAGTATACTAGGAACTTAGAATATTGTGCAAAAAATCGCAATGATTCCTGCTTGAGCTTAGGCGAGTAAATGAAAACATTGTTTAACATAAGCTGCCTGTTTGAGAGCAGAAAGTCAACATTTACTATAAGACAAAGATTTTAGTATTTCTGTCAGCATCATTTTTCTGGCGACTCCCGGTTCTCTTGCGCAGTGGACAGAGACCAGAGGGGTTGGTTACCTTATAACTTAATGATCCTATACAATTTACACTAACAATGGTCCTCATTTGGTTCCTGTATCCTTACAGAGTGCTGTGTATCCATTACATATTTTTGCAGTTTGTACTAGCCAAATTTATGGAGCATTTAATGTAGTGCAAGCTATGTTTGCACATTTGTTAATGTACTTCTATGGCATTTTT
Organism: Hymenopus coronatus; assembly: GCA_030762935.1. NCBI lineage: Eukaryota > Metazoa > Arthropoda > Insecta > Mantodea > Hymenopodidae > Hymenopus > Hymenopus coronatus. The sequence goes on along the minus strand of CM060888.1, from coordinate 126,622,222 downwards.
CTGCTATTCAGTTCCACAGCTAAACATAGTGCTATTCTGAATATTCATTGTGATCATATGGAACTGTGCTTATACCTAATAATTCCTAAGCAGTATTTTTGATACCATGAACCCTTACATGTTATGTGAAGTTCAATTATATTTCCATAACTGCAACATTAGCACGAAGGCATTTGGCCCAGAAAATGATCAGCTTTTCTGCGGGCTGGTTGCTTGTTTATCTCAAGCTGGCAAAGATGATTCAAAAGCATTATGGGCAATGATAACTTTTCATGGAGGACGATGTCAGCTGAACCTCAATATGAGTTGCACACATTTAATAATCACAAAACCAGAAGGGGTGAGTTAATCTTATGATGTAAATATTTTTGTGAAGGTAGGTATAATGTAAGATGATTTAACTGGTTCATGATTAACAGAGATTAAATATAACATTTTTGGGAACCTTTATGTTAATATGCATATGTTGCATTTTCTGCTTGATAGTTACAGTTGAAGTTGTGTTTGTAGATTTAAATCAGCATTTTTAAGAAGGAAGTGAAAAAATATAAACTGGTAAAATGGAGATTTTTGCATTTTTTAAACTGTACCTATGGTTGTTTTAATGGGAATAAGTTTGATTGCATTCATTCTGTGACCAGTTCATAAAGTAAAAAAAAATAACTACTTTTTTACTAATTTTCTGATAATATAAATAACCCCAAATTACCTCTGAAAAAGGTTCAAATAGAAATCATGATCTATTGCTTTATTTTTCTTAACTCTTAATTAGAGAAGGGAATTCTGTATCAAAGTTATGACAAAGCTTGCGATACTTACATCATGAAAGTATGCTCTATAGTGGTTCATAGCCCTCAAACTCGTTGTTTGAGCTCTTGATTATGGAAAATTATATGACCTAAGAAGCTCAACAATTAAAAAAAAGATAAACATGTTTTTTTGTGATAAAACAACATTTGAGACCATAGTACTTAGCAAATATCTTGCCAACACATTTCAGTGTATTTAGTAATTCATCCCACTATTTGCATCTGTCAGCTGAATACTCAACTTTATAGAACAATTAGTTGAAAATCAGATTACTGTGTCAGCTGCCACCTAAACTGCTTCACCATACAAATCATAATTTTTGCTGGAATAGTTTAGAGCACATTTTCTTACAAATTACCACAAAATGTTTGAGGGTAATCGCCAAAGAGCAGGTAACTCAAAATATATGGTGTAGATCTTGTAAACATTTTTGTGTGTCTACCTTTAAGGGGAATGACAGGTGAAATTTCAGCTCTTTTCAGTAAAGATATCCTGTTTGTTTTTTCATGAAAAAATAATATACATATTAAAGTACATGTACACAAAGCTTAAACATGACGTTTGCAAGTTGCTTTAGTATCATCATATTTAAAGGTCTTTATTATTAAATGTGCCATTGTGAGCATGATAGGTGCTGCCTTTGTGATACTTAATAGGAAATTGCTGAAATTTGCATATTTTCATAAGATTTTTTTGCACTGATTTAAATTTTCGCTTTGTCCATAGATCCATCGTAGTCTATATATTATAACAGCAAATCATCAATGGATGGCAACATAAGAAGCATTAATATTTATTCCTTTTTTTTTTTTTTTTTTTTTTTTTTTTTGTCATAAAGGAACAGGGAAAATATTTTCTTTGATTTGGATGCTTTCTCTGTTCAAAAGCATGTGGTTATTTTACCAGCGTGATTTGTAGTTAAATCTGAAAGCTGCATGGGAAGAAGCCTGCAAGCCAGATTTTCTGTACAAACTGGGTACAAACTTTTAATTAATTTTCTAGACTTTAATTTTACAACATTTCTGCATGTTCAGAACTTAAGGTAACCACAAAATACATGCTAGGAAGCTGAAAAATTTATTGCAACTTCTCAAAACTATTGTTAGCAAAATTAAGTACGGAAGTTTTTATTACAGGAGTACTTTTTAAAATAAAAAATAAAATGTGTGCAGACACAGTTAAAATTTTAGAAATTTTGCTTTTACATTGGATATGAATGTTTTTCTTTCTTTGTAATGAAGATATCAAAAATCCAATACTAGAAGCTTATATACGTATTTCTGTGGTATTGCCAAAAAGTTTGTATTCATTTTATTCAAAAACTGTACAACAAGATAGATTTTGAAAAATTATTATAATACAAATGAGAAATGAAATGCAGCAGAATGTCTATATACTCCTAGTGTGTGTACCAAAACTGAAGCCTCTAGCATCAAAATTGATGAAAGCCTACATTTCACCCATCACCCCCTTAAAAAGAACTCTCTTTTAAAAATTAAGGCTCTGATATCTTTCCTACCTTGTACATTCTTTCTATAGGGTGTTATTAACTATAGATGTTAAAGTTTGAATGATGGTGGTTAAAAAGACTAAAATTTATATTTGACTTACAAGAAAAGTATCAAATACTTCACGAAGAAATGTACCTATAAATTTCTGCGAGAGAAGCTGGGTAAGATAAAGCCATATACAATACATTTGAGTGACTGTTTCATTAAAAAAAAATCTTAACAATTTTATGTAGAACCTGCAAAGGTAAAGCACTGCAGGTTGACATTACTGCTTAGTGGAAGCTCTATTATCTAAGATTCACTTTCCTCTCATTTCCTGAAACAGAGAAGGGGTACAATCCAATCAGCACAATACTGTGTCTCAATAATTTAAATGGATGATTTAGTGTTCCTTCTCAAAATTTTGTTATTAAAACTGACTTTCTAATTAACTTATACAAGATATAGGTTAATTAAACATCACTTGACATTTTGAGGTAGATATTAACATGAAGAATTTGGTACTTATAACAATGTAAATTTGTGATTCTTAGTTCTTTCAAGAAATATTTCAGTACAATAAGCTAACATAGCTTGAACTTTCGGCCAATGAATCTTGTAAGAGATATTACAGTGCTAAGCTGCCTGCTTCAATTGCTGTGCCCTGAAATTGTCAGTAGTTCCTATTTGGGCTGAACTTAATATGTATATCTGTGGAAGCAGGATAAAATACAAATTAATAGTGAGAACAAGAATGTGAGCAAGTCACATTTTGTTGCTTTGAACAGTGAAATAAAGCAACACATTAGCTTTTGCATTATTTTTTGCCTTGACATTTCAAAGCCAGAATGTTTTTTTTTAATTTCCTCATTTATAGCTAAGTTGGGAAGCTTGCCCTTAAAACTGTTTCTTTGCTCAGCAATTAACAGAAGCTTTATGTAGATTGTGGGCTTACTGCAAAAATCCTTAAAGTTTAGTTGAAAAGCGTGTTTGAAATTATTTGGTTAACACTAAAATTTGATATAGTTATAGTTCCCAATCGCATTATATTATTAATGTAATTAAACAGGTATTAGTACAAAAACTTGGTATGTTATAATTGTGCTTTTTTCTCTAGGCATTAAAATTTAGCTTTTTGTTAGCTATCCTTCAAATTATTTATAAAGACCTTGTTTCAAGATTTAATATATATTATTTATAAAGACCTGGATGAATGTTGGCCCAAATGGTTTCAGCACATATTTTGTTGTAGCTACACAACGACAACTTGGATAACAATCAAATTAAAAACAAAAGAATTTGAGTCTGTTTTTGTAATCCAAACATCACTTTACCGTGACCAGTCTTAGTTCAGAAAATTCTCCTATCATCCTTGGGCACACAACAAACTTCAGAAAATCTTCAGGAATTATAATTTTACCTTAGCTCTGAAAAACAACTACAGAATTCAGAAACTGTTGTGCAAAAATTTAAAAGATCCTATCCCTGCAAACAAAAAAACTGGGAATTTATGAAATTAAATGCTCAGACTATAATCTAGTATATATAGGAAGGACAAAAAGAAGTTTGGAAACCAGATTAAAGGAACACATGAAAAACCTAAAATACAGAGAAATCAGCAGTTGCCATCATTTTTGGACATCAGGACATGAAATTACACTGAATATAAAATTGTTAAAACCAGCGTATAAACCCACAGAATTAGATGTCTGGGAGAAGATCTACATTATGAAGAAAAAGAGCCATATCATGAATTCTGATTTACCCCATACAGTAACCTTTAGAAATTCATAGATCCAGCAACAGATGCCTCCACAAGGGATATCCCCCCACCCCATTGTTGATGCCAACAAAGCAAGATTCAGTTGGAATTAAGGGTTGAAATGGGAACAAATGCTCCTGAAACCTGTCTTTTTACCAGTATAAGTGATGTTTGTGTTACAAAAACTGACTCAAATTCTTTTGTTTTTAATTTAATCACATCACTGTCACAAGCTTCTTTGCATATTGCAAGTTTTCAATAACAATCAAGTGTTTAAAAAGAAGGTTGTTGTATGCTTGCTTTGCACGATCTCACAAGAAACAAAAGAATGGCAAATAAGCTTTCCAAAGAAACATATTAAAATTCTGGTGAATTCAGACCATTAATAGGGAACACCTCATTAATGACTGAAGCTCCAAATAAGTTATGTGATACTAGTTGCATGTTCTAACAAGTTCTACAAGTTTTCTGCAATAAAGTTCCAACCTCCTATTGTGTTTTCAGTTCCTTAAAAACTCTTCAAAAATGAAAACTTCAAAGGCTGCTCACAGAGAAGGTGAATGTTTTATTTGCAATAGCAACACTTCAAATATATGACATTTGAATCAAAATTGTTAGAGCCATTATTGTTTTAAATCTGTAAAGAGGATAGTTTGGTATGGGTAGCTAATGCTGGTAGAAGGTTTGCAGTAAGTGCACAATATTTCAATTAATTCTTGAATAACATGCATCTCATTTTACTTCCAAAAGTAGCATTTTGAGTATCATATGTTATATTAAAGTAATTATTCTAGAAATATTTGTGTGAAGAAAGTGTATCTTATTGCACAATTTTATGCTTTACTGTAATAATTGCAAGAAACATTGGCAACAAATTTTATTTTTCTCAAAGTTGATTCTTGTTAAAAGTAATTTTGTTACCTCAAACAGGCAAAATACGAAGAAGCAATGCGACATGAAAATTTGCTACGAATAGTCACACCTGATTGGGTGGTGGATAGTGTCCGTAGCCGTTCCAGATGTGAAGAAGGCCTGTACCATCCTCGGCTTCTAATCCTACCCAAACCTAGACTCCCTACTCCACCGCCTGCTCCCATGTATCCAGGCTTGTCACGACTAGGTAAGTTACTGTATATGTATGCATGCTGAAGATGTCATATTATCATATTGAAATTCTTTTCATCTCGTTTATTTCTGTTTCATTTTCAATTTTGCATGGTACTATTCTTTTTTAGAAACTTCAATTATTTGTGCTTATTTGAAGCTTTCTTCTGTTTGGGAAATTAGCTAAGGTGTGTGCTCATTTATGTTAAAGTTTTCTCTTTATGCTGTATGACTGTACTTCAGGACTATTGCAGTTTTGCATATTCACAAGACATTTTCATATCATACTTCTGCATAATTTTTTCTTAATAGCTTTGCAGCAATTAGGTGAATTTCATTTGCTCTAAAATCATGTTAAGTTTCAGTAAGTTTTAATTTGCATATACAACAGACTGTAAAGATTTTATTTGATATTTTAAATTTTTTGTTTTTTCGTTATAATTTGTTTAGTTAGCATTACTACCAGCAAACTACTGATGAGCTCGTGCAGCCGATGGAGCAGATGACAGCAGATGTGTCCGTGGTAATGTTAATATAAACTGACTTATTGTGCAATATAATTAGAAAGTTGGGTTTTTGTTTAGCTACAGGAGAGACTAGCAAATCAGGGAGTGGCGACACCAGCCTCCTTTCAACATCTCAGATCTTGGGATTTGCAGACGACGTGTTGGATAACAATGAAATGGATGCAGTGGGAGGCCAGGGTGGTTTGGCACAATCAGGACTGCAGTCGGGAAGCAAGGCATCCTTACTGGAGCAGTTGAAGCAAAGAATGCCATGGAATCAGCCTCAGACATCAACAGCATCTGCACAACAGAAACAGACATTAACTGTGATACCAACACCGCAGCAGCAACAGCAGCAGCAACAACAGCAGCAACAACAGCAGCAACAGCAACAGGTGTGATTTTAATTGAGTGCTTGAATAGCCTTCCTGTTTGTAAAATTGAGGACATTGAGGATTCATTCTTCACATGGAGGTTCACTCCTAATTGAAATAGTTAACATTACAGTAAATAAAAATAGGTGCATATTTGGATATATAACTTAGTAATTCGGAGATATCTTTCATAGACTCAGAGCCAGCTCCAGGGGTTTTGACACTCAGTGTGATAATTACAAGTGGGCCCCTCCCTCATGCTTTCACATATAATGATTTTTTTCTGCAATAACAAGTCTTCCAATAGCCCACCTGGGTAATGTTGTAGTAGCGTGTCTGCCTCATATTCAACAGGTCGCAAGTTCGAATCTCGCTTAGGGTGAGTTACCTGGATAAGGTTTTTTTCAGGGGTTTTCCTTATCCTGAGAAGATGAATGTTGAGTAACTTTAAGCTCCATGGCGCCCAGATCATTTCACCAATTTCATTCATCATTCGATATGACTAACCAGGTTAAAGGGCGTTAAATTACCAAAAATCCAAGACCTTTTGTCACACAAAGTAAAGTTTATTTATGTGCAGGGGAATTATTTAATAAATGAATGAACAATCCGAGTGAAAGATAAAATGCACAGTCACACTAAAACATACAAAATGAAAACACTGTTGTACTAGTTAAAAATCCACAACACATTTGGGCTTGGGCTTGTCTCATTTATGAGTAACAGAAGTTAATAAGTTCCCCCTTGAATCATTGTAATGTTATATGACACATTAAGCGAATGAGCCACTCTACCATACTGTTAGTGTGAGCTTATCTATATAAACAGTGTGGAATGGGGCATTGTTATCCATAGCAAACACGGGATGTTGAGGAATCCTTCAAACCATCTTTAGAAATGGTTGTATTTAATGTTTTAAGGATCTTGAATAGAATCCTGCAGATGACTTCAATTCTGTCATCTGAGTGACAGTATGACTGGAATTTAACCTGTCAACCTTACTATTTCCATCAAATTCTTCTTTTTTACTTATCTTAAAAATAATGCCCTTAAGGTTACAATATCAGATCTTTTGAGTATTGTTTTTCTCTTGGACTCAAATCTGAGAATATGGAGGATATTGCTTAAAGAGCAGATATAGCTCTGCTTCTTTAAGTGAGGAAATAAGTTTGCCTGTTGTAGGATGCTTATTTCAGATGTAGTAGCCATAGATGTCTTCTTATTGGATTTAATTCAAAGTTGTCCAATTGCGTTTCTTTGGAGTTAAAAAGCAGTGGTTACTAACAAAACAGACTATCAATACAAGAAGCAACTCAGTGCACCAACAGTGACTTCGATATCAATAACTCGTGTGAGAGGTTCATGGATGTAAGCAAGTAACTAATGCAATACAATAGCTTGAACCACTGATGTTTAAAAAAGTGATGTTTATTTCAATTTAAGTTACTTTTAAAAATTAATGAGTCAAAATATTAATGAATTAGATTTTGTTCTGAGTTGGAATAGTAACAATAAAACATACTAAAACGTAATTTTACTTGGGCATGCTTAGATGCATGTGCATCTCATCTTAAGCATTTCCCAATGATTCACCATTTTCCTCTTTGGATTTTGGAGTGGCTGGCTTTGACATGACTGGTGCTCTTATGTACTTCCAAAGATTGCTGTGTGCTGGCAAACCAAGATCCAGTATGCTGTCTTGGTTCCACTGGTGTGCAGTGATAATGCAAATAGTCAAGGCAATGAATATTACATTTTTTTGAGTAAACAATAGTAAATTAAGGAACAAAATTACCATGTTAAAAAACACAATTCTTAATAGTATAAATCAAAATAGTAAATATTAAAAATAAAAATAACAACTGATAATTTTTATATTGAAACATTTTTATATTGAAAGAACAGTTGGAATACCATGTTTAATGATGTCACTTTAAGTAAATTGTAATAATAAATAACTAGTTTCTGAAATATCTTTGGCACTTTGAGAGGTCACCTCTGCAAGATCAAGGAATTGAAATTCCATCCTTCTCTCATGGGAGGCAAATTTAATAATTTTCTGTTCCTTTTTCTGAATGTTCTTAATAGGCAGGCTTCAATGGAAATAATTCCAAATTAGAAGGTTTCTCTCTTCTCCAGTATAATTCTGAGAGCAAATTTTAATTATCCTCAGCACTGAAAACAACCTTTCTACTGAAAATATACTTGGAGGAACTGTATACAGAATGTCACTAACATTTTAAACTGAGGAAAACTTTGTTTTACCATTGAATTATTGCTCAGTGGTTTTACAGTAGTTTATTTCTAAACCCTTCTTTACTGTACTCCACATTCAGCTCTTTTCCCAATCAAATAGTGTGAAACTTTCCATGTGCATATAAGAGACTCAGAAAGCTGTTTTTGCTTTCTCTACACGCACTATGTGCATAGTGTATAGAGAAGTTATTGCACTCCACCAAAAAATTTGATACCGAGATTTCACCGGAAATATATGTTTTAGGGTCTCCTGTATCCAAAAAAGTATTTTCAGAAAAAGGTCTGTGTGTGTGTGTGTGGGTGGGTGGGTGCGCGCACAGGACTTTGTCCATAGAAACAAAGGAACTTCAGTCGCAGATCAATCAGCTTTTGACTATCACTTTAACCTATGGAACCCTTTATTTCGCTTCTACTAACAAGGAAGCAAGTAATAAGACTATTTCTGCTAATTTTTGCTCCATTAGATGAAGTAAATAGAATAATTTGTTGTAGTGATATAGAGAAAGTCATGTGAATGGAACACATCAGATTTTTGGGGAACTAATCCATAGATTTCAGGAGAGAGACATTTAAAATTTAGGATAATCTTAAGACCTTATGTCCAAGTAGTTATCAGTGTTATCACACACTTGAGCATGGAGAAGTTTAAATTCAATATTTTTATTCTTCGAAGACTCTTCTATGAATTGCAGTTGAATTCTTGAAAAATCTGTTCAGTCATGTAATGTGCCTGTGATGGAGAATTTCTTGGATTTTCGGTTGACAGCACAACATAATGCTTCTTGAAGATGTACAACACATCAGTTAAAATGAATATTTGGTCAAATGTGTTAAGCGAAAAACAATTGAGATCTTCCGAACATAACAAAAAGCCATTAACTGATGCTGAAATATCTGAAGCTCTAAACATGTCACAAAATTTATTTATTTTCTTGCACACAGAGTTTTCCAAACTTGACAATCCATGGTGGTGGACAAAAGGAATTTCCACAGTTTCATGATTTATAGTTGATGAAATGATCAAAACTACAAGTTGTATAATTCTATTATACTGTATTTATCTGAATACAAGACCACTCCTATTTTTCAGAACTTAATTTAGGAATTTAACATATCATGTATATAAAAAGAAGCATGATAACATAATTTTTAAATGAAAATTCAAGTTTTGCCATATATTTTTAACAAATTGAAGGATCTTAAGCTGAGTAAGTCCCTTTTTTACTCTACATAGTGCATGGTTCATAGGTGCATGGTGCACTCCACCAAAAAAATTGTTACCGAGATTTCATTGGAAATGCATGCTGTGTAAAAAAAGCATTTTTAGAAGAAGGTGTGTATGCGTGCCTGTGAACATGATAACTCATAAACTAAAAGTTTGTACCATTGAAGTTCAGTATCTCTAAGGATGCAGCACTAAGATTTTGACGAAAATCCTCCCATCCCAAACTACTCTTTACATAGAACATTTTTCGAAAATTTTGATGACACTAATGATTTTGATTAAAATACTGTATGTTAAGGATTTCATAACAAATAAAATGTATATATTGACATTTCTGGGAATAGCCTCTGAAGAGTTCTTCATTCTGGATGAATTTTGCATAACTGGTTAACTGTAACAGACAAAAACCTGCTAGACAAAAACTGTAAATCTTGTTAAAACACACAATTTATGTCATATACTTTTTTTCATGGAATTGGCTATTTCTGAGATATTTCTTGTGAATGGTTAGTTTCAAAGTACTTAAACTTTTCTCATACAGGAATTTGTAAACTCCTGGCCACATGGCAACCAGCTTTTAAAAGATTTGACTAGTGCCTTAGCCGTGTGTTCCCTTATTTCGCTTCTACTTACAAGGAAGCAAGTAAAAAGACAAATTCTACTAATGTTTATCTCGATTAGCATGAATTAGAAGAATAAGCTTTTAATAATAATTTGTTACAGAAATGTAGAAAAAGTCGTGTGAATGGAACACAAGATATTTTTTTTTTTACTTAATTTGAATTTGTGCAGAAATTCATATGGTGGGTAGGAGAGAGGAGAATGGCAATGCATTACCAGTATGTGTAAGAAGGTGAGAGTAACAATTGCATGGCAACTAAATCAATGATAATAGATAAGCTTTTTAGTTAGACAACCTAATATAATACATGGTTGTAAAAATAACTTAAATCAATAATAGAAATTCGCATATTGAGCGGGAGAGAGACAAAGCGGGCAGTACGAAAATGTATAACTGGTGTAACAGATCTGGACATGTGAAAAGCTTAATGAGAGCTAGGAAGCGAGTCATATATGTTGTTACCAGATAAGCAGCTGAATGTTTTGCCCGCTGTGACTGTGAGTAAACAAAGTAATCATATCACAAACTCCAAGTAAGCTAGGCTCAGCAGCTGGATTGGTGGCTAGGGTTAGGACTCCAGAAGTGTTGTGCCTGTTTTATATATATGGTATGTGTGCTATTGTAGAATGTGGTGGTGATGGTGGCGGTGGCGGCAGCTGCAGCATAGTTGTAATGAAAATGATGGATATGATTTTCTATTTAAACAACACATTATTATAACACATTCTTAAAATTCTGATGTGTTTCATTCACATGACTTTCTCTACATCTCTGCAACAAATTATTGTTAAAAAGTTTATGCTTATATTTTCTTCATGCTAATCAAGAAAAAATTAGCAGAAATAGTCTTATTACTTGCTACCTTGTAAGTAGAAGCGAAATAATGGAGTACAATAGGTTAAAGTGATAGTCAAAAGCTGGTTGTTTGTATACACAGGAGTTGACAAATTCCTGTATGAGAAAAAGTATAAGTTTTTTAAAGCTGAAACAATAACAAGGAATATCTTAAAAATGATCAACTCCACGTAAAAAATTTATATTACATAAATTGTGTGTTTTATCATGATCATTTTTTGTATAGTAAGTTTTTGTCTATCTCTTACAATTTACCAGTTATACAAAATTCACTAAAAATCATCCAGAATAAAGAGGTCTTTAGAGGCTATTCCCAGAAAATTCAAGATATACATTTTATTTGACATGTAAATATCTTGAATAAAAGAGATTTAAATCAAAATTTTTAGAGCCATTTTTGAGAAAATAAAATTTTCGAAATTTTTTCTATGTAAAGGGTAGTTTGGGGTTGTATTCTTGGAAGATACCAAACTTAAATACCAGGTTTGGGATTAACAATCCTTTTGTTTTTAAGCTATGCTATGCTATGCTGTCCCCCCCCCCCCCTCACACACACATGCACGCGTGCTCACACGCACCCACCCACCCACCCACCCACCCACACACATGCATGCACTCTTTTTTATATTTAGGGGGACCCAAAACATGCATTTCCGGTGAAATCTCGGTATCAAATTTTTGAATGGAATGCAATACCTTCTACACTATGTACATAGTACGTGTAGAGAAAGTACAAATTTTATGTAATTTTAATTTGTGCAGAAATTCACATTGTCAGTGCGAGAGAGACTGAAAAAAACATAATGGAATTGTACCAGTATTTCTGTGCATGTTGGTGATGGTGGCAGTTCAGTTGTAACAACAATTATGGACGTGATTTTGTATTAAGAAAATATGCTTATATAATCTATCATAAAACATTTTACCTTATTTGAATTGGTGTGTAAATTCGAGTTTTGAGTAGGAAAGAGACAGAGAAGGGAGTATGTATGTACAGAATGTGTGCAATGATAGAAGTTATGGCAGCGTAGGCAGCCGTAATAATGATTATGGATACAATTTTCCTTTAAGACAACATACTTAATATAATATATCATAAAACATTTTACCCAATTTGAGTTTGCATGTATTGCTTACCATTGACTCCTAAATACAATATTATGTGCAACTACCCATGTGAAAGGAAGGCTTCTAATTTTATTTTAGTCTCACAGAGAAATGTTTCTTTTCCAATAGGCTCTTAACTAATTTTTTTGTGTGAAATAAAAAACACAATCTGCCATATCATCACAACCTTGGCATTGATCTTCACCATTTCCCCCATGCTTCGCCAATGCCATACTTAGTACATTTGAAATGTATTTCTGCCTGCATAGTATTTGGAAAACATTTATCGTGAATGCAAGACTCATAGTTCTGAACAATATTTTAGAAAATAAATATTGTCTTGTATTTGGATAAATATTGTAAATTCCTTTAAACATAGTAGAGGTTTGTAAATGCTGCTATAAAAGAGGAACTTCAACAGTTCCGCATAACTATCTAATAAATAGAATTTGCTGCTTCATCATGCTCTTGAAAGACCAATTCTTGTTTTTCCGAAAACTTACTGCACTAATAAGCCTTTCAAGGATAACCTTGTTCTGTTTTTTTCATTGTGTTTTGTTTTTAAGCTGATTATCAAGTGCAATTTCTATTCTGTTTTCTCTAAAACCAGATATAGCTTTGGATCTGAGATGTTTGACAATTGACCTCTGAATTTCTCAAATGCATGTACCTACGAGGGCTGTTCAATAAAGAATGATCATAATTTTATTACGGTCATAATTTCTCACACTAAAATTCAATCTTATTATATTCTGTTAGCTTAATGTGAAACAAACACGCTGTAAGCCCACTTGGGTAGTGTGGTGGTAGTGTGTCTGCCTCACATTCAAAAGGTCATGAGTTTAAATCTCAATTAGGGTGAGTTACCCGGATAAGGTTTTTATTGGGGTTTTCCCTTATGAGTAGACGACTGTCGCATAACTTTGAGCTCCATGGACCCCGAGATCATTTGAGAAGCATTTCACTAATTTCATTCAACATCCGATATCACCAACCAGATTAAAGGATGTTAAACTAAAAAAAAAAAAAAAAAAACACACACACACACGCTGTAGTGGTTTGCTTGTTGGTATGCCTGGTTCCTGCCTGTGAGAAGCAGGCAAGTTCAGTATTGCCTACTACTACAATGGAGGTAACATGCGAGGAACAATATGTGGCTTTGAAATTCTGCTTCAGCTGAGCCTATGTAATGTTACAGGAGGCCTATGGAGAGTCAGCTCGAAAGTGGTTTAAAATGTTTAAAGAGGGGGAGACAATCAATTTCAAAGGAAGGTGCACCCGGTGCTCCATTTACTGCTCTTATGGAGGAAAACATCTACACTGCTGCTGCCATTGTGAGAACGAATTACCTTAAGATCACTTTCTGAAATACTAAACATTTCATTGGTTGGTGACAGAAACATTACACATGAGACGTGTTTGTGCGCGATGGGTTCCAAGACTGTTGATTCCCGAACAAAAGGACATTTGTGTGCAGGTCTACATGCAGTTAAAGTTGATGTTAGAGGAAGATCCAGAGTTTCTTTCAAACGTAATCACTGCTGATGAAACTTGGCTACTTCATTTTGATCCTGAGAGCAAACAGTAAAGCTCAGTGTGGAAATCTCCTTCATCACCAACCCCCAAAAAAGCAAAAATGGGAAATGTTATGGTCATCTTATTCTTTGATATTCGTGGAATGCTTTATCAGCATGTTGTACCTGCACACTCATCAGTAACTAGACAATACTATAGGGATGTCCTGAAAGCATTGCAAGTCCATATCAGGTGCAAAAGACCTCATTTCCATGAAGCAGGCCGGATGCTGCACCACGATAATGCGCGGCCGCATATTGCCAATATTGTTGCTGAATATTAACGTGAAGTGCATCCCTCACCCTTCCTATAGTCCAGATTTAGCTCCATATGACTTTTTTCTATTCCCTAACTGGAAATGCTTTCGTGGGAGGCATTATCATCATCAGAAGCAGTGGCGAAGGCTGCAGAGGCGATTTTGAAGGACCTCTCTGGCAGAAATGCTGGGACAAGTGCATTCATGGGAGACTCATTTTAGTTATGAGGATGTTGTCAAAAAAAAAAATTATGATCATTCTTTATTGAACAACCCCGTACATTGATACACTGCATTACTCTTACTATTGCTGTTAACTCTTCTCTGAAGCTGGTTTTGATGGTGTGTGGGCAAATCTCTCTTGTTGCTCAGTTGATGCTGTAGGGAAATTGTTTCAGCTGGCACAATCACTGTTGTTTGGAAGAAGCTTGACAATTTATCATAAATATTATTAAAGAACTCTGTGATTATAATAGCATATATTATTAAATCTGAATATAGTCTGTCTCTGTGATGCTCGGCCATGAAATACGCTAGCCCTCAAACAAAATTTCTTAATTCTCACACTTATTGCTTCTCCTGAAGGAACCCTACTACTTCTCCCAAATATTTAATTCTGCTGTGTATCTGGTAGATTATACTTCAATTTATTTCATGGTTTGATGACCAGAAGAGGTGGGAAATGATGGATTTCTCCTTCTGTTTGTGTTTAAGTGCCCTGATATGTTCTTTCAGTTTTGTTTCCCAATTTCGCTTTTTTTCTATGTAGAGTTTGCTGCAGTATGACATTTTATTTTGGTGTTCTGGGAGGATTTTCTTTAGGTTGAAGTTATTTTGAGGAACTACTGTTATATTGAATTTAAAGATTTTTTGGAATGAGTGATCCAGACAATGAAATGAAATTTTCTTGATTTTTTTTTTTTTTCATTTGGCTTAGTTTCGTGATGTCTGATATGCTTTTTTGTTTGAATTTTATTTTTTTTAGTATAAATTAGTTGCAAACTGAAGCCATTGTTTACTGCTGCAAACGTGTGATCATATTCAATGTTACGTTATTCTTTTAATGGTGTGAAAATTAATTTGTGAGTTGGAAATGAAATGAAATTATTTTAAGCATTGACTACCTGATGAGAACTTACTGCTTGGGGAGATGTCTTCATTTTACAAAGTCCCAAAAGTTTAATAAATTTTGAAATCTCGCCAGTCAATAATATTATAAAAGTATATAGCCAGATGGCAACAGTTAGAATATACTGAAGAAAGAGGAAGAATTGACAACTACTGTCAGTCCCCACCATGCTGAGGATGGAGATGTCTCTGAAAATGTAAAAGATTTACTTGACGTAACTGAAGTTTAAGTGTGAACATTAATTTTAAAAGTAAATTAAGTTAAACTGAACAAAACTTCATAGTTAATGGTGCTTCTCTTATTAAGTGATGTTTATTATTTATCACCTGATCCAAACAGAATGTTTTGATTATCAGGATCACATCCAAATTTCCCTGGAACTCCATTTGTCACGAGTTACATAACAGAAATGTCTAAAAATTTGCTAGATTTTAAGGATGATTTATTATTCCATAATATTTAGACATATTATCTTGTTTTGTTTTTAAGATTTTGCTGCCCAGTTTTTTTTAACATTAAAAACCTAATAGCAGGTTCAGCATTTTCAAGACATCTTCAGTATCTCCGTGAGATGATAGCAAATATGCTGCCCCTAAAACTTCCTGTTCTGTGGCATGTTTCGATCCCTCGAACCAGGCCTTCATAGGGTGCTTCCAGCAATGAGACTTTTCTAAACACGGGATTTCAAATTGCTCATTTAATCAATAAAATGAAATGTGAATCCTTGAGATATGTTACAGCTTTTTTTCATTTTGTATTAAATATTTATCATAAACTGCTAGAAAAAAGTGAATAAAATAACACTTTTTTTTTTAATTTTAAGTTAAGTACATGTTAGTCATACATCATATTTGTTATTGTTGTAAATCCATTTCTGATACACTCATCTTTTTGCTCTAAGTAACTTGATTCATACAAAAATATAGTTAGGAATAAAAAAAATAGTAGCAGCTCATTTTTGGCAAGAAAATCATGAAATTGATCTGAAACCAGTACTTCTGATAAACATTTTGAATGGCAAACAACTAACATTGTTATTCACTGTGGAAAAAAAAAATTGTCTTCACTTTTGATTTACTGCTAAGTGATCATCTCAGCAGGATGATCTTTGAGAAGTTATCAGAGAACGACAACAGCACACCAACCTCCAGTAATAGGACACCATGCTCTAGCAGTTCACAAGTGGTTGATAAGCAATTGAACTTTCTAGCCATGTCCCATTTGTATAAAAATAAATGATGTAGTGTCAGTTAACTCGCAATGGTGCTATTAAATATTTTAGTTCTTAATTTTGTATTAGTTCAAGAAAGTGAAAACATTGAACATTTACTGAACATCAAATGTGTGACTGTTTATATATTTAAAATGTGAATAAATAACATAAGAATATGTTTTTGCTCCTCATGATAGAAATTATAACTTATTTCAGCAGGCATTGCAACAGCAGTTGCAACAGCAAAAAGAACAGCAGCTTCAGCAACAGTTACAGCAATTCCAGTCTGTACAGCAACAACAGCAGCAGCAGAGATTGGCAACATCATCTACCATTACAATCCAGCAGCAAATGCAGCAGCAAACTCTGTCAGCAATGCAGGTATCTGCTGCTGGTGGTCAGATGATTCAGTCTCCACAGCAAGTTCTAACTTCTTCACCAGGAGGCAATGTTGTAATGGCAGGTGTGTTTAGTTTGGAGCCCAAGCCTGAGTATAGCTTGGGCCATCGAAATGTTCATGAGACCCATGCCCGAGCATAGCTCGGCAGGTATTTCTAATACTTTTAATTCAATTCCACGACCTTAACTCAGTCTTAGGCTAAATGGCAAAGAACATACATCAGTTATCGTTTAGTTGTCTGATTTGTGCTGCCATCTGTCCTTGCTGTAGTCATCTATTAGGAATTTTAGGAGATTTAGTAATATTGGCTGCTCTTGGATAGTGGCGCCATTTTCTTTGAAGGTGGTGATCTGTTTGTTACGTTTGTGGTCTTAGATGTTAAAATGCTGCATTTTCCTCAATTTATGTGAACTGAAGCTGAAATTCAGGATACAAATGAAGCTGTGGAAAATTCTGATTCCAAGGGAGAGTTTTTCGAACTTTGAATAAATGGAGTGTAAGCAGCTTTACACAGTTTTTTTTCAAACTCTCATTTGATACTTGTTGTAAATTTAAAATAAAATATTAATACGGAAGTTATGACTATTTTCTTACTTGTTGAGAAATCCTTGAATGCCATACTTTTAGATTGTTCCAATACTGTTCGGCAGATTTAATTGATGTACTGTAAATAACAACTCAAAGTAGGCATAAAAACCTTGAGTTTCTTGGCATGTCAACTACCAAAATGCCCGGGCTTCAAAGGGAGAATCCTTTATGTTATAGCATAGAGTAAATGAGAGTGAGAGAAAAGCTCATGCTGAATAATTATGCAAATTTCCCTAATTTGTGTGACCTATATTGAAGGAAATTCTATGTAATCAGTGCACAGTGTGTGTAGAGGAAATATTCAGTTTATTGAATAAATTCAAATAAATAATGATATATAGGATACTTAAAGACATTGTAATAAAATATATATATATGTATATTTCTTCAAATTCTATTAAATGAATATTGTAATGCCATAACACAATTTTATCTCTCATTCCTACGATGCTCGCTTGACTGCTTTGGCTTTTTCTAATTCAACTGTGTGCTCCAAAGCCAATGTCAAAATTGAACTGGGTGAACCTGCCAGACTCGCTTATATACCACTTAATGCTGTACAAGAAATTTCCAGAAGTGAAGGTTATTATGCATGCATAAATTACACACAGGTGTGACCTGTTACACCCAGGAGTAACAATGCAGGACTTTGCTGTCCAATAAAGATGTCTTTATTAATGTTGCTGACCTCATACTCATAGAATCAGTAATTGCACAAAAATATATTGTGAAACCCATGTTTTGTTATCTTTTGTAGGGAACGGTCAGTTGCACCTAAACTTGCTTGTTAAAAGTTACATGCTTCTTTCATGAATAAAGGTCAAATTTACGAAAAATGCTCTAATGAAAAATACTTGAAACCAATAAATATTACCTATAAATATTTTTTAAATCTATCATGCTACAATGTTAAATTTTTATTTATTTTCTGGGTTTCATGTTTGGTTATAAAGTTGTAAAGTGGTGGCATTAACAATATCTGCAAAAGTTTACTTGCTAATTTTATCAGTAAATGACATAGATATGCAGTAACTTAGTCTAAAACCACTTAAAGTGAAAACTTTTGTAAATAAAGAGTGAAGTATGCAATATAATTGCCATTAAATCAGGATTTTTTAAGCATAATCTTTTTTTGGTGTTTTGTTTTCATTTATTTAGCTGCCTATAATAACTATAGTTTGTACTGTAGTTTTAATAAATTAATTTTACCACTAAAGCAGAAACTAAGTTTCTGAGTTTGACAACTAAGTAATTGTGTGTATCATTTTCATTTGGCATACTGATTTTAAAGTGTTTAAATGCATTGTTTTTCTTTCTTTTCTTCTTGCATGGCTGTTTAAAGAACAGTGGAAATACATGCATTGAAAACTATTATGAATATTCATAGAAATACTCTCTTGGGCAACGCTGCATTCAGAAATGCTTTCTGAAGATAGCTAAAGTTTTTTTATTTTTGATGCTTAAAGACATACTGTAGATGGTTCTATAACTCTCCATGATAATAATTAATTTATTTTAGCACATAACAGCTCCATTTTAGGCAGAGTAGGTCAATAAGGTGCAATTGAACTGGAATATCATTGGTTAATTGAATAACATATTCAAGATCTTTTACTTTGCCAAGTGTATCTTTAAACACACCAGAAAATTCAGTAACCAATTCATTAATAATGTGCTCAAAAGTCTTTGGCAAATGTTAAAGTTACAAAACTGGAAGCGAAACATGTTAGCTGACAAGTGGAAGGGATACATAAAATACAATCCAATGAAAATGGAATAGTGATATGCACAAAAAATTGAAATGAAATGGTAAATTTTTCAAAATTCAAAGCTAATTGAAATTGAGTAAAATTAGAAAAGATAATCCCAGGATCAGTGTAACAGGAAAAGTTTTCACAACATGGAAAAAACATCCCATGAAAAATCCTGTACCCTATGTAAAGCCGAACAGTACCTAAAACGTAATGTGGATTTAAGTATTGATTTGAGTCAATTGTAACACATTTCCATCACTTACATTGTTTTATCATTAAGGATATGTTTCAGAAGTACCATTGCTTATCAACTTTTTGACTGCGAGTGTCATGATTATCTATTGTTATAATAGATACCTTTGGTGGTAGATTTAGAACTTCTGGACAAGAATGTCTCCAGGTGGGGTTTCAAAATTCATCAATTGCTTTTTGTCCTTTCAGATGTGTATATTCTCCCAGGTTTCCAACTCTCATCTTTTTCTTGTGTTTTTTAATAAAACTAGGGTCTTCTCCATGTTGGAAGTTTTAACCAAAAATGCTATGCCACTGCAGATTTATTTTCCTGTTTTAATCTCAAGTTCCTAAGATGTTCTTTGTTGCCAAATTTTTGTTTTTTCCCTCGTAAAATTTTTCACAGGCTGAACAGTTTATTTGGTATACTACTACTTTATTTTCTGTTGGAATTTCATCTTTGACTTTTGAATTTAAGAGATTTTAAATTGACAAATGATATATGGATGCTAGGATAATATTTGGATATCTGAAGATTTTTTTAGAACTTACATGCCAAAGGTTGGTGTCTGAACTTCCTAAATGTGATTTTTTTTTTTGCCTTTGTTTTTAGTGAGGGTACTGGTGTCTTAGTTTTTTTTGTTTTGGCTTTGTTTATTTTTTTGTGGACTAGTTGTTTGTTAAATCTGTTTGCTTTGGTTGTTCCTCATTATTTCAAGTAATAATGCTTTGTTGTGGTTAAAGAATAACACTAAATCCTCAGCCTGGAGTCCTCCTCCTTCATCCTGTGCATCATATGCCTTTATTCTTTTGCTGGCATTTTCTATACTTTTTTTTGCACAAGCGCATGAATTCTGTTTTCACCTTCATTTAGTTAACATAATCTTCGCAGATCAGAGTTCCTCTCCTGGTTTGCTGCTGAACTTATGGTCACAGGGTAGGTGCAGTTCCCTTCCAAGGAGAAAGTAGGCCAGCGCCTGTCCAGTCATTTTGTACACTGAAGTTCGGTAGGACATTAGGAAGATGTTCATCCCAGTCGTGTTGATTCTCCACTGTGGAAAGGTTTTTCTAATGTTTCCATTCATTCCTCCAAATAGGGGTGTAGTGGTGTCATTCAAATTTTCCGTATTGCTATGAGTTGGCAAATTCATTAAAAAAACTGTTGGTTCTGAGTTCTTAACCTGGTCAGAATGCAGTTCAAAGGAGGACCAAAATATGAGAAGAGTTCCTCTACTAGGATGTTGGCAGCAGTAATGGTTTCTTTATTTGGAAATGCGTAGGCTTCAACTCACTTGGAGAAATAGACAGAGATTACCAAATTGTCAGAATCGGTCATAGGGAAAGGTCCTGCAATGTCAAATGGGCTTCCCATGCTGTATTGGTGCATGGGTACTCTCTTCATTCCTCTTGGCATGTTTCCGCTAACACAGATCTGACAATTTTAATCTGAATTTGAACATCATCCTTGCAGTTTTCCTAATAGAATCTCTCTTTAATCTGAGCTAGAGTTCAGTTCACTTAAAGGTGAATATTTAATTGATATAATTAATGAATTTTTTTAATAGTGTTAATGTTTTACTACATATGGCACCACAGGTGATGATACATGAAATGAAGATTGAGCACTGGTGGAATCCGATGTTAGGGGAAACTGGAGAACCTAGAGAAAACCCATCCCCATGCTGTTTGTCTGTCACAAATCCCACTTGTGGTTGTTTGGGATCAAACCTGGGCCACCTTGGTGAGAGACGAGTGGTCTAACCACTCGGTCACAGTGTGACCAAGATGGTCTATGAAACTCCTGTTATGCCATATGCAGAACTTAAAAAATCGTCATTTGAGGGATAACAATTTGTATCCTTATGGATTTTCCATTTACTTCCTTAATAATATGCTTCAGCACACCCATTATGTAGCCAAAGAGAATTTCAATGGGCCCAGTACTATTTGACTTTAGGATGAATGGGCTACTTCTTACCAGCAGTGCTGATGTTCAGTTTCTTTTTAATGAGTCATCTTTCCAAGATCTGGGTCTTCATGTTGGTCTTTGTGAAATCTTATAGGCTGCCATGTGTCGTCAATCTTCTTGCTTCGCCTGCTTTTTCTTCTTGTCGACTGCAATGACTGCAGTCCACCAATACGAGCATCTGCATTCTTATGGTTGAGCCCCACTTGATCGATTTCAATCATATTCCTGCAAGCATTCAATTCATTGGGCATCTATCATTCTGGGTTTTTAAATTGCATCATCCATTTCAAAGCCTCTGATCAGTTTGAAGTAAGAATTGTCGCCCACATAAGTACTTGTAGAAATGATTCAGTGCTTTCACCATACATCTCATCTAGTTGGCCTTAGATAAAACCTTGCTAAAGTAAGCTTATCACTTTCATGTGACCACCTTGTGTCTGAGATAAGTCTCGACCTATTCCTACACTGCTTGCTTCAGTGTCTTAACACAAATGTGCTGGTTGTATGAGGGTAGCTGAGGATTGACTCTGTAACCAACAAAGTCTAAAAGCTAATTGGCAATAATTGTTCCATGAGTATTTTTGCCCTTCCTCAATAAGCCTTATCAGAGGTTTGGTTATTTTGGCGAATCCGGTACAAAGCATCGGTAGCAGGAGTATAATCCCAAGAAGCTACAAAGTTTGTGTGCCTTTAGGAGCAGGACATTCATTTACTGTGCATATCTTCCCTAGATCTATGGCTACACTATCAATGGAAATGATACATCTGAAATGCTGGACATCTTTGCAGAAGTATTGGCATTTCTTCGGGTGCAACTTAAGATTTGTGCCATGCAGCCGCTTAAGGACTTCCTCCAGGTTCGATAGGCGTTCATCAAATGCATTTCCTATAACTATTAAGTCATCCATATAAATGAGGCAGTTTTTCCATGAGAGCAGTGTTTTCAATTGGGACGGAAATTTGATGTTTTACTGTTATGTTTTTTGGATTGTGTATCATTCTGGATACACTAAAGAGACATGTACAAATCTTGAGGTGCCATTGTAGAACATATACGGAAATCCAATGACTGTATAAGAAACTGTGCTTGACCAGAAGCATAAAAAATAAAGTGTACAAATTTTGTGCTAAATGTTTGACTCATAAACACTTAAATAGTAAATTGAATTATTTATAGATAAATCAATTAATGCAAACTAGATTTTGAATTAAGTGCAAAGAATTTGCTGAAGAAGCATGCTTTAAAGCCAAATTAACTCCAGCATTTTCTGAAAACAACAAATATTCATCTAAGAGGCTCCTGAAGACATACTCATTGGTAATATGTTTTGACATAACCAAATCTGAATTTATCAACATAATAAACTACTGTAACTTTCAAATTATGCAAAGGTGCTGTAAAAGAATCCTAGTTTGTTCTGCCACAAAATCAGAAAATTCATTAAATTGAAGAAAAGGAATCCTGAACTAAGTCAGTTTATTTGGAATTGGTCAAATAATTCACACTTGAATGCATTCCACTTTGCTCTTGCAACAAGAAAAATAGGGAAGCAATTGTATGTGATAAATCTAAATTATGAAGTCAAACATAAAGGGCTAATTTTTCTTTGTGTGAGAGTTCAAGCTTTTGAAGGCCATAACAGAACAACATACCGATGTGTAGTGGCACATAAGAGCACAAACACAGCTGTATGAAGGCAATAGCAAAATGTCAAATAGGAGCATTTGGTAAAACAGAAAATTAAACACAAATTGTAAGTTCATAATGCTCTAATTAAATTGAATTAATTAAAGTGGTACTGTTCACACATACTTCACTTACTTTTATTGAGCAGGACAATTGTTTTGCGGACCATAACAGCTGAGAATGCGGGCAACGGTCCGCAAAACAATTGTCCTGCTCAATAAAAGTAAGTGAAGTGTGTGTTAACAGTACCACTTTAATTAATTCAATTTGATTATGCCTTCACTGTAAGCAGCTTCAAAATTATAAATTTATCATAATGGTCTACTGTTATTTTTTGTTCTGAATGCTCAATAAATTAATTTTACTATCACTAATGTGTAAACTAATTTTCTGAGGGCTACACTATGATTGTAATATAGTCAGTGTGGAAAATTATACTTATAGACCTATAAAGGAAGGAATTCAGGTTGAGAACTAATAAAGTAGATAGTAGTAAAAGCTGGTTGCCATGTGATTGATATCAGTTTCTTTGCATGGCCAGGAGTTGACAATTTCCCATATGAGATAAGTTGAAGTATCTTAAAACTGAAACCAATAACAAGGAATATCCCAGAAATGGTCAAGTTCACAAAAAAAAAAATCTGATGTGTACCATTCACATGACTTTCTCCATATCCCTGCAGCAAATAATTCTTAAAAATCTTATACTTCTATATTCTTTATGCTAATCAGAAAAAATTAACAGAATTATTACTCGCTTCCTTGTAAGTTGAAGCGAAATAAGGGACAACCGTAGGTTAAAGTGATAGTCAAAAGCTGGTTGCTATGTCAATGAAGTTTCTTTGTTTATATGGATAGGAGTTGACAAGTTCCTGTATGAGAAAAGTATAAATTTTTCATAGCAGAAACCAAAAATAAGGAATGTCACAAAAACGACGAACTCACGAAAAAAATGTATATAACATAAATTGTGTGTTTTAATGTGCTCTACATTTTTTGTGTAGTAAGTTTTTGTCTATCTCTTACGGTTTAGCAGTTATTCAAAATTTAGTAAAATTCATCCAGAATAAACTACTCTTCAGAGGCTATTCCCAGAAAATTCAAGATATACATTTTATTTGTCAGGTAAATATGTTTAATATCCAAAATTTTAATCAAAATCGTAGAGCCATTTTTGAGAAAATCAAAATTTTCGAAAAAAGTTCCATACAAAGGGTAGTTGGGGGTGGGGGAATTTTTCTCAAAATCTTCGTGTCGCATCCCTGGAAGATATCAAACTTAACTACCAAGTTTGGTATTTTACTGACTTTTCGTTTTTGAGTTAGCGTGTTCACAGACACATGGACACACACACACACACACACACACACACACACACACACACACACGGACCTTTTTGTGAAAATGCTTTTTTTTTGATATTGGGGACCCTAAAACATATATTTCCGGTGAAATCTTGGTATCAAATTTTTGGGTGGAGTGCAATACTTTCTCTATACACTATGTACATAGTGCATATGGAGAAAGTAAAAAAGTATATGACAAACTGTGTTTTAAGGAGATCTACATTTTTTGCGTACTAAATTTTTGTCTATCTCTTACGGTTTACAAGATTCATCCAGAATGCAGAAGTCTTCGGAGTATATTCCCAGATAATTAAAGATATACATTTTGTCTTGTAAATATCTTTAAAATAGAGTATTTTAATCAAAATCGTTAGAGCCATTTTTGAGAAAATCAAAATGTTTCACATTTTTTCAATGTATAGGGTAGTTTGGGATGATGCATCTTTAGAAGATACTAAACTTAAATACAAAGTTTGGTATATATGGACCTTTTCTAAAAATGCTTCTTTTGGACTCAGGGGACCCTAAAATGTGTATTTCCAGTGAAATCTTGGTATCAAATTTTTAGATGGAATGTAATACCTTCTCTACCTGTTGTGTACATTGTATTTACTTGTTAGAGAAGGTAAAAATGTAAATTTTCATTTATGTATTACTATGCTTAGCTATTAGAATACCATTACCAATAGTGTATGTTAAAAATTGCTTTGGAAGATATTATTACTTTCTCTAGCCCTGTATGTACAATGTACATAGGGATAGAGAAGTATTGTATTCCACCCAAAAATTTGATGTCGAGATTTCACCAGAAATACATGTTTTAGGACCCTCTGAATCCATAAAAAGCATTTTCAGAAACAGGTCCGTGTGTGTGTGTGCATGCATGCAGGCATGGGCATGGGCATGTGTGCGTCATGTGTGCGTCTGTTTTTCTTAAAAATGGCTCTAATGATTTTGATTAAAATACCACATATTAAAGCCATGTCTATCACAAATAAAATGTATATCTTGAAGTTTCTGGGAATAGCTTCTAAAGACCTGTTTATTCTGGATGAATTTTGCTTAATTAAGTATAACTAGGAAACCTTAAGAGATAGACAGAAACTTACTTTACAAAAAATGTAGATCTTGTTAAAATACACAAGTTATATCATATACATTTTTGTTGTGGAGCTTACCGTTTTCGAGGTATTCCTTGTTATTAGTTTCAGTTGTAAAGTACCTATACTTTTCTCAGACGGAAGTGTCCGTTTTTCTTTTGTTCTACACCTGGCCAAGCAAAGAAGCGATTTGCAATGACAATCGCATAACGACAGCTTTTAAAACATTTGACTATCACTTTGGCTTAGTGCATTCCCTTAGTTCCATTCTACTTTTAAGGAACTAAGTAATAAAATTCTGCTAATGTTTATCTCGATTAGCATGGTGTCGAAAGAAGAATTATCTTTCGTAAGAAGTTTGTAGATCAGCTAGAGAAAGTCATGTGAGTGTAACACATCAGATTTTTTTATTGCAAAATAGGGGCTTAGTTCTGTGTTGCAACTGTTCTTTGTATTGCTTCAGTTATGTTTAATCTTTGCTTTCTTATGATGGAAACAGGTCAAAATACATTGATTCAACAGCAGCAGCAACAGCAAAGAACAATGCAAGTGGTGCAGCAACAGAGGACAATGCAAATTGTTCAGCCGGATGGTAGTCAGACTCAGGTGCAAGTGATGCACCAGCAGCGTGTCATCCAGCATCCTCAGCAACAGATTCAAGTTCAGCAAGGTCCTCCATGGAGACAGGCAATGGTCAGTATATTTTAATTTCAATATGAATAATAAAATGCAGTAGAACATCAATAAATCAAAATCAGTTTTAGGTATAGTTTGTAGGTTATTTCAGTTGTTTGATTTGAAATACAGATAATTTGTAATTCAAAGAAGAATATTGTTCCTAACGCTGAAATTCACACTTTTAAACAAAAATTGTCTTTAATTCATTAAAAATTCTGATGTGT
The DNA here is from genome assembly GCA_030762935.1 of Hymenopus coronatus. NCBI lineage: Eukaryota > Metazoa > Arthropoda > Insecta > Mantodea > Hymenopodidae > Hymenopus > Hymenopus coronatus. The sequence goes on along the minus strand of CM060888.1, from coordinate 126,595,961 downwards.
TCCATTCACATGACTTTTTCTACCTGTCCTGAAGATAAACTGTTCTTACAAAAGATTATTCTTTTATATGCATCATACTAATCTAGACAAAGATTGGTAGAAATTGTCTTATTACTTGATTCCTGTAAGTATAAGAGAAAAAGGAATGCTCGGCTAGAGCGATAGTCAAATCTTTTAAAAGCTGGTCAGTATGTGAACAATTGAAGTTTGGTTCGCTTTGCATGCACAGGAGTAAGAAGAAAAAGAGATGAAACGAAAATGACTTTCCATTTGAGGAAGATTTGAAATTTAATTTGAAACAATAAAGGCAAATCTTGGAAGAAATTAATTCCTCAAAAAAATGTATATGACAAAATTGTGTGTTACTGTTAGAACCAGTTGAAAAATTCAATGACACAGCTGGGATTTAAACACAGTTGTCCCGCTCTCCAAGCGGTGGCTCTTGCCATTGAGATACTGTGACAGGAAGGTGTGACATTCAATCCTTCAACTGATTTATGGTTTTTACTGTCAACCAATCGGTATGTGTCACTTCAGTCCTTAACTTACAGGTCCTAAGTACTTAGTATCTGGATGAAATTCACATGATAATGCCAATTATATGGCAGTTTTATTATTATATTATGTTATGTTAATGCCCTAAGAATAGCGTTTCACTGTTAAAGCCAACTGAAAAATTCAATGCCAGAACTGGTATGCCATTGAAAATATATTTACCTGACTAATAAAATGTATATCTTGAATTTTCTGGCAATAAACTCCTCTTCATTCTGAATGGCTTTTGCATTGCTGGTAAACTGTAAGAAATGCAGGAAAAATTACTGCACAAAAAATGTGAATCTTGTCAAAACACATACTTTAAGTCATTTACATTTTTGTTGAGGAGCTAACCATTTTCGAGATATTCCTTATTAATGATTTCAATTTTAAAATGCTTACTACTTTTCTCAAACAGGAAGTCGTCCATGTTCACTAATTTTGAAGATTTAGAGGCTAGTAATTGTGATGTGTAGTCGTATAATAAGTGAGTTGGAAATACATCACTGAAAAGAACTTACTTGAACACGCTTAGAGAATGGGGTGTTGTTCCCATTCTCAACAATTTTTGCACTGCTAGTGTAGTTTCCTATTCAGGGGAAGCTGTATATTACTGGTGCTCTTTGGTGCCGGGGTGGTGAATCTCTCGAGGATGGTTGGCGGCAGTATTTCAAAGTTAATTACTTGGTCTTTGTGTTTTTGTATAAGTATTTTTGCCCAGGTTTCTAATTCGTAGCTGCTTTTTGTTGGTTTCAAAAGTTTTATGCTGGGTTAGATGTTCTAATTAGAGGTCCAGAAATGATGTGCTACCACTGATTTACTTTTGGTATAAACATCTCATATGTTTTTTAGAAATTAACATTGAGTGAAACATAACACTTTTAAAACTTCACTTGTTTTTACTTAGTAGTACATATGTTTCACAGAACTTGTCTGCATTCTCAACTACCTTTGACTGCTGGACTGATTTGTATTGATGCCTCCAGAATCTTGAGGATCGCCCACTGGACATTGGACGAACTTATGGAGTGGGTTGAACGTTGAAATTCCCGCTGAATTCAACCCACTCAATAAGTTCATCCGATGTCCAGTGGGCGATCCTCAAGATTCTGGAGGCATCGATACAAATCAGTCCGGCAGTCGAAGTTAGTTGAGAATGCAGACAAGTTCTGTGAAACATATGTACTACTATGTGAGTAAAAACAAGTGAAGTTTTAAAAGTGTTAAGTTCGACTGAATTTTAATTTCTAAAGTTATCATTTCGCTTCACTGTGTACCACTTCCTGTCAGGTTAGTTATCATATTTATCATCTCATATGTTCTTTGAGTCGTATTTCCAAGTTTCAGTTTTTATCTTTTCTTTTAGAATTCAATGACGGTAATCCAGTATGCTAGACAGAACCAAAAGAACCCTGGAAACAAGACTCAAAGAACATTTGAGATGTGTATACCAAAAGCAATTAGACAAATCAGCGGTGGCACATAATTTCTGGACCTCTAATCACGATATCACACCTGGCATAAAACTTTTGAAAGCAATAAAAAGCAGCTACAAATTAGAAAATACATACACAAGAATGCAAAAACCATGCAATGAACTTTGAATTTCTGCTGCCAATCACCCTTGAGAGATTCATCACCCCAGGATCAGAGAGCACCAGTAGTTTACAGCTTGCCCCAGACAGGCAACAACACGAGCAGTGGGAAAATGGTTCCCTTAGTTCCCTTCTGTTTATAAGGAGCTAAGTAATGAGACCATTCTGCTAATACTTAACTTGATGAGCATGGAGTTTCTAAGAAGAATAATCTTTTTTTAAGTAGTTTGTTTTGTAGAACAGGTAGAGAAAGTCATGTGAATGGAATACATCATACTTTTTTTTTCTTTTGTAGTGTCAACTTCTGAATATAAAATATAAATTAGTTTAGGAGCATAAATTAAATATTATATGCATTTCCTGGCTGTTGATCAATTCCAAGAGTGTTACAAATTATGGAATTATAGATTATTTGACGTGGACTTACTTCTTGGTGTAAACAAATTTACATTTTTAGCAACAAAATTTTATTCAGTGTTGATTTAGGTACATTTAATTGTGAATGACATTAGTCAAATTATGATGTGCTTAACAATCCAAACTTTCTAGTTATAACACCTTAAATAATTTGGTGCTATAATGCTATAAAATAAGGATCCATAACATTCTGGTTAAGAATAATAGGGAGACATTTTGTGTTTTAAAATTTAATACAAGAGGCTATTGTTGGAAAATTTTTAGCTATTTTCACGTATATACTTCAGCCTCAACAGCAGCAGCAGCAACAACAGCAACAACCACCACAACAAATTCAAGTGCAGAAGCAGCAATTTGTATTACGAGAAGGGCAGCCACAACCACCTCAGGGCCAACAGTACACAGTAACAGTACAGCGTGATGCAAGCGGTCAGCTCACTTGGCAGCAACAGCAACAATATCACCTTCAACAACAACAACGACAATTGCAGCAGCAGCAGCAGCAGCAGCAACAACAGCAACAGCAACAGCAGCAGGCTGGCCCTCCATTGCAGCGACAAATAACTTGGTCACAACAGCCACAAGCTCAGGTATAGTTAAGCTGCTTTTACTAATATAATTAATACGGCATGCTTTTACATGACATGGCACATACTCCTGTATCTGGGCTGGTGAATTATAAGAATAACATAGGATTTACTTATGGAGAATTTTAAGATAGTGAACTACATGTTTATGAATGGCTGACAAGCAAAAGTTGTTGCATAGAAAAGTAAATATTTACTCAACTAGGAGTAAAAACATAGATTACACTCAAACTTCACTCTTGAAATAAAGTGACTTAGGATATGTTTCGGTGGCTGTTCCACCATTTTCAATGGAGATCCACTGATGAACTCATGATAGTGGCCTGTGGAGGTCTCTCTTCCGTATAGATGAATTTTGAGATGAGTCCATTTGTTTGGGTATGTCAAAATTTATGACCTTGTTTTTGTTTTTTAAAATTAATAGATTTTCCCAAACTGTTAATCCAATTAAGATTCTGCACTAATTTTAATAACTTGGGCTCACTGTGAAAATTATAGTTTTGAGTCCAAAAATTATGTGCTACAGCTGAATTATATGTCTGTTTATATTTTAAATATTTCATGGGTTCTTTAAAACGTCCAGTGTTTCGTTTTGTTTTTCCTATGCATACCTTTTCATATTCCTTGCAGCTGATTTCATATATTTTAATTAATATTTACTGTTAAAAGTAACATAAGCAATTTAGTATATTGGCTCTAGCATTTTAAGTAAGATAGTAATGACGGAGACTAGACCAACTAACAAAGTTTCTGTTCAAGCGTCAGTGAATACAATGAAATTGTGGTCATTGCCAGAAGTTGTAAAATTTACTAAAGCCAAATGGATGTAATGTTTTGAACAATATTCCATTTTGACAGGAGGACTATAACCCGAAAGCACAAATGGAACAGAATTATTTTATGTAAAACAAGCATGTGAAATTTATGCTATATTTGCCCAGAGAATCAACAAAGTAGAGAAACAATGCTAAATAAAGAAATTCTTTGAATCCTAATTTATTGTTAAGCAATATATTATATTTGAAAGGGCAGTATTTGTAGTCTCATGCAAATTAATTGGAACAGAACAATAACACAACATTTTTCATGCTTTCATGAATTTAATTGTAAATTACTTTCAGTTTACATTTCTTTATACTTAATGTGGCCTCCTTTCTTTTTTATAAGTTCCATTACACGATTAGGCATTGACTCCATACCAACAGAACAACAAAATCGTCTCCTCTCCCACGACTCTCATACACCGACGTTCTATGGACTGCCCAAAGTACACAAACAAGACATCCCATTGAGACCAATCGTCAGAGCCATAGGCTCATCCACTCATGAACTCGCCAGATTTCTAGCCAAGGGTTTTCAATCACTAGTGGGCAACAGACACTTTTGTCAGGGACTCCGATCATTTTGTCCAAATACACCGGAATTTTACCTTTGAAGAGCACTACTTCTTAGTCACTTTTGACCTAAAATCTTTGTTTACTCGCAACCCAGTTGAAGAAGCCCTCAGATCTGTGCAATGAAGAATCAGGATTAACCATCTCCCAGAAGACTGGACCGACCTTGTTGCCCATTGCATAACCAACATGTATTTCTCATATCAAGGAGACATCTACCAACAACAGGAAGTTGCAGCCATGGGATCTCCTATCTCGCCGACTGTGGCAAACATTTTCCTAGAAGATTTTGAAAACACAGCTTTGGACACTTGCCGACTCAAAACAGCTATGTGGTTAAGATATGTGGATGACACTTTCGTGGTATGGCCACATGGATTGAACAATATTCCAGAATTCCTTGAACATCTGAACAGCCTTCACCAGAATATACAATTTACTACGGAACTAGAACATAACCAAAAATTACCATTTTTAGACATTCTGGTTGAGCGGAATTTAGCAAACAAAACAGTACATTGTTCAGTTTACCGAAAGGCTACACTTACAAACAGGTACATAGATGCCACATCCCACCACCCCATTTCAGTAAAACAAAGCATGGTCAAAACTCTGTTCCAATGAGCCACGCGTATTTGTGACCCAGAACTTTTTAACTGAAGAGAGACACCACTTATAGGAAGTGTTAAAAGTCAATGGATATTCAAAAACCGATATAAAATACTGGGGAAAGAATGCCAAAAAACTACAAAAAGAAAAAGAAAAACAAAAGACACCTCACTTGTTGAGGGCACCACTGAAAGGATTGGCAAGGTTCTACTCAAACACAGGATTAATACTCAGTACAGCATGGTCAGGAAGTTACAATCCACCCTCAGACCAGTAAAAGACAAATCCAACTCACTACTTAATCCAGGGATTTATAAAATAGTATGCGATTGCTGCAAAGCATATATAGGCCAGACTGGAAGATCGGCAGTCACATGACGAAAAGAGTTTATCAGAAACCTCAAACTTAACCAGCCTGAAAAGTCCACTCTATCCGAACATGCTATTGAAACCAGCCATCATATTGATTTTGACAACATGAAATTAGTGGTACCATGCAAATATTATAAATATCGCATTATACGCGAAAGCATCAAGATATTCAAAGAAGAACATAAAGTTAACAGAGGCAATGGAAAAAACTTGAACACCATTTGGAGACCTCTGCTAAGAGGGCAAGCCAATGGGAACACAGAAAGCAGCGACCCCATCCATTGGCCGAATGACAACCAATGGCAACACAGAGTGCGGTGCTTGGCAGGCCCCAACCACTGTATAAAAGAAGGAATGCCAGCTGGACAAGATGCAGTCAGCCCTGAGGAAGCCACATCATAAGATGGGTGAAACGGCAGATTTTAGCCTCAAGACGCGGTCTTCACCGGAAACACTGGACCAAGATAATTTCAGTCAGTAGTATTTTATAAATTATAGTTTTAGTTTTATTAATTTGACCGTCACTGTTACTAAATTCCTCCAAACATCAATCAACCAATTATACTTTTAGTGTTAGAACCACTTGAAAAATACAAACCTTTTATTGAAATTGTGCATTTATTTTGGCAATTACATACCAGCCAGGACCCATTACTTCTCTACCTTTTTCAACCCTCCTACCTAAGTCACAATACACTGATCTATTCCCATGACCTTGGTCAGTTCCCCCACCAGTTGTGTGAAATTCAGTGTTCCCATGTTATCATGCGAAAGGAATGCATTTTAATATATTTATTTTAAAGGAATGAATAGCTTGCACATGAGAGGAATACATTTTAATGTACTTATTTCAAAAGAATGGTGCAAGAAGGATTATTTTGTACATGAAAGGAATGCATTTTACTGCATTTATTTAAAAGCCTCATAGTGGGAGAGAAAGGCTTTCTGGTTGCAGGCATAGGATCAGAGAGGAAATAATGGACTGGATACTCACATGATCAAAGGGAAAAACTTTGAAGAGCTTAAAACTTCTTAATGGAAAGAAAAAATTAATAAAGAATCCACATTTATCTTCAGTTCTATTTTCTATATAATAGCTTTATAGTCCATTTTCATATACTGATACTGACTAAAAAGGTCAGAAAAGTGATGGGACCCAAATGATAAACACATTTGCTAACTGATTATGAAGAAAAAAGCCTTTACACATTTTGTTCAATTAAAACTCTGCATCTATAAAAATAATTCTTGTTGTATTAATCTGGGAGGAGCGGTAATTACCTTGAAACATGTTTTGTACCACATGTTCCAAGTGTTGAGCAAGGTGTCGGAGCAGGCCAGATGCTATTTTAACACTGTTAAAGCATGTTTTTCTCAAATAACTGTTATAAATAGCCCACACATGAAGAATGAATAAATGTTCGAGAGGCACAAACACTAATTTGATTTGTGTTAAATAATGTTGCGGAGGAGTAAAGACCACTTTGTTAATGAAGCTTAGATCTGAATGTATTACCTAAATTATGCTTTGAAATTACCTTTTGGTACAGTACTCTTAAGGAATTATAATGATCTCTAAACACTGTTCAGATCATATCATTCTCATTCTCCTTTTTGGATGTAAAAACCTTTTATATTGTGCAAAAGTATCAAAAAATACCATCTTATATCTATATTCTAGCTGTGCTCCTCCTGTAAAATGATAAGGTTAAACAGTGTCTAAACCACCTCTTATTCAGTATCGAAAAATAAATGTGATTTAGATCTGTTTAGCTCAAAACATTATTTTTGCAGTGGATTAAAAAATGTGTAAAACAATTGTCTAAACATTGTTTTTGTAAGATGCCCATGGTATATCAATAAAAAATGTTACAGCCATTTCTGAGAAAATTAAAAATAATGAAAATTATTCCGTATAAAGTGTAACTTAAGAGTGGGGAATTTTTTTAATACTCTTAGTGCCACATCCTTGGAGAATAGTGAACTATACACACACACATGCACATACATACACATGTGAGAATGCTCTATTTTATAAGAATTTTATAATTGTATTGTAAAAATTACATATATCGATATAATGCAATAAAAAAACAAAAAAAAGGCATACACTCACACACCGCACACCAGATGAATAATGTACTGTATTTACACACATAATGGGCACCACTGCATAATGGATACACCCCAATTCGAATACCTAAAATTGAAAAAAAATATTCCTGCATAATGGAGGCATTCAATTTTAACAAATTTCTGGCTGTACATTATTGTAATGTTTGTAGCATTGCTTAACTTACTTTTGAACAACTGTGAATGGAACCGGCAATAATGACTGGTAGTTACAAAAATTAAAAACATGATAACGGTAGCAATGTACAGTTTTCTTTAGGTATATCATTGTCAGCTTCCTGCCACTAACTATTCAAAGTGTTAGAAAGGAATACCAAGAAGAAATGTTGTAACTATACTGCTGAATTTAAGTTGAAAGTTATTAAATTTGCCAAAGAGAATGGAAATAGATTCGCTGGCCATAAATTCATGGTTTCCGAGTGTAATGTAAGCAAGTGCAGAAACAAAAAGAAGCCCTAATGAAGACCGTAAACAAGTCTAGAAAATCATTTTGTGGCCCAAAGAATGGTAAATATTCTGCAGTTGAAAGTGAACTTTTGAAATATATTAATAAGTTGCATAATAAAGGAATTGGGGTTTCTAATGAAATGCTGCAATTTAAAGTTAAGGAAATAGTATGATGTATAGATATAAGTAATAATCAATATAAAGTGATTAGGGGCTGGATCTTTCAATTTATGAGATTTGTAATTAAGATGTGGAAGAGGAACAATTAGTTATCACAAATAGGAAATGCCGACCAGAACAAATCATCTTGAATATGACATCTAACACAACTATCAACAAGAAAGGAGAAAAAAATGTGCTGATATGCACTACAGCTATGAGAAAATGCATGCACAGTAACAGCAGATGGGAGAAAGCTACCATCTTATACAATTTTAGAAGAAAAACCGTGCCAAAAAAAATCTGATGTGTTACACTCACATGATTTTCTCTAGCTGTTATACAAACTTCTTACATAAGATTGTTCTTCTTTCTGCACCTTGCCAATCGAGATAATCAGTAGCAGAATCATCTTATTACTTAGTTCCTTATAAGTAGGAAGAAAATAAAGGAATACATTAGGCTAAACCGATAGTCAAATGTTTTAAAAGCTGTCGTTATGCAATTGTCATTGCAAATCGCTTCTTTGCTTGGCCAGGAGTAGAAGAAAAGAAAAACGAACACTTACTGTCTGAGAAAAATATAAGTACTTCACAACTAAAACCAGTAACAAGGAATATCTCTGAAACGATTAGCTCCATAACAAAAATGTAAAGAACATAAATTGTGTGTTTTGCGAAGTCAACATTTTCTGTGTAGTAAGTTTTTGTCAATCTCTTACCATTTAGCAGTTAAGCAAAATTGCACAAAATTCATCCAGATAAAGAGGTCTTCAAAGGCTATTCCCAGAAAATTTAAGACATACATTTTATTTATATGTAAATATCTGTAATATATGGGATTTTATTCAAAATCGTTAGAGCCATTTTTTAGAAAATCAAAATTTTTGCAAATTTTAACATATTAAGGGTTGTTGGGGGTGGGGAGGATTTTCTTGAAAATCTTCGTGTCGCATCCTTGGAAGATACCAAACCTAAATACCAAGTTTGGTATAAAACAGTCTTTTCGTTTTTGAACAATACACACGCACACGCGCACCCGCACACACGCACCCACGCACGCACTCTTTCTAAAAATACTTTTTTTGGATTCAGGGGATCTCAAAACATATATTTCCGGTGAAAGCTCGGTATCAAAATTTGTGTGCAATACAATACCTTTTCTAACACTATGTGCATAGTACGTGTAGAGAAAGTAATTAAATGTCCAGCAGTCATTCACATTAGAGTCCACGAAAAGTTCTGAATGGATAGATATATGGTAAAAGATTGGGTGCAGACAGTATGGAAAAAGTGGTCTGAGGCTCTGCTTTGCCAGCCAGCATTTCTTCTATGGGACAGTTTTCAAGGTCATTTTGGCGACAATGTTAGTAAGAGCCAGTGGTGATTCATGGTCAGTAATTTAGGTACATCGCTCCCTTTGTCATCATTTTTCTTCATCTATAAAATTTAGTCTTCCCTCGTTATATGCGATCTCACTTTATCCGTTTTTGCTTAAAGCGATTTAAAAAAATGCTGATTTTAATACTCTATAAATGACATAAATAGATGCATCTGTTTAAAACTCATTTTTTTATGTTTAACTTGAAATAGTCCATATCACTATCATTTTACTATCTCTTTACGCGTTTTCTGTGTTACATGATAATTTATGAGAACCAATTACTTAAATAATATGAGGGACCGATGTATTCGTAAATTATTGTTAATTTTAGTGGTAGTACTAACCAGTTTACTGGAATGTTAGCTCCAATTGATGAGATTTCTTCGGAAATAGTTAAAACAGCTTAAGTGAAATTTTCCTAGCGTACAAAGTATCTACATTTTTGAAGAGAGGATAATCTTTCTTGGCTCATTGTAGACCTACAGTTAGATTTTACTTGATTTAAAGTGGAAAATGGCCATTCAACAGAAGCTGTAGTTGCTGGTACAGTTAAAATTAGACAAGCTAATTTGTAAACTTCAGGCATAGCCCACACAAGATCTCTTTCGTACATAATTTTCACTATTTCAACAGATTTTTCTTCAAAATCTTTATCTTCAGAAGAGTACACAAAGTTCATTTTTCCGACTACTGAATCAAAATTTGAGCTATAGGTGTCGAACAATTTTGAGCAACAGAGATCAGGAAAAGACGTTCTGTAATTCTTGAATTTTGAGGAATCAAGGAGAACAAAAAAATGAAAACTTTCGTAGTCTGAAAACCTATTTTGTATATGATAGACCACATTATCTAAAATATAACTTCAGTAATACTTACAATGGTCATTTCACAAATACTTATAAGCAAAACAATATTAATACAGACTAAAAACGATTGTCAATCACAAAATTTAGTGGTGCAGTTAGACAGCTAACGGCTGGCATCTAAGCTTCCTTTACCCTTGCCTCTCTAACAGAGAAGTAGGAGTGTGTGGCTATCACTTCAACTTGCGATTGAATAGATGCGCGCGCACACCATTGCTGGCCTTGCCTAGCTAGAGGTGAATGTTGGGAGTCTTGCGGTGATGTAGATATACGTGCACACCATTGGAAAAAAAAGAGGAAAATTTAACCGCACAAACTTGCGATCATTTCATATTTAGTTGAAGTGACATACAAAACATTCTGATTATTTTGCATGTTTATTAAATGTTGTTTTCAACCTTCTCGAGTTTCATATGGTGTATAGGAGAATTCATCACTGGTAAGAGCATAATAGCATATGCTAGAACTGACGTTGCTGTTATTCTTGGTGATCTGACGTCGGTGCTCTGCCACTCGTAAGTGTAAACAAACCATTTAAAGACAACATAAGGAAGCTTTATAGGGTTTGTTGGGGGTCCTGACTTGACACCAACAGGGAAGATACAACGACCTACTATAGAAATGGTGTGCGAGTCAATTTTAAAGATATGGGAACTAATAAAACTGGAAGTGATTGTGAAAAGTTTTTTGAAGATCAGTATAGCCAATTGCTTTGTGGTTGAAGAATGCAGAAGATGAATTTGAGATGAAAAATGGGCATAGTAGTGATAAAGAATCCATAAATGATCCAGATAAACAAGAATGTGAGCGATAGGAACGTTTTTTTCCAACCAAAAAGAACATTTTTTTTGTTTTGTTTGAATTTTTGTGTTCTTGCATAAAGGATTATACCCTAGGTTTTCTCCCCCAAAAATTGGGCAAAAAGTGCTTCCATTATATGGTATAAGGTTTGGAAGTTGGCACTTATGTGTCTAAGTGATCGATATCCAATGTCCACAAACCCCTTCTACAGACACGTAGCACATGTTTGTCTAGCTTGAAATCATTTTTACATTGAAATCTGTGCTTGTTAATTAACATGAATTCTAATAGATTTATATTAAAGAAAATCACTTTAGCTTGGTGAGTATTTTTTTTTAAATGTTGTGGTGATTGATCATATGATCTAATGTCTTTAGAGCCATTTATTAACTCTCTAATTATAGTTGTTGAAACTTTCAGATAGTGGTCATGTACAATCATATGAGTGTGTTTCTATTTGAGCATGTCTGTAGTTTTATTTTGGGGGTTGGTTGTCCAGCTTTTTTAAGATTATTAAACAAATATTTCTAAAAAAATGAATTTTTCATATATATTATATAATATTTAAATACTAACAATTATTTTGAAGTTTATTTGCATGCTATGTAACAATAAGCTTCTTATTAAAATTATGTGCATTCACTAACCCTCTAATGTGAAAGCAGTTGGTAACCCAACTGTCTACATTGCAGGGCCCACCACGTCAGCTGATACATTTGGATCCTCAAACTCATGCTCAGCTGCAGCAAATGGATCCACAACAGAAAGCCATTTTCATCCAGAAAATACAAAAGCAACGTCAGCTTATTTTGCAGAGGCAGTTACAAGTAAGTTTCTTTTTTAAGTTAGTTAAACTAACTTCTTTTTATATTTTTCTTTCAGATTATATAGAACTGATACTTAGAATTTTTGGTTTCCTACTTGTATTTAACAATAATGTACAATGATGGTCAACCTTAATGATATTTGATGTTATCATTTTGAAAAGTACAGTGCCTGGTCATATTATTAGATGAACCGTAATTTTTCATTATACTTGTTTATCCAAATACAAAATGATGTTTTTTACCAAAATAATAATGTTAAGAACCTTATTATCTAAGTTTGCCAGGCTTGTTGGCTGTGGTCCAGTTGTTTGCATACCAACGTTTTGCTGAAAGCTGCGTTCGGCAAAATGTCAGTTATGCAAACAACTGAATCATGGCCAATAAGCCTGTCAAACTTAGATAATAAGGTTGATAATGCTGGCCGTGAAAGCCTAAGCCTCTAAATAACGTTAAGAATGGGAACAGTCTTGTATTCACAATATATGTGTTCTAAATAACATATAAGGAAAAATTAAGTTTCAAACTTTGTGGGTATGGCAGTATCGAAGCCTGATGGAAATACTAAAAATTATCAAGGTCATGAGGATCATTATATTAGTTTTGCTTCTTAAAACAAATTCAGCCTAAAAAGACTGCTCAACTCCAATAAAATAGATAAATGACTATTACTTCTATTTAACAAACTAACTAAAGCTGAAATAATTGTGGTGTCCCCATATTTATTGTTTTTTGCCATTTTATATTAGATAATTGAAGCCCCTACGTTTTTTTTTACTTATATACTTAACAAACAATAATTTAATCCATAGTTTTGATTAAGATGTAATGTACAGAGTATATATGTTTAAATTATCTTATTTCTTAAAAGTGTATTATAGATTTGAAAAATTAAATTTGCCATATCATTTTGTTTATAATTTATTGTAAGTACTGACTGGAAATTAATGTAAGCTATTAAAAGTTACACCTAAGGTAGTTGCCTTTATATGGTATTTCTCAAGTTTCAAGTGGCTCTCCTTTAGGTGCTGTTCCAAAGTGCTGCAAAAACACAAGTCATTTAATTGACTTTAAAATTAAAGATTTGTTATAGATATATGATATCACAAATAATGCCTGGAGTGACTTTTTATCCCTTATAAGCTTTCCAGAGTAAAAAAAAAAAAACTCATATAGAAAACTGAAGCTGCAAACAACTTAAGTTCTGCATCCTGACTAGACAGTTTTGCTTTAAGGCATTAGTGACAACATATCAGGTACATTCAACAGTAAAAAACAAATTAATAATTATAATGGAATCATAATTGTAAAGAAGTCAATGCTATAATCAAAATTAATAAAAAAAACTTGAAAATACTTTGATCCTCACTTTCTAGTTATAAAAATACTTAACTCAGAAAGCATTTTATATAGTATAGAAGAATTTAAATATGGAAAAAGCTGTGTGAAACTTTTATACATAATGTAAGTATATAAATAGGTTATACTGACATATCTTTTAAAATATGCACTTAAAGGGTTGAATAAACATTGAATAGAGCTTTACATTGAGCTGGTTAACAGGCTTTTGTATTCCAGGCGGGTTTTAGAAGGACAATTGATAACATACCGGTGATTGATACATTAATAGGTAAATATTTACAAGGAAAAAGGGTAAATTATATGCAATTTTTGTAGATTTAGAGAAAACTTATCATAGCGTGATAAGAAAAGCACTTTAGTACAGATTACAATCTAAAGGATTGAGCAATAAAGTGCTAGAATTGTTAAGAGCTATACCACCAGAATACATTTTGTATAAGATTTGGAAAGAACGACATGACAAAGATAGTTGAGCAAGAAAGGAGGTTAAGACATGGGTGTGTCCAGTTTTGTTTAATTTATTTGTCAATGCATCCTGGAAGAGGTAAAGGTAGCAAATTGCTACATGCCAGCCATTAATAACATAGAAATTCCAGGTCTACTATTTTCAGATGACTTAATGATGGTATCTATAACAGTAAGGGGCCTAAAATTGGCCATTAGTGCATTGGAACAATTATGTAATGAATGGGACCTAAAAATGAAACAGATGAAAACAAAAATTATGGGGTTCAAGAAAGATCAAAATTAAGTAAGGAAGAAAAATGTTTTGGGGAAGGTGGAGAAATTTAAACTGTTAAGGAATTTTCATACTTAGGGATGAAGTATCTAGCACAGGAACAGGCAGGTAAGAAGTGCATGGCAAATGAAAGAATGGCTGTGAGTGCCTTAAGATGATGTTTGTATATGGCATCAACAATGAGTGTGGAATGGTTTGAGAGAATATATTGTGCCTTGGTAGAGTCTAGGTGGATATATGCAGTAGAAATTTGGGGGATTCGGGAGGGGGGGAAAGATTGGATTTAGTGATGAGATCATTTTGCAAGCTAATTTTGGAAGAGTTAGGGAGAGTTAGTATTATAGGACAAATAATGGGGAGGGTACTCAAGTAATTATACCTTATTCAGCAATTGCCAGAATCAGATATGTTGAAAGCCACATTTGCAAATTTTCTGTTGTTTTTTAATATATTCCCATAGGCAGAAAAAGATCTTTCAACATCGCAAGATGTCGCTGGCATATATTTCATACATGCAATTTCTATACTAAGATAAAAATTGTTTCTTTCCCTGGCTAACCCCACATGTACATTCAAAACAAAACTAAAGGAATTGTTAAACAAAAATTGTAATTCAAATGAATTAATATTGATTCATTTTCTACTGAAGTTAAAAAAAATTGAATAAAATAAAACTTCAAGTTTAGCGAATTTTAAGTCTTAATGTCCCCATCTAGCTTTTTTTTAGGTTGAATAAGATTCACACACTAGCAACGACTTGAAACATAAAAGTACTTTGAAACTTTCTAACTTACTTATAAGGGAAAAAATAGGTTAAAACCTAAACATCTTTACCCTAATTATTACGTAACCAGTTTATACTACAGATCATACATGAACCTACTTTGTAGTTACGAGAATACTTGAGTCGCCTTGCTTGTGAGCACTAGTTCTCGATACACAAGATTCTCATTGCCACACTCTGAGGTAGTGGTGTGGCTTACGAGTAATGAGCGAGAGTGGCATGGGTTTTGACCGCCTCTAGTGTGTATGCTTGCTTCTGTCTACTACACTAGGGTATTTTGTGTTCTAAAACTGCCATTTTAATACTCATTTGTGATGTGGGCTGGGCCATAAAATGAACACTCTGTATTGCAACTAATACAAATTTTAAAGAAATAAAAGTAAGGTTTCTGTAAATTAGTTTTGTGTTATAAACTGTACCTTTAATGTTGCCCCCAACTGGACAGTAGGTGATTTGCATTGATGAATAATCAGGGATCATGTGCCTGGAAATTAAATAAAAAAAAAAAAATTTTGTTCTGTTTTGTTTTAAAGTAAACTTTTTGTAGGTCCCAGAATAGCATTAAATGGGACTTTAATGTACTTGGTGTTGTTATGATGTCATGATAGGAACATTTATTAACCTGTGCAGATGGAACATGATTTAAAATTCAGTTCAGATCCCATGTTGAGCTACAGTAACATTCAGGTCATAATAAAGCACATAATTATTCTTTGAAAGCTTTTCTTCAGAGAAGATATTGATCCAGTTGTACAACATACACAGTCTTACCATAAATACTGTCACAACTTTTGAGAGTAGTTGTACCTCCTGCTTCTGCCTGCCTGCACATTTCTTTGTTGTGCTATTCAGTGATGAGTCATTGAGAATTCAACTGCAGAACAAGAAGGTTGTTTGTGTTAGTTGCCACAATGGAATGGGGCGATTACGAAAATTGTGTAGCTGTAGTAGCCTTGCACAAGGTAGGCAAATCCCCAGGTGAGATCTTCAAAATTCTCCAGAAGTTGAAAATAAGCAAGAGGTTCGTATACCGCGCTGTCCAGCGCTTTCTTGAGACTGGAACTGTGAAAGACTGCCAAAGGCAAGGAAGACCACGCACTGTGCGTACTCCAGAGTTGGTGAAAGCAGTGGCGGCTCGCATCCGAAGAAATCCTGTATGGAGACAATCAGTGATGGCTCAGGAACTGAAAACTTCTAAAATGCCTGTCGTGCACATTGCACAGTGACCTGGGTCTGTGCACCTATAAACGGCGGAAAGGGCAGCTCCTCACAAGTGAGCGGAAGCACCAGAGGCTTCTTAAATCAAAACGGTTATTGCAGCATTATGCAGCAAATGGTCACAGAAGAATCCTTTTCACTGACGAAAAAATTTTCTGTGTTGAGGAGGCTTTCAATGCCTAAAATGACGGAGTATATGCCAGATCATCTAAAGAAGCTGCTGAAAAGGCTCCAAGGGTCCAGAGAGGCCATCATCCTGCATCTGTCATGGTTTGGTGGGGTGTGAGCTACGAAGGAACCACGGAGCTCCACTTCTGCGAAAAAGGTGTGAAAACATTGGCCAAAGTGTACCAGGAGACAGTGCTGGAGAGAGTGGTCAAGCTTCTCAGCAACACACTCTTCCACGGGCAAAACTGGAGCTTCCAACAAGATTCAGCCCCAGCGCATAAGGCAAGGATAACTCAAGAGTGGCTCAGGGCTAATGTTCCGGACTTTATTTCGACCTCAGATTAGCCTTCTGCAAGTCCGGACCTGAACTCCCTGGACTACAAATTGTGGTCTAAGCTTCAAGAAATGCTTGCAAGAAGGGACATCTTAATATTGAAAGTTTGAAGCATTCTCTTAGGAAGACAGCAGCAGATTTCCCGCTGGAAACATTAGGTAATTCAATAAATGAGTGACCACAAAAACTTAAGGCCTGTGTGCATACCAGAGGTGGTCATTTTGAATAATTATTTGTGAGTTTGATTCTTAAAACATACATGTAACTAATATTATCAGCATATTAAAACATCTCAAACCACATTGTGTAAATTGATTGAAAACTTTGTGACAGTATTTATGGTAAGACTATGTATGTAAATTAGTTCTAAAAGTTTAAATTTTGAGAAAGAAAATATGAACTAAATGAGAATTCTTGGTGTTTGTTCTCTAGCAAAGGCAGGCTCAAGTACAGCAGCAACAACAGCAGGGTCTTGTGCGCCAACAGTTGATACAGCAACAGCCACAACAGCAAGTGGTCATCCGAGGTCAGTTACCTCCTGGACTGACACCTCAACAGCAGTTGCAGTGGTTGCAGCAACAAAGACAGCAGGCAGCTCTCCAAGGGCAAACAGTTGTTATCAATCAGCAGCAACAGCAGCAGATACTCCAACAGAATCCTCAACTACGTCAGCAACCAGTAAGTAGGATTTAGATAAGAAATTTGTCAATGTTTTGTTCAGCTTCTTCTTAGTAAAAATACTGATTGTTACAAAATAGTTAAAAACCAATTGGAATTAACACTGTGAAGCACTGTAATAATTTATAAAATAACTCACTACTAAGCCTCATAAAACCATCAGATGTCTCCACCCCAGAGAAGAAAGACCCACAGAAGTACCAGGGTTCCAACCAGTCAACACCAAAGGTGAAACATGTCAGGAAAAGTTTTATGTATGTGTACCATAGAGAGTCTGGTCGACTCAATCTGTATTATTTTTATGAAATATACTGACATGCTAATATGAACAGAAGTTGTGTGACATTTTGAGCTACAGTATCAGCATCACCAGAATGCAGTGATCAGAGGTTCATGGTCGCATGAGTCTAGTGAGGTGGTTGCATGAGAAGCTTACTTCTTTTAGCTGTAATATTTTAATTAACTGAATACACCTCTATGAATAGTTTCATTAGCCAATGCTCTTTAATTAAAATACTACTCACTCTTATAACTTGATATAAGGCCTGTATTAAGTTTATAAAATTTGCATTACAGTTTACATAAAGACAGATCTAAAAAGGATAGTTCACAATAGTTTTCATCCCGGAAGTTTACTTTTTTTATTTTATATTCCTCCAATGTTTTTTAAATTTGGTGTACAATTTCTCTTATTACCCACAGGAATATTTCTGTTTCACATTCTGGTTTGTCAATGACTAACTTATTTTCTGCCAGTTGCTGGATCTGATGATCTGTTGTTGGATCTGAAGGGGTCAACCATGCTAGCCTATCTGGATTTTCACACCACATTTTGAAAAACCTATAGGTACACCATTAATTCCTACTGCTTTGTTTTTCTTGATTTGGAAACTTGACTGTTAACTTCCTCTTGCAAAAAAGATCTATCCAACTCCTCCACATAATTATTAAAAACTTCCAAGTTCAGGCTCTTCTGCTCTTGTTTCAGTAATGAACAAACTCTGAAAATACCTAACCCATTCATTGGGACTTATATTTACATCGCTCCTCCAAACCTTCTTACATTGATTAATAATCTGCCAAGCTTGCTGTCCCCCATTTGAGTCCAACTTTCGCTCAGTATCCACAGCTCTAGCTCTTATGCTTCTTGTGGTCAATTAAGCCCCTATATCTCTCACACAGTTGCATCATAATCACCCTGTCTATTTCATCATTTCCCTCTCTTCTTCTTACCAGTGCCTCCCTTACCATGGTTCTTATCCCCATACATTCCCCATCAAATTAATGATCATAAACATTCTTATTATTATTATAGCTGCTATTATTATTATTATTATTATTATTATTATTATTATTATTATTATTATTTCACCCCTGGCCCATTTAAGAATAAACTCACTCAACCCTATTGCAACACCGATTTTACCAAAAGAAATCATTAAATTAATCTCATACAGACACAGCTTAGCCATATGTGAGTCCTTTAAGGGGATGGGTTTCATGAGATGCTGGACTAGCTAATTATGTTAGTTCCAGCCCTATGCCAAAAAAAAGTGGAAAATGTGAATTTGTTCCATGTGTTTGTTATCTTAAATTCACAAACGTTACACAAAATGCTGTCACTACTCAACATGTTATTTATCACACTCTGACCCAAAGCGCTTGTAAAGTAAATTATTTCATCTTCTCCCAAGCAGCCTTTCAGCATTTCAAATTCATTATTCTCACAAAACTGGATTAAGTTTAGCCTCTCCTCATTTAACCTTGTCCTTGCTCTGCCTAATCCACATCTTGCTAAATTCATCCTTAGCCCTCTCTTCCCTCATGTGTAATTCCTTGATCTCTCACATTATTGTATGAATTCCATCAAGGGAAATTCTATTTTTATGGTTACTAATTCTTTTTTCTAGTTGTCGAAAGAGATCCAAGTTGTGAAACCTGGAATTCACTGGTGAGTTGTTCAGTACACCAATACATACATTCCCCTGTCATATTAACACCCATCCTTAATTTCTGATGTCCTCTCCTTCACTTTACTCCCCATATGATTTTCCATCAGTCTACTTATACCTCTAGAAACTCGCCCTTTGATATTTCTCCTTACATAATGTTTCCCAATAAAATCATACCCTCATCGCTTTCTAGCCAGGTCTCAACTAATGCTAACAAATGCACCTTATAAAAAATTTTCATGACAAAATTGCCACTCAACCATGTATGCAAACCATCACAGTTCAAAAAACCAAGTTTCACAATCTTCACTCTTTCTTCCTGATCCTATTGAAAGCCCAAACAAAATCTCAATACGTAAATTTGCTCTTGCTCCTAAAGATTCTCCCATGATGTGTATCAGCATGCGATACTTTCCAAACCACCTCTACGGCATCACATTCACAGTGCTCATAAATATTTCCTTCAACTTGCATTAGGCTTCCCTGCGGTGTGGATATAATTCTTGACGAACTTGGCCTTGACTCTACTGGTACAGTTCTCCGCCGCACATTTGACCTAATTTCTCTCGCCAGCTGAGCCGCCGAAGCTGATTCTCTTTTGTCTGGTGATACTATCCTTCTGTGTGACGTCATCCACTCTCCCAACCACTGCACATGGGCTCCCATTCTCTCTCCTGTTGTTTTGAATTATTGCCCCTTCAACCCTTGGTCTTCCTGATTCATTTCTCGATGTGGTTATAATTTGCTGTTTTATTTCCTCTTAATTTCATTTGCTGTCTCTTGAAACATTTTCGCACTCACCAACTGACTGACCATTGCTCCTTAGTTGCAAGTTGCATGTGTATGCAAGCTTACCCTTTGATCTAACAGTTTTCATCAGTTCTGTTGAAGCATCTCTTTCTTTAGGGCTTTCTGCTCCACCGATAAATCTCTTTTAATATATTTATCCCTTTTAATTTCTTAGAGCTTTACAGTACTTCATAGACAATTTGTATGGGTATAAATTTTGCTACTTTTATCCTTCTTCCCGATTTCCTTTGAACTCAAAAGGTTTCAGCAACTTCTCATTCTTTTAGGACCATCTCTAATTTCCCTTCCAAAATCTCCCTTGCTTCCTGAGCAGCCAATACTTCTCTTCTTTTGTCTCTCTTGTTATTACCAGATTGAATTTCCAATGTCTTTCCTCCATGGTTTTCTTTCTTCTTTTAATGGCTTGTACTTCTATTTTCACATTATGCATTTCAACTTTGATTTCTTCTTTCATTTCTCTCCCCACATTGTTTATTGTTTTCCTAGTATTTGTTTCTTTCCCATATGCATTCAAAATTTCTTCACCAAGCCCATGGCTGCTATTAGAACCAGGATTCATCTCCACTCCTTCAATTATTAATAGCATGCTGACACACATACACATACTACTGCAACAAGATTATTTTTTCCCCGTGCTGAACTTTATTCTTGAACAGATTCCATTTCCCTCTACTGAACAGGCCAATTTTTGCTTTGTAGATTTCTATGCGAGTCCCATTATTCTGCTATTTATGTTACTTTTCAGCTTCCACACAACACAGCCTCTCATTTTGATTAGCACTCAAAGATTGCATTATAAATTTCTTTCAGATTTTGGTTCAGCAGCAAAGTCCAATTCGTCAGCAACCACAGCAACAGTTGCTAACTACTGGACAGCAACCAGCTACAGTGCAAGCTCGGGAACTTGTAGTTGCAGGCAATGTACAAAATCAACAGCAATTGCAGACCAGTGCAGCTACTTGGATACCTCAACAGGCTGACAGTTCAAATGCTGGTAGGCATAGTTATGTTCAGGAATATTATGCAATCAGTATTATTGTTCAGCTCTGTACATTATGAATATTTTTGTAATTGAGGAGCATTTTATCAAAAGTTGATAAATGCTCAATTTTTCAAAATTCAGATTTTTACAGTTATAAATCAAGCTTGTTGCCATGCATGACCTATAAGCTGTTTGGTCAAATTCCGATTTTTGCTGTGGTTATAGGGTGTTGAAAACGATGGATTTTTGCAAAACTCAATATTTGCTCTCATTCAGTTAAAGCAAAAGTTGGATAAATGCAAACTCGGCTTAGTTTTTGAGAGACCTAAAGGTAGAATAACAACGTAGGGTGTCATTGTCATTGATAATGTGAGAGTTTTCTACAAGGAAATGCCGCCAGAACCAACAATAGAGATTAGTGTTTCACACCACAGTAACATTAACGGCTGATTATTGTTCAGTTCAAGCTAGCTTTGTCAGGAAGAAGTTTAAGTATAAGAGTTGGCTGTACGACTATAAAATGGAGGTTAACACAACTGATTCAGAAAATGGTATGCGTGTAACTGAGTGCTTGGGAGGTAGGACGTCCAGGTCAAAAGTGAAAGAGTTCAAGAAGTCCAACAAGATCAAAAAAATGCCAAATATTGCCTGTTTGCGTGGACTACCAGATATAGCAATAAACCCAAAAGCTTTAGGAAGAAAGGATTGCAGAGCAGCTGACTTCACTTATGAGGATATCACAACTTTTCATCATGTAAACAATTTAAACAAAGCAGATTAGGATAAATTTTTACTAAAATACATGGTAATCATATCACCAAATTGCAGTAACATCAAGAAAGATGCAAAAAGAAATAATATTGTTTTGATAAAGTTCAGCACTAGGAAAAAAAATGGCCAGACAGTATCAGTATGTATATTCCAAGCAATATCAGGGATGTCCAAAGACAGGGTCTCAAGTTTGGCCAGCAAATATCATGTAACAGGGAAGTTACCAGCTGATAACCAAGGGGCAGACCGCAGCACTGATAAAGGTAAGGAAGTTACAGAAGCTATAAAGGAAAATATCAAATCATACAGGTGTAGAGACAACCGCTATTCAAGGAAAAAGTCCAAAAGAGGATATTTACCACCCGAGCTGAATACAATAAAAATGTGGAAACTTTTGTGTAAAAAAAAAGGGAAGCGTCAGGCCTTCCTGCTTGTTCTTTAAATCAACTCAAATCAAATTTATTCACCATAGGGTTTCCTATTACAGAAATATTGGCTTCGTCAGTTACAATATTACAGATACAAATAAGTTATAGATTAGTAAGTACAGATTCATCAAAGTAAATATATGAGAAACTAAAAGTATAAGATATTTCTATTTACAATAAATTACAAAATCAAAGCATGGTTTTTAGGAGTTCAAAATATAACACAAATGCATAACAAAATTAAATAACTAGATAGTTTCCAGGTATTCACTTACAGAGTAATAACAACCCTGTATTAAAAATCTCTTTAATTCCTTCCTAAGCACAGCCATGCTTGATAAGTTCTTAAAGGATGGGGGAAGTTTATTATGCAATTTAATGCCATTGTAGTGTGGACTATTTTCATATAGGGTTCTTTTATGCCCTGTTATGTGTAGCTTTGATTTACCCCTAGTATTATGATTATGAATTTCATCATTTGTAGCAAAACTATTTAATTGATCATGTATAAACACCAGCGTTTCACAAAGGTAAACTGATGGAGCTGTTAGAATATTTAAGTATTTAAAATAAGGTTTACAGCTTGTACTGCTGGAAAGGTTAAGCATTAATCGTATTGCCCTTTTTTGTATTGTAAAAATTCTATTACAGTTTGATTTTTCCCAGAACATTATACCATACGATAGATGAGAGTGAAAGTAAGCGAAGTAGGCGAAGTCAAGATTAACTGATGATCTCAGAGTATATAATGCGAATCAGATTTGACTTAACTTTTTAGATAATGCATCAATGTGACTTTCCCAATCAAGATTATTATCAACCCAGACTCCAAGAAATTTAATTTTATTAGAAAAGGTTACTAATTCATTCTCCACATAAACATCAGGAAAACTTATAGTTTTGTTAATTTTATGAGGAAAGCCTACAGCAACGCTTCTGTTTTTATTAATAATAAGTCTGTTTTCATTAAACCAATTACATAATCAATTATCCCCTTGGTGTTAGTTTCAAGTTCTTGTTTATTACCGCCAGAAACTAGAATACTTATATCATCAGCAAAAAGAGTAAATTTAGAATTAGTGCAGTCGTTTTCAGCCAAATCATTAATACAAAGTATAAACAACAAGGGACCCAATATTGAACCCCGAGGAACTCCATATTTAATACTTTCTACATTTGAGCGAATAGCTTTAATCTGCTTAGAACAGCTTTCTACATACTGAATTTCAGTTAGTTGCTTTCTGTTTCTCAGATACGATTCAAACCATTTCAATGGTATCCCCCTTATACCATAATTATAAAGCTTGTGTAATAATATATCGTGATCAACCAAGTCAAGAAATATTCTCATGCACTGTTTCCCAGTGTCTAGATTTTTAAACACTTCTTCAATAATGTTCTGTAATGCAGAGTTTATTGATTTCCCTTGCTGGAATCCAAACTGAATTTTTGATATAATATTATGTTTATTAAGAAATGATAATACTTTATTGTACACCACCTTTTCAATTACTTTAGAAAAAACTGAGAAAATAGGTATTGGCCTATAATTTTCACACTCTACTTTGGAACCCTTTTTAAATAAAGGCTTAATTTTTGAGATCTTTAAACTCTCAGGGAACATACCTTCACAAAGTGACAAATTTATAATATGACAAAGTGGTTTAACGAAACAATTTTTAAGAAGCATATTGGAAAATTCATCTAGACCAACAGACCTTATAGGTTTCATGCTTTTAATAACAGCAAGTACTTCTGCTTTTGTTGTTGGTATAAAATATAAAGATTCCTGAATTTTATTATTTTGATTAATTTTATGGGGATTGCTATCTATATTTATCTTCTTTTTGATATTACTGGCATTGGTTAAAAAAAATTGATTGAATTCATGAGCTACCATTTGAGGGTTAGATACCAGCCTACCATTTATATTTACACTAGTGTCCATATCATTTCTTTTATTTTCTAGAATTTCCTTTTTTATGATATTCAATATGGTTTTTGATTTATTTATAGAACTGTTTATCATGTTACCATTATACTGCTTTTTGGCCATCTTGACTACTCTGTTGTATATTTTTTTATAATTTATATAATACTGTTTAGTATCATCAGAGACATGATTTTGTTTAATCAGTCTGCTTAAGAAACGGAACCTTTCGCTCGATAAATGAATACCCTTAGTTACCCATTTTGCTTTATTGCAATTTTTATCTTTCAAGTCTTGAACAGGCATGGCTATATTCAAATTACAATATAAGAAAGAATCTTATTAAACTCTTCGTGGCAGGTATCCACGTCACTTTGGCAACAATATACATCCCCCCAGTTTTCTTTAGAAAGTAAGTAATTAAAACGACCAATATTTTCCTCACTGTAAATTCTACACTTTTTAAACTTTTTAAATGACAGCTGACTACATTTATCTGGTATATTATTGGACAATATTTTAATTTTTTGGCCATAGTGATCTGAGATGCCTGTCTCAAAGTTGTCAATTTGAAATTATTAGTATTCAGGATACACTGATCTATAGCACTCACAGACCCTTGAGCTACTCTGGTAGGTAAATTAATAACAGCTTCTAAACCGTATGTGTGGAGTAAGTCTGTGATCTGACTTTTACCTCGACTTTCTGCCAAAAAATTTATATTTAGGTCCCCTACAATAATTACATTTCTTTTCCCTCTATAAAAGTGATTTAAAATAATATCTAACTTTCTAATAAACTCTTTTAGGTCACTACTGGGATTTCTATATACACAAACTACTATAACTTTAGAATTACACAATTCCTTATGCTTCCTTCAAAGTGTTCGTCACACATTAAATTATCAAAAGTTGATATCCTTTTAGTCAAGATATTTATTTTCTTGTACAAAAATACAATAACCTCCATTGTTTTTAGTTTTTCTGTAATAATAGCTTTCCCTTATATAGCCCTGAAAATGTAATAATTCAATTTCGTTTTCTTTTAACCAATGTTCAGTAAGTGTTATTATATCAATACCCAGTAATTTATCATTAACAAAACTTCTAAGTTGGTGTGTTTATTTTTAATTCTCTGTACATTTTGATAGAAGATTGACAAGGAATTAGGCATACAATGTTTTTAGTTGCTTGAACCAAAGTCGTCATACAGCCATGAATTACCATCTACAGCAGGCAATCTTTCGAGGAACAGAGCCACTCAAGATCTCTGTTTATCCTCATTATTCTGTTGCCGTTAATATCCCACCTACGAAGTATGCCACTTATTATTATTTTAGTCACCCTTGCTTGAGATTTAAAGAAGTTCACCAAGCTAGTTGCTTCATCAAGAATTTCTCCGTCACTCACCCCGCATCTGATGTTATTGGTGCCCACATGTATCAGTACCACATCCGGATGATCTTCTTTTAGATTCATATCTTCCATCTTCTGCACTTCGTTCAATTTTATTCTTGGAAGGCAACATGTTTCAAAACCTCTTCCTTTGCAAGCTTCACCTGAGAATTTCAAAATGGAGTCACCCACAACTAACGCACACTTTTTATCTACACTGATGCTAGGAATACATTGTGTAGCATTTTGAACGTTGTTTTCATTTATTGCCTCATTTTCTTCATTTACCATTTCGTTTTCCATAAGAACCTCAAACCTGTTTTTGTTTGGAAAATCTACTCGAAATTCCTGAATTTCACGTCCCCGTGGCCCTTTCGTCACAGCGGAGTATGAGGAGTTAGTATTCACTTTGTTAAGCTTATTTTTCAGATCTACATTTTCCGATTTTAACTGACTAATTTCTGTTTGTGCATTAAGAAAAAATTGATCAGCATGTGAAGCGATGCTATCGTTTCCGTCTCCCGCATCGTATCCACTGTTTGATCACCAGCTGATTTGTGAATGGCATTTTCCACATATTCCTTTTCGCTGCCTTTATTTCCAATTCTTACTTGATCCATCACTTGAGCACTTCTGTTTCAACATTTTCACTTTTATCCTCATTATTAGCTTCAAAAAATTGTTTACCAGAACGCGTCACTACCCCAACCGTCACCATCTTTGTAACATATTTTCTATCACTGTTTTAATTTATCATTTAAAACTCCCCATACAGATACATGCTGAACATGCAAGATTGGTCTCCTGAATTTAAAAAATGAGCAAGATCTGGAGAAAAAGAATCAATTAAGAACAAACTATAGATTGCACAAACTTTCCGCAAAAAATGTTTATGCAATAATGGACAAAAGTCCAAATGTGTTTAAAGTAAGTTTCGATATACAACAGATTCAGCCAATACCCAAGTTCTCTGTGGGTAAAGTATACTATTCCAGACAGGTTTGGCTGTACAATTTGTGCATTATGATTCATTCCCAAACACAGATAAAGGAAAAAATTGCTTTTTATACTTGGCTTAAAGCAGAAGGACCAAAAGGATGCAGTCAAGTAGCCTCTGCTCTATTGGAGTTTCTCAGAAACCTTGAGACCTTCCAGCCAAAAAATGGTCCAAATGAAATTAATTTATTTTCTGACTCCTGTACTGGCCAAAATAGAAATACAGTAATGAAATGCACACTAATGGTCTTCATGGAAGAAAGCAGTAAATTTAATAAGCTGGTTCATTACTTCCCTATTCGTGGTCTTAGCTACATGTCTCCTGACAGTGTGTTTGGTAGAGTGATAAGAGATTACCGAAAAAAAGAAGATACTCTTTCACCAACTGAATACTGTAAAGTGCTGGAACAACAAGATACTAAATAAAGATTGGGAAACAAAGAACCTCTATTCCAGTGCACTAAATGCCCTACGATCTAAAATGCATTTCAAAATAACTGCTCAGCGAGTGATGACTTATGAAAAGTCTAAGAAGAAAGAAAGTTTTGTTGTCAGTATCGGACCTTATAATGGAAGTCCTCTAGAGGTTAAAGTACGGAAAGCCAGAAACTGCAGCCTGGAAGTAAACAAAGCAGCCACCTTGGAAAAGAAGAACATGGTCAGCAAGGAATAGAAAAAGGATGTCTTAAAGCTTATGAGACATTTTAATGTACCAGAAGGAGCAAAAGGGTTTTATAAGGACATTGTTGAAAGTGATCAATAGGCTTTCAGTTCAGTATTTTTCTAGCTAGTATTTTATTTAATATTTGAATAATATTTTTGCTATTTTGCGCTTCGGTTTTTCAAACATTTATTAAAATTGATGTTATTAAAGTGTTGTATTGTTGTATAACATTGTATTTCTATGCAAAATGAACAATAAAGGAGCCTTCTTTGTAATTAACGTTACAAAGATAAATAAGAAACAGAAAAAAGTCACTTTGAATGTGTATATTAACAAAAATTATAGCTTCTATCTTTGCAGTTATCAACTTTTGAAAAAACCTAGAAGCTTTGATTCTCAACTTTGACATAAAAAATAAATTGTTGAAAAGTCAAACACACAGTCAAAATCAGCCTATGCAAAAGCAGTATAAATGTTAAATTATCATGTTTATATAATTAGTATTTCGATATGTAATTTAAAAAATGCATTTCCTGAAAAATTTGCTTTTTAGCGTTTATCGACTTTTGAAAAAAATGCTCCTCAGCTGCCTTTTTTACTTTGCAAATATAGGATTTCCAATATGCCTCACTATTTTAGAAAACAAACTACATGGAGAATGTTACACATTCTGAAGTTGCAGAATTAAAAAGAAGAGTAATTTAAGAACAGAAATTAATGTATGTATTTATCAAAAAGAAGAAATATTTGATTAAAGTTATTAGTACAAATCATTATTTACTAATGAAAGCACTTTTTTTGGAAAATTTGCAAACTGTATTTACATATGTGGATCTTTAAAAAATATATGCCACTTTTTTTAAAATTATATTTATTCAAAGCGGCTGAAATGCTTATAAATGAAATGAATGTATGATGGGGGATCTCTGGATCATTTCCATCAACCTGTAAATTTTTAGGCCCATGTGGAACAAGTTCACTTACTGCTTATTGGTACTGCTTTTGCACTTAGACTTGTTGTATCAATAAGACACCAAATTCTAAAGAGCATGCACATTTAAGAGAACCAACACACAGTTCCAATATTTTCCGACAGGCTTAGGATTAGTTGCAGTCTTATGATGGGCATGCTGTGCAAATAATGGCATTCTCATGATCAGGAACATGAAGATTGCATTTGCAGGTAGGGGGTGGGGAGAAGATTTTGAAATGGGAATAAATGAAATGCATGAAGGCAATTGTAATTTCATTCTATGGTCACTTTTAGAAATATATCTCTATGACGGGAATACTAACTGGATCACCGATAGGCTATATTAACTAAGTAAAATATTTGATTGGCCAGTAAGACCAAACAAACTTATTAATTGGTCTCCTAGTATCTAGCCAGTTGCTCTTCCACTGAGCTACCATGGCAGCATGCCTGCATAGCATTAAATTTCTCAACTGACTCTCATGTTTCCCGGTAAATCACAAGGTGTTCTCAAATTATTTTGAGATGACAACCCCAATAGCGACTTACAATGTTGCAAATAATTAAGTCCCAGGATTCATACTATAATCAACTATTATGGTACCACTTGACCACAATAGTTGGCTAAATAGACCACCTTGTGGTTTACCAGAAAACATGCAAGTCAGTTGAGAAATTCAATGCTATGCCGGCATGTTGCCGTGGTAGCTCGGTGGAAGAGCAACCGGCTAGACCGGGAGATCCGTGGTTTAAATCCCGGTTATGGCATTGAATTTTTCAGTCTGACTCTACCTATCAAACTTATAAATATTTAAAGGACCAAAAGGCAAACCAGAGTATATAGAGACCTAGTCAGGGGTGTACAACTAAACTACTGGGAGACTTCACTACAACTACAGAGGGTGCTCTGTAACCGTCTTATATAATTACTTTTGACTAAATGTGTGCTGATAGTAAAAAGAGTGCAATGATTCTTTATATATGAAATGATAACTTTCCAAAAAAAAAAAGAATTAAATTCCCTTTCATATCCCATTATTTACCATGTTTTAACGTGTAAAATAATTTTTAATTAACCTGAGTAACAATATGTTACTCTAATCTTGTAAGCATAGTATAGTTATAAAAAACTTTGTTGGCTTTGTAACTTTCATACACTCCATATAAATACTTATAAATATTCATCAAATTTTTGTTTTCATTAACTAGGAATTCAGTTAAATCTATAATGGAAGATGCTATTTCAGTGCTTCATGCTATCTGGAATGATTTAAAGCTTACAAGGGTCCATTGTAACTTCTGTATAGCAGATGAGCTGTGATTTGTTATAATGAAAATACTGTCTTTTGGCTTTCTTTCCCATAGTTTCCATTTACATGGGAAAAAAAGTATTAAACTTTTTTTGCCCATTTTCTGCTCAATGATCAGCAGCCCGAGACTATGCCAGGTGCTTGTTCCACATCAAATGTACAAGTATGTGCATGCAAGGCTGCACTTAAGATAAAGATTTCTTGTGGCTAACAGAAAATTGACTGCAGATGCATTTCATTTTTTTTCCAGTGATCGGCACTTCCAAGAAAAAGAAGCTGAAAATATAAAAATGTTATATTTTTGTAAGTTCTCTTGTTTAACACTTTTTAAACACTTACATATATCCAAAGAAATAAATATTATTAGTGAATTATCTAATTTTTAATTTTATTTGCTTTTTTTATTCTTTTGTTTTTATATTTTGTTACACTTGGACCTATGGAAAGAAAACTGAGACATGGATATTTTTATTTTTGATTTGTTTTCACTAAAAATATCCCAGCTCAATCTATAACCTCAATGTGACAATAGCCCCTTGTAGTAAGAGCACAGGAGCCATAACAAGTTTTAATATTAAAATGTCCAAATTTTTGCTTTATTAATGGCTAAGGAAAACAAAAAAAATGAAGCATTTCAAGGTCTTGTAAACATAATTTTCTTATGTATAATAGAATAACATTTCCACTGTTTTGCTACTTAATGTTATGTGACTGTAACTGGCAATTTCTTCTTGTACAGTAATAATTAACAGGAGATAAGATAAATTAATTATGAATTGGTGTTGATGTCAAATAAAGCAGTCCCAACACCAAACCAGCAACAGCAGCAGCTGGCTCATCTCCAGCTACAGAGACAGCAGCAGATGCAGCGTTTGCAGCAGTTGCAGTTACAACGAGAAGTGGTGGTTGCTCAGAAACAGCAGCAGCAACAAGTTGTGGCAGGTGGGCAGCGCATACAAGTGCAGCAGGTTCAGACACAGCCAATACAGCAGGGACAGATACAGTATGCAGCCCAGGTAAATTTAAAACATATATGCTTCAAAATACCTATGAAGGAAAGTATGGTTGTTAAAGGCAAGATCTCAATGAATTAACTACAACTAGCCAGTTGTTCAGTTTGGTTCATTATAGCAAGTAAAAATAGGCTAGATAGATGAAAAATCTGATGTGTTACACTCACATGACTTTCTCTATGTCTCTGTAACAAATTATTGTTAATAAGCTAATCTTTTATTTATTTCATGCTAATCGAGAAAAATTAGCAGAAATAGTCTTTATTTCTTGCTTTATTGTAAGTAGAAGCGAAATAAGGGAGTACTATAGGTTAAAGTGAAAGCCAAAAGCTGGTTACTATGTGACTTATGTTTCTTTGTTTGTATGGACAGGAGTTGACAAATTCCTGTATGACAAAAGTATAAGTTTTTAAAAGCTGAAACAAAGAAAAAGAAATATCTCAAAAACGATCAACTCCACGACAAAAATGTATATAACAAAAATTGTGTGTTTTAACGTGCTCTACATTTTTTGTGTGTTAAGTTTTTGTCCATCTTTTACGGTTTAGTAGTTATGCAAAATTCGTCCAGAATAAAGTAGTCTTCAGAGGCTATTCCCAGAAAATCAAAATATACATTTTATTTGTCAGGTAAATATCTTTAATATATGATATTTTAATCAAAATCGTTAGTGCCATTTTTTAGGAAATCAAAATTTTGGAAAAAAGTTCCATGTTAAGGGTAGTTTGGGGTGGGGGGGATTTTTCTCAAAATCTTTGTGTCGCATCCCTGGAAGATGCTAATGCACTTTTTCTGATCCCCATACACAAAATG
Source organism: Hymenopus coronatus (assembly GCA_030762935.1). Lineage (NCBI taxonomy): Eukaryota > Metazoa > Arthropoda > Insecta > Mantodea > Hymenopodidae > Hymenopus > Hymenopus coronatus. Next base: position 126,564,521 of record CM060888.1, on the reverse strand, counting down.
TACCCATTTATACGTTTTTAAAAAAAATGTGTATAGCCTTGGAATTGCCTGGTTTGCAGTTTTCATTGACGCTTATTGCTTCATTGTCGTCATATCGTTCCAACAACCTATTAACCTTGGTTCTAACAGTCACTTCTCTGCTTTAAGCCGAGTACTGCTAGTATGCTGTTTTCATTGTTGTCATATCGTTCCAACAGTCACTTATCTATTTTATGTGGAGTTACAAACAGGAGAAAAAACATGTGTGAATATCAACCAGCAAGGAAGAAAAGAAGAAAATCCTTAACTCTTGGTGAAGAATTAAAATTTTGGGATGGTGTCCATACCAGCAGAGAAAATGAGTTACAGATTTTCTCATTCATACAGAATTTTAGCAGTCTCCCTTGAAAACGTATAAGTGAGGTTCCACTGTACTTATGTCATTGTTTTGATGATAAATACATTATCAGTTGTCCAATGTTTTCTAAATCCTGATTGAAATAGGAAGATTAATGAGTTTTCTCTATCCCAACATTGATTTTCTCAGTTAAAATCCTATAAAGATTTTACCAAAATTTGATAAAAGGGCCTATAATTACCTGAATTTTCAGTTGATACTTTACTCTTAAAAATGGAGTGAATAATTGCTGTACATTAACTCTTAGGTATCCTCTTATGGCTCTTTACTTCATTTATGTTATCAAACATTCTAACTATTCTTGCTTTGACTAAGCCTGAAAAAGTTTGGCTGGTCCATCTTTACTTACTGTCTTATTCCTCTTGCCCTTTTTCAAACCTGTGTTGATACTTCTTTATAAGAAAACCCTCTATTGAAAGACTCACAGGCTGCTATACAAGCAATAGTAAGACTCCCTAAAATGGAAAAAAATTAAAGAAATCCAAAAGATGATTCATCAAATTAATAAACTGGGGAAAAAAGCAATGGATTCCATCTCATTGTGGAGTGGATGGTAATGAAAAAGCAGGTTTTTTGGCAAAGAAAGGAACCCAAATTAAAAAAAAAAAAAAAAGGATAAAATTTCTTATGAATCAATCAAATGCATTGTAAAAAGAAAAATAAATACAAATTATATAAATAAAATAACACAAGAAAATAGAAATTCAAAGTGGCTACAAATTGTACAAAATCAATTTAATTCCAAAATTACCAAGAAAATCAGCTGTTGCCAACTTTTGTCTGATAACTGGACATGATTGTCTTAATCATTTCTATAGGATTGGCCTTTCAACATCACCAAACTGCCCACTATTTATCAGAGAAAAAATTATGAATATGGAAGATCTAGAATCGTGCCAAGCTTTGAAGATGTATCCAAAAATTGTTGCCAGACACTGGGTAGCTAGAAGGAGAATGACTTCATTGTCAATTCCTGTGCATTAATCACACACACACTCTCTACTGAAAGCTTCATTATATATCAATTCTAATTTCAAATACCAGCCTCTCTTCTCCAAATCTCCAAATTCAATAAACATTTGCTGTGGCTTAATTGTAGGCTTTCAGCTTTACTTTTTGTATAGTTTCTTATATCCTCCAACACTTATGTCCTCCTAGATTCAATTTTTTTCTCTACTTCCAAGTATTCTTGTTGTGGTCCAATTTCTTCAATCCTCCATTTTTTACATTAATTCCAACATTTGCTTTGTGTACGGTCCCAGGTTCATTTCTACTTCTATTAATAGTAATACTTCTCCTCCAGTATATGACAGCTTCACTTTTCCAGCCTCTCCTGAATTTTCTCTTTTTCTGTTAAATGAGCCAATTGTACATTTCCAACCTCATGCCCATTTTTCCTGCTCAAACAACTACACTGCACAACTATTGCTTCCACATCTTGTCAATAACCCCGCCCTCCCCCCCAGTTGTAATCAAAAGATCACTCTAAAAAAATGTACTATCAGCACCTATATCTCTCTTTAAATTTTTACAATAAAATTATGTGCTTTGTAGCTGTTATGATAAAAATTAACTTCTACAAAAGGTTTGTTTGCTAAAAGGCAAAAATTTGATATCTTTTCTCAGAAACAAGTTGAAGTATAGAGCTGAAAATACTGCTACATTCTGCCTTATAACAACAAACTAAGGAAATTAAGACACCAGTATTTCTGTTCTAATTTGTTTTTTCTTGTGTGAAGAAAATGAACAAAAATCTTTTAAATAAAATCCTCAAATTTTTAAAACATTTAAAAATTAAAAAATAAATGTTAGCAAATCTTGAGTCTTGGAACATTCACAGTTTTTTTTGGAAAAGGAATATATATTTGAAAAAATATAGTTTTAAGACAACCTCAATTGCAATTGAACAAAATTGAAGTTCAAATTAAGATTGGTGTATCTTAGGGCAGTATTAGTCATTAGTTGTATCCTGCGCAGCATACTGATTTGCAATTCTATGTCTTTTGTCTACAGATTTCTTAGATGAAGCATGTGATGCCTTTCAGCAAAAACACGTGTTGAATTATTAAACTTTTGAGCAAAGAGTATGTGGTACTCCAGAGATTAAAACGAGATACACTACATTTATTTATTTGTTTATTTATTTAAGGGTTAAGTGCTTTAAATGGCCAGTAAATCAAACATATCTTAAATGGGAAGAATCACATTTTTCCATACAAATCAGAAAATGCCAAATTTTATCATTTACACTTTCCAGTTCCCTTAAATAAAGTGAGGAAAAAAAGGAAAAAGAGTGGTGGCATAATTGTAACCATGATAGAGTTTTAATTTTGTGATAAAGAAGGATTTTTCAGATAGCATAAGAAAAGTTGTCTATTTTTAATAAGACTATAATTTAAATAAATTAATGTAAGTTGAATCTTGGCTTGAATAAGATAAAACATGTGCCAATTTTAAGTTCTGAAAGTTTATCTAGTGCATAAACCCCTAGAAATCATTTCAGCACACCAATCAAAATTGGGTCATATGAGGGAGGCAGATGCAGATATATTTTATATAGATATTAATTTTAAGGATAAGATTGTTTTACCTCAATTTAGTTTTGACTGATATTATAAATTGACTACTTTCCATATCAACATTTTGTGCCCTTGTCTACAACAATTGCACATTGAACCTCTCTTCTCTGATTCATCTAGATCAATTAGAATGCTGAGTTCATGGTTTTTCATATCTTGATTCCACTTAAAAATTTGATATCAAGATCCAACAGGAAATACATCCTAAATTAAAACACTCATAGAAAAGGTCAGAAAGAGGGAGAAATAGTTTGGATTTGGAGAAAATCTCCAAATCCAAACTACCCTTTACATAGAAAAATTTTCAAAAATATTTATTTTCTCAAAATGAATAATGACTGATTAAAATACCATATGTTTAAGATGTTTTTGTGATGACAAAATGTATGTCTTGAATTCTCTGAATTAGCCTCTAAAATCCTCTTCATTCTGAATAAGTTTCTCATAACTGGTAAGCCATAAGATATAGACAAAAACTTACAAAAAAAATTTCAATTTTAAAATTCCTATACTTTCCTTAAATGGGAATTTGCCATAATTTTTCTTGCTCTCAGTCAATGAAAGAGAATAGAATTTCAAAATTGTCACAGAGTGACCAGCTCTTAAAAAATTAGACAATTGCTTAAGCCTAGTATATTCCCTTATTCCTTTGTCGTAGGAGAAAGGTTAATGATAGTCATGCGAACATCTAGTTTTTTTTTTCTGCTAATGGAATTATATTGAGTGGTTTAAGAATTATATGCAGGAATTATTTATAACTGTAATGAGAAAAAACCATACTTAATTTTCTATTCTTTGAACATTCACTGTTCGCTGATGTAAATAGAAACAAAAATATTCATTATTGTGTTAATAAACATAAATTTTGTAATTCATCTATTTGCATGAAAAAAGATAATGCTTTGACAGCAGTGCTGTGCAATTGAGTTCAGTGCTCACTCTACAGAGGTAACCCTAGATATGTAGAGCATATTAGACTAACAATTGGTTTTCTGTCCAGCAACAATTGGTGCAGGGAACGTTGCAGCCAGCATTACAGCAGCAGACACAGGATGACGTGGTACAACAAGAGCAATTTCAGGTAGAGCATAGTAATTTGCACTTTTTTTCTTAAAAAAGCACACCTTTCATCAAATTTCACATGTTCATTTTCAAATACTTATCTAGAATGTACAAATATTTTGGAGAGCTACTGGTTCATTTCTTGGCACATAATTTAATAGCATCTATTACGATGCTTTCTGTATAACCCTTGTCTGTACCATGCCAGGCCTGTTCCACGTAAGCCACAGTAACATGTTTATGCTTTATAGAAAACTAAATTTCTGAAAAACTTCACTTGCTTTTAGTAGTTTCAGATTGTGAAAAGCAGCAGCACAAGTTTGATAATCATATTTCACTTATGCTTTGCTCTTGTAGCTGCAGCTATGTGGACAGAAGTTTTAATTTTCAGATGTGTTTGAAGGAGAAAGGACTTAAAACTAAGCTTGAGTTCCAAATTAATATTTGGCATTCTTAATTTGTGTAGTGTTTTGAATTAGCTGCTGATATAAGTAGATGCTCTAATGTTTTTGTAAAGGGAGTGAAGAGTAGTCTATCCTAGAGACTTTCAATGTTTAAATTCTTTTTTAATCCTGCTTTTCTCTGTAGCATTAGCGGTTTATAGTGATATGATTATGTTGCTTATATTAAATTTTCTTTTTCTTTTAGAGCCAGAATTTGAAACATAACTAAGACCCTCTGGCTAACAGATCTGCTGTTGTATTTCCAATTGTATTACATACTGTTTATCAACTTCTGCTAGAGAGCACTTAAAATTATTAACTATTCACTCTTTAAGTTGATTCTCGTCAAAACAAAACTGAAGGCAACCAGCGCACTGTTATAATATAGCTTTATGCCATTTGTAACAAATATTCATAATTTCAGAATCACGTGACAAGTACACATGGCTTGTACAAAATGAACAAAGAAATTAAGCACATTTCAATCTCTTCTGACAAATTTAAATCCAATGTCATACAACATTTTATAAAATGTGTTTCTTCTAAAATTAGGCAAATTTAGATCAGAATTAATTTGCTGTAGCACTTAAATGCTGGCAGCTCATTTTTGAAAAATAAATTGTGCACTGCTATGCAAATGGCATTCTTCACTTTTCTTGTGAGGGGAATGATTAAGTAAAAAAAAACAAAGGTGTATCTTCCTAGTTTGATTTAACTTTTTCATTTTTTTCTTTTTTTTTCACCACTAGTCTATGGTTTACCGATCATATGCTTTATGTAACTTGGCAAAGACAAAAGAGCAAATTAATGGCAATCAGCCTCCATGATTCTAAACAGCAACAAACAACAAATGTAAACATTTCTGGATATCAGATGACATACGAATTGCATGGTAGGACATGTAGCTCTGTTTAACAACATAAATCAGTGTTAATTAAGTTCTTAGGTACTTGTATAGAATATTATACCATTTAAGAACAAATTCATTCTGAATTTAGATTATTAGCATGGGATTATTTTAATGCACATGTTTCTACTGTATTATACCATGATGCCCTGGGCATGTAGTTCTGTTGTGGCATGGATCAACCTAAGAGGGAATACGACATAGAGTGAGTGATTACTGTAGTGTATGTTAATAGTGGAAGTGTTTGTAGCATTGATATGCCTATTATTTTTCTAGTAGTATGTCTTAATTATTAGCAGAAAGCAAATTGATATGGTTTAGTGTGTAGAGCGATTTAGATGAGTCAAAAAGTAAATGGTTTCTCATCCTCTCTTTTTGTAAGCAAAATCAAGAAGGTATAACAAGTTTTTGTACTCTCCTTTCTTTATTTAGCATAACATAACCATATTTTTTTCTCCAGAAAATTAGATTGGCAATATTTGTTCACACTGATCTTTAGTGCTTCAGATATATAACATTTCAAATACAATATAATGCCACATAATCCTGTATATACAAGGTTAGCAGTGTCAGTCCCCATGGCCATAATCACTGGAACATTTAGATTTGTTGTACTGGATGTAAGTTCTGCCTTGGATGTGGGTTAGACTTGTCAGATGTCTCATATGGAACTTCACATATTCGAGGAAGAAGAATTGAGTTCCATGTTATCATCATGTGGGACGTCAGAAATCTTGTATTTCATTCTATGCTTAAGATTCCATTTTGAAATGCCACATGTTCATTCAGTGCATCGGTTGGTCATATAGACATGCTGTAGTGCTGAATAGAATAGGGCCATTATATTATATGGTAACCCATTTGTGGTCTTTCTCTACTCCTGCACCATCTGCTGGGACTTCGGACTGCCAATTCCCACTTGAAAACACATTGCACTATTTCTGTGTGTCTGACTGAGGTGCACATGCAGTCAGTCGTTGTCAGTTAGGTGCTTCTGTCACTGCCGTAAACATGGTGTGTCACTTAACTGTGGAAGATTGCGTGTTTATTTGTAAAGTTGATCTTAAAAATAAATCTGCTAGCTGTGTGTGCAGGTAGTTTGCTGAAAAATGTACAAATTCTGTACCACCTGCAAGAAAAACTATACATGCAGTCATCAATAAATTTGAAGCTTTGGGTTCAGTGTTGGACAAGAACATTCAAGGAGAAGGTTAGTGTTAACAGAAAATAAACTGGATGAAACTGTGCCACTTTGGAGCACTTGCCTTGAAAATCACTGAACAAATTAGCACTACATATAGGTGTATCTCCATCTTCTGCTATAAATGCCTATTGCTACACGCCTGTGCAAGCATTGAAAGCAAATGACCACAGTAAACATAGGAATTATTGCAATTGGTTTTTCCAATCTGTAGAAAGAGGTTTCATTGATTCCCAGCTTTTGTTTTTCTGCGATGAATCTTGGATGGGCGCATGAATACCAAAACAGTTGATACTGGGCGTCAGAAAAATCTGTGCTATTGAGTGCCTCACTATGGTCAGAAAATTGGAGTTTGATATGCGATAAGTGCTAGAAGATAATAGGTCCATTTTCTTTGATGAAACAATAAATACAGAACGATATAGAGGCTAGTTTTTAATTGCTTGACAGAAGAAGAGAAATCGTATGGTTGGTTCCAGCAAGATTCTGCAACAGCACACATGGCTGCCAATTCATTAAATACAGTAAGAGAAGTGTTTGATGACAGAATTATTAGTGTTGTCCCCTCGTTCTCCTGACCTAATGAGTTGTGATTTTTATTTATGGGGTTCTTTAAAAGACAAAATGTATCGTTCCAATCCTCGCACACTAGAGAAACTTAGAGATAATATTGTGCAAGAAATCGCAACTATTCATGCTGCTGAGCTCCAGTGAGTGAGTGACAACGTTTTTAAGAGATGCAATGCTTGTTTGAGAGCAGATGGCCAACGTTTCCAGCATCTATTATAAGGTAAGGATTTTAGTTCTCTCTGCCTGCATAGTTTTCCTGGCAACTCCCAGCTCTCTCAAACATTGATAGTGTGTGAGTGGTTTACCATATAAAATAATGACCCTGTAGTTGCTTGTATGCAGTGTCATGTGTCACAGGATTATGTGTTCAAGTTAATTTGTTGGAAAACACAAAGAGAAAATACTGTTTATGGGCTACTGGTTATTAATAACTTTTTGTTGTTTGCTACCTACATGAAGAAAAGACAATTTTGTGTTAATAGAAAAAAAAGGCATCTATCATAAAAGTACAATGGAAACTTCTCCTAAGCAGAAAATAAATTTCTTTCTGATAAAAATAGTATGAAGAACATTATAGCCAGTGAAATCATGATGTGTTGTTATAAAGTAAAGTACAATCTTAGTAGAAATAGTTTGGTATAATCAGTGGCAGCTCATGAACATACATTTTGGATATTTACAAAATTTTAGTTTGTGATAACCCTCAAAATGTGAAATAGATCTGCTGCATAACAGTTATGACTATGAAGAACTGGCACAATTACAGTTGTTCTCAACAAATAATAATAATAATAATAATAATAATAATAATAATAATAATAATAATAACAACAACAACAATAATAACAATGGTAATGATGATAATGATAATAATAAACAGCTTGTCTGACAATAGAAAAGTTTGCTTTTGCAAATTTTGTTTTGTACATAATTACAGTTGAGGGCAAGTATGGAATAATGTGTAAGCTTTCACTACTCTCCATTTGCATTCTTTTGTGAGCCAAATATTAATATTACTAATTTATTAGCACTCAACAAGTCTCATTTTCTGAAGCAGGAAAACTGCATTATTTCTTCTAATGAAATGTCCTGTTGCTCCATATACTCCACTTGAAAAGTTACTCAAATTATATCTACACTTTCACCATTTTGTAGGTATGTAGGGGAATCTATGTTGTATCATAATTGACACTTTATTTAAAAAGCAAATCCATGTATCTGTTTTTTTATCATGCAAATGTCTCTATCACTCTATGATTGAAATCTGTAGTGCCATTCACAACTTTTCTCACAATGCAAGCATTGCCAGTGCTGAAAGCCTATTCTCCATCATTGTGTTTCAAAGAAAGGTTTTTATCCTTTTCATAGTTGGGAAGCGACGTTCAGGTTCATCTGTTGAAAGAGAGATTGCAATTACTGTTTTCATAAGTTATATAAACTGTACTATAACCAAATTGTTGTCTAGTAGAAGCTCCAACATAGCAACAGTGCCACTTACTGTAGAGTTATTCTAGCTCTGTTTTCAGTTGACTTCAATAACCATGGGTAGGGAGAGGAAAATTTTGTTTTATCTTTTAGAACATTTCAGTGTTATTTTTCAGTGGACGTTGGTCTAATAAAGTTGATTGTAGAGATTTTTTTTTGCAGTGCATCATTTTAAAAGTTTGGTTATAAGTGAAAATTACTTAATATATAAGTTATTTTAAATACAAATGTCAAGTCATGAAAGCAAGCATGCTATTTTTACATAAATATACAAACTATCAAGAATTATGATACAGTTTTACTTGCATATTAATTGCACTTCTATCAGTTACTATGAAATGCATTCTTCCAACATATTTACCAAGTGGACCACTGAGTCAACTTCAAATAGTAACATGGTTTGTGTTCCAAATTTCCTTGGCTTAGATTGTGTCTTTGGTCAGTCAGAATCTCGCTGTACTGCGAAAATAATCATTCACTTCCACTCTGGAACACAGAATCCATACTGCAGCTGCAAATTCAGGGTTATCTAATTTCATTGCCTGTAGTATTTCATAATGTCAACCTTCTCAATTGAAAGTTGCAACTTGACTGCATCTTGCAGCTGTCTGTGCGCTTTCAGAATTGTGATTGCACTGAGTGATTGTGTTTTAGAAGCAGCAGTTTACACAGTCTTCACAAGACCTTTATTTATACATTTACCACAATGTTATTAGGGGTAAAAAGTTAGTTCAGCATTGTGAACACGAACTTGGAGGGATCAGAACTCAAAATTTTGAGAGTTTATTTTGAAGATGTAAGCATAAGAGAATGCTTAACTTCTGCTTGAAGCAGCAGGTTGTCAATATTTTCTAAAAGTTGACTTACTTAATGTACAAAAATACCTGGCTGATTGATTTGAAACCGTGCTCCAGTCGAGTATAAATTATGAACAGTAGGGAACTTGGATCCCTCAAGATGCTGTACTAGTTTAAACTTAAAAAAAGTTAAAACTTGGTAGAATAATCGCAAATCACACTTTACAAAAATTGTCACTGGGACTATTTTTTGGACCATAAGATGCAGTCATGATTTTGTTAAGAAAATTTTGAAATAAAAATAATAAAAGGCTTTATTCTCCGTTACATGATGTAGGTATCCCATACATTTCACTCTGTTTTGAAGAACAACAAAAAGTATTCTTCAGTTTATATTTTTCTCTCCTTTTATGGACAAAATCCACCTGAGTGCTATTTCCCCATCCAATTTTTCCTATTTTCTTTGCCAAATTTGATGTACCCATATTATTTTGATTACAATACAATACACAATGAAAATCTGTGTCAACTTCTCTGCATGTTGGACATTTTCTTGCATCTTCATCATACCTTATGCCTATCAAGTTTTTAACTCCTGTTCTGGTCCATGCAAGTCCTTCTTGCCCTAAATAATATCATATCTCTACGTATTTTCCCTCTCCTGGACTGTTTTTGTTCCTTTATATAGCCTCAGGGAAGCCTTGACTGTTATATTCTGCATTTAACCATGAACTTCCCATACCTATTTTCTCCATAAATCTTTGCATTTCTACTGACCAGACTCTTTCATTTACTTTTCTCTTGAGTGCTAAAGCATTCTGTAATAATATCCCTATCCTCTAGATTGGAAAATTCTATACAGATATTTATAGCTCTTGTGATAATTTTAAACCTGGTGAAATTCCTACCTAGCTCTAACCAAGCTGCCCCATTTGGAGATGCTATTATTGATAAACCTAATACATATTTAAAGAAAGATCTATTCATATTATCAACCTCTCTCCAAGCATCATGTATTCCCCATATAACATTTTATTTTCCACTATGGCTCTATAAATTCAAGCCATTTAACAGTTATGTGTGACAGTTTTCCTACACATAACCTTATAATACTCATGGCCATTTTTCCTTATGCTGTATACATCTTTTTTTGCTCACTCCAGCTTCCATTGAAACTTAGTGTAATCCCCAACTAATCAAATCTCCTTACAATCTCTATTTCTCTTCCTTATGTAATCTGTGCCCTTTTTTTTTAAAAACCATGATCTTGGTTTTCTTTTCATTTATTTTGAGCTCCTATTTTCCACAAAATATTTACTGTCTCAGTTGCCTTCTTCAACCCTCCACACCATGTTCATCCCAATTACCATGTCATCTGCAAACATAACCCCAGAATTTATTATTGATAATTGGTGAGTGTATAGTATACATCTGGATCTCCTCTAGGATATCATCAATATAAAGGTTAAATAGCACTGGAATAAGTTTAGAGCCCCCTCACCCCAACCTTACTCTGTAAACATTCCCTTACCTTGTTCGCAATAAGGTATAACTCATTCTCCTAATATATTGTCACGTGTGTCATTGGCGAGAGTTTAACTGATATTGTTTTAGTAATATTTTATTAATTAGGAATTAATTAATCTCAATTTATTGGGATTTCATTTGTGGGATGCGGTGGTTAAGTAGTACACTACTGAAAGTAAACACCGGTCACTTCTTAACAACTATTTATTAGTGATAATGAGGTATACAGTTTGACACCATTGGAATGGAGGAGCGCGAAACAACTTCCAGCTATGACCTCAGCTCCCAGACTGACTGTTTATTTTGCAGGGAGCTAAGGGGGTAGTTCGCGCCTTTTTGGCTACCGGACCGTGCTGCCCTCTGGTGATAGTAGTCTTTAAGTTCTACTTCAGCAGTGGTGGTGGAGTCTTGAGTTTCGCCATACCAGCACCCCAGGGAGTCGAAAGGCTTAAGGCTCAAAGAAATTGGGAATCGCACTCTTCTTCCGGAGCACGTTCTGGTTTCGCCATCTGCTGTGGATGAAGATATGATGGAGTCGTGGCTGGTGATGTGAGAGATTCATTTTGAGAGAGCTCTTCAGAAGTGCTTAGCGAATTGCGTGGTAACGTGTTCCAAGGTCCGGGTGGTTCTGGAAGAAGGAAGGCCGGTTTTACCCGATCAATGCTGACCCACACAGACCTGTCACGGATTTTTAACGTAAGCGTCTTTCCATCGCGTTCCAAGATTCGATGCGGACCAGTGTAAAGGGGCTGAAGGGATCTTCTTACTGTGTCTCGCAAGAACACGTGCGCTTTCAGGTCCTTGAAGATGAAGGAATCGTGTTGTCCGTGGTGTGACGGCTGTATAGGGCGAAGGCGTGACATCTGTTGTCGGAGTTTCACGACAAAATCTGTGGCGTCATTGTGGTTTTGATGTTCCGTTGTACACAACATTTCTCCTGGTAGGCGGAGCGATTCCCCGTATACTAATTCTGCTGCAGAGGCACCGATGTCTTCTTTGTATGCGCTGCGCATACCTAGTAGGACGATTGGTAATGCTTGGAGCCAAGACATGCCGGGATGGCACATTATGGATGCCTTCAGTTGCCTGTGAAAGCGTTCCACCATGCCATTGGAACATGGATGGAAGCTGGTTGTACGGGACCTTGAATCACCAATTATCATTCCCAAGTTTCGGAATAGCTGAGACTCGAACTGGCGTCTTTGGTCTGTCGTAATGCGAGCAGGTGCTCCAAAACGAGAAATCCAACACTCAACGAAAGCCTCAGCGACTGCTTCCGCTGTGATATTCTCGAGGGGCCGGACTTCTGGCCAGCGGGAGAATCTATCGACTGCTGTAAGGCAATATCTATAGGATCCAACTGTGGGAAGAGGGCCGATCAGATCAATGTGTACGTGCTGGAATCTTGCGGATGGTGAAGTGAACTGGGCAACTGGTGCTGTGACGTGGCGATGGACCTTCGTTTGCTGGCAAGCCTGACACGTTCTGGTCCAAATACGACAATCTTGCCGAATGTTTGGCCATAAGAATTGTTCTGACACCAGTCTCGCAGTGGCCCTGGTTCCAGGATGACTTAGCCCATGGAGAGACTCGAAGACTTGCTTACGGTATGGCACTGTGATAAAGGGTCTGGGTCTGCCTGTGGATGTGTCGCAGAACAGTGTAATGTCAGATCCAGGAACCTGGGTCTGTTGCAACTGGAATGACGAGTCGCTGTTCAAGAGGCGAAGGAGTTCTTCGTCCTCTTGTTGTGACGTGGCCAGGGCTGAGAAATCAATATTGTTGCTGGATACCGCTTCGATCCGTGAAAGTGCATCTGCGACGACGTTTGAAGTTCCATTTATGTATTGGATATCGGTTGAAAACTGCAATGAACGATAACTTGTTCAGTTGTACTTGACGAAGCTTGTCTCGTCGTTGCTGGAAGGCGTATGTTAATGGTTTGTGGTCAGTGTAGATGGTGCAGTGGTTGGCTTCCAAAACGTGTCGGAAATGCACTGCCTCGTATATTGCGAGTAGCTCCCGATAGTAGGCGGGTCTGTAGCTTGCTTTGCGGTAAGTTTCTTGGAGAAGAAGGCCAGTGGTTCCCAACTGTCGTTAAATCAGTTGCTGGAGACTGGCACCCACTGCTGTTGTTGATGCGTCCGTGAAGAATCCTAAGGATGCTTCTGAATTGGGAGTGCCAACAGCGTGGCGTTAGCAAGGCTAGTTTTACAAGTGTTAAACTTGTCTTCAAGGTCTTTAGTCCAGGGTATTTGCTGCGAACCACGTAGATTAGATATGGCTGCGTGCAGCGAGGCCTGATGTTCAGACGCTGATGGCAGGAAACGTCGATAAAAGTTTACCATTCCCAGGAAGCGTCGTAGTTCTCGTGCAGTTTTTGGTAGGGGAAATTGGCCAAGGCGGAGATGCGTTCTGGTAGAGGACGACTGCCTGCTGCAGAAATCTCGTACCCCAAGAAGTTAACCTTCCGGCAGCCTAGGACGCTCTTGCTGGCGTTGACGAGGATTCCGTACTTCGAGAGGCGGCGGAATAGAGTCCGCAGATGTTGTTGATGTTCTTGGGTGCTCTTCGAGAAGATAAGAATGTCGTCGATATAGGCAAACGTGAACTCCAGCCCAGACATAGCTTCATCTATGAACCTTTGAAATGTTTGGCCAGCGTTGCGGAGCCCGAACGTCATAAATGGAAACTCGAAGAGCCCGAAAGGCGTTATGATGGCTGTTTTCTCAATATCACTTGAGTTAACTGGGATTTGTGTGTAGGCTTTGACTAGGTCCACAACTGAAAAGATGGTACAACCCTGCAGTTGATTGCTGAAATCATGGGTATGACCAGGGATGGTTCGAGCGTTAAGAGAGCTATAATCACCGCAGGGACGCCAACCTTCAGATTTCTTGGGAACCAGGTGGAGTGGTGATGCCCAGGGGCTTTCCGAGTCTCGCTGACCCATCTTGCAACATGGCGTCGAACTCTTGCTTTACGATTCGAAGGCGATCTGGTGCAAGGCGTCGAGGTCTGCAAGAGATAGGTGGGCCTGGAGCGGTGCGGATGAAGTGCATGGTGCTGTGGCGCACTTCTCGCTGTGATCCAGAAGGCCGTTTTAATTCCGGAAACTCTCCGAGTATGTCATGATATGGTGATGAAGCTGTTAGAGCTTTGATGCTTGGCTGCGTCATTGTTGCTTGCTGGACGGATACAGATAAACCCGTAACGCCGTCCATAATGCGTTTGTGTCTACAATCTGGAAGGAGGTTATAGTATGATAGAAAATAGGAGCCAATGATTGGGATTCCAACGTCGGCGATGACGAATCTCCATGAAAATTCCCGTCTGAGTCCGAAGTTGAGTTTGAGCGGAAGAGCACCGTATGTGTGGATGGCAGAGTTGTTGGCCGCGACTAATTGGTAGTCTGTGTGTTGCCGGTGGCCTTTCAGAAGCTTGCGTGGAAAGCAGCATGAGTCAGAGCCTGTGTCAATGAGGAATCTTTGATTTGTATGCCTGTCAGTTACAAATAAGCGGTTTGTGCCTGTTGGGCGACCGTCCACCGCCGTTACTGGTCGCCGTTGGTGTTTGACTGAAAGTTGCATGGCAGTGTGCATTTCTGAGCCTGTTCACGAAAGCGGCGGTGATACCAACATGTGACTTCGTCGCTGGTTGCAGGACGTGGTGACGAAGTGTGGCGGCGGCAGTGCTCTCGACTGCGAGAGTGAGATCGTGAATGCAGCGGCGTCTTTAGAGGTGCCATCTGTCGGGTGAGTTCGTCTACTCGCCTAATGAGTTGACTGAGCTCGGATGTTTGTGGAGCGTGGATGGCGCTGACAGCGGTATGGATGGGTGGTGGTGTGACCTCCAGTATTTTGTCTGCTAGTATGGCAACCTTGTCCAACGGAGTCTCCGCTTGTGTCTGCAATATTGCCCGAACCTGGGGCGGGTGCTGTATCCACAGTTGTCTTAGGAAGTTATCTTGAACTTGTGGATCCCCCGCTAGGGATCGCAGATGACGCAAAAACTGTGAAGGTTTGCGGTCGCCGAGCTCCTCCTCCATTGGGAGCTGCCGCACTCGCTGTTGCTCTGAGAATGACAGACGCCTTATCAACTCTGTGCGTAAATGTGCGTAAGCATTTTCAGGTGGTGGATTGATAATAATGTCCTCCACCTCTGCAGCGTATCGGCTGTCCAGCTGGGAGACGATATACGCGTACTTTGTTTGGTCCTGTGTGATGTTGGCAACACTGAATTGTGCGTCTGCTTGTGCAAACCACAGCACCAGTTTATCCGGCCAAAACACTGGTGACTTCACACTGACACAGTTCACTGAGGCACTAACCTGTGTTTCTGAAGCGCGGTGTGTTGTCTGTTGTTGCAGAATGGTGTTTTGTGCTTGAAGGTCACGTAGTTGCTGTTGTATTTGTTCCATTGTTCATTAGTCGGGGTCATCAGTATGTGGGATGCAGTGGTTAGGTAGTACACTACTGAAAGTAAACACTGGTCACTTCTTAACAACTATTTATTAGTGATAATGAGGTATACAGTTTGACACCATTGGAATGGAGGAGCGTGAAACAACTTCCAGCTATGACCTCAGCCGTCAGATTGACTGTTTATTTTGCAGGGAGCTAAGGGGGTAGTTCGCGCCTTTTTGGCTACCGGACCGTGCTGCCCTCTGGTGGTAGTAGTCTTAAGTTCTACCATCAGCAGTGGTGGTGGAGTCTTGAGTTTCGCCACACATTCTTGGAAAAATACAAGCTTTATTATAAGCTAAGTAAAAGGATGGAAGTGACTAGCCTCTTCCGATGGCACTCCTGGTGGACTTTTCGATGATACCAATTTCTGTTGGGCTACGTGCACATTTGCACTTTGGCGTCACACCGGATATTCTAGAACATTTAAACATTCGATGCTGATTGGCTAAAACTCCCCACTATTAAGGCATTGGTTCTCATATTAGGAGTATCCATGTTCGAATGCCATTTAGTGATGCCGCTAAGTCTATTTAAGGGACTGTAGACCTAACCACCAATTCTTGACCATCGGGGAACCTCTGCTGGGCTTATGCATCTTGGGGTGTTGCTCCAGGTTCAACCGCTCAACTACCTCGACCACTTAATGTCTCATCTTGCCCAGTCAAACCATGACATATTTCTTAAATTAAGGCTTTGTATTAGTAACCCCAGTAATCAGAGTAATATTGGCCAGCATTAATGGAATAGATTGCAATCTCCCACCTTTGTAAACCAAACATTCGCAACCAACAAATTACTTAATCTTTCTCGATATATTAGCTTAAGTTAAGTCCCGTTGTTATCATTGCTCTACTGTCTGCCTTTCTTTCACCACTCTCAAATAGCTATCCCCCACTTTGCAGAACCTTGTTCACGACAATATCTTATGTATTATCCTGATATATGGTGAACTTTGTGACAGTGATGTGTTTTAACAATTGCAGGTTAGTTGAGTCGATTTTGTAACACTACATCTCTTACTTTTTATTTCGGAAAACATGTTTCAGAAGATATGTGCTTCCATTGTCAACTCCTTTGGTCGACTGCCGGCATTGCTTGCTGTGGTGGTTGTCTCTGTCCCTGGTGGTGGTTTGATGAACCTCTGAATCAGTAGATCGTCTGGCAGGATTTCAAAATTGAAAACACGGTTCTTGTTTTTCCAAATATATATGTTTTCCCAAACTTTTAATTCTGTCTTCCTTGTGATGTTTTTGAGGATTTTTGCGCTTCTATTTATGGTGTGTTTCTCTTTCCAAAAATGCCAAGCTACTGCAGATGTGTCTTCTTGTTTGAGTTCAATATTTCTGTGGTGTTCTTTTGCCTTGTTTTTATATTTCTTTTTGTTTGGCCTATGTAAATTTTTTCAGTTATTACAGCTGAACTGATATATTCCTGGTTTGTTTTCTTGTGGGATATCATCTTTTAATTTAGAATTTAAAATGTTTTTTATAGAGTAATTATTTTTTGGGGCTAGAAAGATATGTCGTTTGAAGATCCTCTGAAATTTGTAGACAGTTGTAGGGTGGTATGTAAACTTCTTGTAGATCTTGTTTTCTTTCTGGTTTTGAGTGAGTGTGCTGACTGGTTTGATTCTCTTCCTATTTTTGGCCTTATCAACTTTTTTGTGCACCAGTTCTGCCCGGAATCCATTCTCTGTAGCTATGTCCAATATTTTAGTAAGTTCACATTGGTATTCTGCTTTGCCCATTGGTACATTTACCAATCTGTGTGTAAGGCTGTTGAGTAAAGCATGCTGATGGGGAATGGGATTGTAACTCTTGTTTTATATAGCTGTTGGTGTGGGTAGGTTTTCTGTAGATGCCAAATGCAAGGTGATTATTATTTTTGATGATTTTTAGGTTGAGAAATGCTAGTTGTCCATCACATTCCTTCTCCATTGTGAACTTTATAGACTTTTCTTGCATATTTAGGAGTTTCATAACATCTTCTAGGTGTTTTTCTGGAACTATTGCAAAGATGTCATCTACATAGTGGTACCATACTTTGAACATCCAGGGGAATGCCTTTTTAATTCTAGTTTCCATAGCGCTCATGAAGAGATCTGCTAATATTGGTGATAGTGGGCTGCCCATAGCTAAACCAGATGTTTGTTTGTAATATTTCCCGTTTAATGTGAACAAATTTTGATTTGTGCAAAGATTTGTTAATATGATGTATTCTTGGACTTCTTCTGTTGTTTTTCCTATTGCAAGTAACCAGTTTTTGACGTGGGATTGTATCCTTTCTGAAGGTACGCTTGGAAACAGAGCAGTAACATCAAAGGAAACTAACGTATCAGTTTTTTCTAATTTCATGTCTTTAATTTTATCGATTAGGTCTAGAGAGTTTTTTATGCTCACTTTAATTATAATTATCACTTAAAATTTAACAAAAGTCTATTTATTTCATTTTCATATGCACATGGGTTAATTCGCTTTCCCACTGAGCCACTTATTTGATTGTCATCTCAGCCTTCTGCAATTTCTCTATAGCTATAATAAAATGGTTCTTCAAACCATGTCTGAAGAAACGTCTATCATAATTAGCAGCATGTAGGTAGAAAAACATACTTTTTATGAATAATTTATGGCATAAATTTGAAAATAAATGATGCCTAATAGAGAGATTCAAATGATTGTAGCACATCATAATTTTTAATATGATTAATGCTTATTGTTCAAGATGTCAGTGATTTTAACTCCAGAGGAGTGAAGAATTGCATAGTTTAATTGCCAGAAATATGTGGAAAATGAAGATGAACAGTAGCTTGTCTTTACAAACAAGGGAGAGCACTTAACTTTTCAAAAAAGTCTGATTGGTCACACTGTTATTGTAATTAATTTCAAACTGTTATGGAATCTGTTCAGGCTATAAGCATTGCCTTTTTAGCTGCTACAATTGCTGTTGCAATTTGGTCATTGTGATCATCCTATAGTTGGATACTTTGATGATAGGCATGGAACAACGACTTTTCATATACATCCGTTACTGTGAGAGACACATGAAGTGTTCGGTCCTATAAAGGCATGGCAAAAATGTCTTTATTCTCTAAATCAGAAGAATAGTATATGACATCCATAAATCTACAGTTTGCATATAAAGTCTGTATACCCCTGTACTAAATTTAAAATTACGTGAGTAAATATATTTTTTTGAAGTTGGTATATATTCATATTATTCTCCTGTCAAATTCCCATTGTTGACAATTTTAATCGTTCGATTGTTGTTGCTCTTAGGACAACAAATCTTATGAATCAAATTAGTTGATGCCGAGATATTGAGAAAGAATGGGTGATACAAGTGGAACGCTTAGTGTCCACTGTGTGGGTTCATGAGCGTCAAATAAATGGCGAATCAATGAAAAATGTCATGGATGATTTCATTGCATGGTTTGTGAAAGCAGCACTGACAAAGAATACATTGTTAGTATGAGAACGGAAAACATTTTTAACAGGCAGTGTTCATGACGTGACGAGAAGTGGAAGACCATACACCAGACTTGGACTTGGTGCTGACATGGAAAAATCTATCCAACAACCTCTGGTTAAATCGTTTAGGAAACATGTTACCGGAATCAACCATGAGGAAACACATTAAAGTGGATCTGAAAATGAAGTGTTGGCGTCCATTGAATGTGAATGAATTATCAGATGCTGATTTGGAGACACGTGTTAATGCTTGTGGTCGGATGCTGCAACAATTCCAAACAACGTCTGAGAAGGCAAAAGTCATGTTCACGGACGAATGTGCGATTTATTGCAGTTCCCATAACCGCAATGCTTATTTCTGGGGAAAATAAAATCCAAATTTTTCTGAAGAAATCGAGTGCAACCCACCACATGTCATGGTCTGGGCCGGAATGACACAAACTCATCTGTTTGGCCCGTATTTTTTTGATGATGGTCCTGTTAATCAAAACACTTATCTCCAGATGATTGATGACTGGCCCCTCCCACAGCTGCAACATGTGGGAATCTTAAACAGTGTTTGCTTTCAACATGGTGGGGCGGCAGTTCACTTCTCAGTGGTTGTTCGACAACATCTGAACGCAGTCTTTGGAAATCGTTGGATCGATAGAGGATCGGACAATCTCATGTGGCCTCCAAGGAACCCTCATCTAACAACTCCAGCTAATTCACTATGGGGTTACATCAAAGAGAAGGTGTGGAAGCAGCGGTATGCTACAACTGGTGAACTGCAAAATGCGGTGCGAGTAGCTTTCCAGATAGTGGCTCAATGATGTTGAGTAAGATTAACAAGAGAACATGGTGGCGTGTTCGACTGTGCAGAGACAATGGGGGGACACATGCTGATGTTTTGGAGTCCTAAGATGTAAGGAGAAACATTTAATTACATAAATATTGGAAATTTGTACTTTTACACCACATGTAGCAGCACATAAAATACTAATAGAAATCAAGTCCATTGCCCTTCATAGAGAATGGTGGGGAAGAAATTCAAGTGTAATAATTTGGATAGCTTTCTATCTTCTTCTTCTTCTCTTTTATTTATATATATATATATATATATATAGGAATCTGTAAATTGAGTTGTTTTCTTTCCATTAAGCTTTAAATGTTTAATTCAACATTTCATACATTGTTATGACACCGCCATCTTGATGTATAATGGTGTTTTTTGTTTGCTGTTGATATAAATAACAACATAGTATGTTGAGTACTGCTTAAGTTATATATGTTCCAATGCGTAGGTTGATGTTACTCAACAGGGACCCCCTCCATTGGTGCAGCAGCAACAGGCAGCTTCACAGCAGCAAGCTTTGGTAGTAAATCCCAAAACTAAGACTGCTTTGGCAAACATGCTTAGCATCCGACTTCAGAGTGGTACTGCTGGAGCTCCACATTTATCACCTCAACAGCAAACAATTCAGGTAATTTACTGTGCACAGTTTTCTAAGTCTTTGTCTAATCATAGTATTCAATATTGTCACAAGTAGTTGAGGAGCAGATACATACGAGGACTGTTTTGTTTTTCTCTCCCCAAACCTCTGATAGGTTATAAATAAAGGACAAGTTCAAAGAAAACAATTGTTTTATTACTAAAAGTTTTGTATACTTGTGGTTACTTTTCAACATAATCACTGAAAAGATAGACATTTATTATACCTGTGCACAAGTTTTACAATACCCACTTCAAAAAATGTTGCTGCCAATGATTTCAAATGAGCATTTGTTGCTTTGAAGATCTTCGTACTTTACAACGTTTGCGGAGAGCCATTCAAAACAAACGAAGAGGAATGCTGACTTCAGGAGTTGTGCTGATCCATGACAACGCTCGTCCACTCACTGCTGGTTCAACCCATCGCCTCCTTGAACAATTTCAATGGGACATTTTCGATCATCTGCCATACAGTCCTGACCTGGCACCCAGTGACTTTCACCTTTTCCCTGAACTGATGATGTGGCTGGGAGGGCAGCAGTTTTAAACCAACGAAGATTCTTCAATGCTCATTTGAAATCATTGGTGGCAACATTTTTTGAAGTGTGTATTGCAAAGCTTGTGCACAGGTACGATAAATGTCTCAATATTTTTGGTGATTATGTTGAAAAATAACCATAAGTATACAAAACTTTTAGCAATAAGATAATTGTTTTCTGTGAACTTGTCTTTTTTCATAGCCTATCAGAGGTTGAAAAAAAAAATGGCCTCATATTTTATATTAAGTTACATTTTACTAAACTATTAGCATCTTCTAAATTTATAGGAAATCACATTTTATATTTATCTCTCTCCTGGAACTTGGTTTAGCCGTATGTATGGAAGAATGTAAGTGGCCTATTATATCTATGATGGTGCTGGTGAACTTAACTGTAATGTCAGCCTTCCGCATCATAATTGTTGGAATTTTGGTGCATCATGCAAATTCAAGATGTCACCTGTCTCTATAAAGTTCTTGAAGCCCTCACAATAGTTTTTCAATCGGTTAGAACAATTCAAACCTAGGGTACATATATGGTCAAGCTCCCATTACAAAGCACTTTAAGCTCACAATTTTTTCTAGTCAGACAAAACTTTCTTTCAGTCTTTCTGCCTGCCTATTTGTCAACCTTTGGTGCTCTGGGTTTGTCCATCCTCAATGGTGGTTACTTTTGAGCTGCTCAGTGACAATGGGTGAGAGCTCCTTTGTCTAAGAATAGTATTCAGTATTGTCACAAGTAATTGAGGAGCAGATACATATTTTGTATTAAGTTGTAACTCCTTCAGGGTACACAATTAGTGGATGACTAACTAAATAAACACAGTATTGCCATAAGTCCTGTCAGTACTTTCCATGCATTGCTACCAAATAAAACTATGAAAATCCATTAATATACATATATTCTGAAAGAACACAAAACATGCTACAAAATGAACATTCATTCAAAATGATCACCAACACAGCAGTGAAGACATTGAAGGCACTCATCAGTAGCTGCACAAATCGTGTCCAGTGGAATTTTCTTGACAGCTTGATTTTTTGAGCATCTCAGTATTGCAGTGCTTTTTTGACATGCTATTGCGTTGAGCTTCTACAGTAGAGAATAATCCAGTGAATTGAGGTTTGGACTTCTGCTAGGCCAGTCAGCAGCAATGAACTTGGGGACATTGGTTGCCAACCACTGCTGCATTGTTTTTGCTTTGTGTTTTGTCCTTCCCACACCCACATGTCATTAACAAAGCCAAATATCAAACCTGACATATCTCTTCTTCTTCTTCTTCTTCTTTTTTTTATTATTATTATTTATTTATGGAAACAATAACAACAGCTTCCTGTATTTATGGGCTGCCAACAATGACAGAGTAAACCAAACAAATTATAAACAAACAATGTAAAAGAAAAATGCAGTAATAAACCTGAAACTCTTCTAAAAAGATAATATAATATCAACAGTTTTATTACTATGACAATCAAAAAGGAAACTGAAAGGTGCAAAAGAACTATTAAACATAATATAAATTCACATAAAGTACTTTATAGCAAAGGAACATCAACCATAAAAATGCTAGAAATGGTTATTATACAAATGATTTCGAAGAAGAGAAATTGTACCTCTTATTGCAGATATCAATTTATTTTATTTTTTGCTTCCTCAGTCCAAACCTTTTCCAGATATTGAAAAAATGTAAAGGAATGGTGCCCCAAGCCTCAACTATCAGACCAATTATCTCAATGATATTTAGATTGTATTTTGCCTTCAAGTATGGTATTGTGGATGTGTAAATACCCCTTTTCTGCTTGTTCTTTGAGCTTTTCAAATCTAATGGTAGGGTCGATGATAAATCCTATTTTTGTGTCTTGTTAGTTTCTGGTCCATGGACTTCTTGTAGTAGTTCGTTTCTGATGGCAAGAGTTGCATATTTCTCCATGAAGGCAAGATTCCAAGAGGTGTACAAGTGTTTCTGTGACATCGCCAAGAACAGCAGCTGTCTTGCAATCTACTTGGTATCGAACACATGGCAGATCATTTTTATAGATTCACGCATTCACTTGATGTTATGCTATCACGATTTCAAACCCATAATTTTGCTGGCTTGTATTCTTTGAATAATTCAATGCTGAGTCCTTTCTGAGGAAGTTTGGTCCAGGTGTCTACTCTTTCTTGAAGTGTCCTCCTGATACATTAAATGTCAAGCTGTCCAGTGTGGGTATTCTTCATTGAATCGTCTCCTGTTAAATTTAAAAGTTTCAAGAATTTATTCATCTCAGCGTAAGGTCTCAAGTGGTCTGTACATATGAATTGGAGGACTGAATTCAAGTTTTGCATGAGTTTTTGTGTTGCAAATATGCTTCCCATGCTGCTTTGAAGAGACCAAGCCCTTGATATTTCATTTCATAATGTAACATGTGATCCAGTATATCCATCTAGCCATGCTTTCAAGGAACTTTTGATCATTTTGTCACAGTTGTTAAGAAATTTGTTAGGTATTTTAGCCAGATCAGCGGTTTGAAAAGGGTAAGTTTCAGTTAGCAAATTACTTGTATCTTTTATATGCACTAACATGTAAAACATCCTTAAAAAAACATATTAATTGTGAAGAGATGTTCATTTTATGAGACAAAATTGTTTGTTTGTTTATTTATGCAAAGGATTGGGTCAAATTCTTGCACGAGCAGCATTCACAACTTCTTTTGTGCATAAACATCTAGGACAGCCAGATCTGACGCGATCAACAGTTGCACCCATTTCTTTAAATCGTGCTATTGTCTGAAAAACAAATCATTCATTGATGTCAAGAGGTTTCAGCATCAAAAAATGTCCTTAGCTCGCTTTCCACGATGAAAGAATGCCAGTACACTCTCCACCCCATCTTTCTCTCTTGCCTGTTAACAAACACACTTCAAGCCAGTTACTCACGGAGTAGTATAGGTGACCTTGTGGGTGACAGTATACAACATTGCCACGTTTCTTCATTCACATTTTCTATACTACAATGCATTTAAATTTTATTGACAGAACCTATGGTAGTTCTGTGTATAACTTTAACTTATAATTGAAACCTTGCACTTGACAGTTGGGAGTTAAGTTGGTACACCCTTAAAAAAAAAACAGATGAAAAGTTTTACCCGTTTGACTTTCTGAACCACTCACAAGCACATTCTGACAGTCAGACAATGGAAATGGATTAAGATGCCACACCATTGCAATATCTAGCTATTCCCAACCTCGTGCTCACATGCGTAGAGTTGTTCTGTGCAAGCTATTTATTATTTGTTGTTATTGTTGATAATGTTGGTGTTTGTTTTATTTATATATAGATATATTTATATTTCATTATCTATATATCATATTATTTATACAAGATTTGAGGTGCAATAATGCCTCCAAAGTAACGCTGATCACCGAGTGATTCTTGGAAGTGAAAATCCTCTGCATAAAGGTCTGTCACTTAATAGTCAGGCATTGGAGCTATTAAGAAGGGTTCAGAAATTCTATGAAAGTGAGGAGTACGTGAAAGTTAATGGGTATCCCTCTATTCCTGCTAATAAACCCATGAACCAAATTATAGTCTCTCTTGGACTAAGTATGACAACTGTAATAAGCAAGGGGGTGAAACTTCAAGAGCAGGAAGACAAAATCCCTGAAACATCTGGAATGTAGCAGGTATTTCTGTCAACACTAGGGGAAAAAAAAAAAAGCATCCTTGTCCGGTCACAAATCTTGTGCTTTCCAACTAGATGCCACACGTAGGCACATAAATGCCTATTATAGTAGAAAGGGGTATCTGACCATACGAAAGCTTCTTATTTCTCCTAAGGGAGCTTTACACTGCAGGTAAGACTTCGCTAAAAGCAGTCTTGAAAGAAATTGGCTTTTGATAAAACACTTATTGGTTTTAAAGTGTTGTTGGAAAAGACACGTCGCACGAAATGTGTTTTTACATAAAATATTGGACAAAGATCTTGACAAAATAGTATGGCCAGATGAGATGTGGATCAATGCTGGACAGACTGCACCCCAGATAGTAGTGGCCATCAGCCCACAGGGAAAGGAACCCAGTTAATTGTGGCCCATGCCAGTTTTTTGGATGGGTTTAATGAAGATGGCCTCCTGGTCTTCAAAACAAAGAAAACTGATGATTATCTTGAGGGTATGGATCATACTCTCTTCCTGGTGAGGTTCAGGAAACTGTTGGAGCAGCTGGACCATCCAACAATTATAGTGATGGACAACGTGCCATATCATTCAGTACAACTGGACAAGGCCCTTACCCCAATGATAGAAAAGAGGTTATGGTAGACTGGCTGAATGAAAGGGGTCTTGCTGCAGACATAAACGTGACCAAGCTGCTTTTATATCCCCTGGTGAAAGAAAATAAGCCAGTCACACCGACATATGTTGCAGATGAAGTAACCAGGGAACTTGGCCATGAAGTGATTAGATTACCGCTGTATCACTGTCATTTTAATCCCATTGAACTATTATGGGACGACATTAAGACTTACATAAGGAAAAATAACAAGACTTCCACAACTACAGAGGTGGATAGACTTGAAGGAAGGTGTGATGAGGGTGGATGCATGGAAGAAGAGTGAATCATGTTCACAAAATAATACGAAAAGCACAGGAATTAGATGGAATCATCACTGAATGGGAACCACTAATGATATGTCTTGGTGGTGATGACAATGATGTTTCTGAGAATAATGATGATGGAGACTTGGATAGAATTGAGCCATTAAAGCTCTAAACTGGTGAGTGAAAATCACTTTGTTATACCTTTCTCTCATTGTAACAAGCTATTTTTGCATTAATTTGTTTTCTATTGTTGTAAGTATGAATTTATGCTACATACGTTACAGTATCACTGTTATTTTCAATTAACTTCAATAATAAAAAATTAGTTTCATTATTCATTGGCATTCATTTACTACATACACTGTTTATATTCATCTTTACACATGAGAGGCATTTGTAATCAGCAGTTTCTCAGTTTCTCTGGCAATGCCACAAAGCATAGACAACCTTACGTGAAACCACCTGAACTGTCAAGTGCAAGGATTCAGTGGTGGGGGTATATGTAGTGTATAATCCACTGATATCCTTGCAGTACCATAGAAAGTGATACTGAGAGGTTAGAAGAGAAATGTGGGAATACAAAAATAATATAGGAGCTTTTAACACCAGAATAGGTGAGGGAGATGTGAATAGAGAAAGTGATATAGTTGAAAATGAAATAAGAGCTAATAAGAATAACAGAGATAAGTATATAGATGAGGAAAGTGTAAAGTTAATAGATTTCTGTAAATTGAATGTGCTAGACATTTTGTATGGTAAATGTGGTGAAGATGGAGTGGGGGAATATACTTTTGTTAATAAGATTGGCAGCCTTGAATATGGGGTACACATTAAACAACGTAAAGATAATACTTTATTTCAAATATTTGTCATTTCCTACTATTGTGAATATAAAATTATGTGCAGAAGAAACAGTGGAAATTGCATGAGATGCGAATACTAGGCAGTATTCTAAGTTTAAATGGAAGGAGGAACAGAGTGATAAATTTAAGTTAACATTAGATTCCATTTGTCAACAGAGAATAGGTTTATGCAAAAGGAGAGTGAAATAGAGAATGTGATCAATATCCTTAACACTTAAATGCAAAGAGCAGGAGAGAGGATGAGAAAGGGTTGAGGGGAGTGGATAAAAAGGAAAGCTGATCCAATGAGGAATGTAAAGTAGCAAAAAGGTTACTGAAGAGAGGTAGGGGATGATGAGGCAAAATAGGAGTATTTAAATAGCAGAAACTTCTATATTTTATTGTTAGAAGATAAACACGAGTGAAGTAAAAAGAATGAGAGTACTCTGAGTAGAGGATTAATTAAATAATATTAGTAAAGTGTGGATAGTTTTAAAATTTGGCTATGCATTTAGCTAGATCGAATATTAATCCAGTAAATTGGTTGAAATACTTCGAAATCATATTTTAGGAGGAATGTGATATCAAAGTAAAATCAATGGCAGACTTGGGAATGAGCTACATAGAAATATTGGATTGCGAAGTGAGAAATGGACAAAGTAGTTCAGCAAGTGAAATCAGGAGAAAGAATAAAGCAACAGGAATAGATGGGATCCCTCCAGAATTCATTAAGGAATGGTGCAGCAATGGAATTAGAGTAAAGATTTAGGATGGTTTAATTCAGTTAAAACAAAGAGATAATGTACAGAATATTGGAGGACAGAATAATTCATCCTATATATAAAAGCAAGGGGAGTGTAAATGAGCCTAATAATCACATCTCATATTAGAAATATCTTTACAGCAATTCTAACGAATAGGTTACAAAATGGGTAGAGGAATATAATATTATCTCTTCTAAATGGGTTTTCATAGGGGGAGGACTGCAGATAATTTATTCATAATTGAAATATTAGTGCAAATTTATATAAAAGAAAAAAGGGGGAAAAGGTGCATGGCATTTATAGATTTGGAGAAAGTGTATGACTGTATTGGCCTAAAATTGTTATAGTATAAACTTTTGAGTAAGAGCGTTAGCCAGCATATGGCGAGTATTCTTAAAGCCTTTCATAAGGACAACATATTTTCTGAAAGAATAGGAATAACAACAAATACATTAAAAGAAGGGGTTAAGGCAAGGGTGTAAGCTAAGCCTACCAGAGATGGGGAAAAAGCAATAATTGGTTTTGATCAACAATATGGCAGTGCCTGGTTTATTTGTGGAAGATTTAATTGTAGGATCCATCTCAAGAATTGGTCTAAAGTGATCATTATAGCAAATAGATAAATACTGTGCTGATTGAACTTGAAGGTAAATTAGAAGGCTCAAATTATAGTATTAAAAGTATGAAACATGGAAGAAAGAAGAAAAAGAATATAAAGCAGTAAAGAATTATGTATATTTAGAAGTCAAAATTGATAGGGGTGGAAAAGGGAGAAATAAGAAGTTAGCATTTATGAAAGGAAAAGGAGTTTTGGCAGTTGTTAGAGGGTATAGTATAGGATACCAGATTTACATATTGTCAAATGGCTAAAAAAATATACAATATGGTAGTTGCAGCAAAAATGCTCTATGAAATTGTATATTTGATGCATTAATTGCATAATGCTATATGATGATGGATACGGGAAATTTCAGGCTTGCCAAATGTAACATTAAAGGAATTATGCAAATTGAAATGTGCTTAGAGTTTCCAGAAAGGGACTAGCAGAAAAATGGGTGCATTACAGTATGCAAATAAACTTGTAGAATAATGTTTGGGGGATATTTGCAGTAGGAGAGAAAATAATATAAATGAATTTTGGAAAGCAGCCAGGAGGAGATTTTTATATATAAAAATACAAAAAACTGTTTGGCAACATAAAGATAACAATATAAATGTAAAAAGAAGCTTGGCAACATAAAGATAAAAATATAAATGTAAAAAGAAGCTAGTAACACAAATATTAATATAATAATAATTGTAACAAATCTTCACTTATCTTTTGGTATCCAAGGACTAGTTTTGCAATAAATTGGTCTATTGCATCCTCAGCTTAGTTTCTTTTTGATCTTGTTTATTTAAATTGTTATGATTACTGCTACTAGGTGTACTAAGTCATTGCTAACTACTGGAATAAAAAAAAATTTGTTTTGATTCCAGTAGTTAGCAATGCCTTAGTGCTGACGATACAATAGACCAACTTATTGCGAAGCTAGTCCTTGGCTTCCAAAAGATAAGTGAAGATTTGTTACAGTTATTATTATATTAATATAAAGATAAAAGGTAATTAAAATCTTCCAATACCAATAAAAATTCATGGGAAAGGGAAATATATTTGGATAAATTAAATAAGGATCAAAGAGAGAGTATTCTTTTGAGTACAAGCACGTATGTAGAAACTGAAAGGAATGAGAAAAAGTCTAACAGAATCAGTGTCTAATATGTGGAGGAAGGCAATATGGAACATATAGTTTTTTTTAATGTAAAGGTACATAGCTTTGGAGGAAAGAGTTTATAGATGGGAAATGGTTAAAATTAGACAGATAGCTTTAAACTCTTTAGTAAGGATAGTAAGAAGGTAGGTAAGTACTTGACTAAAGTGAAAGATGAAATGTTGTGGTTCATGGAAAGAGATGGAAATGAGGCATTACTGTTGAACTTCATTACCTCGAATACGGTATTTTATATAATTTAGCTATTTACTTATTGATAATAGCGTATAATTCTTTAATGTGTTCTATATTATATGTACCAAATGTATAAGATTGATCTAAACAGATGAATAAGCAATACAATACAGCAAAGTTATTCCGGCAGTTCAGTACTGAAGAACTGCAAAGCTATGCTTCACTGTGATCAATGTTCTATATGAAAAGTGAAGTTCTATAGCTTGAAGGGCATAATGCTGTTACAAATGCCAGCTCTATGAAATGTATCAAAGTTGAAGAATATATCTATGGGATTTTTCTGAAACATAGACCTAGCAATGAGTTGATATCTGTAAACCTTTTTGAACTCTCTTAGGTTGGGGAAAAGGTGTTTTGTAATTATATTTTAATTTCTTCTGGCTGTATTTTAGATACTACTAAGCAGTGTAATGTCTGTAGCACATTTCTGAGTTTTGGAAAAGGACAGCATTTTTACAAGATCATTTTTGCTTAGATGTTTAAATGAGAATGATTGTAGAAATATATTTTGAAATTTGGTGATAAAAGCTTTCTCTATAATTCTAATAAGGAAAACGGTGGATATCCTATGGGAATGAACTAGAGTCTGTAATTCTACAAATTCGGTTATTGAAATGTTGGCGCTTGTGCTTGGCAAAATTTTGAATCTGGTGTCCATTTTCATTTTGCCTAAATGGTTGCAGAGTTTATATTGAGAAGTTGTCCCTTGAGTAACTTCACAAAGTTAATGATATTTTAATACTATGCTACTTGACATTAATATTTAGAAAGCAGATTACTCTGCAAAAAATAATTATTTCTGCCCATCAGTAAAAACCAATCTGCACAATGAGAACATTTTGCTTGGAAAGTGATATATCTTGAATATGTCAAAAACAAATGTTCAGAATACTTTTACCCCAAAGATTAGCAAAAAGTCAAAAGAAGGCCACCTATATTTTCAAGTGTATTTATTGTTTTATTGTTATCTATATAGCTTTGTAATCACAGCCATAAATTTGGTTTTATTATTTCTAAAAATAAACAAGTTTCTATTGCATATTTTAGGGACAGGTACTTGTTGGACAGGCTGGTGCATCGCAAGAAGGTAGTGCTGCAGGACAATTGCGGCTAATGACAGCCCAGCATCATGCACAACAGCACCAACCTCCACCTGGAATACTGCAGTCTCCAGTTCGATCCCATATTCCACCAGAGCAACTGCTTACTTACCAGGTACATGTCATGTCCTCAAGAGTACCTCATTCATATAGGCTTCTCTGCATATGCTAAATATTGTAACTAACTACATATTACACAAAAAGATGTTTTTTTTTTCATTAACTGTATAGCAAGCTTATCTATATCAACAAATTCTGCAGGGCACATTCTCTCATTCCTGGAGCATTCCAGCAATAGTTGACTGCATAATCATGCACTTCTAGCTTAGCTTGCAGAATTGAGTAATGATGAGAGATCGCGCGAGAGAGAGTGAGATCATGCAAGAGAGAGTGAGATCACAAGAGAGAGTGTGTGAGAGAGAGATTGCAAGAGAGAGAGTGTGAGAAAGAGATTGCAAGAGAGACAGTGTGAGAGAGAGAGATCGCGAAAGAGAGAGTGTGAGAGAGAGAGAGAGAGAGAGAGAGAGAGAGAGAGTGAGAGAGAGGTTTTTTTTTTAATTTTTTTCCTAAAAATGTTTTTGTCAGACTCAGGAGACCCCAAAACATTTATTTCTGGTGAAATCTTGACATCAAATTTGGATGGAATACAATACCTCCTCTATCCCTTTGTACATTGTACATACGGTGCTAGAGAAAGTAATAAAAACTAATTTTTATAAATGAATATATTCAAAGGGACTGACGAGAATGACAGGCCTGCATTTCAACTCCCACTAGGACTTTCCTCCCAGACAAGCTTTTCTTCAAATTTTCCTCTGTCCTCATAATTGACAATTATTGGGGAAGTATACTCCTAAACTTAAGTCTTAAGCGTTTCTTTCCCAAAATTCCTTTTCCAAGTATAATTTCAGTAAATGAATCCTCAGTTTTCATTCCATATGATGCTGTATGCATTAATGTCTAGGTACTAAAAATTAGTGATGACATTTTTAATGTAAACTTTGTTGGTACAAATGGATGTGCTATTTGTGGCAATAAACTTATTTACATAGATAATTTTATTATACATAGTATGTAGACTCTTCTCTTCTCTCAGGAATGTGGTATACAAGACACTTTCTTTATCACATCAACTACATTAAATAAATATTCAGATTATTTTGATTTTATAATCCTGCAATACGTTGTACATATAGAACAGTTACACACAAATTCTAATACAATATTTATTTTTATGCCTTAACTCTGGTTTTAAGAACAATAAAAGAATGTTATATTCTAAGAGGTCCAGATAATTTTACAACCCCTAAGCCTAGTTCATTTTGTGGAATCAAATTTAACTTCAATAATTTAGATATATCTGTAGTGCTCCATTTTCATTCCAAGGCCCTGTAACATATAAGAACTCTGCATTACAACACACATACATCTATCCATCTCTTTCAATCATTTGTGGTTGTAATTGTTGCCCTTTATTAGCTAATATATTATAAATTCCTTTTGCCTAAGGCAATTTTCAGCCTTGGAGTGAGCACAATGTCCTTTAAATATATAAATGTAAATAGTTTAGCAATTCCAATAATAAACAATATTACATATAAATCAATACAGAAATTGATATTTTAAGCTCTCATTGAACAAAACAAATCTCTGTGTTATTAAATGAAATTATTTTTACTCCATGCTTGGTGCCTTAATATTTGTCACGGCCTGGTATAAATGAAGTGATACCTAACACAAATAACTGAATACATGACATACTAAATAGTTATACAGAATTGCAATTAGAAATTGGCAATCATTTTTGTATTAGGTGGCAGCATGTATTCTGCATTAGCCGGGCTTAAAAGCAAGTATTAGATCATTTTCATGCACTTTTATGCATCTTCAATTTCTTTTCAATGTTAATTTTGAGTTATCTTTTTATGCTGTGCTTGTTATACTAAAATTGGCTTTTATTTTATTATTGTTAACATGATTTAATTTAATAATCTTATACTCATTTGGGTTTAAATATACAAACTTTAAAAGTTCACTAAGATTCCATAAATATATGTATATAGACTTAATTTATTTTGGAATGTAATATTAATTATAATAATTTTAATATTACAGCAATTTTAGGGACTTCTATTCATAATAGCATTTAATGTAATGATCTGGGTAGATTGTGCATTTCTTGTATACTGTATATCAGGTAATTTGATAATGCCTATTCTTTAAAAAAAAAAAAGATATATATATATATATATAAAGTCCATGGCATGACAGCTCAAAGGCCCTTCTTGCCAAAAAAAAAAGAATTTTTGTCCAAAATTCAAACTTTTAAGAACAAACAAAACATTGGTTCCATTAGTAATACTTTTAGTATATTTTTATACTCACAGATCCCAAGGAACCTTTGCCTACTGCCTGGCTGCTGCATCCCCCATCTTGGTCCATGACAGATGTCATGGATGGGGTGCAGTATTGGGGGGTGAGACGTGGTCAGTGTCGCAAACCCCCCAGCTGGTTAATGCAGTCCTCATGACTTGGAGCCACTACTTCTCCATCAAGTAGCTCCTCAATTGGCCTCCAGGGGCCTCATGAGGCTGAGTGCACCCCAGAAAAATTCCCATGATGGTACTGGGAATCAAACCCAGGTTTCCCGCAACAATACTACCACTGTGCTAAGGAGATGACTGATATATATGCTGGTATGCCGATTCCCATGCTCTGCAAGCAATGGCATCATACCAGCTGAGTGCATATGAGTGAAGATTGGATGGACAGCTATTAACCAGGATAGTTAGAACCAGACTATTCAGAGCCAGAATATTCAATACCTAAACCCAGTTCAGCCTTAAGTTGACCCTCGTCAAAACAACCTCAGGCAACCAGTGCACCATTGCAATGTAGCCTTCTGCCATTTGCCCCAGAAATACTGTCATACTTTCTCGACCACGTGGCGTGCACATGCGGCATATTGTAATGGAAAACAAGCAGAACCCTTATTCCAACAATTTAAACGGTAACTAAATTATTCTGTTACGTATAATGGTGATAAAAAATTGATAGTTGTATCAAAATAAATGCGTGCACATGTAATAATTACATCTAAAAACATGTGGGAAAAAATAAATAACATGCATTCAATAACTTACATTTATTTGCTCTCTGGAAGCAGCTCTATTCCCTCCAGATTGGAATCATCATCTGAACTGTTTGTACTGCTGCTTTCCATTCCAAGTTTGATAACCAGGTTATCAATAACAGTGTCACTTAAAATATGCATCTCCCAAAGCAACGCTTCTTCTTTCGTTACATGTTTGAACTGCAAGAAACCGTTACTGTGTAAACAATTTGCGGAAATCAGCGGACTAATACAAATTGCATTCTGGGTCTTATAGTTCTGTTTAACGGTATAAATCTGCATTTGTTAAACTCGTAGGTATTTGCATACAATATTATACCATTTAAGAATAAAT
Source organism: Hymenopus coronatus (assembly GCA_030762935.1). Taxonomy (NCBI): domain Eukaryota; kingdom Metazoa; phylum Arthropoda; class Insecta; order Mantodea; family Hymenopodidae; genus Hymenopus; species Hymenopus coronatus. The sequence goes on along the minus strand of CM060888.1, from coordinate 126,530,850 downwards.
TTATTCTGTCATTTAGATTTTTAGCATGGTATTACATTACTGCGTGCATTGCTACTGTGTTGTACCACGGTCCACTGACCACGTGGATCGGTTTTGGCGGGGATCAACCTAAGAATGAATAGAATATAACTAGGATTTGAACCAAAGACAATTAATTAAAACTTTTAACCTGTTGACAACTTTTAAACACATATATGCCTATTTCTGTTAATGTTATACTGTAAGATACTTTGGAAGTAATTCATTTTCTCTCTCTGTAGCAACAGAGAAGGACATTGGGGAACATCACTAATGCTGGTGCTTCAGGATCGCCTGTGCGTCCGCCAGGTATAGTGGTGGCTGGAGCAGCTACTCCACATGCTGGTGGTGTTTTACAGCAACAGTCTCCACCTGTTGCAGCAATAGCTACTGCACCAGGTGTTGGAGGTGTGGTAGCCAAGACACCCTACAGCCAAACTGCAGCTACAGCAGCAAGAGTTGCAGCAGCACTGGCCAAATCGGCACAAAGTGTAGAGCAAGTGCAGCAGCAACCGAGGGCACAATTTTATGGACACAATCCAAATTTGAAATGTAATTTCAGACATATATTATAATTTACTTTAAGAGTTTTTTTAGTAAATAACTATTTTACTTAGCTTTTCAAAGAGCAAGGAGTATAAACTTTTTTATGTTAATAGAATTAATAAGCAAAAATAAATTAAATCATTATTGCTTAAATTCAATAAGCTTGTTTTACTTTAAATTTGATTGGGATTGAAGACATGCACAAATTTAAGTAAATATTTTTAATGAAAAGTTCATTGTCAAGTTAGCATAAAATGATACGTGATGTGATGCTGTATTCATTTTGAATTACATGGATGCAATTTCCTTTTTGCAAGACTGTTGCAAACACTGCTATTACATTGTTGGTGGGTGTATATTATTTCAATCTTTTATTCCCAATTGTTGGATGTAAAGAGCAGTTGGATATTCTGTCATTTATGGTAGCTTTGTTTATCAGAAATGACCTGTTTTGTGGATCAAAAATATATTAAGTAGCTTACCCACCCATTATATTCAATGGTTTATGTAAATTTGCTACCTTTTAAAGAATCTCTCCAATCTAATCTGCAAATTCAATGCTTACATTGAAAAGCTAAGATAATGTGTTTTTGTTTAGTTTCAGAAACAAGTAATGAAATATGGTATTTGTATTTCTCATTTACAACAAAGCATTAAGCATCTGCCTTAATACTGTTTTTCGTTAGAATAGCAGATTTGATGCCCATTAGTTTGTTTTGCATAAACATAAACTGCCAGGGATAATTGATAATTGCTGCAACTTGCTCTTACTATGAAACACAATTGTAGGGCTCAAAATGCTCCAAGGCAGTCTAATTGTGATGTAAGGATAACATAAAGAAATGACCAAATAAATCAATAAGGTCTTACTTTGTTAGATGATGATAGTAATAATAATGGGAAATGCTAATTGCTTAAGATAGAATGAGAAAATGTTATGCTTCTTACTCTAAAATTTCTTTAATTTGATTAAAAAGGATAGAGTATGTTTGGGTAATAGTATATTCATTATACCTTTTTTTTAAGTGTTTCATATGGTTAAATCTTTTCACCAGTTTTTTGCAAGTGTACCAACTTAACTGCTAGTTGTCAAGAGCAAAGTTTCAGTGGGAGGGTAATTGGTACATTTTTAACAAGCTCCCATACTGTAGCAGTTTCATCCTGTCTAGTTTAATTCTTTTGTGTCTATCTTCTATGATGTATTCAACTGTGCACTCAAGGAATCAAATTTCTCACTGCTTCAATTTCTGTACTCTCTTATTTCAGCTGAACTTTATAAGTGCTTATATTTAAGTGAAATAAGATAAAATCAGTTAATTCAAGTTCTTTATACAAACAGCTGTGCTCAACTTCGCAAGAAGATCAGGTAAAGCAAGCATCACCAACTGGTTGCTGAGAGAGAAACTTTGCTTGATGCTCTTTGAATTGCCTACTGTGCACTCTGTGGAAAACGGGAATAAATATTTCCTTCAGTGCAGTAGATTATGCAATGTCTTACATTTGAAATATGTAATCCTACCTTTCATAGGTTGACTTGATATTGATTATGACAGTAATGGAGTCAGGTTGTATTTGCCCTTAAGACTGAAACCTTAGGGTTTGCTGTAATTATCTCCAATCACAATGGTTTTAGTTAAAAAGATCTATCCCTTTATTGGGTTTATCAAACCTTTTCATGGGTTAATATACCTATTGTAGGTTAATGATTGATAGAAAAATTTCACTATTACAATGTCTCTTACATTAATGTGTATTTTCTGATAAAGCACAAATACATATTAATTATAGGTTGTTGTAACATAAACAATTGCAAACAGTAATAACAATTATTAACATTATAAAATGACAAACTCTTAATTTGATGAATACCATGCAATAGCATTATATGGCTAACAATAGACAAAAGACTTTCACATTTATAGCAGTGAATATGAACAGGATGTTGATAATTAATTGGTATCTAACGTAATTTGATGGAAGTATCTTCTCCGTTGCAACTGTCATCTTACTTGCATGCCAATTGAATTTTCTGGCTAAATGGAAAAATTTGCCACAAACTAAAATACTTACTCACCACTTTCTACAACTAAAAAATCCTCTTAAGCAGGCATAAACATAGCAGTCAATGGCCTGCATGTTGGATTGCTTTCCGTTTCCAACATTACAAACTGACATACAACACATACACTACAAGGAATGAGAAGTTATTCCTGCTGTCATGTGTTTACTCACAGCATTTAGGGGGTAAGCCTGCTTACTCTAGCATAAAGGGAGTTGGTTACACTTGAGCTAAAGCCTGAATTATGTCTTAAGTATGAACAAGATTTCCTGTATTTTTGTAACAATTTGTGCAGACCTTTGAACCAAAGTTTTGGTCTTTCTAGTGAAGCAAATTAACACTGTTTTAAACACAGAAATTTATTGTTCTCATTTTCTTTTTTTTTTCTTTCTTTGTATCATGACGTATCAATGATGTCAGATTTTGAATGTGTCATTATTTAAGAATGCTTACTAAGATAGCTGTAATCTAAGGCAGAAATTTTAAATGTCTTTGCAGTGCCACCTGAACTTTTCCTTCTGGGTTGCATATTCTATATTGTGGATTATGATGTCATAATGCCTAAAGACGTAATAATTTGGCAACGTGGTATCACTCAGAATGGTGGTGAGGTAGAAACAGTGTACAGCCATAAAGTAACACATGTTCTTTGTGAAACCCAGAAGAACAGCATAGTGCAACAGGTAAATTGAAATAAATATGTCAGTAACAGGAAGAGACATTTAATTTAAGAGATTATTTATTGAAATTTAACATAATTTGCTTTTCCAAACTTTTCAGCATAGCACTATTTCATAATTAAATGAAACAACATATTATGGTGTGGTATTACTTTATTGAAGCCTATGCTTCCGAAACTAGTCCTTTGTAATGGAAATGTAAGTGACGTAGTGTTAAAAACACTGACTCAACAAATTAATACCACATATAATTTGATTGTCACTGTTACTAAATTCCTCCAAACATCAACCAACATATAATGAGTTTTAAATTACTGTAAGTTGTTTCATTGTTAGTGTTAATTTATCTGCAAGTGTATTTTTAGTATCTGCCTTTTATACTTTTCAGGGAATTCAAATAGTTTCAACTTTCAGAATGTTCTCATTTTACTGTGTTGTAAGTAATAAAGATATTAAACACTTAAAAAAGAAGGAATTGTCACTATAAGATTAAGAATAAACTTTTATAATCTTGAATTATTACTGATATATGGTGGACTTTGTGACAGTGATGTGTTTTAACAATTGAAAATTAGTTGAGTAGATTTTGTAACACTACATCGCTTACTTTTTATTTCGGAAAACATGTTTCAGTAGCCATGTGCTTCTATTGTCAATTCCTTAAGGAACATTCTGAAATAAAATGTAAGTGATGTAGTGTTACAAAATAACTCAACTAATTTTCAATTTGATAATTTTTCCAATATGTTTTTCCAGTGTGCTATAAAATTATGCACTGCTGGATATTTTGGAATATTGTCATGCCTACTGTTAAAAACTCAAGGAACTCGCTTGGCTATGAGAGGACAGATCAGGGAAAACATACTTTTCACTATAGTTAGGCTTGTACATGGGAATACAGCTCTATTCAATCTTTTACAACAGGGAAAATAACCTACATAATCCAGTAAAGGGACTAATTTAAAGACAAACATTCTAATCCATATAAAAGTAATATTGTTACCTTATGTTCCATCATAGCATGGAGCCAAGCTTGGCATCCTTCGTACAGTTCCGCTCCCCACTAGTTACACTTTAAAAGAGGAAAATGACACTCTGACGGTGGTTTTTATGAATGACAAACATATGAAACATATTTTCCCAATATTACTACTTCCTGTGCACACAGCCAGGATGTGACAATATGTGTGTGTGTGTGTGTGTGTGTGTGTGTGTGTGTGGGTGTGTTTTGTCACAAGCAGCAGTATATAGAGAAGCTTTCTTTATTTAGGCTTTGGTATTATAATCTCTGTTTCAGGCTTTGAGGGAAGGAAAGCGCTGCATAACAGCTTTTTGGCTTAATGATGTAATGTTGAAGCAGCAGGTGCTTCCTCCATGGCAAACTCTCCATTTTCCAACTCCATTTAGGTGGTAATGTACAAATGACTGTTTTCTTGGAATGAACAACACATTTTAGCAAATAAAAAAACATTTATTTTGCTCTCTTTTATTCTGTTTCAGTGATGAGAAACCATGCAAAATTCATATAATCTCATCATCAGGTTTTGAACAGGAAGAGAAAAATCGCATTAAGCTTATAGTAGAGGTTATTGGTGCAAAGTATACCAGCTATTTTTCAAAGAACAACCATATTCTCATCTGCAGAAGGTGAGTGTGTTTTGCTAATGTTAAGTTGATTATGTCTTAAACTTACTGTTCACCTGGAATCTTAACTTTAGAAAATAAGAGAGACTGTAAAAATATTTCTTTCCCCTTTTTTTTCTTTTTTCTTTTTTTTTTTTTTTTTTTTTATTGTTATAGTCATGATAATTTATGTATAAAGAGGCATTAAAATAATAATTAATGAAACATATGAGTATTCTAATAGCAATGTAATATGCAGAAAGCTTAAAAAATATTGCATATTGCAGAATAATATAGCTACAATCATATGTAACACTTGGCTTGATTTACTCTCCCTGAGTCTTAAAGATACATTAAAAATGCCAGAAGGGTGTGTATTAGAAATATAATATACATCATTCTTGGCTGTTCAATCCTTTTAATGTAGTTTATTACTGGTATTTAATAGACTAATTAAATTTTAGTGCTTTTTATCTAATAGGAAAAGTTTCAGCTTCAAGTAATAAATGACTTTCTTCTCACCCACATAACTAGTAGAGAAAGTATTGCATCCTCCCTCCCCACCCCAACCCCCCAGAGAGAGAAAAGTGGGTGGGTAGATTAGATTTGACTCTTGACAACTAACCAAAATTACCTACTTTTTACATATCCTAGCACTACATAATAATTTCAAAATATGCTTAAAGAAGGCTACCATTACTCTGGCATCAAAAAATATACTTAGTGTAGGAGGTTTATTAAAATGAACGGTAAATAAACACCATTGTAAAAGAATGGCATTTATGTCATAACTTGGGTGTGATGGAAAAAATGTATCTATACTATCAACCAAGATGAATACAGGAATTGGAATTACAGAGCACTTTCAAAATAAAGAGAGAATATGGCAGCAGCGTTCCATTTCTAGGAAGAACAAATGACATAAAAATCTGATGTGTTCAATTCACATGACTTTCTCTACATCTCTGCAACAAATGATTGTTAAAAAGCTTATGCTTATAATTGCTTCATGCTAATCGCAAAAAAATTAGCAGAAATAGTCTTATTACTTGCTTTCTTGTAAGTAGAAGTGAAATAAGGGAGCACCATAGGTTAAAGCGATAGTCAAAATCTGGTTGCTATGTGAATGAAATTCCTTTGTTTGTATGGATAGGAGTTGACAAATTTCTGTATGAAAAAAGTTAAGTTTTTCAAAGCTGAAACCAAAAACAAGTAATATCTCAAAAACAATTAGCTCCATGAAAAAAATGTATACAACATAGATTGTGTGTTTTAATGTGCTCTACATTTTTTGTGTAGTAAGTTTTCCTCCATCTCTTATGGTTTAGCAGTTATGCAAAATTCCGTAAAATTCACTCAGAATAAAGTAGTCTTCAGAGGCTATTCCCAGAAAATTCAAAATATACATTCATTTGTCAGCTAAATATTTTTAATATATGATATTTTAATCAAAATCATTAGAGCCATTTTTAAGAAAATCAAAATGTTTGTAAAAAACTCCATGTAAAGAGTAGTTGGGGATGGGGGATTTTCTTGAAAATCTTAGTGTCACATTCTTGGAAGATACCAAACTTAAATACCAAGTTTGGTATTCAACGGTCTTTTCGTTTTTGAGCTATGCTATCCCCACACACACACCCACACACACCCTCCCCACACCCACCCACACCCCCACACATATACCCACCCACACCCCCTGTACACCCCCATACCCCCACATACATCCCCCCACATACACCCACACACACACAAACACACACACACACACACCCCCACACACATACCCACCCCTACCCACACCCCCACACACATATACACACACCTTTTTCCAAAAATGCTTTTTTTGGTTTCAGGGGGACACAAAACATGTATTTCCGGTGAAATCTCAGTATTGAATTTTTGGGTGCATAACAATACCTTCTCTATGCACTATGTACATAGTATGTGTAGAGAAAGTAAAAAAGTTGATTATTAGAGAGCATTCAACAAGTAGTAGAGTTAAGCTCATGGGAGAAAATCTTTATGAAGGTGAGGAACAGGTTAATGAATTCAGACATGCTATTTAACAAGGACCCCAACTTGGAAGTTTTTCCAATTATTGAGCTTTAAGTCCCTATCATCTACAGTAGGATCCCATTAACAACTAAACAATCTGAAAAGTGATGAGGCATCCAATGGATGTTTCATTTTTGTTTCATGGAACATAAGTGTGCACGCAATTGAATTTTATTAATTTTAACACCAAACTCAGTGTGTAACTTCAGTATCTTAAGATGCAACAAGGTTTTCAATAATCTCCCTAAACAAAACTCCTCCTTTACATAGAACATTTTTTTTAAAATTTTTGATTATGTGTAATGATATTGATTAAAATAATATATAAGATGGTTATGTAAATATTTTGTATTTGTTTTATGGGAATAGTGTATGAAGTTCTGCTCGTTGGAAAGGTATTTTGTAGAATGTATACAAAGCAGTGATACTGTTCATCATCCCATGCATGTTATTAAAAAATGTTTGTTATTTGTGGAAATAAAGTGAAAAACAATCATTGTGCTGTGTATTGTGACAACTTGTAAGTGAAAAAAAGGCTCCAAATAAAATCATTTTTCTTTTTTATGGAAGTGTAAACAGTGTTGTTATATCCATTTATTTGACGAGTCCATTAATTACACTAAACAACACTTACTTGGGATTTTTGCCAGAACATGTTTAGAAGGACTACAAGTTTCTTCAAAACATTCTGGCAAAAATACCAAGTAAGTATTGTTTAGTGTAATTCATTGACTTGTCAAATGAATCCAAATAAAATGCTTGGGAGTTATGGGTTTTGATTATAAAAAACTATAAATAGGGGAAGTGCCATTGTTCCTACCAGACTCTAAGTAGTTGTTAAATTTATTAAGCATATTATTAGGATAACATTCAGAAATAGAAAAAGCGACTGTAAGAAAACATTCTAAAAAGCCACACTGTTATCACATAAAGGAAACTAATGAACTGAATGGAAGATGCATGCACCAAGATAAATGATGATATAACAATCAAGAACCGCGTGGAAGAATTGGAAAAAGTAATACTGAAATCCAAAGAGCAGATGGAGAATAACAGCACTGGATTGTTCAATGAAGAAAGGCATTCCCAAAGTTTTTAAAAGGAAGATGTTCCTCTATGGATACTTGTTTTTCAATAGCTTATGTTATAATGATTTTCATTAGTTTTTTTTAATTTGATACCAATCTTCCATTTTTTTTTAAGAAATTGTTGACATAAGCATACTACGTCTTTTTTGTCCTTCTGTATTAAAATGGAAATACTTCAAAATTTATCATATAGTTTGCTTTTTATTGATTAAGTAATTACCATTATAAGCAGGTAAAATCCTAAGATGTAATGGATTTGCCATTTAGAGTAGTATAACGTGCTAACCAATTTTCCTTGCAATAATTTTACTTTAAATTTCTCACCCACTTACAAGAACTACTTCTCTTGTTATTTAGTTAATTCTAAGTTAACTAAACTGGACAGTTTTAAAATATGATTCTGCACTAGACTACATACATTGCTGTCCAGGTATGCATTTTTATTTTCTCTAGCACATGTACATAGCAGATAGTAAGGTATTGTATTGCATCCAAAAATGTGATAGTGGAATTTCTCTGGAAATATATGTTTTGAGATCCCAGAATCCCCCCCCCAAAAAAAAGCATTTTTAGAAAAAGATTTGATTGGTTGGTAGGTGGGTATGTGCATAACTCAAAAATGAAAAGCCCAATAAATACAAAACTTCATATATAAGTTAGTATCCTCCAACAATGTGGCACAAATTTCCTTCCACCCTAACTACCCTTTACAGGGAGCATTGGACAAAAATTTTGATTTTCTCAAAAATGATTAGCAATGATTTTGATTAATATACTATATGTTGAAGTTATTTTCATGGCAAATGAAATGCATTCATGAATTTTCTAGGAATAGCCTCAGAAGACCTCTGTATTCTGAATGACTTTTATATAACTGATAAACTGTAAGAGATAGACAAAAAATGTAGATCTTATTAAAACACACAATTTATGTATTTTTTGTAGAGTTAACCATTTCGGAGATGTTCTTTGTTATTGGTTTCAATTTTAAAATACTTATACTTTTCTCAATCTTTTCTTGTCCGTGTTTCTCTTGTTTCATCCCTAGCTGTGCAAAAAAGCAAACTTCAGTGATAATCACAAAGCTTTTAAATCAATTGACTATCACTTTAGCCTAGTGCATTCGCTTGGTTCCCTTTTACTTACAAGGAACTAAATAATAAGACCATTCTGCTAATGTTTATTTTAATTAGCATGCAGAAAAAAGAGGAATAAACTTTTGTAAGAAGTTTGTTTACAGAGCGGGTAGAGAAATTTTTTTTTTATTTTAGTTTTCTCAACTATTAGTTGTTCTTCACATAAAAAAAGTTCTCATTTCAAAACTATTTGACAGAATTTCTTGAAGATTTTTCTTAGTGTATCTAGATGCATGCTTATTAATAGCAACCACCGTTTACATAACATTCCTATAGTTTTTGTAATAAAATTGAAATATGCTAAAATATTTTGTTGCAAATTTTTATGAATAAACCTTTCTAATTTAAAGGCAACTGATCATAAAAATTGGAGGTTCATATTAACTCTCAGTTTGTTTCTACCAGGATGTATAGCTATGAAATCCCTAACATGACAGCATTAAGTGAGAAAGGTAATTCATCACAAATATATTTCCCCGGTTCGATCCCAATTGACCGCATGTGAGATTTGTGCTGGACAAAGCGGCATAGGGGTGGGTTTTCTCTGGGTTCCCTGGTTTCCCCTGCCATCGCATTCCACTGGTGTCATTGCCTACAGTGCCATGGTAGTAAAAGTGGGCGTTAAACAATATATATACATACATACACACACTGCTAGTCAAAAGTTTGTGGACACTGAGCTATTTTCAGGAAATTAAGGAATAATTAATATCAATCATTAATATCAATTAGAAGAAACCATTTATTTTATATCAGATATATGATTTAACATGATGGAGCATATAATATATTGCAATAAGTACTGAAATGAATTAATTTTACCATGAAAGATGTCCTTCTGTCCTAAATGTTTTTCTTGTCAAAAAATCCACCCTTTATTGCAATTACTTTTTTCACATTTTTGAGAATTCTGCTGACAAGTTTCTCACACACACTGTTCTCCATATTAGTCCAGGTTGTCTGAAGAATTTCTCATAACCTTTTTATGGATGTAGGACACTCTTTTTGAACTTCTCTGTCAAGTTCCTCCCACAGAAGTTCAATTGGATTCAGATCCGGAGATTGTGGAGGCCAATCCATCACCTTCAACACTCCTTGCTCCTGTTTCTTCCGTAGGTAGTTCTTCACAATTTGGAAGTGTGTTTTGGATCATTGCCCTGCTGCATGATGAACCCTGGACCAATTAGATGCATTCCTGATGGAATAGCATTTCTGCTCAAAATGGCATGGTAGCCATGTTTATCCAGGTTTCCTTCAATTTTGTAGAGCTGTCCTATTCCACTAAATGAAAAACATCCCCAGACCATTACACTATCGGTGTTATGCAGTCAGGATGCATCTTCTCAGCAGGAGAATGATGAATATATACACAGCGTCATTACTCAAAAAACCCGAATTTGGATTTGTCTGTCCAAAGAACCCGTTTCCAGTCTTCAATGGTCTAGTTTTTATGTTCTTTTGCCCATGCCAACCTCTTCTTTTTATTTATAGGCCTAAGAAGTGATTTCCTCACTACCCCACAAATCAGCAGACATCAATCGTCACTTCACAGTGCTGATGGAGATTTCCTGGCTATGGCTGGCATTAAAAACTGACTGAATTTCTGGCGCTGTCAGCTTTCTATCTCTTTTACTCAGCAAAATATTGTGCACCTTGGTCTTCCTCTTCGATTTCTGTGCTAATTAGAACCAGAATTCTTTAGCCTTAGAATTGTAGAGCTAACGGTAGATCGTGATATTTTAAGTCTTTCTGAAATTTGGCGAATGCTGTACCCCTCATCATGAAGTGTGTTGACTGCTGAACGCTGTTCCAAACTGAGAGATGATCCTCTGCCCATTTCCTAAAATAATTTGTACAAAAGTCTTATTTAAAAGCAGGTTTCTCTGAAAATATTGATTCAGCATTCAAAGAATAAGCCATAAAAGTACAATAAAAACTATACTAGTAAATATTTATCAAACACTTACCGTTACAGGATAATAATGATGTAGTAATGTTGGTAAAACTATTCCAATAAGAATAAAGTACTGTATCAAGTAAGAATACAAGAAGCTGTGTGAGCTCAGAAGAAGGCTGAGAGTAAATGACAAATCCTCTATCAAGCTTACACCTAATATTCATCTGTGACTGGTTATGATGCCACTGAAGCATCTGGGGTTTATATAAACAAGATAACCCATAGAGTGATAATTCCTCATTATAGTACACTTAGTTACGTTCTTGGATAAAGCAACCACAGTATATCTATAAATTTATTATCCTGAAGCAAGTGTGTGTGTATATATATATATATATATATATAATTATAACAAATAATTAATATAGCTGATAATAGCAAAATAAAAATATGTAATTCAAACTATAACTTTTTTCCAATCAATAGATAACTCCATGTTATGTTTATTTTCATGAACATTGCTTGAATAACTTAGAAAAAAGTAACAGAAGAGTGATCAACCATTCCTTACATGATTAACACTTAATTGTCCCTTAAGTAGTTTGAATCCAAAATCTTGAGAAAAATTGCGAAGAGTTTGTGTAGTACAAGCATCAGCGAGCGGTAGATCAATTGTGGTGTCGAAATGTTTGTTAGAAAAATTTGGAAATGTGAAAACCCCTGGACTTAAAGTGCACAATGAGTGGTTACGACAAGAAAATTGGTCAGATAAATTGACATATCAAGCTTTTTCTAAAACAGGAGAAGGCACCGGATGTTATATTTGGCAAGATAGAATTGTTACTGATATATGGTGGACTTTGTGACAGTGATGTGTTTTAACAATTGAAAACTGATTGAGTACATTTTGTAACACTACGTCACTCACGTTTTATTTCGGAAAACATGTTTCAGAAGCCATGTGCTTCCATTGTCAATTCCTTTGGTTGACTGCCGGCATTGCTTGCTATGGTGATTGTCTCTATCCATGGTGGTGGTTTGATGAACTTCTGAATCAGTAGGTCGCTTGGCAGGATTTCAAAATTGAAAATGCGGTTCTTGTTTTTCCAAATATATATGCTTTCCCAAACTTTTAATTCTGTCTTCCTTGTGATGTTTCTGAGAATTTTTGGGCTTCTATTTATGGTGTGTTTCTCTTTCCAACAATGCCAAGCTACTGCGGATTTGTCTTCTTGTTGGAGTTTAATATTTCTGTGATGTTCCCTTGCTCTTGTTTTTATATTTCTTTATGTTTGGCCAATGTAGATTTTTTCACAGTCATTGCAGCTGAACTGATATATTCCTGGTTTGTTTTCTTGTAGGGTATCATCTTTTAATTTAGAATTTAAAATGGTTTTATGGAGTAATTGTTTTTAGGGGCTAGAATGATGTTATGTCGTTTGAAGATCCTCTTGAATTTGTAGAAAGTTCTAGGGTGCTATGTAAACTTCTTGTAGATCTTGTTTTCTTTCTAGTTTTGAGTGAGTGTACTGACTTCTTTAATTCTCCTTTTTTTGGCCTTATTAACTTTATTGTACACCAGTACTGCCCGGAATCCATTCTCTGTAGTTATTTCCAATATTTTAGCAAGTTCACAGTGGTATTCTATTTTGCCCATTGGTACATTTACTAATCTGTGTGTAGGCTGTTGAGGAAAGCATGCTGATGGGGAATGGGATTGTAACTCTTTTGTTTTATATAACTGTTGGTATGGGTAGGTTTTCTGTAAATGCCAAATGTTAGGTGATTTTCATTTTTGATGATTTTTAGGTCGAGGAATGGTAGTTGTCCATCACATTCCTTCTCCATTGTGAACTTAATGGATTTTTTTTGCAGATTTAGGAGTTTCAGTGCATCTTCTAAATGTTTTTCTGGGACTATTGCAAAGATGTTGTCTACATAACGGTACCATGCTTTGAACATCCAAGGGAGTGACATAGCAAGCAATGCTGGCAGTCGACCAAAGGAATTGACAATGGAAGCACATGGCTTCTGAAACATGTTTTCTGAAATAAAAAGTAAGTGATGTAATGTTAAAAAATTGACTCAACCAGTTTTCAATTGTTAAAACATGTTCACAAAGTCCATCATATATCAGTAATAATTCAGAGGAATACAAACCTTGTGGATGGAGACTGCCATAAACATATACAAACACATGGTAAAAGGAATAGAAGATGGACGCTACAAAAGTAGGATCTATTGCAACATTCATTTACGGTGGTTTTAAAGTAACCAACCACAAGAAAGAAATAAAATTATTCGAGAAACTACAGGAAAAGAAACGCAAATTAGCCGCGGATATCCGATTTCTAAACTTATATAGAATTAAAAAGGTCATGCCAAAATTTTGTCAGGAAACTAATAAAAAATGATAAAATAGCAAACTAAAAAAAAGCAGCCATTAAAAAATGTCTTGGAAATGGAGAATAACAAAGATTAGAAAAGTAGAAGTGAGGTAGAATTAACGCTATATGAATTGCACTTGAAACTAACCGAAAAATTAGGAAGCATCATTTGGGAAAATTTGGAAAGCAATCTTTTGGCCAAACTAAGAATCAAAATGAGAAACAAAACATTAATGCAAAAACGTAAACTTAAAAAGCTGTGCAAAGAACAAGGGAAAAGAACATAAATTAAAAATTCACACCACAAATGAACGTCAAAAACCTATTGGATCAAACCTTCACCAAATCAGAACTGGATTTCTTAAATAAAGGGATGAAAACTTGCATTCATTTTTCAGATAAAATTGACGATTACATTGCAGACATACAAATAGCTGCTCAACCCTAAATGACAATGATAAAAGCATTATGAAAAGTGAATGCTGCCAAATTATCGAATCAATAGAAAACAAAAAAAAAAAAAAAAAAAAAAAACTAACCTCCCAAAACATGTAATAAGAGCACTAAAAAGTAAACCGGTAATTTATGGCAAAGTGACAAAGGTAACACAATAGTAATTATGGAGAAAACTGAATATGTAGAAAGAATGGAAACACTTTTAGAAAAAGAATACTCTACAGTACAAAAAAAAAAAAAAAAAAAAAAACCCCAAACCAATGTGTTGTTAAATTAAATGCCACAATTCAAGAATGTAAATTAATAGACAAAACAGAAAAATACAAAATTAAAGTTGACAATCCAGTTCTGCCCAGAATTTATGGCCTTCCAAAAATGCACAAGCCGGGAAATTTAATGACACCAATTATAAACAATATAAGTGCACCTACAATAATCTAGCAAAATGGTTAACACACAGATTCTTTTCCTTCCCTAAATTTGAAACAGCAAGCATAAAAAACTCTCTGGATCTGATCGATAAAATTAAAGACATGAAATTAGAAAAAACTGATATGTTAGTTTCCTTAGATGTTGCTGCTCTGTTTCCAAGCATACCTACAGAAAGCATACAATTCCACATAAAAAATTGGTTACTTGCAATAGGGAAAACAACAGAAGAAGTCCAAGAATACATCACATTATCAAATCTTTGCATAAATCAAAATTTTTTCACATTCAATGGGAAATATTACAAACATCTGGTTTGGCTATGGGCAGCCCACTGTCACCAATATCAGCATATCTCTTCATGAGCGCTTTGGAAACCAGGATTAAAAAGTCATTCCCCTGGATATTCAAAGTATGGTACCTCTAAGCAGATGACATCTTTGCAATAGTCTCAGAAAAACACTTAGAAGATGCACTGAAACTCCTAAATCTGCAAGAAAAATCCATTAAGTTCACAATGGAGAAGGAATGTGATGGACAACCATCATTCCTCGACCTAAAAATCATCAAAAATGAAAATCACCTAACATTTGGCATTTACAGAAAACCTACCCACACCAGTTATATAAAACAAAAGAGTTACAATCCCATTCCCCATCAGCATGCTTTTACTCAACAGCCTTACACACAGATTAGTAAATGTACCAATGGGCAAAATAGAATACCACTGTGAACTTGCTAAAATATTGGAAATAGCTACAGAGAATGGATTCCGGGCAGAACTGGTGTACAATAAAGGTAATAAGGCCAAAAAAAGGAGAATTAAAGAAGTCAGTACACTCATTCAAAACCAGAAAGAAAACAAGATCTACAAGAAGTTTACATAGCACCCTAGAACTTTCTACAAATTCCAGAGGATCTTCAGATGACATAACATCATTCTAGCCCCTAAAAGCATTTTAAATTCTAAATTAAAAGATGATACCCTACAAGAAAACAAACCAGGAATATATCAGTTCAGCTGCAATGACTGTGAAAAAAATCTACATTGGCCAAACATAAAGAAATATAAAAACAAGAGCAAGAGAACATCACAGAAATATTAAACTCCAACAAGAAGACAAATCCGCGGTAGCTTGGCATTGTTGGAAAGAGAAACACACCATAAATAGAAGCCCAAAAATTCTCAGAAACATCACAAGGAAGACAGAATTAAAAGTTTGGGAAAACATATATATTTGGAAAAACAAGAACCGCTTTTTCAATTTGAAATCCCGCCAGGCGACCTACTGATTCAGAAGCTCATCAAACCACCACTGGGGATAGAGACAATCACCATAGCA
The DNA here is from genome assembly GCA_030762935.1 of Hymenopus coronatus. Lineage (NCBI taxonomy): Eukaryota > Metazoa > Arthropoda > Insecta > Mantodea > Hymenopodidae > Hymenopus > Hymenopus coronatus. The sequence continues at coordinate 126,515,133 of CM060888.1, read as the reverse complement.
AGCAATGCCGGCAGTCGACCAAAGAAATTGACAATGGAAGCATATGGCTTCTGAAACATGTTTTCTGAAATAAAAAGTAAGTGATGTAGTGTTACAAAATCGACTCAACCAATTTTAAAGATAGAATAGAATAAAAAAGAAGACAAAACTAACTTTGAAAACAAAGATTCCAATGCGGAACTTTTTTTTTGTTGATATCCCAACAGAATTATATAGTTGCTATATAATTTTACTTCATTTATACGTTTTATTACTAATGAATTTTTTTGTGCTTATGCGATTAAATATGAAGTCCTTAGAAGATTGAAGTAACTGCTTATACGTTTAAGGTCAATTTTAGAGTTTAAGCATAAGCTGAAGCTTTTATTGAGCGACTGAACTGCTAAAACTAGGCTTATGCTGTGGTATGTGTATTGCAAGTTTCAAACCACATTTATCTTCACTAATTGTGAGCTGAACAATGCCACGGAATTGAGAAGTTGATTATGCTTGAGCATAAGTCACATATGAATTTTCATTGTTTATGACGATACTGTTCCTGAAATATTGCTTTTTTATGTTATCCGGCAATATATACTTAAAAACATTGGGAAAAAATTGCAACATGAAGAATGGGTTAGAATGGTGTGAGACTATGTTACAGGCTATACAACTCGACATACTGTAAATTTTGAGATACTGGACATACTCTGTTTAAAAACAATTGACATTTGAGAAGAAAACCATTGTTTTTTTAAAATAGGGTGTGTTGTTATTGAAGTATAAAGCATTATGTTATAGATGCAGTATTCCATAAAAGTATGAAGTAAAAAAATTTGAAAGTAAATTTTGCTTACCAGTTCGCTTTATCTTTGATTGTATTAATTTCTTGTACCATCATGCCCACAATTTAATTAATCAAAATCTTGCGTAGAATACATAGTCATTCCCTATGTGAGAATGGGTTGGTCGCATTCTACTCCACTCCTGTTTTGATTGCTAAAAATTTTGCAACTAAAAACTATGAAACAGATTGCACTAGTTTACCTGGAAATCGTTTGCATGTGGTGGTTTGGTTTTGACTCTTGGGAGTCAACAGATCTTGTATTGCATTGTTTATTCTTGTAACAAACTCTCAATGACCTGCCTGGGTAGTGTGGTGATAGCGTGTCTGCCTCATATTCAACAGGTCATGAGTTCGAATCTCGCTTAGGGTGAGTTGCCCAGATAAGGTTTTTGTTCAGTCATGTGGTCTGGATACCGTACAGTCTGGGTATGATTTTTCACTTTGTGTTACTCTTCCATCAGGAAATAAATCAACTTTCACTAAATGTTTCCATAGATTTTAATGATGCCATGAATGCAGTAGACAGTCTAATGCTTTCTGATGCGCCATTTCTCAGAGTAGTGTATGACACAGTTATTGCAATCCAGAGACTGAAAATGAAAGCAACAGTGAAAGTAACTACTCCCTAATGAATAAGTTTAAGTGGGTAAAAAAAGATTCAACTGCACAAATGTACAAGTACAAGACAGTGGGTTTAAGAAATTATCATGATCCTTGTAATTTGCTGATGCAACAAGAGATGTTTTGTTTTAAATATTATTCATGTTTGATCTATGCCTTCTGTTTTATGGTTTTACTGCTTATTGTTTCTGTGTTTTCCAGCGGAGACACTGTTCTATGCATGTCAATAGTCATAACATGGAATCCAGAATTTGTTGGATTTCTTATAATGTTAATTATGGCATTTTGCATGTTACTAGATTTGTATAGTGTTTATTTGACAAGTCAATTAAACTAAACAACATTACTTGGGATTTTTACCAGAACATGTTTCGAAGAACTAGTTTCCTTCATTTTCAACTGGACATCGATTAATTCCTTGCAGTGAAGCTTGTGATAGGAGTTAGTTGATGTCCGGTTGAAAATGAAATGTTGTTTAGTGTAATTGACTCGTCAAATAAATGAATATAACAACACTTTTACAAACTTCCATAAAAAGAAATGTTGTGTAGCGTTATTTCTCTAACTACCCTTTTTTCCTTAATGTATGATTTCACTTATGCTTTTTTCATACTCATATAGTTTTTTCCTCTAAGACCCCTGAAAAATGTATAAATAAAGTTTTAGTGTATTTATAAGAATATAAATTCACATTTCTTCTATTTTGAAATATACAGGTTAGAAGGCATGAAGTACAAGAAAGCACGAGAGTGGAATATACCTGTGGTGAATGCTCAGTGGCTAAATGAAATAATGTTTGGACATTTCTCTTGCATCCAGCAACCAGAACTGCAAAAGTTTCAACAATTCAATTTAGGCAATCCTTTTCGCATAGAATATGCTTTAGTGCCTCATCTTATGGGTAAGAGTTTTTGTATAAATGTTCTGGAATTTAAACTTGCTAAATACATTGTGTATGTATGCAAACTCTCCCATCCCAAGCTATCCTTTACATGGAAACATTTTCATTGGTTTTTGTTTTCTAAAAAATGGTTCTTAAAATTTTTTTATTAAAATATTTCAGATATTAATTTGACAAATGTTATATCTTGAGAGGACATTTCAAAGCTACAGGAAAATTCCATGAACTTGGTTTTAGCAATCATAAGTAATATAAATCTTGAAGTTTCTGTCACTCTTTACATATAATTAAAGATGTAAATGTTAAGTTACTAAATATGTCAATTTATCCACATATTAATCTAAAAGAATGTATATTTTAATACCAAATACATATAACTAAGACTGTAAAAAACTAAGTGATATGACACAGACTAAAAGTTAAGTCAAGTTTATGTTAAGTAACTGTCACATTAAATGGACTAGAAAATTAATATTATTGCATGTATGCATTTTAGTACTGTAATTTTGTATATGTAGTTTTGAGAGTAATAACTTACAATTTAGGAAGACATTGACAAAATTTCTGTGTATATATATTTAATATTTTCAGAATGTAGATATTACATTAAATTTGGATATGATATAGCCTGTAAAAACCAAGTGATATTGAAAGTTTAAAATATTTACTATTGTAATGTGAGAACTTAAAATGTTGTCAACTTGTTCTATTTAATTTTGTATGCTTGGCCATCATGAACCTAAGAACACAATTTAATGCACCCACCACAAACATGGGTAACACAAACTGTATGTGATCCAAATTCGGAGAAGGCCAGTAGTTTAGGTCTTTGGCACTACATTGAGACACCAATAGGCAAGGCCTACCACAACAAGAAACCTATTAAGGGTACCCTAGCTTCTGACCCCTACCTTGCATGAGCATATATGTATAACACTTCTCTTTTTGTGGAAGTTTGTAAACAGTAAACTTTATGTTGCACGTTGCCGTGGTCGTGTTTGATGAATTTCCTAACAAATTTGGGAGTCACTTTATTACGTAAACATAGCTTTATGAATTTAATATTTGCAAAAATGTTTCTTTCCTTTTCTTGGAGTTTTAAGCAAATTTTAATTTCTTGTTTTTGTGTTCCAAAAGTTTCATTGAATTCCTGACAGCTTTTAACTTTTAACGAACTGATTCCGTTCACCATTTTCTCTACCGTTTCACCACGTATAGGTTAAGTGATATAAAGTTTTTCTTCCTAAAGCCTTGTTTGCCTATTACTTTACTTTTTGTGGAAGTTTGTAATCAGTGTTGTTATATTCCTTTATTTGATGAGCTGATTAAAAAAAACAGTATAAAATCCAAGAAAAAAGTATAAAATTCACAATAGAAATAGAAAAAGATAACCAGCTACAATTTTTAAATCTGAAAATAGTCAAATATGAAAATAGAATAAACTTGAGTATTTACAGGAAACCTACTCAGACAGACAATTATATAAAAGCCAATAGTTATAATCCAAGAGCACATAAACAGGCAATCTTCAATAGCCTAGTATATAAACTGGTTAACATGCCACTTCTAGAAAATGAATACAAGGCAGAATACTACAAAATAGTCGAAATTGCAGATAAAATGGATTCACACAATCCTTCGTAGATAAAAAAATCTGATGCGTACCATTCACATGACTTTCTCTATATCCCTGCAACAAATTATTCTTAAAAAGCTTATACTTCTATTTACTTTGTGCTAATCAGAAAAAAATAGCAGAAATAGTCTTATTACTCGCTTCCTTGTAAGTAGAAGCGAAATAAGGGACAAACATAGGTTAAAGTGATAGTCAAAAGTTGGTTGTTTATATGGATAGGAGTTGACAAGTTCCTGTTTGAGAAAAGTATATGTTTTTCATAGCAGAAACCAAAAATAAGGAATGTCTCAAAAACGACGAACTCTACGAAAAAAATGTATATAACATAAACTGTGTGTTTTAATGTGCTCTACATTTTTTGTGTAGTAAGTTTTTGTCCATCTGTTACAGTTTAGCAGTTATTCAAAGTTCAGTAAAATTCATCCAGAATAAACTACTCTTCAGAGGCTATTCCCAGAAAATTCAAAATGTACATTTTATTTGTCAGGTAAATATGTTTAATAGACAAAATTTTAATCAAAATCGTGAGAGCCATTTTTGAGAAAATCAACATTTTCGAAAAAAAGTTCCATGTAAAGGGTAGTTGGGGTGTGGGGATTTTTCTCAAAATCTTCGTGTCGCATCCCTGGAAGATACTAAACTTAAATATCAAGTTTGGTATTTTACCAACTTTTCGTTTTTGAGTTATCGTGTTCACACACACACACACACACACACACACACACACACACACACACACACACACACACACACACACACACACACACACACACACACACACACACACACACACGGACCTTTTTGTGAAAATGCTTTTTTTGGATATTGGGGACCCTAAAACATATATTTCCGTTGAAATCTTGGTATCAAATTTTTGGGTGGAGTGCAAAACCTCCTCTATACACTATGTACATAGTGCGTATAGAGAAAGTAAAAATATAACTGGCCAAAAAGAAGAAATTCCTAAAAGAAACAACCACCCTCTCAGCAATAGAACTTCTTGATGAGCTTCAAAAAATTCACATATCACCCATAGGCATTTGAGAAGTTTAAAAAAATGTTAAAAAAAGACAACATTCAGCTAGCACCAGTAAACCATCAGAGCATAAAAAATGAATTAGGCTCAAATATCAAAGACGTTATCCCAGCAAAGAAAAAATCGGGCATATACATAATGGAATGCAAGGATTGTATTTAGATTTATATTGGAAAAACAAAAAGAAATCTAGAAACAAGTTCCAAAGAACATTTCAGAAACGTAAATAAAAAACAATTGGAAAAATCAGCAGTTGGATAAAACACTACAATATAAATTCAGAATCAAAACTTCTAAAACACTAGCAGGAAAACAAGAGCTGGCCACATGGGAACACATCTTCATTGTAAAAAATAGGAATAGAGTTTTCAATTTCGACATACTACAGAAGAATGTGTTTAGCAAGTTCATTGAACCACCACCAGAGGAGACAGCACCTACAACAATGCCAGCTTCACCGCAACGAATTAGTCGATGTGCGTTGAAAATGAAGGAAACTAGTCCTTTGAAACATGTTCCGGCAAAAATCCCAAGTAAGTGTTGTTTAGTGTAATTAATTGACTCGTCAAATAAATGAAATTAACAACACAACACTTTTACAAACTTCTACAAAAAAGAAAAGTCAAATAAATGTGTGTTTATTTTGTGCTCCTGATTAAGATGTCCTTTTTACAGATGGTTGTTTTCTTAGCAATTAGTTTGACTATTTGTGACTGAAAAGGTAATGCTGACACATACATACACATACAAATAATTTTTGACTTCAGGGTAGCCCATTAGAATAATAACTTACGTTATTTATGAAAAAATTAAGTACAAGAAACATATTTTTTTTACATTTTTATCGTATTTGTAGCCTTTGCTTCTGTTATTTTATCAATTATAATTTTATTGTATTGCTTTGTGTTAATAAATAGGCAAGGATGATCTTATTTGCTCACATCTCACATTTATGTATGCAAAATTTGTTCGTACTTTCACATAAACATCAGATTCAGATTGCCATCAAAGTATATACTAAGACCTTAAAGATTTGACCTATTTTGCTATCCAATTATGAAACAATGTATCCATATCTACAGCAGGCTGCAATGTGAACTTATGCCAGTCTGTTTGCCAAATAAGCTGGTCAAGCACTTATCATGCATAATGTTCATTACTAAATATTTTATATTTTACTTTCTTTTTAGCGGCTTGGAAAATGCCCATCAATATCACTCAGGAGTCTTATGACAAGAAACGTGCTGCACCACCCATAACTCGAAGGTTAAAACGTCCTTGTTTAGACAAGCCTCTTGCACCAGCTCCTGATTCAGACCAAGAGAACATGTTTGAAAATGTTGAAGTGACAAATCCAAATCCTCCACCTCAAGATAAAAAACCATGGATCATTTTCTCAAACTCTCCAAACAGATTTGACTTAATGAAGGTTAGTTCATAAACACTTTATGTTGATATTAAAACATCATTATTTATTTTTACATCAATTGGGATGCAAGTCTATTGCAACAGTTTTACCATGTGACTGCATGCATAACAGTATTTTCTCTTGGATAGGGGTAGATTCAAACTGAGAAATTCAATACATAGCCGGGATTTGAACCACAGATTTACTGACCTCCAGTCGGTTGCTCTGCAACTTGCCGGCATAGCATTGAATTTCTCAACTGACTCGCATGTTTCCTGGTAAACCATAATGTCATCTCAAATTATTTCAATGCTATGCAGGCATGTTGCCATGGTAGTTTAGTAGTAGGGCAACCAGCTAGTAATCAGGAGATCCATGCTTCAAATCCTGGCTATGGCATTGAATTTTTCAGTCTGACCCTACCTATCCAACTCCTGTCCTACACGCGGCTTGTGTGAAAAAAACAATTAAAGCAGTATTTTCTGCTACGTATCTGTAGCAAAGGTAACAGTATCAAGACAATTGCTAATGGAGCATAGTCATTTCTCTTTTGTTTTCTAGGAACAACAAATACAAACAAAATAATGTTGAGTAGTTGCTACCAAGAAAAAAAAACATAATGAAAGAAATTCATACGAGGTGGAATCCAAAATTTTCGTGACTGCTCAAAAACTGATGACACCCTCGAAGTGGTTCCCTTTCACACATATTCACCAGTCCCAACAATTCTGCCATTTTCCAAATACATGCTGGAAGTCATGCTCTTTGAGGGTGTTTAGCACAGACAGTGTTTCTTGTTGAATTCTCTCAGTTGCATTGAATCAATGTCCTTTCAACTTTATTTTCAATCTCGGAAATAGAGCGAAATCGCGGGGTGCAAAATTAGGTGAGTACGTTGGTAGGGGATAACCATCATGTTGTTTTTCGTCAAAAAGTTCCTGGTGAACAAGAAATTGCAATAGGCAGTTCCCTTGTTGCCAAAGTTCGGGCCGTTGTCTCTGCACATCTTCAGGAGGTGTTGCAAAGCATCACAGTACATGGAATTCATTGCTTAATTTGGTGGACAATGTTTTTTGTGCACAATCCCCTTTGTATCAAAGAAAACAAGGAGCATGCTCTTGATTTTGCTTGTCTAATTTTTTTTCGGTCTTGGTGAGTCTGGGATCTTTCACTGGGAGGATTGTTGTTTTGTCTCAGGGTCCCCCAACATTTGTTGAATCATTGCAAGGGACTCCGTAGTATTTTTACTGAGATTTGTACAGAATTTGATGCATACTCTGTTCTAATCTTGGATCCATTGTAGAATTGCCACATGGTATATCATGAAAAGTACTATAAAATCTCAACCCATATAACCAGCTGCATAAAATTTTAAACCCTCACTCATCAGATATGCTAATGTTGCCACCAAGCAGTACAAAATTCTACTGAACTACTTCGAGATGGAGTACCAACTAGAAAATTTTGGATACCACCTCATATGTATTATTTCTAAATGTAAATAATTACCAATGGGATAAGAAAAATAAGTGCAAGTACTAGAATAACAGCTTATGGGCCCAAGCACATGAATTACTATGGAGTGCAGATTTAACAAATATGGTATTATGCCATTTATAATAAACATTTTTACTATTTGGGTATTCAGCAATTCCTTGTTAGAGATACTAAAAATGGAATTTACTGCAGTAATATCAGAAGACCAATCTAAAAAAAATCTGATGCGTTCCATTCACATGGCTTTCTCTACATCTCTGTAACAAATTATTGTTATAAAGTTTATATTTCTATTTACTTCATACTAATCGAGAAAAAATTAGCAGAAATAGTCTTATTACTTGCTTCCTTGTAAGTAGAAGCAAAATAAGGAGGTACCATATGTTAAAGTGATAGTCAAAAGCTGGTTGCTATGTGACTGAATTTCCTTTGTTTGTATGGACACAGGTTGACACATTCCTGTATGAGAAAGGTATAAGTTTTTCAAAGCTGAAACCAAAAACAAGGAATATCTTAAAAAACGATCAACTCCACGAAAAAAATTTATATTACACTGTGACAGTATTTTAGCAAGATGCATATATTACTAGTTTAATCATTAGTTTGTACATATTTAATATAAGAAATATCTACTCAGTAGAATGCAGAATCTTAGTGTGTATAAGCTCGCTTTGTATTCTTCAAGGCTACGTGCTTTGTTAAAATTAACAAGAAATTGGGCTCACAAGGTAGGAAACCACGTATAAGAAATCGGACACACATGTTAATCCAGAGTTTAAGAAATGTGACGAGAGAGAGTCTAAGAAATCGCACGGCATCCAGTATAGGAAATCAGTATGTTCTAGGTTAATCTGACGGGTAATTATTACTGTAAATTGTTATACAGACCATGAAACTCAAGATTACAGTGACGAGTGTAAAAATATAATAATGCAGTAAAAGTAGAACTACACTTAAACAAAATTATGTCATCAAGTTCGCGATCGGTTATGTCGGGAGTCGCTCGCAGGGTTAGTGCCTCAATCCAACCACAGATCATCAATAATAGAAATCATCATTAAAATTGTGAAATTTCTCTTTTATTTGAGTCTACCAAAAGTGTTATACACCTTTGTCATTCTTCCCCCCCCCCCCCTGAGCAAGAGACAACTCGTGGTCTACAAGAATGAGCGCAAGAGCAACAAAGGGAATTTGTAAGGTATGTACACTCTTAATGTAGAGAATTTCACAAGAATTAACCCTCAACCAACTCCAAGTAGACTCACGTGCTAGCGTCATATTGTCGCAACAATGTGATACCACAAATGTGACATATTGGCATCCTAACATGGCAACAATAGAACCACGACATATTGGTGCACCAATGTGACACACAACAATAAAACTATGGCAACATAAATTGTGTGTTTTAACGTGCTCTACATTTTTTGTGTGGTAAGTTTTTGTCCATCTCTTACGGTTTAGCAGTTATGCAAAATTCTGTAAAATTCATCTAGAATAAAGTACTCTTCAGAGGCTATTCCCAGAAAATCCAAGATTATTCAAAATATATTAAATTCAATTATTTGTCAGTTTTAAGAAAATCAAAATCTTCAAAAAAAGTTCCATGTAAAGGGTAATTGGGGGGTGGGGGGATTTTCTTGAAAATCTTTGTGTTCCATCCTTGGAAGATACCAAACATAAATACCAAGTTAGGTATTCAAAGCCTTTTCGTTTTTGAGCTATGCTGTCCACAGACACACATACGCACACATGGATCTTTTTCTGAAAATGCTTTTTTTGATTCAGGGGGACCCAAAACATGTATTTCCGGTGAAATGTCGGTATCAAATTTTTGGGTGGTATGCAATACCTTGACTATACACTATGTACATAGTATGTGTAGAGAAAGTAATATAAGATGCAAGCATATAATAGTGTAATGCATAATTAAATGCAAAATTGACTCACACTTAGAAATAATTAAGGATTACAGCACAGCATACAAGATTATTCAGAAGCTTACAACTGTATTGTATTGTGTCACAACTTCTGTTGAGAAGGAGACTTAGCATTTAAATATAATGAAAATAACAGATTTGATAATTTGTTTTGACATTTGATAAGCTGATTAGAGATCTGAAATTGTCAGAAGTGAAACCAAATTAAAGTATATGCTGCTTATTGCTTGCTTTACGGTCATCATACAATAAGCATAGTATAGCTATCAAGACAAGGGTTACAGAATTGATGTTAGTATTTTAATAGAATCAATGAAAAAATCTGGATGAGTAAAATGCAATGCTATAGCCGCTATTTGTACCATGGATCTCCCTGTCAAATGAAAAAACAATTGAAACTAATTGACCTGATAGTTAAACTATGGCCCGGGACCTAAAGTACTCACTATATTGTAAGTCGCCTTTGGGGTATGCCTGCTCAAAATAATTTGAGATCTCCTTGAGGTTTACTAGGAAACGCGAGTCAGTTGGGAATTTAATGCATGTCGGCAAGTTGCCATGATAGCTCAGTGGTCAGAGCAACTGGCTAGAGACCAGGAGATCTGTGGTTCAAATGGCTATGGCATTGCATTTTTCAGTCTGACTCTACTTATCCAACCCCTGTTTTATGCAAGGCTTGTGTGATAAAAACAATTGACACTAAACAAAAGAAAAGATTTTAAGAATGAGGAAGAAAGCTTGGTCATTTGTTACCTAACAGAGCAAGGCTCAAAAAGGAAAATTTCTGTACTACTGCTATTGCTGAGGGAGAAAGGGACATAAGTAAGAATGTAAATTCAAATTTCCAGGAAGAAAATGGATGTAAACCAGTTTGAGAAGGATGGGCCAGGGAAAGATCCAGATGAAGATGGAATGTGTTTCCTAAAAAATTATAGGTTAGAAATAAGAGACCGATAACTGTATAATTTTATGTTGCTTCCAGAGCATTGGATCATCTGGTGAACTCGGAAGATTATTTTCTTAAAGTTTAGATGTAAAGCAACCAATTAGAATAAACATTGCCAAGAAAATGTCTGGTTGATAGTAACAAAAATAGGCATTGTCAGTATACTGAAAAGACCAGTTTAAAAATATACATACCTGAGCTGGCAAATAATTTGCTTTCTGTAAGAGGAATAGAACAATCGGAACTTCGTATTAAGTTAAAAAAGAATAAAGAAATACAGAATTAAGAGATTTTATGCCTTTAGGAAAAATAACTTAACAGTTAAAGGAAAGACAGTGCAAAAGGGCATACTGTTGAACTGCACAAGACGATTATATAGCACTGTGGGTTATACCATGTATCAATAAAGAAAATGAATGAATTGAAGAATAATTACTCAAGTTGTGTTATCTGTGAGTATGAAATTCTCATTCAATTTATGAGCCATGTCTAAAAGTCCATCAGACCCCAGATTACCCTTTAATAATACAGAATATCCTAAATCCAGAAGATTTCTAGAATAGACCCATTCTATGTGGCCCTGTAAGTCATGTTACATGCAATATTAAGAAATACATGTTGATGCTCCTTGATAATTATAGTCATTTTGTGATGGTTTAACTATTAGAGAACAAAACAAAGTCTCAAAATATGTCAAGGAATATATCAAGATGGTGGAAACCAAATTTAATTCTAAAATCTCAAGATTTAAATGTAACAATGGCAAGAAAAATGTGCATAAAGAACTTAACAATTCTGTGCAAATAAGGGAAATAGAATGGAAAAGATTATTCTGTGTTCATTGCAACTGAATAGAGAAGTGAGAAAATGAATCATATAGTAATAGAAAAGGCCAGAATACTGATTGCAGATAGTATTTCTGAGGAAGATATGTGGGGAGAAGCCATTTTTATGTTGACATTCATATAAACTGTTACCTACTGTACAGAATAAAATCCCAGCTGAATTTGGTGTGGAAGAAAACTAACTACAAGCTTAAGGTATTGGGTTCTGTCATATACACATATAAATAAAGAAGAAAGGAGAGGAATAAAATATTTTTGAGTTGAGTTTGTAACACTTAAGTATCACTTATGTATAATTTTTCCAGACCGGTTTCGAAGCCATGTGGGCATCATTGTCGATGGTTTCCAACTGAATTTCCACAGGGTGTTCTATCTTGAGGTGTGACGATCCCTGGTGGCTGGGTGACAAACTTCCACAACATATTTTGTGGCGGCAATTCAAAGTTGAATACATGGTATTGGTTTTTAACAATGTGGATTTTTTCCCAGATGTCAAGCTCTGCTGCATATCTGGCGGGTTTTACAAGGTGTATGTTAGGTACTATTTCATGATTAGTAGACCAAAAGTGGTGTGCAACGACTGATTTGTCAGTTTGTTTGTATTTTACAGCTCTCGTGTGTTCTTTAAGTCTTGTTTCAAGGCGTCTTTTTGTTTTACCAATGTAAAACTTGTCTCTTTGAAAGACACCTTGAAACAAGACTTACAGAACACATGAGAGCAGTAAAATACAAACAAACTGACAAATCAGTCGTTGCACACCACTTTTGGTCTACTAACCATGAAATAGTACCTAATATACACCATGTAAAACCTGCCAGATATGCAGCAGAGCTCGACATCTTGGAAAAAATCCATATCATTAAAAACCAGCACCATGTATTCAACTTTGAATTGCCGCCACAAAATATATTGTGAAAGTTTGTCACCCAGCCACCAGGGACCGTCACACCTCAACATAGAACACCCTGTGGAAATTCAGTTGGAAACCATCGACAATGATGCCCACATGGCTTCGAAACCAGTCTGGAAATATATACATAAGTGATACATAAGTGTTAAAAATCTGAGTCAAAAATATTCTATTCATATGTATCACTGTTCCAAAATACCCTTTCATTAAAATTGTTCTTAAGGAGAGGAATGTTGTCCAAGAAAAGCAAGAAATGATGTGGCAGGAGGTTGCGACAATGCAGAAGAAAGAAAAGCAGTTTGGGCAAGAGAGTTGTGCTTAATGAAGAGAAGAAACCATTATACACTACACAAAATTTGTAAGATTTGCTAAAAAAATGGAAAATAAGAACTGGATTCTGATAAGAATATGCAGAAACAAGAAGAAAAAGGATAAGAAAATCTTATTAACAGTGAAGAAGAAAATCATAACATACACCAAGAGAAAAGCTCTAGAAGGCAATCATTGATTTAAGAGATCATGAGTGTGAATTAGTGCCTTAAGCATAGAATGTTTATTGTAAAATTATGAACCAAGAACTGAAAAGGAAGCTTTAGAGTTCTGAAGATAAAGAAAAATGGTTAGAAGCAATAAATGAGGAAATAAAATCTCACGAGAAGCATTCTAGTTGGACAATTGTTGAAAAACGCTCCAGATAAGAAAATTATAAATAGTCGCAGGGTATTTAGAAAGAAAAAGATAATTTAGAAGGTGAGGTTAGGTGTAAAAGGATATAAAAATTTTGAATATGATGAAAGCTATGTTCCAGCTGATAAAATACCTATCCTGTTGAGATCCCTGTTATGCATAGTAAACCAGAACAAAATGCTGATTGAACAAATGGATGTGAACACTATGTTATTACATGATGTATTGAATGAAGAAATATACATGCATCTTCCAGAAGATATTAAATGTGAGAAATATCTTTATTGAACAAATAATTGTATGGACTTAAACAATGCCTTAGGTGTTGGAATAATGGTTTCATTTGTTTTCCCCATGATACTTACATGTGTATCAAATGTTTAGAAGGTATTTATCATTATATGTACTTCTTTTTGTTGATATTTTGTTATTAGATAAAGATAAAACTGTAATCAGAAAATTGCAAGGGAAATTAATTTCACAGTTTGATATGACTTGTCTAGGTAGTATCAAAAGGTTCTTAGGACCAGAAATTGAGAGAAACATAAAAATAGCATTATTAAGTTACAAGTCCTGCTTTGAAAAGTTGTTATCCAAGTGTTATGCTAGTGTTAAGGAGGAGTGCCATAAAGGTAACACTATCATAAAGAATTACTTATGGTGCATAGTCATTCCTTTTTTTCTTTTGTTGGAACAATAATTGAAACAAAATGATGTAATGTTGCTACCAAGAAAAAAAATACAATGAAAGAAACTTGTATGTTTAATTTTAAATGTAAATAATCATTCACAGTCTAAGAATAATAATTATAAGTACAGCAGTGCCAACATTACAGTAGTAGGTGAGTTATAATAATTCTAATAATTATTGCCTATTGTCTAATGTTAATGAGATAAATGGAAGTCAACATAAATGCCCACTTAATTGATGTTTGGAGAAATTTAGTGACAGTGAGGTCAAATTATATTGACATTAATTTGTTGAGTCAGTCAATTACATTTTCATTATGAGGGACTAGTTCAGAAGCCTTTGCTGCCATTTTCAACCTCATGGGTCCAGCTGTTGTAGTTGTTGTTGGCTGTGTTCTCTTCTCTGAGGGCAAAACGATGAACCTCTTAATGAAGTTGTCAACTGGCAGGAGCTCAAAATTTATTAGGCGATCCTTGTGTTTCTGTATGAGGTTGTTTTCCCAGGTTGTGAGTTCATTGTGGCCTGACATGGTTTTTAGAATGAAAATGTAAGTGACGTAGTGTTAAAAATACTGCCTCACAAATTAATACCAATATAAATGCCCACTGTTTATAGCAGTATGTAACTGACTGTGCCTTGTGTTCTATTTTTGCAATTCCCCGCGATACCTCAGTAGTCACATTTGTTAGGCAACAGCAACACTATACCCCCGCCGCTAAATCCTTGCACTTGACAGTTAGGAGTTAAGTTGGTACAACCAAAGAAAACAGATGAAAAAATTTACCCGTTTGGCTTTTTGAACCAATCACAAAGCAGCATTCCGGTCTGTCGGTCAGACAACAAAACGAGATGCTGCACTGTTACAATATCTGCTATTTCCAACTGCGTGCTCAGTTTGTGAGCTCCTAACACATGTGCTGAGTTCTATACAAGCTGCATATTATTTGTTGTTATTTATATTTGTTGTTATTGTTGATAGTGTTTTTGGTGTTTGTTTGTACATGAGGGAACATAAGACTTTCACAATTATAAAGGTGGACAGACTTTTGCAGGAAGGTGTGGACATGGCTTCATGGAAGAAGAAAGTGAATCTTGTGCACAAAATAATACAAAAAGCACAGAATTAGATTAAATCATCAGTGAATGTGAACCACTAATGATATGTTTTAGTGATGATGACAATGATACTTCCAAGAATGATGATGATGGGGACTTGGATGGAATTGAGCTATTAAAATCCTAAACCGATGAAAGTGTCTTTTTTTATACCTTTCTCTCATTTTACATTTTTATTCAATATTGTCGTAAATACGTATGTATGCTACATGCATTATAGTATCACTTATTTTCAATTAACGTCAATAACAACAAATTAGTTTCATTATTTATCTGCAGTCATTTACTATGTACACTGTTTATATTCATCTTTACACACGATAGAGACATCTGTGATCAGCTGTTGTTACTCTGGCAACGCCGCAAAGGCAGCATAGCCAATCTTACGCAAAACCACCCGAACTGTCAAGTGCAAGGATTCAGCGGCAGGGGTATAGGAACACCACAGTCAGCGGTAGCTTGAACTGGCATGGGCTATAATTAGCAGCATCACCATCATCACACAAGATAAATGTTGTTGAATGATAAACATCGTCACTACATCCTCTATAAGTTATGTCCACTTCAATTCAAAGGATTAGCTGAGTTTGCTATGCATGCAAATAAATTTACTTCATGAATCTTAGTTCTCAATACTACTTTTATAGGCATGTGTTATTTGATTGAAAAGCTTGCAAATACTTTGTTTTCAAATAGAAAGTCAAGCAGCTGGGAGGTGGAGTAGCAGATTCTTGCAAGAGAGCAACACATTTAGTAATGAATCAGCCAGATCGCACAGTGAAGTTCCTCTGCTGTATTTCAACTTGTAGGTTTCTTGTGACTGAAGATTGGATTAAAGACAGTCACACACACAATAAATTTCTGGGTAAGTCAAATCAGTTGGCTAATGGATATGTCCCACATTTTAATGACATAAAATTCATGAGAAATATCTTCAAAACTTTATTTTTTGAGTTTCAGGTTAATTAAACATGACCTAAAAAGAAAGGAAAAAAAAAAAAAAAAAAAGAAAAAAGAAATTAAATTTGTGTAAAAAAAATGATAAACAATGCCTATATTTTCATTCTCTTAAGCTGTCATACAGTTGTTTGTTCTCCAATACAGCATTATAATGTAGAGTATTATATTCATAAATTGTGTTATTTCCTAATAGTTAACAATAACTATGTTAATGATATCTGGATACTTAGCACTTACAAATGTAAGTCGCCATTAAGGTGTTCTCTGGAGGGAGACATACTGGTGGTTGATTGGGTAAAAATACATGAATCATTTGGAGGATTGAATGCTCAGTGGTTAGAGCAACTGCATAGAGAGCGGGAGAACCATGTTCAAATCCTGACTGGGCATTAAATTTTTCAGCTGGTTCTAACAGTTTTTAGTTAATTATTTTTGGCATGTTTGAAGAACGGCTAATAAAAATCTATGTCATAAATCAGAGTTATATTAGTGACAACAGTCTTAAACCTTGGCAATACTGAATAACTTATCATATAATAGGTTTTTTTCTATGGATTTAATGAACAATATACTTGTTTTTTAACGTATGTATATTCATATTAAGTGACTTATTTTATTAGGCAATGAGTGGACTGGAAATATCAACTGACTTTTAATATTGCTTGCTTTGCTAGCCATGGTTATAAAAGTGCTGCTTTTTTGAAAGGTATATCTATTAACTAGCTCAATTGATTTAAAGTATACAATATCCCTTGGTGTTTAAAAGTCATTTTCCCAGATTTCAATTTTTTACATTTCTGCACATTCAAAACTTAATACAATCCACAAAATATTGGGTCAGTTTATAAGGCTGCTATTTGTGCAATACCATGATGTTTTATAATAAATTACATTATAATACAAGACTAATAACCTGTCACTCATGCGTTTACTCATTGATTTAATCACCATCTTTGTTCAACTACCACCTGTCAGCATTAAGGAAGAAGTTCAATGCCTCTCTTGTGGGACTGTTGTGGTTTTGAGTTGAAATCTGTTAGCCAGTTGCTAAGAGAAGGTTATCATTAAATGCTTTTCTCTGAATGACCGGATAAGATGATAATCTGAAATGATTAAGTGTGATAAATATGGAGGTGCAGAAGTGGTTTCCAACCAAGTTAAGCAATTGTGGCAATGCATCTTACCAAATGAATGCAAATGGCACACAATGGTTGTGTAATTGTATTTCATTATTTGTGCCAATTCTTGAATATGACTCAAGTTGAATTTTCCTTCTCAAAAATGAGAAAACCTTTCCATGCTGTCCTTTCAGCTTCCATCCCATACACACCAACATTTTCACCTTGGTTCTGCAGCACTAACTCAAAGACTAAAATTTATCAGAAGTGTTGTTTTTCTCTACTTGACATTCCATACCATGGTGTTAAAAATGGTCAAAATGACTTGTTAACAACATACAAGCTCTTCTGTTCATAACAATCTCCTAAATGAACAAAAGCGATTGAATAATGGCAAACATAGGCTTTAACGAAGTTAGGACAATCCAATGAAGAAAGTACAGCCTTATACACCCACCCAATACATGCTGAACGTTGCAAATTTTACTGCATCTGCTCAAAACTGTTTTTAATAAGACATTTTTGCTAGATCATCATTTTTGCAATAAAAATAAAATGAGTGCAGAAATAGCAAGAAGTTTAAAAATGCTGTTTATACAGTATATATAATTGTTTTTTTTTGTAATGAAAATCTGATGTTTGTAGCTTTTCCATATGCTTCAATGATATTGCTAAAAAGTTATTTTGTTAAAAAACTCTAGGAAAGGATAGATTTTGAAAAATGCATATTTTTTAAATCAAAGATTTTCCTGACTCAAAAACTATTTAATACAGAAAGTAAATTCAGCAGAATACCTCTGATGTATGTGAACAAATGAAGCCTGTAGTATTAAAATTATTTAAAACTAAAATTTCACCCAGCATTTCCCTTAAAACAAATGTTACAAAAAGTGAGATGTGATTTACATTTTTTATAATGTGTGTATTTTAAAATTACAGATGAAAAGCCATATATTTTGAATGATTCAAAATTTGAGGAGGAATTTCAATTCAGTTTACCAAAGGTCCTGGAAAAGCCCAACAGAAATGAATTTCTTAAGGTAAGCATTTCTGCTTATGTGCATCTTCTAACTAAATTTTAAAAAATGTACCACAGAAAACTCTAAGATTTGTGGATAATTTGGAACCTTTTCCTAACAATGACATTGTGCAAAACAGTATGAATCACTTAGGTTGGATTTTTTTTTCCCCTTCCTTTCTTTAACATAAATTGAGTATAAGTGTTTATCTTGACTCAAATTTCAAACTTATATAATGTTACTCTGGCATGTATGCATTGTACTAATGATTAAATGGTAGATTAAATCCAATCTATAGAATGTCACTGGAGATCCTTAAACTTATCCTCAGAAATCTTGAGAAATATTATGCACACTAAATGAAAGCAACCATTCTGTGGAGGGGATGCATAAAGTTGATATGTGCACTTTTGCAATTTATGGATAGCTGTTATACAAGTATATGTTGTAATGATAATCTTCAGAGCTCACTAAAACTTAATAAATGTATGATTTTAAATAGAGGAATAAAGGCCACAAAATTATCCGGACACTCTTTGATGTATGTCTTGTGAACAGAATAGTGACAGCCTAAAGCTCATATGTGATATATATTTTTTACATATCAACTTATGCTTCCCCACTATTAGATTATGGATAGCAAGAAAGACTGCTAGGCTTGTCAGTAAACCATCATTGAAACTAATATCTACATGATCTTGGATATAAAACCTAGCCGTTATCTTTAGAACCAATTATTGATATTTGTATGTAAATGTTATTTTAAATATGAGTCGGCTTGTGGTGTTCATAAAGAATTCATCCAGAACTTTTCTGCATAATTACCTCCTTCCATAACTTTAATTTATGATCTTATGAATAAATTTGGGACTACTAGTTCAGTGCAAAACATGAGAAGACATACGAGGGTCAGCTGATAAGACCCGGGCCTCACACAGATATGGTGCCACTAGGCCAGTTAGATGGTAGCATGGTAGATGGTATACTTAAGCTCTAGACTAGCTTGTATCCATAGTTACAGGTCAATAGCTTGTTTAGTTTTTAAATGACAACATTTTAAACAAGATAACCTTATAGAGTGTTCAAGAAAATGGAGGATTTGGAAAAACGAACAGTAATTAAATACTTCCATTTGAAAGGCTTAACGCCTAAAGAAATCAAGGAGGAAATGGACAGTACATTGAAAGACTCTGCCCCTTCATATTCAATGATTAAAAGGTGGGTTGCAGAGTTTAAAATGGGACGTACGAGCACTAGTGATGAGCCTCGCTCTGGACTCCCTGTAGAAGTGACAACTCCAGAGATCACTGAAAAAATTCATCGTTTAGTTCTGGAAGACCACGGATTAAAGTTGTTTGAGATAGCAGAGGCAGTAAACATATTAAAAGAAGTGCAGGTAATATTTTAAGTAATGTTTGAGGCTTTCACAAGGTCTGTGCAAGATGGATGCCGCGTTTGTTGACACCTGATCAAAAGTTGCAAAGAAAAACTGTTTCTGTTAAAAATGTGGAGCTCTACTGTAAAAACCCCAGTGGATTTTTGAGATGGCTTATTACCGTGGATGAAACTTGGGTACATCACTACACTCCAGAAAGTAAATAAGTCAAAACAGTGGATTGTGCCTGGTGAACCAACTCCAAAAAAGGCAAAGTCAATTTTGTCAGCTAACAAGATTATGGCGAGTGTTTTCTAAGGAATTATTTTTTTGATTTCTTGGAAAAGGGTACAAGTATCACTGGCAACTACTACACAAGCTTACTGCAACGTTTGAGTGATAAGGTGAAAGTAAAGACCTCATTTGGCAACAAAAAAAATCTTGTTTCATCTGGACAATGCTCTGGCCCATCCTTCAGTCATTGCAATGGGAAAAATGTGTGAATTAAAGTTCAAAGTGCTTGAACATCCACCCTATTGGCCAGATCTAGTACCCAGTGACTACCTCCTGTTCCCAAACCTCAAAAAATCTCTTGGAGGACGAAGATTTCACAGCAGCGGGAAGGTCATTGATGCATAAACAGCTATTTTGAGGACAGAAACCCTAAGCAAAAGGGAAATGTGTACCTTGGGGTGCTTTGTTGATTATCCATTATGCATCTGTGAAGAATTGAGCTGAATGGAGAGCAGACAGTGGAGTCTCTGCTCTTATGACAAACAATAAGAACTACTTTAATACATATGCTCTTCCTAGGACTATAAAAGTCAGAAACAATAAAAATTATACAAGCTTGTGGCCAAAATGAAAGTAGGTAAATAATTTATGGCAGATTAATTACCTAAAAGATGTTTGGTATGTGTCAGAAGTTAGTCAAAACCTATTTTCTGTTAGTCAAGCTATAAATAAAGGCTTTGAATTTAAAGCAAAAGGTAATACTGCCTATTTCAGAAAAAAAAAAAAAAAATGGAGTTGTCAAGTTAGTTGGTGGTTGAACTCTGAGTGAACTATACACCTTGAATATGGAGATATTACGACACCACAAAAACCTGCTGATGTTCACATTGCTAAGGAGTCTGCAACCCTTCAACTGTGGCATGAAAGGCTCTGTCCTCAGAATAAATGTCATGTCAAGAATGTTTTACAGCACCTGGGTGTTGACATCACGGTTCATGAAACATTTTGTGAAGGATATGTTTATACAGAATACAGAAGCAGGTCATGAATGGATTCATGCTGATGTTTGTGAACCTATGCAGGAGGAATCCTTAGCAGGATCAAAATATTTTCTATGCTTGAAGGATGATTATTCCTAGTTCAGAAGAGTTTTCTTTTTGAAAAGAAAAGATAAGCTTATGAAGATCTAAACACTTTGTTAATGAATTGGAAGCAGCTGGACATCACATTCAACAGTTATTTTGTGATGGAGGAGTGAATTAGATAATCAGGTCAAATTACTCCTCAGACAGTATAGTTTATCACATGACAGCACCATACAACCCAGAGCAGAATGGTGCATCAGAAAGAGAAAATAGAACATTAATAGAGGCCTCTTCAATGATTCCTTCAAAAGATCTACCTGTTGGACTGTGGGTAGAAGCTATTAACACTGCAGTGTTCGTATTAAATCGAACTATACCTACAGATGTTAAAAATAACTGCCCATTAGAATCATGGACAGGACTACTTCAGAGTGTTCGGATCTTGCTGATACTTCCACATTTCCAAACAAATTAGAAGAAAATGTAATAAGAGTTCGCCAGGAATTTTTATGGTGTATGTTTACAGGAGATGTAATTTTTACTGACTTGAGACCAATACAGAAGTTGCTTGAGATTTCTTACAAGTCATATGATAATAACACATTGAAGCCACCAATAGAATCTTCTAAGGATTCACATCAAGTTCAAGATCCTGATACAACAAAAGGATTTTCAGTGAGAGAAGAAGAGCTTCTAGGAATGTTCGAGTTAAGAAGATATCATATTTGCAGGACTATGTTCTTCATGCTGAAAATTAATAGAGAAAAAGAACATTAAGTCATGAGATATTAGAGATTTCCAAATTAAATAAACATTTTATCTGAATAGCTGTGGGGTTAGAATATTGTATCTGAGCATTAAATAATTCACAGGATAACACATGCTGATTAGATTAACTTTAAAACACAAGAAATGTAAATATATATGGAAGTATCACCAATTTTTGGTGTACAAACCATTTTTATTTGCAGCTTTACCTCAAATTGAAGGAATGTATCTTTAAATGGAAAAGCTTCAAACAACTACCATTTACACTATTATGTGCATCGAGTTTCCTACTAATACTCCCACTCCTTTCTGTTGTGACAATAGTGGAGAAATCTCTCCTCCCATCTGCAGTTCTACTCAAATTATAAATTCCCAGTTAGAAAGTGCTTTTTTTTGTAGCTTAACACCCTTTAACTGCTTGGTCATATATGATGGTGAATGAAATTGTTGAAATGATGCTCAAATGGTCTAGGCATCCATGGAGCTTAAACTTACTCCACATTCATCTTCTCAGGATAAGGGAAAACCCAGAGAAAAAAAAAAACTTTATCCAGATAACTCACCCTTTGCGACCTGTTGAATGTGAGGCAGACATGCTACCTCTACACTGCTCAGGTGGGTACAGTGATTTTTGTTCATATTGTTGCCACCGTTTATTGGCTTATATGTCAGGTTGATCCACCAACTAAAGCAGAGTAATATCCCAACAGCCGGTTCCCATTCTCATAGTTTTAATTACAATTACAATGATAATAAGCACATTCTGAATCATGTTGGAAAATTTGCCCTTCACACATTTCGGGCACCTTCTCAGGAACTTTCCATTCACACTCGAGAGTTCACTATCTGAAATTGAATGAATTTCCCTTCTGATGTTTTCTTTAAGTTCCTCCAATATTTGGAAATTGATTTTTCTTTCCCATTGATCAAAATCTGATGACTTACAATCACATGACTTCCCCTATCTGTTATGTACATAAACTATTCTTACAAAAGATTATTCTTTTATCCACATCGTACTAAACGAGATAAACGTTAGCAGAAATATTCTTATTAGTTGCTTCTTTGTAAGAAGAAGGGAAATAAGGGACTGCACTAGGTTAAAGTGATAGATATATCTTTTAAAGGCTGGTCACCATGTGATGCAATGAAATTCTGTCCTCTTCTTACAGTCAGGAGTAAAACAAAAGAGTTATGAAAGGAGTGATGACTCTCTGTTTGAGAAAAGTTTTAAGTATTTTAAAATTGAAATAAATAACAAGAAATATTTTGGAAATTATTAGCTGTACAAAAGCAATTTATATAACATAAATAGTGTTTTAACGAGATGTACATTTTTTGTCTAGTAAGTTTTTGTCTATATGTTAGAGTTACCAGTTATACAAAAAGTTGTCTAGATGAGAGGCTATTCCCAAATAATTCAATATATCCATTTCATTTATCATGAAAATATCTTAAACTTATGGTATAGTTTGGGGGATTTTTCTTAAAAGATCTTTGTGCCACATCCTTGGAAGATTGAACTTAAGTACTAAATTTGGTATTTAACTGACTTTGTTTTTGAGTTATGCTGTCCGTGTGCATACAAGCGCACACGCACACACACACACAATTTCTGGTGAGATTTCGGTATCATATTTTTGGGTGAAATGCTGTACATATGTGCTAGAGAAAATAAGAAATTGAACTCAGTTAAATCAGGGGATTGTGAGAGCCATAATCCTTTAATAATTACCCATTCATCAACAGTGTGCATGGTACCAGAGTCTTGTTGAAATAATCCAGATGGAATTCAACATTGGTCAGCTGTTCAAAAATGTGAATGACATTCCTGTATTTCTCTGCATTCATTTGTTACAAAATTACAGTTCTATTACTCTGTGTACATTAACTGCCTACCACACTTCAATTTTCGTGTCATGCAAGTTGTCAACCATGTTAACTTTGATTAAGACATAGAATTAAGATGGTCAAAAGTGTGGATTTTTACGACTCCAATTTAACTCGGTTGTTATCCCATGAAGACGACATTAATAACCACCGAGAAAGCTTCAAATCTTTTAACTTGTAACTTTATTAGCATTTACTATGTTTGCTTCACAGTTACTTCAATTTGTACATATTATAATTTATTAGTATTGTTTAAAACTCATAAATTTATATGCAAGGAACAGAAACAAAAACTACACGATCACTTGCTATACCCCCGCCGCTGAATTTTTGCAATTGACAGTTAGGAGTTAAGTTGGTACATCCACAGTAAACAGATGAAAAGCTTTACCCCTTTGACTTCCTGAACCAATCATAAAGAAGCATTCCGGTTGGTCGGTCAGATAATAGAAACGCATCTTAACATTTGCATTGAGCTGTTCTGTACAAGATACATATTATTCGTTGTTATTTACATTTGTTTATAGTGTATTGGTGTTTGTATGTGAGGAAACATAACAAGACTTTCGCAATTATAGAGATGATAGACTTTTGCGGGAAGGTGTTGCAAGAGTGGATATGGCTAAATGATAGAAGAAAGTGCATTATGTTCACAAAATAATACGAAAAGCACAGGAATTAGACGGAATCAACAGTGAATGTGAACCACTGATGATATTTTTGGTGACGACGATGTGGATGATAATGACGATGATCCTTTCCAGAATGATGACGACGGAGACTTAGATGGAATAGAGCCATTAAAATTCTAAACTGGTGAAAATCAATGTTATACCTTCCTCTCATTGTAACGACTATTTTGCATTAATCTGTTCTACGTTGTAAATATCTAATGTATGCTACATGCATTACAATATCACTGTTATTTTCAGATAACATCAATAATAACAAAATAGTTTCATTATTCATTGGCATTCATTTACTATGTACACTGTTTATATTCGTCGTTACACATAATAGAGACGTTTGTGATCAGCTGTTGTTGTTTACTATTTACTCTGGCAATGCCACAAAGGCAGCATAGCCAACCTTACGTGAAACCACCTGAACTGCCAAGTGCAAGGATTCAGTGGCGGGGGTATAGTACACTGTGGTAGGCAACATGTCAGGTGACATAAGTTTTGTCAAGTAGTGAGGGGAAAACATGTACATGTACAATGATTGCTCCTTGTTCATATACTCCTGTTTGCAGAATCATAATTAAGTTTTACTCTGTGTACTAGGGTAAAACATTTTATATGACTCCGGGAGTGGTACCAGCACCATCAGCACTGGCTGATATTATAGAATGTGCTGGTGGAAAGGTAGAGAAACATAGAAGACCTCTGAAAGCCATACAAGAAGCAAACCAGAAGGAGTACACATATATAATAATAACCACTTTGCATGATGTTCATCTCCTTAAAGATGTGTACAGAAATGGAATAGGTAAGAGACATGGAACTTCTTATCCTTCCCTCTTAATTTATGTGCATAAAAGGTATCATTAGATTAAGAGAATGAATACTCTCGGAAAGAAAACAAGTTGCAATTCATTACGCAGTTACACTCATGATATCAATATGAGTGACCCTGTGAAGGATAATGTATATTTAAGACCTGTATTTTAATATCATTGTCAATTGCATAGTGATATGTTTTTTTAGCTCTTAAATGCAATCATTTTAAATGGGCTAGATATTAAGGGTAATGACAGTAATCAAGTTCCAGCTTTTTATCTATATTTTCTGAAATTTTAAATATTGCACACATTTTAATAACCCAGTATTTCCCTATTAAAACAAAATTTTAGAAATTAAGTGCGCACACAACTTTATTGCTATAGCCATGAGTATTCATTTATAAATGTATTTATTATTTAAATTATAATTGACCTAAAATCAAATTTGAAAATTTAGCAACACAGTAGTATAATTTCATTTTACTCACTGAACTAGAAATGTTGAGTCATACATGTGGTTAAATAACATTTTGCTTACATTTGCTGTATGAGAAAGACCTTAAAAAGTCCAAACAGCTACAAACGCTGTAGAAAATCAATTAGGAGTAAAAACACAGATTACGCTCAAACTTCACTCTTGAAATAAAGTAACTTCAAACATGTTTCGGTGGCTGTTGCCATCATTTTCAATGGAGATTCACTGTTTTGGTGACTGTTGCCAACAAAACATGTCTGAAGTAAGTTACTCTATTTCTAGAGTTAAGTTTGAGTGTAATCTATGTTTTTACTCCTAATTGATTAGTTACTTCACTATGCATTCCCATTAATGTTTTAACTGCAGAAAATGTTTTGAAATAATACTACTACTGTTATAAGCTGTACTAAAGGTGACTTTCTCTGTCAGTAACCAAGATTATAAGCCTAATGACTTAAATAGATTATTTTAATTTTTTCTTTTTTCAACAGATTGTTTCAATGCAGAATTTGTGATGACAGCAATACTGAAACAAGAATTTGATTTTGGCACAAAAATTATTGCTTAGAGTGGTTATTTATTTCAGTATTAGGGTGATAATTCCTTTAAAAAAGGAAACAGAAGAAAACATTTTTTGTTAGCCGATTTACAAAGAGTTAAATGTTTTGCACTACAGTCATATTAAAGTTTGATGTGTACAAATACCTGGTATAAAACTCATTTTAAAAAGTATGTGGAAAACAAATAATGTTTTATATACTGAAAAATAATTATTTTTATATGTTAATACATAACTACATATAGTCATTATATATTTGAGTATTTGATGTGTAAAAGAGCTTTATTTGAATTGTTTTACAAATACAAACATTTGTTACTATGTCATTGTGATATTTTAGTGTAATTTTTGTAAATAGATTACTAATTAATACTAACATATTGTTTTTTTAAGCTACTGATAAATTTTGGCCTGCTGATAGTATAGTTTTGTTTCAAGAAAATTGTTTTAAACAAAAGAATGTGAAATTAATATATTGTAAAAACTGCTCCTCATGGGAATGACAATGTAAAGAATTATACTTTTAAATTAATGCATTTACAAAATGTACCAATCATTTATGCTATAACTCATTGAGGCTTATAAATGTTAAATACCTCTTCATTAAGTTTTATGCCAGATGGACAAAATTGTACATAAATGAATGATTTAATTAGTATAATAATGATCAAAACCTGCATACTTCTCCCACTCTTTGCTATGTACATAAGTATATTTTTTACATTGAAACTTTACATACATCACTTTTAACTAAAATGTGATTAAACAACTTGAAATAGCTACCATAGTTTTTTTTCTTTTTGAACTGACTACTTTTCCTTTTTGAACTTCTTTACATTAAGTACTAATTAAAGGCTAGTTTACAATAACTGAGAATGGTAACAAGTACAATAATAAAATTGAGGGAGCATTCACAATTGATGGGAAGCCCACCTGGGGACAGAAAACAGGAGTTGGCCAAGTTTTAACATTCATGTTTTCGTTCCTAGACATGGCGTACCATATGCATGATGTGCATATTAGAGTATTCGTTATAGAAATTATTCTAGGTGGCCATAAAACAGCTGCTAGAGTTCACTTATGTTGCAATTATTTTTAATTATAACATTGGCTAACCCACATTAATTTGGCATTCTCGTTGCTGGAATATTGTGAACCAAAATTACGTGTCCTGTATGGATTCTCATTCTTGTTGCAGAGCTGTTGTGAACCAAAATCTTGTATCTTCTATGTATTCTTGTTCTTGTTGCTAGGCTGTTGTGAACCAAAATTACGTGTCCTGTATGCCTTCTTGTTCTTGTTGTAGGCTGTTGTGATCCAAAACCTTGTGTCCTGTATGGCTTCTCGTTCTCATTGCTGAGCTGTTGTGATCCAAAACCTTGTGTCCTGTATGGCTTCTCGTTCTCATTGCTGAGCTGTTGTGAACTAAAACCTTGTGTCCTGTATGGCTTCTCGTTCTCATTGCTGAGCTGTTGTGAACTAAAACCTTGTGTCCTGTATGGCTTCTCGTTCTCATTGCTGAGCTGTTGTGATCCAAAACCTTGTGTCCTGTATGGCTTCTCGTTCTCATTGCTGAGCTGTTGTGAACTAAAACCTTGTGTCCTGTATGGCTTCTCGTTCTCGTTGCTGAGCTGTTGTGAACTAAAACCTTGTGTCCTGTATGGCTTCTCGTTCTCATTGCTGAGCTGTTGTGAACTAAAACCTTGTGTCCTGTATGGCTTCTCGTTCTCGTTGCTGAGCTGTTGTGAACTAAAACCTTGTGTCCTGTATGGCTTCTCGTTCTCGTTGCTGGGCTGTT
The DNA here is from genome assembly GCA_030762935.1 of Hymenopus coronatus. Lineage (NCBI taxonomy): Eukaryota > Metazoa > Arthropoda > Insecta > Mantodea > Hymenopodidae > Hymenopus > Hymenopus coronatus. Next base: position 126,487,290 of record CM060888.1, on the reverse strand, counting down.
GTGAACCAAAACCTTGTGTCTTGCATGGCTTCTCGTTCTCATTGCTGAGCTGTTGTGAACTAAAACCTTGTGTCCTGTATGGCTTCTCGTTCTCATTGCTGAGCTGTTGTGAACTAAAACCTTGTGTCCTGTATGGCTTCTCGTTCTCATTGCTGAGCTGTTGTGAACTAAAACCTTGTGTCCTGTATGGCTTCTCGTTCTCGTTGCTGGGCTGTTGTGAACCAAAACCTTGTGTCTTGCATGGCTTCTCGTTCTCATTGCTGAGCTGTTGTGAACTAAAACCTTGTGTCCTGTATGGCTTCTCGTTCTCGTTGCTGAGCTGTTGTGAACTAAAACCTTGTGTCCTGTATGGCTTCTCGTTCTCATTGCTGAGCTGTTGTGAACTAAAACCTTGTGTCCTGTATGGCTTCTCGTTCTCGTTGCTGGGGTGTTGTGAACCAAAACCTTGTGTCTTGTAGGCCTTCTTGTTTTTGTTGCTAGTGTGTTGTGAACCAAAAATCTTGTGTCCTGTATGCCTTCTTGTTCTTGTTGCTAGGGTGTTATGAACCAAAATCTTGTGTCTTGTATGCCTTTTTGTTCTTGTTGCTGAGCTGTTGTGAACCAAAATCTTGTGTCTTGTATGCCTTTTTGTTCTTGTTGCTGAGCTGTTGTGAACCAAAATCTTGTGTCTTGCATGCCTTTTTGTTCTTGTTGCTGGGGTGTTGTGAACCAAAATCTTGTGTCCTGTATGGCTTCTCGTTCTCGTTCCTGAGCTGTTGTGAACCGTGTGTCTTGTATGCCTTCTTGTTCTTGTTGCTAGGCTGTTGTGAACCAAAAATCTTGTGTCTTGTATGCTTCTTGTTCTTGTTGCTGGGGAGTTGTGAACCAAAATCTTGTGTCCCGTATGGCTTCTTGTTGCTGGGGTGTTGTGAACCAAAACCTTGTGTCTTGTATGCCTTCTTGTTCTTGTTGCTAGGCTGTTGTGAACCAAAATCTTGTGTCTTGTATGCTTCTTGTTCTTGTTGCTGGGGTGTTGTGAACCAAAATCTTGTGTCCTGTATGGCTTCTTGTTGCTGGGGTGTTGTGAACCAAAACCTTGTGTCTTGTATGGCTTCTTGTTGCTAGGCTGTTGTGAACCATAATTTGTGTCCTGTATGGCTTCTTGTTGCTGGGGTGTTGTGAACCAAAACCTTGTGTCCTGTATGGCTTCTTGTTGCTGGGCTGTTGTGAACCAAAACCTTATGTCCTGTATGGCTTCTTGTTGCTGGGCTGTTGTGAACCAAAAGCTTGTGTCCTGTATGGCTTCTCGTTGCTGGGGTGTTGTGAACCAAAACCTTGTGTCTTGTATGGCTTCTTGTTGCTAGGCTGTTGTGAACCATAATTTGTGTCCTGTATGGCTTCTTGTTGCTGGGGTGTTGTGAACCATAATTTGTGTCCTGTATGGCTTCTTGTTGCTAGGCTGTTGTGAACCATAATTTGTGTCCTGTATGGCTTCTTGTTGCTGGGGTGTTGTGAACCAAAACCTTGTGTCCTGTATGGCTTCTTGTTGCTGGGCTGTTGTGAACCAAAACCTTGTGTCCTGTATGGCTTCTTGTTGTTGGGCTGTTGTGAACCAAAAGCTTGTGTCCTGTATAGCTTCTCGTTGCTGGGGTGTTGTGAACCAAAACCTTGTGTCTTGTATGGCTTCTTGTTGCTAGGCTGTTGTGAACTATAATTTGTGTCCTGTATGGCTTCTTGTTGCTGGGGTGTTGTGAACCATAATTTGTGTCCTGTATGGCTTCTTGTTGCTAGGCTGTTGTGAACCATAATTTGTGTCCTGTATGGCTTCTTGTTGCTGGGGTGTTGTGAACCAAAACCTTGTGTCCTGTATGGCTTCTTGTTGCTGGGCTGTTGTGAACCAACACCTTGTGTCCTGTATGGCTTCTTGTTGCTGGGCTGTTGTGAACCAAAAGCTTGTGTCCTGTATGGCTTCTCGTTGCTGGGCTGTTGTGAACCAAAAGCTTGTGTGCTGTATTTTTTCCTGCTCTTGTTTCCATTTTGTTTACCAGTTTTGGGTTATTGAAGGTCAGGGACATATTCTCCATAATTCTACCTGATCATGTGATAGTAACAAAAGAGTATTTGGAGCATGAAAACCCTGTAAAATTGTGCTATTAAACTTTTCTGTGAATAAACAAAGTGTCTACCAGTAATGAAAGTAAAATGTAAAAGTAGCCCCTTTGTTAACAATAGTACCTAAAGAGTAACTAATTTACTGTTGATCTTTCTGCTGGATGGTTTTGATTATTTTATGGAGGAGTCAACTAAAAAATTCATTGCCATGGCAACAACAGTAATTTAGGGCTAAATAATGGTAAATGAAAATTCTTCTCTCTATTATCCTCTATGATTCGAAGTAACGCATGTTAAGATCACAGGCTATTTTGATCAACCAACTCTGATAGTTTCTATTGCTGTTTAGTTACCATCATGCTTGTTACGGCTGCGCTGTAATGTATATGACATCATAATGATGTGAATGCCAATTATGTTGTGTTTCTTTCAGAAGCAGTATTCATCATGTTTGCCTTAACTCGTATACAAAGAACATGTAATGTAATTAATTTAACAAATGTAATGTGGTAGTCTAACACATTGTATTAAATTGTATTATTTAGGGTTGACTTAAAAATTGATGCAATTTAATCTTAAGTGTTTGACAATACCATACTTTTTCTTTCTGTTAAATTAAGTTTAATGTATGAAGCAGTAGCATGAAGTGATAAAAGAATTACCAATTAAGGGTCACCTCCCATCATGTTTTCAAACATTTTAAATCTTTCCAGAGGGCTAAATTAGCTCCAAATTTAATTTCTGTAGCTGGTGTTTGTTTATCCTGGTTGAAACAAGGCGTCGTCTAACCAGAGGCTATGAACCGAAGAGAAAATAAGAGCTTCATTTTGCAATGTATTATAAGAAAGTGAGTGATTTTGAGTTTTCAGACCTTGTTGAGAGAGTTTTTGACATCAGCGTAAGAGGGAAAGATATATATTCTAGCTTCAGCGATGAAAATGCTTCCGATAAAAATGGATCTCGTGCACATGAAAATAATCGATGTACTTATCAAAAGGGATTTGTGGAGGTGTAACCAGACGACGAATACAATGTGAACAAACCATTCGGCTACACAACAACACAAATGCTAAATTGTACAGTAATCTATGAAGCATTTGTATCCTATTGCTGTATGCCATTTTCATTAATAGTGGTATCATGCTTATGTATGTGTTTTTGGTGACTTTTTTTTTTTTTTTCAGTTTCAGATTAGGTGAATTCATTTTTTGTATTTTAAAAATAAAACACCAGACCAAAGTAGGATCTGTTTTAGTAAAGAAATATCCATACTTTCATTTAATTAGTCTGAACTATCTGTATAGTGAGGTTCTGTATGACTATTGATAATTTTGGGAATTTTAATTTTATTTCCAAAATTGTATTTTGTTTTCAATTTTGTAAAAATATTGAAGATACTTACCATACATATAATGCATATTATACAGTAGACAAAAGGGTTTAATAAAAATGAAAAAAAGATTCAGCTCTCTCTGTCATTTGGTACTCATTTTATTACTAATAATTTAAAACCCTGCATTCACCTCTAAAATTGCTGGCACTTTTCAGACAGTATTATGCTATTCGGGTTGGCACTAAAACGGTTAATTATAACTTCAGTTTGGCAGCATTTCTTAATTTCACTTAGTCCCATCATGTGAAGTATAGCTCTCTTGACTCCAGTATTATAGGATTAGAATTTTCCCAATAATACTTTCAGATTTGTTACAAAGGAACCACATAGATAATGCCATGCAACAAACTATACCACATAAATGTGTTTCGGTCATATAGTCAGTAATATCAGTATATGTAAAGGTAAGGCACTGTCAGTATGTTGGCTTTCTAACAACAAAACACAAAGCATTTGTTTAATTTAAGTAAAACTCCTGCTAAACTATTGAACCGGATACAGTTTTTTTATTATCAGATAGAAACCTGATTTTTGTTTTATGTTTATATAAGAGGAGATGTAATAAGTAATCAATTTATATTTTTAGTTTTAATATTTTTAAATCAAATGCTTTTATGAGTCAGAACTATATTGTGGTAGAAAGTTCATGTGTAAACAAGCTTTAACAGGGAGTGCTTTTATCAAGGTATCAGTTGTAAGTACTATGCAATAAAAACAATGATAACTAAATGAAAATGAAGCTGAAGGTCTGCTAGAGTTTACTGGATAGCAAGATATGGACATGGTAAAAGTGTTATATGCATGCATAAAAGTGAACAAGAATTAGCTACCTCCAGTTTGAGATGCATAAAAGTGAACAAGAATTAGCTACCTCCAGTTTGAGAGTTGAAATATGTATGATAATAAGCATCTAAATTGGGATAGTTTTTAGTTCATTGTTTTTATGATTTTCTTTAGCTGACATCTGGGGAAAAAGATGTTTCAAAACATTGTTTGGAATAGGATAAATTCAAGTTCTGCCTTGTGGTGTAGGAGGGCAGAAGTATGACACCCGACGTAAGGCCTCATTTATGGAAGTGATTTTGTGTGCCACATGACAATGAATACTGCAATGAGGCAGAAGTAATGATCTGTTTTATATGTCACTTGTCTTGCCAGGCATCAGTTTTACCAACATGGGTTTGGCAAAATGTTCCTTGTCATTTCACATGAAAGAGGAGAAAAGGAAGCTTTCGGAAATTATGGTATAATTTGGGCTATATTGGGTCAGCATTTAGTATAGGCTCTGTCATCAGAATAAATGTCCTGGGAACAGCAAATGGTTCAAATGTATAAAAGTAGTTTGTATTGTTTGTCATATAACATTATGCATCTCAGAAGAATTCTTCTGAATGGATAGCAGACAGAATAAATGTCATGTTAAGAATGTTTTACAGCATTTGGATGTTGACGTCACGGTTCATGAAGAATTTTGTGAAGGATGTGTTTATAGAAAAGAGCATCGTCAGCCTTTCAGAAGTAGGTCTAACTGCTCAAACCCAATGTTGTGAATGGATTCATGCTGATGTTTGTGCACCAATGCAGAAGGAATACTTAGCAGGATAAAAATATTTTTTATGCTTGAAGGATGATTATTCCAAGTTCAGAAGTTTTCTTTTTGAAAAGAAAAGGTGAAAATTATGAAGATCTTAACACTTTGTTAATTAATTGGAAGCAGCTGGACATCGCATTCAACAGTTATTTTGTGATGGAGGAGTGAATTAGATAATCATCAGGTCATATCACTCCTCAGACAGGCTGGGTTGTGAAACTTGACCAGTGATCATAACAAACAAAAAAATAATTCAAGCTTGCTCAAAATAATTCACTAAACATATAATATCTAAGTTACAAAATTGATGATCTAGCAATATTTTTGAAAGAAATAATCCAGAGGTAATGACAGTACAGAACATGGGTTAAATGAAAACGAAATAGGTATTTGCCAAACTGAAGGTTAACCAACAAAACTGATCAGATAATAAAACATCTCCATAAGCAAATACAAAGCTACCTCTCAGATCATTATGCACAGGAATTGAAATTCAGTTCATTTACAATTTCATAATTACTACTATTAGCAGATAAGAGAGTTAAATGACACATCTAAAAAAACTAATCATATTAATACTGAAGGAAAAGTGGCAGGAGATTTACAAAAAATGGGAAAAGTTTTATATGATATTTAATTGGTACTTCAACATAGGTGTAATAGTTCTATGGCCACAATGCAAGAGGAAAAAATAATTACCACATAAAGGCAGATGTATTAGACAGCTTGTGGTTTCAAAATTCGGGGAGGCTGTCAAGTACCAAAGACATGATGACAAAGAAATTAAATTAAACTGAGTTTTATTTAAGGATGCTCTTTAACTGCTGCGGTTCTTAACATCCCATTCTATATTGGGCATGAAAGACTGGTTAATTTTGCTCATAGGCCTCTTTATCAAACTTGAAATTCTTTTATGTGCTGTAAATCTACAACCAACGACTTTACCTTCCTTCCGAAGGAAGCCATGCTAAAGATTTTTTTATGCCCAAAGAAATGCATCACCTACTGCCAGGTTTGAACCTGTGACCTTGGGAACCAGTGGCTAGCATGTTACCCCTAGACCACAGAGGACAACAGCAATAAATAAATGATAGAAAAACAATGTAAGTATCAATAATGTTAACATATATGATGCAAGCTTACCTTAATTTATATCGAAATCAAAGAATTGCTTTTGCAATGATCTTAGGTAATTAATTTGTTTGGACATGCTTACACATCGAATAACCGTTGCAATCTAATATTAACATAAATGCAGAACTCAGGAATAAAACAGAAAATAATGATTTTAATAGCAAAACAGATAATAACAGTCTAATAGCAATCTTAAAATAACCTACTGTTCACTTAGCAAAGCTGTCGTCTGAGATGGGAACTTGGGATGTAGCTGAAGTGCTGGTCTGTGCAGCGACGACTAGTCCTCTCTCCGGAGTCACTGCTGGAGGTGAAGACACTGGACACTCCATGGCTATACTCAGCGGCGAGCAATAGAGGTTTATTTATTTTGCTTATGGTAGTAAGCGAACGGAGATCTCGGAAAGTGGTATGGGAACTTATCTCACAATAACCATCGGCACTTTCATTGAGTCAAAGGTTTTATTTCCTTACACATATGTTCATGTAAAAAGTTCCTGGTGCGATTCAACACAGTTATTTCTCTCACAAGAGAGCATAAGCACGCACAAAGAAACTTTTAATATACGCTGCGCTAATCACAATTACTAACATTCAGAATGTATATGGACACTTCACTTTTTAGCGCGGATTTCGTGTTCAAAGTGACACAGGTTCTGCGGGGTGTTACATTATAACAGTATGCGAATCACAATTATAAATGTTCAGACTTTTTGTGGTCATTTAAACTTTTTGGCGCGGATTTTGTATTCTAATTGATGCAGGTTCCACGTGACGCTACATTCTAAATGTGTGTACATTCGGGCGAACACACTCCATTTATACTAAATTTTACTCGTGCGCAAAACTCTCAACATGCACTTCCATTGGCTCATTTTGGTGCCAAAAATGGCTTGTGGTGCACTTTGGAGGTGACGTGACCATTTTCAATTGGCCAATCCGTCTTACACATGATTTTTTACCTCCATTTTCTTGTGGTTCCCCTCTGTATACGCCACATCAACTTTCTCTTAGCAAGCCGTGACTGATACAGAAACATTCTTTCACACCAGCAATACACAAAGTCTGCTGTTGTAAACTTCTAAAGTCGTCACTTAAAACCTCTATAGCTACATCAGAAAATGCATTCCAGGAACAGTCTCTCTGAACTTACTTCATGCATTATAACAAATACTTACATAATATTTGAGAACATACAAAATACTTGGAAATTAACTTATACAGTCTAATTAATTGAAATATATCCTATGGCCTCGCTCACCTGGGTGACAATCCATTTCACATCATATATTGACAGATGACTGAATGTGACCATAAATGTATCTCTCTCACTCTAACAGTATATTTACGGTCGGTGGGGCAAAATGGTTAGAGCCTTAAACAGAAACAATGCTCGAATGAGAAACCACTGTTTTCACTCTTTGAATGCCAGTCCTAAGCTCACTATTTTGGCAAGGGAGGAGACTTTCTGGTAAGGCAAGCTTACTAGAACTTTTCAGAAACAGGGTGTTTAAAAATAAGTGTTCACTGTATTGTATGTAAGTGTGAATACCAAACAGTTAAGACTTTTTTTTTTTTTTTGTGTGTAGTTATAGAGAGTTGGGATTTTTTCTCAACATTTTAAGGAAGGCTCTACCTTAGAGACCATGTTCACGAGCCGTGTCTTTAATAGAAATCTGCAAGATAAAATCCGAAGCAGCTGCAAGTATATAATAAGCAATCAGATCATATAAAAACATAAAAGAAAAAAGTCTGATTAAAAGAGAACTAAAAAGGTTTTGCTTAAAATCATGTTTTATTTGCTTGGTTATTTAAATGGGTAATAATATCATAGATATTTAATTTATGATAAATGTTGCTATGTAAATTTTAATATGGTGTAGATTATATAATCTGACATATCCAACAAACATGTATGTTACCAAGGGGTAGAAATAAATACAAATACTTGTTTGTCTGTGGAGACACTTGTTAATCACCTACATGTTTGTTTGTTTTTTTTTTTGTTTTTTTTTTTGTTTTTTTTTTTTGTTTTTTTTTTTTTTTTAAAAAAAACAGTACCAGAGTCTGGTCAGAACTCCGGCACTGTATCCCCTGTTTACATTTCCCCCCCTAAATTTACTGTATGATTACTGGTTTTACTGTTGCTTTTCACAAAGATATACACATTGCACAAACATATAACACTCATGCCCAAGGCGGGACTTGAACCCACGAAGCACCAAAGCGAGACATGTGGAGCACATCATGCTAAGGAGACCTGCCTTAAGCGTAGCATATAAATATGATATATGGTGTCTCATGATCACTTTGAATCAAGAAAAATTCACAGAAATTTTGCATCCATGGCTGTCAATATTTGGTTTTAGATTAAGATGTTTTGTTTAATGGCAGCAGACAATTGGCTTATCAGTAACTGGGTTTAACCCTGCTGTTATTAGTTTAATTATATGAGGACTTTTCAAATCTAAGTAGTCATTGTTGTTCGGCTTCATCAGTTGTGTACTTCAGTTCAGATAGTATGCATTTTTGTACATATTTAATAAACATTGATTATTTGCATGTTTCTGTGCAGTACCAATATGAGGATTGACCAATCTTACTAGGGTTTAAATGGCCAGAAATAGACCATACATGACACTTAATATATAGAAATGAACCCATCCTTGACTCTCCGTCCTCATGCTCTTACCACTTTGAATGTTATGGATATATTATATATAAATTTTGTACAATTATTGCTCTTAACATTTTAAGCATTCTGAATTTCATGCTATCACAAAATTATTATGCTTTATGAGTTTCAGGAAGTTGACAAGTTTCAATATTAAATAATATTTACTCATACATATTGGCCGTGCTGTGGCCGAGTGGTTTAGACCACTCACCTCTCACCAATGAGGTCGGGGTTTGATACCAGGCGACTGCATGTGGGATTTGCTGAGGACTAAATGGCACAGTGGTGCTCTGATTTCACCCACCATCACATTCGACCATGCTCAACCTTCATTCCATGTATCATCAGTGTCATCACCTATGGTGCCACATGTAAAAGTGGCCATTAAACACTACCAAAAAAAACTCATACATATTATACTCTCACAAGTTTTTTTACATTTTATTTTTCTTATTTATATGTTGACACATCTTCACAATTGAGTGTGCATGATGTATTGTGATGGTGATTAACTATAAGTGCAGAGTAGCTGAAAATGGCCCTTACTGCACAATTTAACAGACCACAGCAACACTCCTGATCATGGGTGTGGGAGATCCCTTTATCTAGTCTTGTGAACACTTCTGAAAGCTAAGTGAGTCAGCATTCATGCTCAGGTATATTCAACACTCCCTCAGCATAAAAAAGTTCATGAAACACAAAATTCTTCATTGGTATATGCTTTCAGTAATACATTACACAGATAGTTATGATGCAATGTGTATATACAAATGTATATTTAAGTACTTGCATTGAATGCTGGTTTTTAACTGTGAAACAAGGGCTCTCTGGGTACAGTTACCTTGCTACAAAGTTACAGTAGCTAGTGAATAGAATGAGAGCATTTGAAATAGTTTTTTAAATCACATTGCCAATTTTGCAGCAACATTACTACTGACTTTAGTTTGTCTTAGTGACTTTAGGTAAACCCAATCATGATCCTGAATTTTGTTACCTGAAACGGTATATCGCCAAGCTAAGTGAGCGCATCAGCATATATTTTAGTTAATTAGATTATTTAATTTAATCACTAAGTAAAATATTATGTATTTATTGTATCACAATGTATATTGAAGGTTCAGAGAGATTGTTCCTGGAAAGCAGCTATTTCAGTGTTTACGATATGTGCTTTTGTATTACGAAGGGGGAAAAGATGCTATTATTTAGTCACGTCTCGGAAAGAGAAAGTGGATGTGACATATAACGAGGGGAACTACGAGAAAATTTAGGTCAAGAATCATATGAAAGACGTGTTGACCAATTGGAATTAATCACGTCACGTCAGAAGCACACCTCTAGCTATTTTAGGCACCAAAATGGACCAATGAGATTGTGAGTTGAGAGTTTTGCACGTGGGTTGGATTTGCTATAAATGTAGAGTATTCACCCTAAATTTCAGGCAGAAACAAGGAATCCATGTTAAAGAGTGAAGTGTCTATCAAGTTTAAATGCTATAATTGTGATTCAACCACTGTCACGAGTTAACACCGCGTGGAACTGGTGTAGAAAGTGGTGAGTCTACAATAATTCTCCAAGTAACAGTTGCACTTATCACTGCATAAATTCAAGTTAACTTTGTGTGCATTACGCTCTGGTTCGAGAGAAATTACCGAAATAGAATCGCACCGGGAACTGTCTTGAGAATGATTGAAAAGGGAAATAAACCTTTGATCAAATGAAAGTGCCAACGTTTATTTAGAACAAATTTCCTGTACCATCCCTTGAGATCACCAACGCTCAACACCTGAGCTAAATATAAATAACTCTCAATTACTTGTCGCTGAGTCCACAAATAGCTGAGGAGCGTCAAGAACCAACTTCACCAGCTACAATGCCGGAGAGAGGACCAGTCGTCGCTGCGCAACCCAGCACTTAAGGTATGCCACACAGATCTTCCAGACCCCCTGCCCCATTATTAGCATTATAATAATTATTTCACACATTAAAGGCTTTTCTAGATTCTTTCCTACTCCATTTCAAAGTTCTGTAATAGATACAGATGTGGGGATATTAGATATCATATCTTTTAATGACCATAAGTTTGACAGAACAGTTTAGTGGGATGACAACATTAGTTCAAAAGGATATTTACAGGCCTTTTGTCTGGAAATTAAATCTAAACTGCAGCCATTGTAAATTCTTATCCTAGCACTTTTATGAAAATAAAAGCTATTAATGCTACTTTCAAGCTGTTATTCACTTGGTAGGATTTAGGATAGCATAGTACTGTTAAGGTAAGTGTGATTCCTGAATCAAAATAAAGTTTTCTCACTATGACAAAGAATTATTTGATACTGTGGCATATCAGGGAGGGAGTTTAATATATAAGTACGGCCCATGACAGACATCATCGATGGGGTGCAGTATTGGAGGGTGAGACATGATCAGCACCTAGAACCCCCCCCCCCCTCCACACAATGGCCAGTTAATGCGCTCCTGGATCCACTATTTCTCCATCAAGTAGCTCCTCAATTGGCCCCCCAGAGAACTCATGAGGCTGAGTGAACCCTGGACCAGGTATCCTAGCAGTGGAAAAATCCCCATGCCAGTACCGGGAATCGAACCCAGATTTCCTGCTCGGTAAGTAGCTGCACTACCTCTGTGCAAAGGAGACGACCTAGTTATATAAGAGTAACATATTGGTGGAGGCACCAGGTAAACTTACAAATGTTATATATTTTTGCTGTATGCTTTTGAATCAATAAAGTTAGAAATGCAACAGATTGGGATTTAAATTCAAAATGGTGAATTTTGGCATCCATGGAATTTCTCCTAAATAACTAATGTTATATTTTTGTTTTTGCTTGCTTTGCATTTATTTTGAATATAAAATTCTTTTTACTTTTTCATTTTCTGGCTGTAAAATTTAATCATGTAATTAATATTGGCTGCCATAGCATCATCTACCATCTAAATTAATACATTTTCCTCTTTTTGTGTATTTTTATTTATTTAGATTGGAAATCTCTATCTTATAAAGATAAAATTATACAATAAAATATATATCATCATATATGTGAAAACATAAGTAACAGTATCAACACACTATTTAGGTCTTGAATGTGAATACATTTTATATAGTTAGTAATTCTTGATAGTGCATAGCATACATTAAAATAAATTTATCTTAATAACAATTCAGTTATTGATTGTAAAATAATAAATAATAGTAGATACAACTGAATACAATATTTGCATACATTAGAATACTTAGATACAATTAAAATAGATTTCATGCAATTTTACCAGTTTAAATAAAAGTAGTATGGTATTTCTTTAAATAATGCTTCTTCGCACAAGACATAAACCTAGATAATGTTAGATAACTTATACAGTACTATCCAAATACATCCGAACTGCTGCATGTGTTTTTCCACTGCACACACAGAAGCATAATAATACAGCTGCTGTACACAAGGTCAGAGTGCTGACTTGTTTTCTCTGCTCTGAAAATGCAGTATTGAGCTGACAGTGATATCGTGTATTGAGTTATTACCAGCATGCTTTATTATTTTGTCCTGTACTTAGTCACAAAGTGTATTATGGCTCAGCATTTTTTTTCTACTGCACAGCACGTATGTATTTATGATTTGTATGTGTTAACAGATTTTGTGAGTGAACTCTCAGTTGTGTATACAATGGCAAACGAGGCTTGGTTCCACCTTCATGGATATGTGTGAACACAAGATAATCATTATTAGAGCTTTGAGAAACTTAATATTGTTCATCAAATACCCCTTTATGGCAAAAAAATTGATGGTGCACCTTTAGCAGAGAAAGAGTTATAAGTTCAATTTTTTGAGTCAACAGTTGATACCCATACAAACTCAAATGCAATTTTGTCCCTATTTTTTGAGAATTAACAGACAGGGAGAATGATTTTGCCTTTTTTCAACAAGATTCTGCAACAGCTCATACAGCTAAAATCTTTTGATGAGATAAATAAAAGTGTATTTCAGGACAGAATTATTAATAGAGATTTGTGGCCCCATCGGTCCCCTGACCCAACACCCTGGTAAAATTAAAACAAAAAATCTGCCAGGAAATTTCCAGAATTTCTCAATGTGAACTACAGCGAGTGATGGATAGTTTTCTAAGGTGCCAAAAATGTATGGACAATGGCAATGCCTGTTTCAGCATCTTCTTTAATGACATTGGTTAGTAAAGCCTTTAAAAGTAGTTTTGAAATTGTTACATGGTTGCATCCGCAGCTTTCTATGATAGCAGATTGCAATGAGTGCCAAGGGCACAACAGTCAAAACACTGTACAACTGGTTCGGACGTTTTTTTGGATCACCCAGTATTGTTAGGCAGTTTAAATAAATGCTGTAGTAACTATTATAAATACACTTCTGGGCCCACATTTTGTTGGTTTAATACACTGTATGCTCAACCTGAATTACTCTCCAGCGCTATAATAATAGACATGGGCAGATCCATGATTATTTTCTGGGAGGGGCACAAGGGTCAGACAGGTAAAAAGTATTCTTATATTTGGAACTAACAAACAACATACAACAATAACTGTAAGAAATATACTTGTAATTTTAATATAAAGGCTATTACTAGAAAACAGTAAATTAGGAAAAAAAGAAAAATATATGCAGTATATATAATAGAGGTAGTTTCTTTTGTTTTGAAGATATCCATTACTTTGTTAACGTTCATTATTGACACAAGGTCTTAATAGTTATACATTAAAGCCAGTCCATTCAAACAATCTGCTCCAAAGACATGTTTTTAAATAATCCAAGTTTGCTAATAGTCACAGGTAACTACGGAACAGCAGCAACAATGCTGTTTTGTACGCATCTGCTGGCATTTTCTTCTTACCAAATTTGTAGCTCCCCTTTCAAAGCTAAAATCAAGAAAGGTCCTCTTTATAACTTCAGCACATTGCAAAGCATCTTCAGTATTATCTTCATTAAAGTTATGGGACATCATCTTTTACAACTGTCCGATTAGGAAACTTAACTATGTTACATTCCTGCAATCAATGGAGGCTGGAGCTGTTGATGGATGCAGCAGGCGAGAATAGATGCATATAAGAATTGTCACATTCAAACCCTTTTTCAGTCTCTGTAACTGAATTGTCCAGTTTTTGTAAAGAAATTTGCACTTAAGCTCTTTTGTCATTTTATATCTTTATTAATTACACAGAAAAAGCGCACAATGTGCATAATAATATTTATCTAGTTTATTCTTGTCCTAGTCTTATTATTGAGATTGTCCTTTCTTTGCAGTTTTGAACATGGTATCTCTTGCAGTGTTTGTTGTGTCACTCATTATAGATAAGATAATGTAGTATAAATTGTTATCCATTAATGTGTAACACATACTACAATGAACTAAAATTTAGGTTTTGTAATCATAACAATAACAAACTCTAGAAAACCAACTCAACTGGACAACCTGTCGTGACTGACTGTGCAGAATTCAACCCTTTTTCTTGCCCTTGTCCTATCCAACTGTGATGCGTGCATCTGTGCTTAATCATCTATTCAATTGCAACTGCAAGAAATGGATGAACAAGTAAGATTCACATAGAAAGGCAAGATAGAAAATGAGTTTTACTTGCATTTTTCTGATAATTCTATACATTTTGACAGTTTAAGAATGCTTAAATAATTGTTTCCCATAATAAGTATGCACTGTGATGAAAGCTTCGTACTCCATAGTGCACAAAAGAAAAAGAACATAATTACAGAGGACCAAATAAACTCTTTTCTATTTTTATGCATTTGCCACTTTCTAAATCTGCCTATGATTATGGACAGATGATTAGTAGCAATATAATATTGATATGAGTTAGGTATGTAAACATTCATATATTAGCTTTTTCTTGCACTTTCTCTTCGTCTTTTCTTCTTCTTCCAATTTTCTGCCTTGACCTCCTCATATGACTAAAGAAGCTTAAACCTATAGTAATTGTAATTGGAGTTATACCTGTAAACTGATAGATAATTTTTGTCAGCATTAAGTGCTCTAAATTAAAAATAGTTTTTGTAGGAGGATTTTGTTAGATTTTGATTTGATTTAATTGAGACTTAGTGCAGCTTTTCCATATAAAGTTCATTTAGCTGAAATGAGAACATATCAAAGCATTTTTAAAATGAATGGCAAAATATTAAAAGATTTCAGCCTAGATAAAATGCTAATGACAGGAGTCACCTTTTTTTAATCTTTTCAATATGTATCTCCCAACTCATGAATGAGTTGAGATACAAACCTAAATAACAAAAATAATTCACCTGTTTTATAGGATGACTGTTATAGAGTGTATGAAATTTCATACCACAGCTTGGCTAGTGAAAAAACATGTGTTCAGTCTTGATTACATTTAATAACAAGGAATTCAATTTAAACTAATTTGTCAGACTCTTTGTATTCGTAGCATTGTATAATTTTCAGTTTTGCCATCATATGGTATTGCCACATCATCAGCATACAAGTAAACCTTCCCATTAATATCAAGTTGTATCTTTGATACAAATGAAAAAAATCTGATGTGTTCCATTCATTTGACTTTCTCTACTTCTGTGTAACAAATTATTGTTAATAAGCTTATTCTTCTATTTACTTCATGCTAATTGAGAAAAATTTAGCAGAAATAGTCTTATTACTTGCTTTGTTGTAAGTAGAAGCAAAATATGGGAGTATCATAGGTTAAAGTGAAGTCAAAAGCTGGTTACTAGGTGACTGAAGTTCCTTTATTTGTATGGACACGAGTTAACAAATTCCTGTATGGGAAAAGTACAAGTTTTTCAAAGCTGAAACCACAAACAAGGAATATCTCACAAACGATCAACTCGTCGAAAAAAATTTATATAACATAAACTGTGTGTTTTAATATGCTCTACATCTTTTGTGTGTTGAGTTTTTGTCCTTTCTTACGGTTTAGAAGTTATGCAAAATTTCGTAAAATTCATCCAGAATAAAATAGTCTTCAGAGGCTATTCCCAGAAAATTCAAGATATACATTTTATTTGTCAGGTAAATATCTTTAATATACGATGTTTTGATCAAAATCGTTAGAGCCATTTTTGAGAAAATCAAAATTTCTGAAAAAAATTCCATGTAAAGGGTAGTTGGGGTGGGGGGATTTTCTTGAAAATCTTTGTGTTGCATCCTTGGGAGATACCAAACTTAAATACCAAGTTTGGTATTTAACGGTCTTTTCGTTCTTGAGCTATGCTGTCCATAGACACAGACACACATGGACCTTTTTCCAAAAATAATTCTTTGAATTCAGAGGGACCCAAAACGTGTATTTCCGGTGAAATCTCGGTATCGAATTTTTGGGTGCAATACAATACGTTCTCTATACACTATTTACATAGTACTTGTAGAGAAAGTAAAAAATTGATGTGTTCCATTCACATGACTTTCTCTAGCTGTTACACAAACATTTTTCCTTACAAAAGATTATTCTTTTATCTATGACATGCTAATCAAGGTAAACATTAGCAGGAACTGTCTTATTACTTGCTTCCTTGTAAACAGTATGGACATCAAGGAAAACATAAGACTAAATTGATAGTCAAATCTGTCTGTCGTGAAACAATCAAAGTTCGGCTCGCTTTGCATGGCCTTTAGTAAAACAAGAGAGATAAAACGAGATGTCACTTCCCCTTTGAGAAAAGTTTAAGTAGTTTAAAATTGAAACCAATAACAAGGAATATCTCAAACAGTCAGCTCTACATAAAAATATATATGACATAAATTATGTATTTAATGAGATCCACAATTTTTGTGTAGTAAGTTTTTGTCTATCTCTTATGGTTTAACCATTATGCAAAATTCTGCAAAACTCGTCCAGAATAAAGAGGTCTTCAGAGGCTTTTCCCAGAAAATTTAAAATGTATGTTTATTTGTGATGTAAGTATCTTTACTATATAGTATTTTAATAAAAATCATAAGAGGAAAACAACATTTTCAAAATTTTTTCCATGTAAAGGATAGTTTGGGGTGGCAGAATTTTCTTGAAAATCTGAGTGTTGCATTCTTGGAAGATACTAAACTTAAACACCAAGCTTGCTTTTTAACTATCTTTTTGTATTTGAGCTATGCTGTTCACAGACACACACACACACATACAAACATTTTTCAAAAAATTGTTTTTTTGGACTCAAGGGGCTCAAAAATTATATTTCTGGTGATATCTTGACATCAAATGTTTGGGTGGAATACAAGAGAATAGAGAACCAAGTACTGGTCCTTGAGAAACACCACATGTTACAGGAAGGGTATCAGATTTGTAATCTCAAACTGCTATATATACTGCCGTTTGTGAAAATTGCAACACCAAGAAGCAAACTCATGAACAGAATGAATTTAATATAACAAAGTGTGTGACAAGTAACAATTGATAAACTTTTCAAATCTATATATAACCTTTGAGCCATCATATTGAATATTTGGTGTGGCCTCCATGCACTGCAATTAAGAGCTGCTATACGCCATGGCATTCAGTCAAAAAATGTTCTGAATACGTTTCTGAGGAATTTCCTTCCACACAATTTGTATTCCAGCCCAAAAATCCATGACACTGAATACTGAAGACCTGTGATGCACCAGGTGCCAGCCAACCATATCCCAGACATGATTTATGAGCGACTTGTCATCTGCACATGCAGGCCAGGGAGGCAATGGAACCCGTCACTCTTCGAAGAAGGCTTTACATTCCTGCAATATGTGGTCAGGCATTGCCCTACTGAAATGTGACTTGTGGAGATGCCTGAAGCAGGGTGACGGGCTCTCGAGCCAATACTGTGGATGAAGCTGTACGGTTCATTATGGCCATGCGGATAAAATGACAGTATCCCGTGCCGTGGTCATCTTCCGTGGCGCAGTACTCGCTCTTCGCTGCGTACGACCTTCATCTATCCACTGCTTCCACACATGCATCACTGTCGTAGCAGCATGCCCTGTACGAACCGAACAAAACCCTTTTCCCCGGATACTGATCATTCTGCCCCGTTCGAAGTCATTCACATACCGATATGGCCCCCTTTGATGTCGAAGAGGGTTACTGGCACTCACTTTATTTTTTCCACCTTGTTTGACAACTCTGCACTGGTGCAACACTGACCTTGTCGTACCGACAAGAAAGGACTCTGCTCGGTCTTCACGGATCCCATCTCTCTGCAAATCTAGTCACTTATTGCTTGCACACTCTTCTACACTTCTGTCAAGTTTAGAGTGATTTAAGAAATTCTTTCTTGGTGTTGGAATTTTCACAAACAGCAGTGTATATATTGGGTTAGCAGAGGATCTCTAACAGCCACGTCTCTCAAGCTTGTTTAATATCAGGTTATGGTCTACTGTTGGAAATGCCTTCTTCAAATCAATAAATAATGCAGTACCTAATTTTCTTTATTCAAGTATATGTTGAATATATCGGATGGCAGTACCAAAGTGCTTTAGAAATTCATACTGTGATTGTGTAATATGTTTATGTTTTGGCATATCAAAGAAGCTTAGGTCTTTTCTGAACTTTTTCTATTACCTTTGAAAAATCGGGCATGTACTAATAGTTGATAATTCAAGGGGAGCTTCTATCACCAGATTTATATATTTGCAATTTTACATACATTAGGAGCTGAGTCCTGTGCCAGGAATTCATTTATTACTTCAGCCACATTTTTAACTTTATAGGTGTCCTGGTCGCTTTATGGGTATGGGCATTAAATACATAGATTTATCACGTCTCTCACCCTCTCTCCCTCTCTCCCCCTTCCCCCCACCCCAATCTCCCTCTCTCTCTGTCTCTGCAGGAGGATTCAAGCAGCAAAAGTCTGTTATGCTGTATGGAACCTCTAGAAGGAAGGGACGAGATGAAAGATCTGAAGAGTTGTTGCCCAGACCAAATAGTGGCTGGTGCAACTATATTGATATCCCTGAAATTCACAGATGGTGACATTATTGCGGGCACCCTCAGCAGTCCTCCTGATGAACAAGACCGAACTGCCCTGGTTCCATACTAGAGGAGGAAAGGGTTATTTAGAGCTTACTCGTTATGCACCATGCAGTAGCAAACTACCCAGGGAACCCCCATTTCCTGAAGGTGATATCAAATGAAAAATTGAGGAATGAGCAAAAAAATTTGTGAAATTTGAGAAACAACTCCAGCATTTACTTGGAAAAGGAAAAACCAAATGGGTGTCATGGACAAAAATCACCTGAGGCATCCTACTTGGTGGGGTTAATGGCTTAGAAACCAGGTGATTATTTTTTGCTCTGGGTATTGCAAAGGACTCTTAGCTCCAGAAATAATTGGCCAAATTTGCCATAAGCATATTGTACAAAAGTCCACAGGAACAGACTGGAAACATTTCTGGCAAAACCTGAAATCATGAAACTTCTTACAATTAGATTCAATAAAAAGGGAACATATGTAACGTATAAATTACAACAATATTTTGGGTTAATGTATCATCTTTGTTTCTCAGATTTTGTACCCAAACAAGTATCTTCATTTTGAAATGCAAGTGTTAGAATGTATTAAATATTTTTACATTTCATTTTTAGAAGTAATTTTACTTTATCATGGGAATAAATGAACAACAAAATAATGGGAAATAAACATGGAGGAAGAGATTTAGAACTCTCTGTCTTGCATTATAAGAAGTTTACAAGCAGGTATCTTAAGGTTGAAATTTAAATAAATACTACAATACATACACGATATAAAATATAAAGAAAATCAGGCTATTGGGCAACCATTGGACAGTCTTTCTGTTTCTGAAATATGAAAAAAGCCCAATTTTCAAGAACTAGGGTGTCCAGTTTATACTCCTAATATTTCTTGCCACTTCAAGCCATTGATTGTCAGTTTATTGTTTAGTTGAGATAACCATGTGTTTCTAAGTATGCATTATTCAATATTTAAGAATATCTAATTAGCAGAGCTCGAATTTGAATACTCTAAATGTATGCATTAGCAGTATTCTTTCCCATTCTTACCTTTAAGAGGTTCACATATACTGTTTTAAAATGCATATTATTGCATATTTTGGGGAAAAACTGATTTTACATGTATATTTATTAAAATTTAACAGGTATGAGGGCTGTTTTTTTTTTTTTTTTTTCTTTCTTTCCTTCCCAACCTCTGATAGGCTATAAGTAAAAGACAAGTTCATAGAACATAATTATTTTATTACGAAAAATTTTGTACTTTTATGGTTTCTTTTCAACATAATCACCAAAAAGATTGAGACATTTATCGTACCTGTGCACAAGCTTTGAAATACTGGCCTAAAAAAATGTTGCCGCCAATGATTTCAAATGAGCATTGACGTTGCTTTGAAGATCTTCGTACTTTATGACGTTTGCGGAGAGCCATTCAAAACAAACAAAGAGGAATGCTGACTTCAGGAATTGTGTTGATCCATGACAACGCTCGTCTACACACTGCTGGCATAACCCATCGGCTCCTTGAACAATTTCAATGCGACAATTTCGATCATCTGCCTTACAGTCCTGACCTGGTACCCAGCGACTTTCACCTTTTCTCTGAACTGAAGACATGCCTAGGAGGGCAGCACTTTCAAACCAACGAAGATTTTCAAAACAACGTCAATGCTCATTTGAAATCATTGGCAGCAACATTTTTTGGAGCAGGTATTGCAAAGCTTGTACACAGGTACGATAAATGTTTCAGTTTTTTCGGTGATTGTATTGAAAAGTAACCTTAAATGTACAAAACTTTTAGTAATAAAATAATTGTTTTCTATGAACTTGTCTTTTATTTATAGCCTATTGGAGGTTGAAAAAAAAAAAGGCCCTTGTAATAGCATATTTTTCTATTTCTGGCCTAAATAAAAATTCTAGTTGGTTTACATACACAATAGTTTTCTTTTATTTTCTTGAAATGACTACTAGTGTGCGATTTCATTGTATGAGCTAATTTTTTACCTGTGTTGCAACAGAAGCTGGCGTTCCCCTTCTTTACAGTGGGATGCTGACATCTGAGAAATGATGGAAGATCATATTTGTCGGATGTGTTTGTTGCATTTACTTGAGTTGCAGTCACAGTTCAGAAGTGAGAGTGCAGACTGAAAAACACTTTGCTTTGTTGTGCCACCGCTAAAAGTTTCACATTTGTCTGTATTAGGTAAATATGTTACAGAGTTTGGGAGTGATCATTTTTGTGAGTTTGAACAGGTATTATTTTTTTATCATATGAACGAAGTATCACTTCTGAAAAAAAGTTCCAATAGTACAGTATCTGAACACTGCGAAGCACAAAAAAAGAAAAACTGCAGCCAGAAAATCGGTTTTATGTCAAAAATGTCTAAGTACATCATTTAATGAGCAGGTCAACATCCCCAAGGTTCACTTGACTCATTCACTAAGGAATTGTGTTCAGCATTTATAAGTGCAAACATTCTTCTTTGGAAAATAAATAATATCCATCATAAACTTGTTTAGAAAAGCACATTAATAAAATAGTCCCTGAGAATCTATCCTTTCTAAAACATGTGTGCCCGAGTATTTTAACAAAGTTATTTGAGAAATCTGGGAAGCGTCAAAACATGAAAAGATTTGGATTTCGGTGGACGAGACTCGGATGCTGCAGGCCAGTGTATATGTGGTACAGTAGTCAGTGCAATAAAACTAGGAAATAAAACTTACCTGTTAAATGTTGAAGTATTAGAAAGGCTAAACCATTCTACAATTGCACAATTCTTCAACAGTTCCTAGCCTTTTTGTGGCTAGATGGTATAAAACATGACAGTGTCCTGTTATTTGATACAGATGTCGCTCCATACATTGTAAAAGCAGCAAATGCATTAAAAGTTCTCTATTCCAAACTAGTACATTTGGTCTGTTTAGCCCATGGGTTACATTGCGTAGCAGAGACAGTTAGATCACAGTATACAGAAGTTGATCATCTTATTTCCAATGTCAAGAAAATTTTCATTAAAGCACCTGCTAGAGTTTCAATTTTCATGGTATTGGCTCCAAAGCTAGCATTACCTCCTCAGCCTATTTTAACAAAGTGGAGTTCTTGGCTGGAAGCTGCATGTTGCTATACTAAATAGTTCAATGATGAGAAAAGAATGGTAGACAGTTTAGATCCAGAAGATGCAGCTTCTACAAAGATAGCTCAAGATAGCTTCAACTCAGTTTATATAGAAATTATATATTAATTGCGGTACAGCTTTTCAGTGCTACCAAAATCATACAGGAACTACAGGCTAGGAATAATTCATTACAACACTCATTGTCCTTTGTGAATCAGGTATTACAAGCACTGTCCTTTGAAAAAGTTGCAAAAATTACTTTTGATAAGTTGAATGCAGTTCTTGGTAAAAATACAGGCTATAAAACAATTTGTGGAATTGCAAAATAGCTGGCCAGGGCAACGTATGAAGTACAAGAACTCACTAAAGAAAAGATTTGAAGTTTCTCTAATTCAATGTTGACATCTTTTGATGTAGAGAGATCTTTTTCACTCTACAAAACCTTTTTTCGTGACAAACGAAGTTTCACTGCAGAGAACCTCAGGATGACATTCCTGACATTCAGCAGTATTGGACAATAGGGTGAGTTGCTAATAGAATATATTCTTTCATTCTTTCTTAAGATTTAAACAGCGCAATACAATTAAGTAATAATAATAACAATAATTAAAAATAATTTAAACAATAATTAAATCATTAATAATAATTAGTTAATACTTTAAACAATAATTAAATGGTGAACTTATGAGAATAGTTATCAAGCATACCATTTTTATTTTGCATATTGTTTATGCATATTTTACAAGTTTTTAGTGCATAATTGCATGCATATTTTGGCATTTGTATTTGCATACAAATCTGGGCTCTGCTAATTAGCAAGCAAGTATTAAGTATGATTTCAACATAATAGTGCCCATACATGATTTGACAACTTAGCTTTAGGACTTCTCAAAGAATACTTCCTTTTAGTAGTATGATCTGTATTATTATGGTTATTAAAAGTGGAGGGTAGGTTTAGTGTAGCATTTAATAGTGTATTTAAAAACTAAAATATTCTAACTGTTTTATTAACATAAAATATATACATTTTGTAATTTCTTCAATGTTATACAATCTTGGAAGAAGTTTAGTGCAATATTTCTTATTCTAAAGAAAATAAATTAACATTAGTATACATTTAGATGTCATATAAAACAAATGAGACATTATTATAGGTACAGATCATTATAATGGTTCATAGTCTACACTAAAATGTTTGTGAATCTCGTTTATTGACTAAGGGGACCACAGGAAATATAAAAGGTATTTGTAGTATGATGCGGTTTCTGGGCTCATGGTTCATGGTCTCACAGATAAATTCTTACAGATTTTTGGATGCAGCTGTGGCTTTCATCTTTAACTTTTTGCCTCTGAGCTCTTTCATGGGAACTGCTGCTGTGCTTTTTCTTTTTAAATGGTTTTGCCAGTAGGAACCCCCTTCCACAATGCTCTGGTGGAAATTTTTAAAAGGAATCTACAATACCTAATTACACTAAACTACTCTCCATGGATGGGTCGGAAGCAGGTAATGCTGTAGCAACCTGAGCTTG
Organism: Hymenopus coronatus; assembly: GCA_030762935.1. NCBI lineage: Eukaryota > Metazoa > Arthropoda > Insecta > Mantodea > Hymenopodidae > Hymenopus > Hymenopus coronatus. The sequence continues at coordinate 126,463,808 of CM060888.1, read as the reverse complement.
TACCCACATAACTTCATAAAGATACGTTACTGATATATGGTGGACTTTGTGACAGTGATGTGTTTTAACAACTGAAACTTAGTTGAGTTGATTTTGTAACACTACATCACTTACTTTTTATTTTGGAAAACATGTTTCAAAAGCCATGTGCTTCCATTGTCAATTCCTTTGGTTGACTGCTGGCATTGCTTGCTGTGGTGGTTGTCTCTGTTCCCGGAGGTGGTTTATTACACACCATAAATAGAAGCCCAAAAATACTCAAAAACATCACAAGGAAGTCAGAATTAAAAGCTTGGGAAAACATATATATTTGGAAAAACAAGAACCGCGTTTTCAATTTTGAAATCCCGCCAGGCGACCTACTTGTACAGAGGTTCATCAAACCACCACCGAGGGCAGAGACAACCACCACAACAAGCAATGCCGGCAGTCGACCAAAGGAATATACAATGGAAGCACATGATTTCTGAAACATGTTTTCCAAAATAAAAAGTAAGTGATTTTCAACTACATAAAGATGCCTATAATACAAGGGGCTGTGCTTGCACTTGTTTATGTATCATGGTGCCATGACTAGGAATCCTGATTGGTCCAATTGAAGATGAGGCTGTCTTGCTCATGATTAACACATTGAAACCCAGTGTTTCTTTAGTTGAAGAGCGAAGAAACCCAGGGTTTTTACACCTACTTTCAATTATGATTTATAGAACATCAAGGAAATCTGTGAAACTACCTTAATACAATCTAAAAGTATGGTATTCAAGGATTTCTCAACAAATAACCAAATAGTCGTAACTTTTGTATTAATATTTTATTTTAAATACAACAGGTATCAAGTATGCCTTTGAAAAAAATCTGCATAAAGCAGCATTTATTGAAAGCTCCATTTTTTCAGATTTTATAGATATTGAATTTGATTCCTATATAATTCCCCAAATTGAACTAGATCCTTATAATATTCGACTACTCAAAATCATAAATTTACATATAGATTAATGTAATAATGAGCAACTATAAGCAAATAAAACTTGAAAATCTCTCCCTTGGAATCAGAATTTTCCAGAAGTTATTTTATTGCATCTTGAATTTCAGCTTCAGTTTGCAGAAAGTTAGGAAAGTGCTGAATTTTAACATTTAAGAACACCAAACACAACAAACAGATCACCACTTTCAAGGAAAATAGCGCGATGGCCCGAGACCAGCCAATATTACTATCTCTCCTAAATGTCCTAATAGTTGACTAAAACAAGAACAGGTGGCAGCACAAATCAGGCAACTAAATGATAACTGATGCATGACCTTTGCTGCATAGCCCAAGACCAAGTTACAGTCGTGGAATTCCATTAACAGCTTTAAATACCTGCCCTGTATGAACACTTTGCACAGCTCAAGCTATACTCGAGCTTTGGCTTCAATGTGTTAATGCCTGAGCTATTGCTTCACAATGGCCTTGTTGGACAATGTTTTGATCTGGCAGAGGAAGGGAGGTGGCCTGCTAAATATCCTGTAGTAACTTGATTTGCCAGTATCAGTCACTGCTGCTATATCTGCTTTGTGCTCTGGAGAATGGGATGCCAAACATTATTAAACCTCAATCTGTTGTTATTATCTCTGCATTTGAAAATTTCAATATCCCTTAAATGCAGGCAAATTTGGTAATTTAATACAGTGGACAGGATGTTTGTCTTACCATATCTGATTGTTAGGGGTGGTGATTTTTAGCATTTTGAAATCAGATATATAGCATTTTGTAGCATTAATACATTTTCAATTTAGCGTTTTGTAGCATTTTGAAGAAAAACATATGTCTTGAATTGATTCTGATAAACAGATATTGTCTCATGAAAAAGTGTTAATGTGACATTAATATCACAACATTAATAAATGGGAACTGAACTCTCAACAATAACAATGAAACTGATAATAAAATATTGTTGGCATAAATAGTAAGCGTATGAGATAAAAATCATATGTCAATAATGTATACATAAGGCCAGTGTCCTCATTTAAGTGCATGATTTTTTAAAAAATAAGAGAATTTGAGTCGGTTTTTGTAACACAAACATCACTTATTTTTACTTACTGGGGACCGGTTTTGGGTAACAGTTGTTCCCAGTAAGTAAAAATAAGTGATGTTTGTGTTACAAAAACCGACTCAAATTCTTTTATTTTTTATTTAATCACATCGCTGTCACAAGCTTCTATGCATATTTGCAAGTTTTGAACATGATTTTTTATTCTCATTTTTGTATACAAATTTATGCACAAATGCTTGTATATAAAGTGGTTGGTTGGTTGGTTGGTATCCAATGTTGAGCAGTTGGCAGTGAAGCCATTCGCTCTCTTGCATTTCACTATTTTGATGTTATGTTATGCTGACTAAAGGTTGGGCAGTGCAGTTTCCATCTATATCTTCTGTAAGTGTACAGAAAGGACACAGAGGAGATCTTGCTATACCAATCCTGAATAAATGTTTATTGAGACAGTCATGGCCTGTTAGGAGTATATAAAGTAGAGTCCCTTTGTTTAAAATTTGTTAACAACAAAATATGATTGTTATTTACATTGGATAACTATGAAATCTGTTTGCCAAGTTCAGATTTATAATGTGTTTTACAAACAGAGGACAGATGAGGGGATTAGTTCCGCATTGCAGATTGGTATCGTGGACAAATGTGTCAGAATCATAAACATTCCAAGGGTACACAAACTCATCAGATCAATTTGTAGAAGAAAATAAAGAAAGAAAGAAAGTAAATTTTAAAAAATCGGTGATTTCGCATTTATATTGCATTTTGAGTCAATTGCATATTTTATTGCATGTTCAAAACACATTAAAATGTGATTTAGAGGTTGGTGAAAAATGAAAATACAAGAGCACAAGACTTTATGAACATTTTGCGCTATATCGCATTTGTGAAAAATCACCACCCCTACTAATTATACATTCACCTTGCACCAACAGTGTGTGTTTAACATGTGCAGCAGCTACGGCTGCTTCTGAAAGAGTTTATCTTGTTAGACAACAGCCTACAAACCTGAAAATCACACTGTTCTACACTAATACTGCTGCGAAGCTTTCACTTTTTTATAAGAGTATCTGCTCATTATTAATAACTATATGTCTATGATAATTCTATTTATATTTTAACTACTGCTATTGTTTTTAAAGTAACGAATAATACATTTAAATAGAAAGAAACTTTTCATTATTACTTATATAGTGTTATTTTCAAATACCTAGCTTAATCTATTGCTAACACATTAATATGTTGATTAAAAGTTGTAGTAAAATTGTATTAAACATGAATTACTATATACAAATTGCAGTTCATATGCTTTTGTTTACATGGGTAACTTATTACATTAACCCTCTCTAAACCACACTGTGAAATCTAGCCTGTGTGTCAGTCTTTTATAATACGGAATGCATTCACACTATTACATTCAGCAATCCAGTTACCTACATTAACACTGAAATCTGACACTTTTAAAATTATATATCACTAAACATAAATACCTAACTTGCAGCAAATCAGTTCCACATTTTTTCTTGTATCACACTTAATTTTTGTAGTTTTGCCTCTTTGTAATGCCTGTTGATGAGAACCCTAGGCATTCTGTCTGTCAGTACTATTTTAGTATCTAGCAAATTTTCATTAATGCGTGGTGTGGTTAAGATGTGATATTAGTAATTAAAAATTTATTTACACAAATATCGTTACACTTTGAAAGCAGTTCATAAACCTATGTTTATAAAGATCATAGAGTTCCTTGAGTCTTTCCTTCAAAATGGTTATTTTTCTTTTGTGTAAAATTATACTTATGAGCATATGAAACACTTTTAATTTGTAATATTATTGCAAAGCTGCAAGTTTATGTTCTTTATGAAGCTATGATTCCTTTAGGCTTTCAAGAAACTCAGAAGACGTTTTCTTGACATTTTATGGAAAATATATAGTTTTAAGCCAATTAATAACAATGTAAATCATTACTGTATATTTTATTATACTACATTGTGTTATACATTTGATTAAAATCTCACTCCATTTTTTTTTTTATTTCAATGAGAAAAACTCACTCTGAAATAATGATATGGTTTGTTGAAAAATAAGCATTTAAGATGTAATGAGATTTTGCAATAAAAGTAAAAATTGTTCCCAGAATAAAGAAACTTGTTTTGTTTAAATTGTAGAAAGTTCCAGGACTTAATTTGCAGTAAAAAAATAATTACCAAAAATGTGTTCCATAATTTTAGAAACTACTATCTTCTGATATCTCTTGATGTAAATAAACGTGTATGATTTTTAAACTAATCAATGCCACTGCCCAGATAAATACAGGAGTGAATAATGGAATAATCTCCTTACATCTTATTGTACTAGTGTTGTGCCTAATAGATATAACTCATTTGAGAACAGCAGTACTTTTCATTGAATTTATGATAACTTTTGTCAATATAAAATGTTTACATAAAGAATTCTGCCATTGATTTTGTTTCTTTATTATTTATAGCTCATATACTAGATAGCAAAACTTTCTAAAATACCTTTAGAAGCAAATATCTGCTGTTAACTTTCAATGCATATAAGTTTTCATCTTAATGATACATTAAAGAACTAACTAACCTCTTTATAATTTGATGAAAAAAGTGAGCCTTTCTATACCATGGGACAAACTTCATTCCTGGAATGAAGCTAAATTTTCTGGTGTTAAAAGATGGCGCAGCCCACAGTGGATCAAAGAAGACCATTAAGGCTTATGCATAAGTGTTTGAAAATTATGAACCTTTAGTAAATCTCCTTCTTTCTTTAATGTTCATAATTGCATTTATTGTCATGCATTTGTGCCAGGGCGAGATTAAAGCTTAATGCCTTATTTACTCCTTTGTGCCTCAAATGTTTGGTATTTCTTAATGTTGTCACTTTCCTTCTTTTTCTTTTATTGCTGTTTATTCATATCTTCTCAACTTTTTCTTTATTTTCCATTTTCTATTATGCTTGAATTCATCCTCAAACATTCTAAATAGCACACCATCTTCTTGAGCTTCTGCATCTTCTTTAGAATTATAATCATTTGTGGAGCTAGTTTCTTCTTTTATAGGAACTCCATGTAAATAATCAAGAATCAAATTGGTGGCTATCCTTAAATGCTTTGACAAAGGACGGTTATAATTCTGTGTTCCATTTAGTATCTTAGAGACAATTTCACCTTCTGTCTCATATTCTGTGACATTAACATGATCTAATATTTTTTTAAATGTACCAGGCCTGTTTTTAACTGCCTTAAGCAAAAGATTCCTTGCTTGGCGAACACTTACAGGAGCAGCAATTGGAACTACCTGTTCCAAAATACCATCAAAGTCAAATGTATATGGGTCTATTTTTTGCTTACCAAGGTCAACTTGAAGGAATTTAGATATCATGTCTAATGCTTCAGTCATCTTTTCCCCAAATGTGTTCCTTTTGTTATACATATTTTTAAGAACAGCCACAAGCCTGTCTTTAGGCTGTGGGATATTTTTGAAATCTATTCCACGATATACATTCTTAACTTTAGAAGATCCTGATAATAAAAACTTCATAATGATACCTTTGGCTTCTTGTACTTCTGGTGAAGTGCTCCTGTTGTCAATTGCCTCATTGAAGAGTTTGCCTGGAGTATAAGATTCATCAATATCTTCACTGGCTAATTCATCTAAATCAATTCCGAGACCTTCCAATAGTGTATCAATAGAATGCCGAACCTCTTTATTTATATAAGGTATTTTAGTGAGGCGGTAGAGAATAATGGAAACTTGAGAAACAACAGGAAGTTTCCATAAGTGTACACCATAAAGCAGTTGTTTGATGTCCACTTGCTCAGACCTAAGTAAACCAAGAATGGTATTAACTGCTTGGGTAACAAACTCTGGAACCTCACTCTCTGGAAATATATGCCTGAAAATTGTGTTGAAGGTAAAGTTTCCTAAAAACTGATCTTCAACTGAGGAGTCAGGAGATACTTTTAGGTAGTCAAATAAGGTTATGAGAAATTGCAATGTTGATTTTTTAAGCTCTGGTTTGAATATGTTGTAAAATTGGCGCAATATTGTTACTAATTGACGTTCTGGAGTAAAATCTTTTTGAATAATAACAGTTTGTAGAATTTGATGCAGAACAGTTGCATTGTTTAACCTCTCTTGAATTACTCTTTTTGCTTTAATTACATTTTTTGGAGCTGTCTTATTTATAACTGAATTGAAAATATTGTTTATGCTGATTTCATTTATATCTTCTTCATTCACTAAAACATCAAGCTGATTTAATATGATACTTGCTGCAGAAAATATTTCAGGTTCCAAATCTTCCCCATATATCCTTAATAATCTGTTTAATACTATTGCCATTTTTTCAGCTTGAGGATATTGAAGTAGTATGTGCTGTGCTCTAAATAACTTATGCAGCTTTGGCTTCTTATCAATGATATATTTCATAAGAATTCTCTTAGCAGGAGCAACTTCTACACCTGCTTCATCTACTAAATACTTAAACTCATCCACAATGTTAATGTTGCCTTCTGTTTCCTCATCTAAGGTTTCATGCTCAGGAACATGTAAATAATCAAATATTACTGAAACTGCAGACCATAGTTTTGGATTCATTCTTAACTGATGTTCTCGGAATCTTCTAAGAGCTTTAGCAATCAAGTTTTGTGGTGAAAGATTTTGGGTGACTAAGTATGCCAGAACCTTATCATACACATTTTGCTGGCTGATGAGCTGCTCTATTACAATGTTTTTGGCATTTTGGACTTTCTTAGGAGAATTGTACCTAATCAGACCTTTCAAAGCAGCGATGACTGCCATATGATGTTCTTGTGTGTTTAACTCATTGCCAAGTTTATTGGGCTGCAGATACTCATACACAGTTTTTATAGATTGATGAACTTTAGCATCATCATATTTTGAGAAAACTCTCCACAAAATTCGAAGTATAACAGTGAGCCGTTTTCTAACATCAAGATTCAGGACACTTGGTACAGTGTCTTGAAATGCTTTACCTAGAGGAATTGTATTCAGGTTTATGTTAGATTTTATGAAATCTGAAGCTGCAACCACTAATGGTGGTGTATCTGGACCTAGTACAGTCTTCAATAATGTTTCCATATCAACAGGTAAGAAATGAAGTATTTCTAATGTTTGTTGCTTAGTTTCTCCCAAACTAATAAATACCATGTCAATGGCTGATATAGTATCTTGATCCAAAAACATAATGAAATTGTGGTATATTCTGCGTAGAATAGTTATTAGTCTTTCTTTAGGTGGAAACTCTTCTAATACATCATATCCTAAATAAGTTGTTACTAAATTAAGTTTTGTTGTTGAATCAAAGAGCCTTTGTAATGTCTGCAGTATTTCAAAAGCTCCTTCTTGTTGAATCACACCAAGAACTTGATAAAGCAATTCTTTAATTCGATTTCTAGCACTTCTAGCTTCTTCCTCTTGCTCTGGTAGTATTATGTCATCTTGGACTGACATGGCCCCTGCCCCAACTTCTCTAATAAACATGAAGACATATGCTATTGCACGCTTTAGTACTTTAATATTGGAAACATCAAGTTTATTCCTTAAATAGCTAAGGAGATCTTTCAAAAATTTACCCCTACTAATGCTCAGGTTCACACGATAACTTTTTATAATAGTTTTAAATGAAGCTGATAAAAAGAATCGATATAGTTCTTTTTTACTAGTTATTACTTCAGAGGGAACATCAGAATCTGGTATAGCGTGAAGAACTTCTATCCAATCCATTTCAGGTATTAATTCATCCTGTGATGAATACTCAGGCATATTTTTTTCTAGAACTTGAAGCATGTCATTTGCGTAGTCTTTCAAATGTTCTTCAGCCATGAGTTTTAATTTCTCAAGTATTAGTTTAATTTGGATGTGTGAAGGAAATCTTGAGCTTAGCCCTTGGAACAGTTCTGGTAATTTATAGCCTTTGGTTGATAGAAATTTGAATGTTTCATCCACAGCTTGCTGCTGTTCATGAGTTAATTTTTCTTTTGGAAATAGTTTATACAGTGTAACTAGATCTAATCTGAATACACTGACTGAAGTGTTGAATGTTATATATATGGTTTTGACAATGGGAGGAACAGCACCAATTTTAGTCATATCGACAAATGGAATTAATTCTTTTACATGTTTACTAATTGCACTATTAGCTGCATACTTCATCTCGAGGAATTTTAAAATTCCAGTAAGAAGTTCTCCTTGAGTTTCATACCCATCAGAATCAAAATTTTTCAAGTCTTTATAAATATCTTGTTTTCCAAATAAATTAAACACATAACTCAGAGCACGTTTTGGTGCTTCAGGCTTTATTACTTTTAAAAGTTCTAAGAAATTAATTTCATAAGGTGTCACTATTTCTTTGTATTTGTAAGTTTCCATCTTTGCTCTCTTACCACCAATGCCGTTATGTTCTTCTACGTAAGGCATTAAAAGCATAGCAGCTTTTCCCATGTTTGGATTTTTATCGTATATTTGCAATAAAATTATTTTCAATAACTCTCCATTTGTCAAAGTCCTCTTTTCATCCAACCAGGAAATGTACTGTGTGAGATTGAAGTTAGGTGACATTAGAAAGTCGAAAATAGTAAGATATGCATCATGAGATTCAGGATTAAGGCTAGTTTGTTCAATTGCCTTCAACACATCCTGAAGCTGCAATGAGGAAGATTTGTCTTCTTCCAGAACAAGACTACATTCAGTGTACTTATCAACAGGTAAATTGCCTAACCCATCTAACTGAATAAGCGGAAGCATTTTAACTAACGCATCTTTCATGCCATCTTCCATGTACTTTTGTGAAAATCTTAAGAATGTAAGAACTGCACGAAGCAACTCGCCTCTAGTTTGATACCTATCTATATTGATCCCTTGCACATACTTATATGCATAAGGTTCACTCAAAAAATTTGCCACAGGTAAATATTCTTTTACTTGAAGTTTTGGATGTAGTGCTTTGAAAAGTGTTGGGATAGTTATTCGATATACTATTATGCCAGGAATATGTGCTATACTGTGCAAACATGCCTTCTCGGTGGGGTATACTAGAGTTAAAGATTTTGGAATGTCATCAATGTACCTAATATAAAACTTTTTGGGTACATAGCAAGCAGTTTTCAGAATGGGAGGCTCCTCAGTGGCATTAAACATAATATGAGGTAGCAGAGTTTTAGCAGCTTCTTTTTCAGTTTCTGGGCTGTTTTGATCTGACCATACAAAAGTTAGCAGTCCCTGCAGCAAATCATTTTTTGTTTCATATTTTTTCACATCAAACCCATGCAACTTTTCTTGTACATCATCATCTTGAAGATAACTGCTTATTATATTCACAGAATGAGAAGGTGCTTCTTTATCCAAAGTTGTGAATAAAGAAGTTATATTAAACTGGTTAATAATAATGGAGTTTGGATCAGAAACACAAGGATCTGACAAAGTGGTTGTGTAAAACATTTCAGTTGCAGAGTCAGTGGATTCTGTTTCATACTGAGTAATAGTTTTGGGACAGTCAGAGCTCACTATTGGTGCAAAAGAGCCTGTACCATGCAGTTGAACATAAGGTATCAAACTAGACATTAATTTTTTGTACTCTAAATTCAGCGAAGGTTTAAGAGCAAGAAAAACAAGAAGATCTTTAAGTAATGCTCCCTTAGTTCTGTACTGAAAGATATTTAACCCTTCTAGATGAATCTTTTTAGGCATAAAATTCAGAAACCTCTCTAGTTTTCTTACCAGCTTTGATGGAGTTTGTGGGCTCATAGCTTCTAGAAGAGAGCCCCATTGTAAATTGTATGCTATTCCTGTATGACTGTATTGCAGTGGCAAAAAACAGGTTTGGTTTGTTCTTTCTGCAGGGAACACCTTTAATGAGGTATCATTAGTGCACTTCATTACAAGCACAGATGGGATATACGCTTCTTGTATTTCCCTTACCCTTAATATCATATTTTGCACAATATCTATTTCATTTTGCTGAAGATTTAAATTTTCCTGAAGTAGTAATAACATGTATTCTAGAGTCTTAGCATTATTTGTTGAGAACCTAAAATCTGACGTTTGTAAACGTTCTTGAAAAGCTGGAGACTTAAGAAGTGCTCTGATAAGTTTCTTTTCATGGTCAGTTACAGCTAAAATGTTTATCATTGATGGTATATCAAATATGTAAACTGTCTTTCCTTTAATAATCTGAGAATTTGATGTACTGTAATTGCATGGAAGGCCTTCCTGATTTACAATGATGACTCCTTGTTTCAGATGTGTATCCGATGCATGCTTATCATGCATTATATCTAGAAAGTATGGAAGGGAACAATTGAGAGTTATTTTAGGTGTTTTCTTCCCTAATGCTACAGAGTGCACAAATGGTAGAATATTTTCTATTGCTTGCACTACATATGATGGAGTATCTGCTTTATTTGAAATGAAAGCCAGCATTGCATGCAGTAAACTTCCTTGAGTTTTGTGGTGAATAACCTCAAAGTTTTTCAATTGCATCTGAAAACTAGGTTTAGCAATAAAAGTTGCCAATTTGGCTAAAGATTCCTGAGGAGCTTCTGATTTTAAGGCATAAAACAGAGAGGGAATGTCAATTTTGTAAGTCATACCAGAAGATCCTTCAATGCAAGGTTCAAGTACTGAAAAACTATAATGCACATTTTCCGTATCTGCTCCCAAAATATCTGTGAGTTCTAAGCTGCCATTATCTCTTCTTGTGAAGCCTAACAGTTGATTAAGTGAAGCATTACAAACGATTCTATAAACAGAAGGAAGTTTACCAGGACCATCCAGTAATATATTCTGTTGAAGATTATCAATAGCTTTTAGTAGAACAGAGTCACTGGTAGCAGTTGCCAAAAAAGCCAAAAGTTGGTGCAGTTGTTCTCCGCGAGTTCTGTATGCTTCTAACTTGAATCCAGTGATCTGTTTATAAAATTCAGTATGTGTCATATGTGAAATTATAATTGCTTTTGCTAACATTGATGTTTGTGGTTTTAATGCTATAAAAAGATTGGCAATGTTTACCACAATTATTGGTATGTCAGAATTGCTATTTTCATTTGGGCATTTTCCATATGTAGGCTGCATAATTGCCAGCTCTCCTGTGATTTCATGGACTTGTTTATCATGAGTTATATTTGCTACTACATGAGTATAATTTTCTCTGATATCGATGCATCTATGTGAAAGCAATGGAGCAACAGTTTTAATTATGTTATTCATCTTGTGAATATATTTATCAACTTGATTTAAAATATTTCCTTCCAAAGGTATTGCTTTAAACAGTAATGTTAATGCCTCTCTCAACAACTCATTGTTTGTTTCATGATGAACATCCCATCTGAACCCCTTCAGTTTATTTTTAATTCTTGAAGAGTTGAGTAAATTTGAAATGTTATAGATTTTATTCCATAGGATTTTTGGTAGAATTTTTATCAATGAGGTAGTATCCATATCCACAATATTCATAGTGTCATTTTCATAACATTGACTACTTAATTTAATAATGATGTTTTCTTGATTCAAATTGGTATTTTTGCCAAAATCTAGATGCACTTCTTTTGAGGTTATATTACATACATTGTAAGCATCTATTTTTTCTATACCAGGTGCATCCCAGTTTATATATGTTACAAGCTTGGTTGCTGCTCTGTGTAACTTATAGCTAACAGAATTTTGGTGCATGATGTGCATCAACATTTTCCAAAGAAGTTCACTCTTAGTGTTGTATGCAAGGACATTGAATCCTAGTAGATCTTTGTATACATCAAGCCTGCTAAAATAGGCACTTAAAAGTTGTTTTGGCATTTTAGGAGTGTCATTTCTCAAAGCCTTAAAGAGGGAAGTAATGTTCACAACCCATAGAGAAGTAGAATTGTTCTCACAGTAAGTGTTTCCCTCTTTTATAGTCTCACCACCATTTGTATCACATTCAAATTTTAAAACTAGAGGCAGTGATTCACTATTTTCTGTATTTAACAGAGGAACTAATTTTTGGATAGCTATTTTGACATTGTCATCATCAGAGAGAGTAGACTGAACAAAGGGAAGAAGGTCTTTCAGCATTTGACCTCTAGTTTCATAAACCTCCCATTTAAATTTAGCTAGTAACTGTTGCCCTTTAAAAGTTTCAAAATATTCAATTATTTGGTTTACAAACTTTCTTACTGTCGATGTGTTTATTCCCAAGAAAAGTGATGGTATATCAACTGTAAATCTTCCTGAAAGAGTAAGATTATCATTACATTGGAAGGGTATTATCATTTTTTTCTCTTCATTTGAAATCAAATCATCCCGAAGCAGAGAAAAGTCTGCTGATTGACATTCCTTTCTTATTTCTAATTGTCGAGCTCCTGATTCATCAAGTTGTATATGCTTCAATAACTCTTTAATCGGTCTAAGAGTTGGACTTTCTAATTCTCCTTTTGCAATTAAATGTTTTAGTATTTTTGTGAGTGCGATTCCAGGCAATGTACTATTTTCAAACTTAAGGTCTGAAATTTTTGTATAGAAATCTTTTCTTTGGAAAAGTGCTATGGCTGTTGCTTTTACAAAAGGGGAAGTCTCATGTTTTACAGCTTGCATCAAAGAGTCAATGTTTATTAATAATACAGCATTTGAGTCATTATTACATTCACCATCTGTTGGTATTGTTAAATATGGTGTTTGTCTTTTTATTTCATTAAAGTCTACACATATAAACTTAAACATTGGACGTTCATTTCCTGGACCATCATATTGTACATTTGAAGCTAACATTTTAATAGCATAGGACAGTTCATTCTGTGAATTTTTTGACAAGACGTATGATAAAACATCATTTAAAAGCTCAGCTTTTGTAACATATCTCTCCCATGGAAGTTCTTTGAGTTTAATTTGCATTTCTGGTTTATCAAGAATATTCATTATATTTTTTTGTAAGTTGGAACCAACTTCAGGCTTTACAGCTTGAAATAATGCTGGCATATCAATTACAAACAAATGAATTTTATTTTCTGAGCATTCTTCTATCTGCAAGTCCAAAGTGTGCATGGTCATTTTTCCTGTGTATGTCTCTGCACTAATTGTTTGCTTATGCTCAATACCATTTAATTCAAATGTGCTAATATACCCCTTATCTTTAATTTCATTAGTGTTTATACATTCAGTATTTAAAGTAGGTGCTAGAGCTGAACATCCATCATATTTAGTAAAGCTAAGAAAAATCCTTATGCTTTTTAAGACATTATCTTCTAATGAGAGTGTGTAACTTAAATGTGTTAATAGAGCATGAAGTAATTCACCATTAGTCTTGTAATGCAAAGCATTAAAATGAGAGAGCAAGGAAGAAATATCATCCCTGCTGAGAAGATCCATAATGGTAGTCTTGATCAGTTTTGGAGTACTATAATCAATACAGTTAAGCAGAGGGGCAATAGGTATAGAAATCATTACATTGTTAGATTCACTGGCATTACAATGCTCTTTAGTGGTAATCTTTAATGCAGTTACATTTTTATATTCTCTTCTTTTGTCAACCAGAAAATGTACTTCTGGAATGCATATAAATTTAAATGTTGGAAGTTTATCATAGTTAGGTCTGATATGTTGTAGTGTACTTATCAATTCATCATTGATATCATTTATGTGTGTACTGTTAATTATAAAAAATGTAAAAACATCTTTCAAAAGTGTGCTCTTGTTGTTATAGCTGGTCCAGTCTAATATTTTTAACTCCCTTTCAGTTTCTGAATTTGATATAATTTCTTTGAGGTGTTTTAGAGACTTATTTGGCACTTGTGAATCTAGTACTTCAAATAATGATATTATATCAATTACAAGTATGTGTGTCATATTTTCGTGAGGACAGTTCTTAGGAACTATGATGTTTCCATTGTAGTACCACGAAGCAGGGGGTTGATGTTCTATTACATAAGGGTAAATTGTATAGGCTTTTTTTTCTTTATTGTGGATAATATTTGTTAAATTAGGTAGAGTAGGTCTATGAAATTCATCATTAACTGACTGTGTTGGAACAGAGGTACTTGCCTCATGTGGCAGAGATAATGTTGATTTCTCACTGGTTGATACAGGAGAAGCAAAAGATGTTGATAAAGAACTGTTTATAACTTGAGTTATGTCTGTGTTTATGCTTTTTGAAGTTTCATAGGTTTGTTCCTTTTCAAAGTATGGTGAGTATACTTTCAAAGTATATCTGGTTTTTGCATGTTCAACTGCATTGCTAGATTCAAAAGGTATAAAGGAGGAAGTGACTGATGGGAAAGTTTGTTCATTTTCATCTGTTGTCATCTCTGAGGAGACATCAGTTGGTGAAGTGTGTGCTTTGGTGTATTCAGGAAAGAATATATTTACGAAAGCTAAATCAGATGGACTAAAACAAATCTCATTTGCTACAACACCAGATAGCCCAAGAGAATCGTACTCAATGTTTTTCATAATTTCATTGATGACTTTTGTGATTTGAACATCTGGCTCAACATTGTATTTTAAAAATAATAGTAATTTTCTCATGGCATTGGCAGCAGTTGATGTCTCGGGAAATTCAAAATTCTTCAAAAGGCTCAACACATTTGGTCTACATAGAATATTACTTAGGGCATTTAATAAATCTTGAGATAAATGCTCATTTGCCTTTAATAATAAGGATATATCTGGTATTTTTATGCACTCTAAAGTCGTTTTTGTTTCATTCATTTGTACATTGGTTTCCAGTGAATAGTTACCAGTAATGCACATAATTTTAGATAGGTTTTTGATAGTTTCTGTGGTTGTCTCAGTTAGTATACTAGATACTGTGCTTATTGGGTGCATTTCATTCGAAGGAGTTAGTGGCGATGTTTTCTGTGTCACTACTTCTGATATTGTGGATGGTGCAGTGGTCCAGTATTGCTCACTTTCATAAGGGGTAACTTTTGTGTTTGTACTACCACCAGTTTCTTCTTTTATGACAGTTATATCTGTAGGTGTTTTGGTCATTTCAGCTTTGGTTCTTTGAGTTGTTGTTTCAGGTAGTTCCTGTGTTGCAGTCAACCCTGTTGACATTATTTTTGAATGTGGTGATATCATTTCCATAGTATATCTACCATCTTCAATTTTAGTTGTAGAACTAATTGTAAATATTGGTATTTTTGGCATAGTCTTTGATGTTGCTCTTAAAGTTGTAAAATTCTCATCAGTATTATGCTTTTCTGTACTTTTTGTTGAATATACATCAGTTATTGATGTATCTAAAGCTAATGGTTCATAAGTTGTTTCACTTATTGTTTCAAGTGACTCTGTTTCAGTAATTTTGGCTGCCACTGTTGTTGTTTCTAGACGAATAGAACTTTTTACAATTATATCTGTGTTTGGTAATGTGGTTTCTTTGATTGGCGTAACTGTGTTAGTTTCAGAAGATATAAATTCTTTTGATGTAGCTGTAATGCCCAGCAAATTTTGTGATTCCAATGATGATTGCTTCAATTTTGTTGTTTCTAGACTTTTTGTTTCAGGTTCTGTAGTAGCTGTGCTATCTAAAATATCTAATTCAACTGTTACCTTTGTACTTTGGTATTCTGGTACTGAGGTGGCAATAGCTTTAATTTCTGTTCCTTTTCTGCCTGACTGCAAACCATGGGAAGCAACTGAATGATCAACCAATTTCATATTAGCATTGGTAATTGCTTCTGTTTCAGGATATACTATGGTATTGATGGAGGTTTCTAACTTTTGCAGTTCTTCTCTATATTTGCTGGATTTGTGCTGCTGGGTTAACAAATTTGCACCTACTGCAAGAATATCATTCTCATCCCATTCAGTTGAGAACTGTATTGTTGTTGTTTCTATGCTAGTGCCAATTTCTTCTGTTGTTGGACTACTTTGTGTATTTGTAATAATATCTGTATGGTTACTGAATGTCGGTGAATTGGTTGTATCCATTTGGTATTGTCCTGTGAAGCTGATGGAGTCTTCCATTGCACTTGTAGTTATGTATGGACCAAAAGCTGTTGTTGGTTCCAAAAGGGTTGACACTGCCTGTATAGTCTCCACTGCTCTTTGTTTGTTAATACAGATATTCATAATATTGAGAGGCTCAGAACTAATGTTATTGTTTATATAAAACAAAACATCATCAATTGCACTTAATACCTCAAAGCTCGATTCAGTATAAAGTTTTATAAATTTTAAATATTTTATCAGCACTTGCACAGGAGCTTCTTTCTCAGTAAAATTGAATTGCTTCAGTAGTTCCAGAAACTCAGGTTGTAAAAGATGTCTTAAAAAAGAGGATAAGGGTTCTCTAGATGCTGGTGGAATGAATGTTAGTAGAGAAGTGATATTTGGTAATTTTATACAGTCTACAATACTTGATGTTTTGTTCATCAATTCTGAAACAGTGGGTAATGAAACAGGTGCTAAACTGGGTCTTATATCTATGAATTCCATTACAGAATCTGAGATTTGTTCAGACTGTGGTACACTCATAGTAACTTCATTGTCTGTTGTCAAGGAAAGCTGCAATGGTTTTGTGGAAGTTGCAGTCACTGGCTTTATAGATGTTTTTTCTGGCATACTTGTTGATGAGGGCATTTCTACAACTTGTGTCATAACATTTTCAATTAATGTGTGTACACTTTCTTTGTCAGTGATCATATTCACAACTTTGTAACCTGTTGTCAAGGAAAACTCTGAGGAAGTTGGTGATATTTCATCCTCAATTCCAGTTGTTGTTGTTTCTGGTATAGATGTGAATATTTCTTGAGTATTTTGCATAGTATCCTCAGTTACCATATATAAAACTTCTTTGTCAGTTTTAAAATCTGTTGTCATAGAAATCTCTGAGGGTTTTATAGAAGTTGAGAATATTTCATCCTCAATTATGGTTGTTTCTTCTGGTACAGAAGAAGATATTCTATCAGTATTTATTATAACACCTTCAGCTGTTGTGTGTACAACTTCTTTTCCAGTGATCTCATTCACAGCTTTGTAACCAGTTATCAAGGAAAGCTCTAATAGTTTTGAAGAAGTTGTTAGCATTTCATCTTCAATTCCAATTGTTGCTTCTGGTATAGAAGTGAAAATTTTTTCAGCATACAAGATAGAATCGTCAGTTACTGTGTGTGCAAAATTTTTATCAGTGTTCACATTCTCACCTCTGTAACCTGTGGTCAGGGAGTGCTCCACTGGTTTTAAAGAAGTTAGTAGCAGTTCATCCACAATTCCAGCTGTTATTTCTGGTATAGAAGTGGATATGTTTTTAATACTTAAGTTAGTATTCTCAGTTGAGATGTGTACAGGTTCCTTTCCAGTGATCTCATTCACAGCTTTGTAATCTGTGGTCATGAAAGCCTCCAATTGTTTTGTAGAAGTTGTTAACATTTCATCCTCAGTTACAGCTGTTGTTTCAGGTACAGAAGAAGATATTTTTTCAGTAGTAGTCATAGCATCCTCAGTTGCTGTGTGTACAACTTCTTTGTCAATGACCACATTCACAGCTTTGTAACTTGTCAGGGAATGCTGCACTGGATTTATAGACGTTGGTAGCATTTCATGCTCAATTACAGCTGTTGTTTCTGGTATAGAAGTAGGTATTTTTGGAGTACTTAGCATAGTATTCTCAGTTACTGTAAGCAAAACTTCTTTGTCAGTTTTGTAACCTGTGGACAAGGAAACCTCCAGTGGTTTTATCGAGGTTGGTAACATTTCATCCTCAATTCCAGTAGTTGTTTCTGGTATAGAAGTGGATACTCTTTTAGTATTTATCACAAGATCCTCACTTGTTGTCTGAACAATTTCTTTTCCAGTGATCTGATTCACAGAGTTGTAACCTGTGGTCAAGGAAATCTCCAATAGTTTTGTAGAAGTTAATAGCATTTCTTCTTCAATTCCAGCTGTTGTGTCTGGTGTAGAAATGGATATGTTTTCATCATCAATCAGAGCATCGACAGTTATTGTGTGTACAAGTTCTTTGTCAGTGATCACATTAACTGCTTTGTAACTTGTTGTCAGGGACTGCTCCATTGATTTTATAGAAGTTGGTGACCTTTCAACCTCAATTCTAGTAGTTTCTGGTACAAAAGTGGATATTTTTTTGGTATTTGTTACAGCATCCTCAGTTGTTGTATGCAACATTTCTTTCTCAGTTTTGTAATCTGTTGTCAAGGAAACCTTAAATGGTTTTATAGAAGTTGATAACATTTTATCCTCAATTCCAGTTGTTGTTTCTGGTTTAGATGTGGATATTTTTTGAGTACTTATCAGAGCATCCTCCCTTTCTGTCTGTACAACTTCTTTGCCAGTGATCACATTTGTAGTTTTGTACCTTGTGGTGAAAGAAAGCTCCATGGGCTTTATAGAAGCCAGAGTCATTTCATCCACAAATCTAGTTGTTGATTCTGGTGTAGAGGTGGTTATTTCTTGAGTATTTAGCATAGCATCCTCAGTTAGTGTATGTGAAACCTCTTTATCAGTTTTGTAACCTGTTGTCAAGGGTTTTATGGAAGTTGGTAACATTTCATCTTCAATTCCTGAAATCATTTCTGGTATAGAAGTGGATATTTTATCAGCAAGCATCTTATCCTCAGTTATTGTGTGTGCAACTTCTTTTCCAGTAATCACACCCACAGCTTTGTAAGCTGTTGTCAAGGAAAGATCCAATAATTTTGAAGAAGTTGTTAACATTTCATCTTCAGTTTCAGTTTCAGATGTAATGTCTGGTATAAAGGTGTGTATTTTTTCAGCTCTAATCATAGCATCCTCAGTTGCTATGTGTGCAACTTCTTTGTCAGTTTTGTAACCTGTTGTTGTTAGGGAATACTCTACTGGTTTTAAAGAAATTGGTAGCAATTCATCCATAATTCTTGCAGTTGTTTCTGGTATAGAAGTGGATACATTTTCAGCATTAATCGTAGCATTCTCAGATACTGTGTGTACAATATCTTTGTCTGGGAATATATTCACAGCTTGGTGACTTGTTTTCAGGAAATGCTCCACTTGTTTTATAGAAGTTGTTAACATTTCATCTTCAATCCCAGCTGTTTCTGATATAGAAGTGGATATTTCTTCAGTATTAATCATAGCATCTGCAGATACTGTGTGTGTATATTCTTTGTCACTGATCACATTCACAGCTTTGAAACCTGTTGTCAGGGAATGCTCCACTGGTTTTAAAGAAGTTGGTAGCAGTTTATTCACAATTCTAGTTGTTGTTTCTGGTATAGAAGTTGTCATTTTTTGAGTATTTAGCATAGCACTCTCAGTTACTGCATGAACAACTTCTTTGTCAGTTTTGTAACCTGTTATCAAGGAAGCCTCTAGTGGTTTTAAAAAAGTTGTTAACATTTCATGCTCAATTTCAGTTTTTATCTCTGGTATAGATGTGGATATTCTTTTAGTATTTATCACAGCATCCTCACTTGTTGTCTGTGCAACATCTTTTCCAGTGATCTCATTTACAGCTTGGTATCCTGTGGTCGAGGAAAGCTCCAATAGTTTTGTAAATGTTGTTAACATTTCATCTTCAAATCCAGCTGTTGTTTCTGGTATGGAAGTGGATATTTTTTCAGTACTAGTCATAACATCCTCAGTTACTGTGTGTACAACTTCATTGTTAGTGATTACATTCACAGCTTTGATACTTGTTGTTAGGTAATGCTCAACTGGTCTTATAGATGTTGGTAGTGTTTCATTCACAATTCCAGCTATTGTTTCTGGTATAGATGTGGGTATTTTTTTAGTATTTAGCAGAGTATTCCCAGTTGCTGTATGCAAAATTTCTTTATCGGTTTTGTGACCTGTGGTAAAGGAAACTTCCAGTGGTTTTATTGAAGTTGGTAATATTTCATCCTCAATTCCAGTTGCTTCTGATATAGAAGTGAATATTCTCTTAGTATTTATCATAGAATCCTCAGTTGTTGAGTGTTCAGCTTCTTTGCCAGTGATCTCATTCACAGTTTTGTAACCTGTTATCAAGGAAAGCTCTAATAGTTTTGTAGAAGTTGTTAACATTTCACCTTCAATTCCAGCTGTTGTTTCTGGTATATAAGTGGATTTTTTCTCAGCATCCTCAGTTACTGTGTGTACAACTTCTTTGTCAGTGATCTCATTCACAGCTTTGTAACCTGTTTTCTGGGTTGTTGGCAGTTCATACACAATTCTAGCTGTTGTTTGTGGTATAGAAGTGAATATTTTTTCAGTACTTAGCATAACATCCTCAGTTGATGTATTCAGAACTTCGTTGTCAGTTTTGTAACCTGTTGTCAATGAAAACTCATGTGGTTTTAAAGAAGTTGATGATGTTTCATCCATAATTAAGGCTGTTGTTTGTGTGAATACTTCTTCAGTATGTGCCATAGTACCCTCAGTTACTGTGTGTGTAGTTTCTTTGTCATTGGTTACATGTGAAGTGTTGTAACTTGTTATCAGGGAAAACTCCAGTGGTTTTGTGAAAAACAATGACATTTCATTCACCTTTGTTTTTTCTGGTACAGATGTGGAAATAGGTTCTATTTGTGATATAACTTTTTTGGTTACTGTTTGCACATCTTCATCTTTTGTGGTCATGGTTTTGTAACCTGTCATCGTGGACATCCCTGGGGATTCTATGGATGTTGTAGTAAATGGGATTTCTGGTTCAGAAGTGGTCATTTCTTTAGTTTTTGCAGTAGTTTTCTCAGCTAATATTTCTATTTCTTTGACAGTGGTCACATCTGGAGCTTTATAACTTGTTGTTAAGGTTAGTTCTTGTGGTTCAGTGGAAGTTGTAGGTTCTTCCAAAATTTCAGGTGTTGTTTTAGCAATAGAAGTTGAGATATACTTACTTAGTGGTGTAACGTCCAAAGTTACTGTTTGCAAAACTTCTTTGTCAGTAGACATACTCATAGAATCTGTGGTCAAGGAAAGCTTTAGAGGTTTTAAAGAAGTAACATTAGGTGGCATTATCTTTTTTACTCCAGCTCTATCCATGCAAATATCCTTCATTCTCAAAGGTTCATTCTTGAATGAAGAGACAGGATTTATTTTGGAAAGGACTTCATCAATGATCCGTATGTCCATGGAATTTAGTTCAGCATAGTACTTCACAAAATTTAGTAACCTCATCAATACAGCTCTAAGTGATTCATTTTCTATAAACTTAAAATACTTTAATGCTAATAGCACTTTTGGTGTGAGAATAATGTTTTCTATAAGAAAAATGGTTTCTTTTGAGACATGTAATCTTGTAAAATGAAATGTGACATCTGGTAGAGCTAGACACTGTATAGTGCTACCTGTTTTGTTTATAGATATGTTTTCATTAGAAATGATTGGCAATGTATACTCTTGTAAATGTTTGAAAGTTTCTGTTGAAGTTGATACAGAAATGGCTTCACTTTTGGTTAAAGTTTCTTGATTTTTTCCCTTACTTGTTTTATCTATCTTGTATCCTGAAGTAGAGATATTGCCTTTCATTGACTCCAAGGATGACATTGTGGGCAGTAAAATTTCTATTTTTTCTTCTTGAGTTTTACAAACTTCAATCAAATTGAGAGTTAATTTTACTGGGAGGGGATCAATGTTTATATCCATAAGAATACCATCAATAGCTCTTATGACTTTGGGGCTTGTTTCATTATAATATTTTATAAAATTTAAGAACCTTGTGAACACAATCATAGGAACTTCAAACTCACTAAATTTGAATTGCTTCAATGTCCTTAGAAACTCAGGCTTGAGAATATTGTTTATGATAATGGAGATGGAATCTCTGGAAATATATGGAATAGCTGTTGACAAAGAAGTAATGTTTGGAACTTTAATGCATTCTACAATGTTTGTTGTTTTGTTCACTTCCTCTTTAACGGTCGGAAAAGAAGCTGATCCTAAGGTAGTTTTCATGGGGGTTTCTTCTGTTACAGAACTTGAGGTTTTTTGGAGTTGTAGTGTAGATTTTGTAGCAACAGTTTCATAATCATTTGTCAAGGGAAGCTCCAATGGTTCTATGGTAATTAGAGTTAGTGGACTGTATTCCGTCGTTGCAGCTGTTGTTTTTGGCACAGATGTGGATATTTCTCCTGTATATGTTGTAGTTTCCTCAGCAACTGTTTGCACCAATTCTTTTTCAGATGTTGTCCAGAAAACTTCTTCTGATGTTTTGGAGGCTGAACTTGGTAGCATTATTTGTATCACTCCAGCTACATCCATGCATGTATTTATAATTTTTAGAGGTTCATTTATTGTTGAGGAATCAGCATTTAGTTTATAAAGAACTTCATCAATGATGCTTATGGACATAGTATTTAAGTCAGCATAGTATTTCATGAAACGTAATAGTTTTATAAGGATTTCTCTGGGTAATTCAGTTTCTTCAAATTTGAAATACTTCAGTGCTCTATAAGCTTCTGGAGTGAGAATAACATTTTCTATAATATTAACAGATTCTTGGGAAACATTAAGTTTTGTTAAAATGTGTGCTACATTTGGTAGTGTTATACATTCTGTAATGTTTGATGTTTTGTTAATAAATATGTTTATACTAGAAGTTATGGGCAATGTACTTTGTAGTGAAGTTTTGGTAGAGCTACTGACTGCTGGAATTATTGATGTGAATATCTGTTCCTTTGATACTGTAGTTTTTGTGGTTTCAGTTTTTGATTCAGGTATTTCTGTTGTGTATGCTGGCTGTTTAAGTATGAATGTTTTCAGGGTATCTGGCAAAGTAGTTGTTTCTGTGGGAACTGTTTGGGTTCTTCCTGTGTGTGAAATTGTTGAGATAATTGCCTGTCTATACCTTTCAGTATCTCTGGCCTGCTGAACAGTTGGTTCTACAGTGTGTTCTCCTGCTTTTGTTGTTTGTATTAGTTTAGGCTTTACATCTGCTGTAGCTATGCCAGAACCAATATAACTGGTTCCAAATTCATTTAGTTTTGTTGTTGTCACAGTATATGGTATGTTTGGATAAACTGTAATTGAATCATAATCTTGTGTTGTCTCTGCCTGAAATGGTATAGTTACTTCTGTTATAGGTTCTTCTGTTTGGACTGCATATACTGACAAAACTTTTTCACCTTTTTTAATCATACTTTTGGATGTGGTGAAACCAATTTCATTTGCTTTTATTGTATTCAATTTATAAAATTCATTTATTGACTCTTGTCCTTCAAGTGAAATTTCTTCATGGGTGCTTTTTATAATTGTATCAATCACCTTCGGAAGTGTGCTTTTATGCTCCAGTTTATTCTTTGGTTCCACTGAAGTGCTAGAAAGTCTTGAGAATACTGGAGTTTCTACTGTAGTAGGCTCTAATGTAGACACACTTTTTATTGTTTGTGATTCAACTGATATATTATCAGAAACAGTTGAACTCGTTTCTTCATTAACTACTGCCGATGCAGAAGTTTTTTCAGTGATCTCTTCATATTTTTCTTTAACTGTGATTGGAGCTGTTTCAAGGGAATATGTTGCAGTATGTTGTGCTGGTAACTTAAATGCTTTCTCTGTAGTGGTAATTTTGGGTTCTGTGACTACTGGTAAATGAGTAACTGTGTTGCATTTTGGATGCTTACTTGAGCTCAGGTAAAGCATTTTCTGATTGCTGTCTATACATTCCATATTGATGTGCATGGGAAACACTTTACTTTTCTCTGCTTGCAAATAATGGAAAATGTCTGTAACTGACTTTATCCTATCATCAACAGTCCCATTTACTTTGCACTTAATTCTTTCTGTTTCCCTTTGTGTGGTAAATGGGGTTTCTGAAGTGCTCCAAGAATATTTATTAATTGTGTTTTCATTTTGTCTGCTGTGTTTGCTAGGTATTCTTATTGATGTGCTTTTTTGTTTGTATGTAACTGTGGAAGGTAATGAAACACTTGGCTTTAGCAGTAATATATCAATTGGTTTTGATATAGTAGCAAAGCCATAAGTTTCATTATATGTTTTGTTAAAAAGGCTGCTTGAACATCCTTGAGTAACATTATTTGCTTTCTCAAGAAAATACTGCATTAATAATTTATGACACAGCTTGTATCCTTGATTGTGACTTAATATGCTCTGCACCATAGAAATCAATAAGGAACGAGGATCAGTATATTTATAATAAGGAAAGCTGTGGAGCATAGACTCCCATTGAATATCCTTGGTCAGAGCTTTGTACAACTCAGTCCTTGCTTCACTAAGCTGTCCAATAGTATTAAATGCATTGAGAAGTACAGCAATATCAAAAGATGTCCTAGGTATGTAACTTCCTCCTTTGGAAGCAATGTATTTGAATTTTACGTATGGAAGCAAGGTGCTAACATAAGCTGAAGCTGGATGTGCACTTGGTAATGAAATATACAATCTTTGTAAGTAAGCTAATAAGAGAGAAAGTCTGTTACTACCATAAAGTCCTGGATCAAAACCCACTAAATATTTTCCCAGATCAAGTTCTTTGGATTGTAAAGCAGCTGCCAAGGTATATTTTACATCTCTTACATCTGCAGGATAATCACTATATTTTAATGCTGAAAATAATGTATTGTAGTTTGTGTTCACAGAAAGCCCATAAGTATACATATACTTGCAGGTTTCTGTTGTTAAATATGGCAATATAATTTGGATTCGTAATTTTGCCTCTTGTGATAAAGGTGACTGATTAGAAACTAGACATTTTAGTACATCCAGCAAAAGTGCTTTCAGATCATCTTGTTGGAGAGGAATCCTAGAGTAAAGATCATTGAGTACGTTTGCTTTGTAAATAATTTCTTTGGTAACATAATCTAATGCTTCCTGAAAGTCTGGAAGGATGCAAGCAAATGGGTAAGTATGCAAAAGTCCATAAAGTAATGGAGAACTTAAAAATACTGTGCCTAGTTTTAGTCTCTTGAACACCACATCAAGAAATGATGCAGCATTTGTGCACCTTGATGTGGAAACAAGATGGAAAACATTTACTGTTCTTAAAGCTTTGGGCAGTGATGTTAATACAGAACTAATCTTGAAGCTATGTATTGGTATAGAATCATCCCAATAATTTAAACAAGTTTCATGTAGGATCAATGATAACTGCTCTTCTGGTGGTACCACTGTAGGCCTAAGAAGTAATCTTTGTGCTGTTGGAATCATAGACAAAGTACTGAGATGACGTGATATTAAGTTCCTTTGCAGCCAGCTTAACTTTGCTGCCTGTTCCCATGAGAGTCTTGTTCCTGCCTCAGGATTCTGGAGCATTTGTCCTAGCACTTGAGCCAAATTGTTTTGCAGTAATGCTGATGAGTAAATAATCAGTGCCACATCTGTTAATTCCTCATCAACACTGAAGACTTGTGCTGATACCTGTGCTTACAAACAAAAAGATAATCAGTATCCAATTTAAACTGTTACCAATTTTTGTTGAATGTTAAACTAAAAGTAGTAGGTTAATCATAATGTTGCATAACAATTTCAAAGCTTATCTTGTCATCTTAAAGATGAGCACTATCTAATTAAAATGTATCAAAAGATCCTGATTAACCACTGAACTGCAACAATTAATGGTGCTAAAAGTGATTTCAGCATGTAAAAAATGTTGATCTCATTAAGTGCTGTTTTCATTGATTCATTTTTAAAAAAATCTTATGTGTTCCATTCACATGACTTTCTCTACACCTCTGCCTAAAATTATTGTTAAAAATCTTATGCTTTTAATTACTTCATGCTAATTGAGATAAAATTAGCAGAAATAGTTTTATTACTTGCTTCGTTGTAAGCAGAAGCAAAATTAGGGAGTATCATAGGTTAAAGTGATAGTCAAAAGCTGGCTCCTTTGTTTGTATGGACAGGAATTCACAAATTCCTGTATGAGAAAAGTATAAATTTTTTCAAAGCTTGAAATCAATAATAATGAATATCTCAAAAACGATCAACTCCATGAAAAAAATGTGTATTACATAAATCGTGTGTTTTAACATGTCTTGAAAATCTTCGTGTCACATCCTTGGGAGATACCAAACCTAAATACCAAGTTTAATGGTCTTTTTGTTTTTGAGCTATGCTGCACGCGCGCCCACACACGCACACATGCACACACACACGCGCGCACGCGTACCAAGTTTAATGGTCTTTTCATTTTTGAGCTATGCTGCGCGCGCGTGCCCACACACACACACACATGTATAGGCCGCGCCGTTTCCAAGTGGTTAGACCACTCGCCTCTCACCTAGACGGCCCGGGTTCAATCCCAAGCGACCGCATGTGAGATTTGTGGTGGACAAAGCGGCACTGGGGTGGGTTTTCTCCGGGTTCTCCGGTTTCACCTGCCATTGCATTCCACTGGTGCTCTATTTTTATTCATGTATCATCAGTGTCATCGCCTGCGGTGCTATAAGTAGTTAAAGCCGGCATTAAACACTACAAAAAAAAAAAACACACACACATACAAGGACATTCTTCTAAAAATGTTTTTTTTTTATTCAGGGGGACTCAAAACATGTATTTCCAGTGAAATCTTGGTATGGAATATTTGGGTGCATTACAATACTTTCCTTCTCTATACACTATGTACATAGTATGTGTAGAGAAAGTAAAAATGAGGCAATAAATTGGTGAAATACTTTCCATATGTCCATCCTTATATTAAATTTTTGATTTCATTTGCAATTTTGTGCTGAAATACAATGGGAAAGAATATAAAAAATAATTTCCAAGTAAAAGGCATTTAAGATTATATCTAGGCAATGAAGAAGTCACACAACTCTTATTATTGGAAACAGATATTTTATATATGTTTGGAAACATACTTCTCAAACAGTGAAATGGGACATAAATGATATGTCATTTATCTAATGGAAAACAGTGGTAACTTCAGTATTTATAATATATACTTCACATATTAAACTACCTCCAATAACACTTGATGGGGTTATAAGACTGTACTGTCCTAGAGTAATATTCAGTAATTAGACATTGCTCTCTCTGCTTTCTTACTGAGAGAATTTTCTTTCCCTGGATTATCTCTTAATTCAACTTGATTAAAAGGTCAATTCTTCACAATATTTGTAGGCATTAATTCATCTTTCTATAATACACACAAGAGCGAATTAGCATTAAAGGTCAAAGGGGCTGGGCCCCACCAATAGTAGCATGCAACTTGTAGGCATTTTAATTGTGAATTTATTTTAATATTTTATTAATTGTAATAATCATTGCAAACAATAATTTATTATAACATGATTTTTAATGGTTACCTAGCTTACAACATATAGTGTTGTACATTGACAACTGTGCCAGTCTCCTTGTTGAGAAACAGAATTTTGGGCCAGGTTACATGGACCTAAGGTCACTCTTCACCCCTTTATACACTTTACCAATCATCACCTCTCTCGCTCTCCTTCACTCCTC
Organism: Hymenopus coronatus; assembly: GCA_030762935.1. Classification (NCBI taxonomy): domain Eukaryota; kingdom Metazoa; phylum Arthropoda; class Insecta; order Mantodea; family Hymenopodidae; genus Hymenopus; species Hymenopus coronatus. The sequence continues at coordinate 126,436,444 of CM060888.1, read as the reverse complement.
TTCCTACATCACATTCAACAATGGTTGGGGCTGCAGTTGCCAGGCTCGTTACATGAAGTTTAGCATTTGTGTAATTGTTGTTGGAATTTTAATTGTTTGGTGTAATTTTAAAATGAATAGAGTGGACTTTTTATCGAAAACTCCCTTTCATTCATTAAGGTACAAGAAAAACATGATATTAAACAATTAGGTGCACTTCAACTGAATATTGTCGCCCTCCTTGGTGTAATGGTTACCGTGCTAACTTCATACACCCAAGATTGCAGATTCAAACCTGCTGGAGGACAATGGATTTTTTCTGGCATAAAAATCCTTAGCATGGCTTCTCTCAGAAGGGAAGTAAAGCCATTGGTCCTGTCATAGATTTACGGCACATAAAGGAACCTCAAGCCTGATAGAAAGGCCTCTGAGCAAAATTAAACAGTCTTTCACGCCCAGTATAGAATGGGATGCTGAGAACTACAGCAGTTAAAGAGCATCCATAAATAAAACACTATTTCATTCTTTTTCATCAACTGAATAATTTTACATCTATGCAACATGATGGAGGACTTTCTGTATCAGTTGGTTTAGTAAGAAATCATGTAAGAGAAACAAAGGTCTTTTGCTTTTATTGTTTGTTATTTGGTGGTGAAGTACGTGGTTGATGGTAAGCTGTAAGGATCTGAAACATTTGAGTGAACAAATTACAAAACATGAGGCAAGTGCACTTCACTTATAAGATGCCTGTAAATTTAAATTATTGAACATCGTAAACATTGCTACAGAGATTGATTCTGCACATAAAATATCAATCCAGAAACACAATGAATAGTCACTAAAAATAGACACATACTGAACAGAATGATAGAGTGTATACAATTTTGCAGAACCCGTGTTCTAGCATTGAGGGGTCACGATGAAATATAGGAATCAGCAAACCATGGTAATTTCTTAGATTTGTTATTTCTCCTCAGTATTCTCGACAGTGTTACATGATCATCTGACAGTACCAGTAGTGCAGTATGTAAATATACCTCACATACTATACAGAATGAACTACTGGATTGTATGCATCATGTTTATAGTGAGGAGTTAATGAAACACATAAATACTGCCGATTATGTTTCTGTGAAGGCTGACGAAACAATGGACATAGCTTGCCGTTTGGTTCATTTTATGGACATTAAAGGGCATAAACTCATATTTCTTTCCTTTGAAGATAATCAACAGCCAGTAATGTCAGTGATGTTTTGAAAAAGAAGTTATAACCTTTCAAATTTAAAAGAAAACTCATCTGTCAATGGTGCTGCAGTAATGAGCAGTAGTCATGCAGGTGTTCATACTTTGATGCAGGACTCTTTCTCTTATACCAAGTAAATACACTGCTATGCCCACCAATAAAATTTGTTTATATGAAATGCTTGTTCCAAAAACTTAAATCATTGTTTTTCGCCAACATTGGTAGGTTCACAATATTTTTCTTCTCTTCACCAAAGCATAGTGATTTGTTGCATTCAGTTTGCATTCCAGCTGCTGCCACAAGATGAAACTTTCAATCATAGGTTGTTTCCATGAAAACACACTTTATTTATTAGACTGTTTTGAGAAGATTGAACAGGAAGATGGGTTAACTACTATAAACAGAAGCACTATTAACAGTTGGAGTTGTATTGAGTCACACTTATTTACGCTTAAAAATCTCCACTTAATATGTTAAAAAACACTGAAACATTTTCCAGGTCATTCGCCCAGGGGCCAGTCACCAAACTGCTAAAGAAGAGGGTAAATGTCCTGGAAAACGTTTCAGTGTTTTTTTTAACATATTAAGTGGAGATTTTTAAGTGTAAATAAATGTGACTCAATACAACTCCAACAGGAAGATGGGTGTTATGATATAACAAGAAGGGAACCTCTTGGTTTGAAGAATTTGCTGAACAATTCAGAATATTTGTTTCTTTTAAATTCTTTACAACATTAGAAACATGTTGAAATTCTGTACAGCACATTCAGAAGCAGAGTTCTGATGGTTACAGTATTTTGAATCAGCTATGTCTGAAATTCATGAGAATACTAGAAGATACCAGGTTGATGATAAATTTGCTCCTCCCCCAAGAAAGTGACCAAATTGTGGTTCTGAAGTGAAACTGAATTTAAATGCTAAAGAAGTGTGTGATATAATGGTCAATCAAATGAAAGGAAGATTCTAAAAGTCTCATATATTCAGTAATTTTGGCATTATTGATCCAAAGAAAAGTATTATATTCAGAGAAAATTATTCCTGCTGATTCTAAGAAAATTTGCATCAAATTACAGTCCCATTGTCTCCTAAAAAAAGTTAAAAAATGAACTGTCAAAGATTTATCATAATGATACATTCAAAGATATCCCTTCAGTCAATGAGCTCTTCAGTTTTTTCATACAGCACTCCTTTGAGGAATCATTTTCTGAAATACACAAAATGCTGCAAATTGAATTAACAACTCCAGTTTCAACAGCTGAGGCAAAGAGAAGTGTCAGTACATTGAAAAGAGTTAAGTAAGTACATTTTTGCAATTGAAAGTTAGACATTTAATAATACATAACAGTTAGCCATTCTTGACTCACATTTTAAGTATTTTGTAATAGTGACATCCAAATTATTCTTTATATTTGTGGAGTCAATTTTTAATACTACGTCACTTATATTTTAATTTATGATGGACTAGCTTCAAGAGCAGTTGTTCCTATTTTGAACCTTGGGAGTATGACTGCTGTTGTGGGTTGTAGTTAAATGAAATATTCTCTCTAGTGGTAGAGCAATGAACTTCCGCACTAAGCTATCAATGGGCAGGATTGCAAAGTTTATTAGGCAGTCTTTATGTTTGCATATTTAGATGCTTTATTTGTGTTGTGAGTTCATTGTGGTCTATCATGACTTTTAGTAGTTTTTAATTCAGGTCTAGGTTATTGTTTTCCTTCCAAAAGTGAAATGTTACTGTTTGACTTTAAGATTTCTGAAGTGTTCTTTGCATCTAGTTTTTAAAATCCTTTTCAGTTTGTCCAATGTAGATCTTTACAGTTGATTTGATATATTTCAGATCTATTTTGTAATGGAATCTCATCTTCTGATTTCAAATTTAGCAAGTTTATTTAAAAAATCTGTTTATGGGAGCCAAGGTGATACTTTGTTCTCTAAAGATACTTTTAAGTTTTCTAAATACCCTAGGGTGGTAAGTGAACATCCTGAATGTGTTATTATTGTTTTTTCCTGTGTTCAGGGTGGTTATTTCTTTTATGATTTTCTTTTGTTTTGATTCAGTTCTCTTTCTGTTTACATTTCATTTTAATTACCTTTTTATTTTGTTTATGATATGGATTATAGTTCTTAGCTCTTTGTTGATTTCACTATATAGTATATGTGTAAGTCTGTTTATTATTGCATATTAAAGTGATAATGGGTTGTAGTTTTCATTGGAGCTGGTTGTACTTTATCTAAAGCTAATTAGACATTAAGGAAACATAATTTGAAAGAACATGAAAAAGAATCTTTTTGTAATTTTGAGCACAAAAATGAAGAACAGAACATCCAAACTCAAAGAGAAGTTAGCAAATTAACTTTAAATGTTCTCGGGTACATGGATAGAATCACGAGAACATTTTAAGTTAATACGTTATTAGTAAAGCTTCAGCTCTTACTTTAAGTTAGAAAATGTTGCAAGAAAACATAAAAAGAAAAATAAACTAAAACATAATGTAACACTACACATTGCAATAAATTAACAGACACTGTAAGAAGTCATCATCTCCAATCAGAATTTTATTATGTTGGAACTAAATTTCCTAAACCAAGGTTTAAAAATGTGTATGAACTACTCAAACCATATAGAAGACTATGTAGCATAATTTAAATTACCACACAAAACTTAAATGATGAAGAAAAATATCCACTTCAAACTAAATGTTCCAAAACTATAGACCAAATAATGATAAAGAATAAAAGATATCCAACTGCAATAACCAGGTTATAAAATTACTAAAAGGCAAACCAGTCATATATACCAAAGTAAATAAAGTGAATAAATATGTAATTTTGGTTCAATAGTTACACAGACAGGATGAAAAACTTATTAAAGAGTGACCAGTGTATCACAATTGAAATTATCCCTTAAATTCTTGCATACAGTCTATAAATATAGCAGTAAAAGAAAGTAAATTAATCAACAAAAAGGAATTACATAAAATAAAGGTAGATAATCCAAAATTGCCCTGAATTTGTAATCTACCTAAAATATACAAAGCAGGAAAAGCCGCAAAACTGATCACTGGCAGCTTTGATTCCTTAGCATGCAAATTGGTAGTTACTATAAGTTTAATGTAACGTGAATTAAAATGAGAAAATTGAAAGCCTAACACATTGTGTTAACTGGAGCTATAAGAGCCATCCAGAAAGTGACAGGCAATTTGGCATAACTAAATAATAATAAAAGTTATCAACACTAAACTTCATTTACAAAGTTACGGTATCTTACTCTATTTTTCAACGTAATTGTCATTGCTATCAAAGTATTTATTGTCATATGGTACTGATTTTTCAACACAGATGTTGGTACTCTTTCACCACTAAAGACCTTAGCCAAGATGTCACCACCACTTTGAGGTTTTTATGGCTGGGAAATCTTTTCCATCCAAAATGTCATGTACGGTGTCCAAAGTGAAACACTGGTTTTTCTGCATTCTTTTATCAACATTTGCTTTCACTCCTCTATAACGATTGATGAACTTTTTTGTACACACTGGCCAATCCTTGATTCCTCATAAATTATGTGCCATTTCCTCACTGAAGACTCATTCATTGCATTATCACTATTCACTTGCATTAATTTGCCTATAAAATTTGATTGGCCGAACATTTTGTGCATTCAAAGTGCGTATAAGTTTTTAGGCAGTAGAAAAGTATAACACTGGCATTGAAAAACCGGTACCACATGACAAGTAATAACCTTGATAGCACTGACGATGACATTAAAAAATAGAGTAAGGTACTGTAACTTTGTAGAATTAAGTTTTCTGTTGTTATCTTTTGTTATTATTTAGTTATGACAAATCGACTGTCACTTTCTGGATGGTCCTCATTTGGGGCTGACGGTACCCATAATTGAAATTTGGAAAACATTAAAAAGGAATTAGCTTTTGCATCCAAAAATACTTTGAACCTTTAGATTCATTGAATGCTATATTTTGCTGCTTGCATTATTTAAAGCTTCAACGTGTCATCATTTAAACACCCTTAATGATCTGCATTTACTTTCAATGTATTTTTTTCACTTTTTTTGCATTAAAATGTTCTATACAAAATATTTTATAACCAATGTCATTCACATTTTTAACAGAAACACAAAGTCAATGAAGTTAAAAAAACTAGTTTTTGTTGCAATTTTAAATTGCTCAAGGTATTGCATAATTAATTTGGCCATTAATGATAAATTGTTGCAAAAGTATATTTAAAAATATAAAATTTATTCCTGAAACAACCAGAAGAATATTAACAAATTCAGTATGCCAGTTTTGTATATTAGTATTTAAATAACATGATAGTATTTTTATTTTTGAAAATTACTCCCTTAACCCAAGTTATTTAAGAGTTTGGCAATGCCAAACTTAATCCTTCCCATTGTGTTAAACTTTGTTGTCACAATAACCAGAAACAATCACCATTGCACAGTATTATGAAGGAATAACTACCAATCAAGAGGTTCCCTCAGCATTTTGAGGCCAAATATTCCTGGTTTTATTTTTCATTCCCTCTTTTTAGCCCTGAAGGATCAACATCCGGACAACATTTTTATTAATACTGATGGGTCGAAGAATGTTAATGGTGTTGGATGTGCCTTTGTGATTGAAGACCAAAGTTTTAATTCTCCTCTTTTGCGACAGTGTTTTTACCGCTGAGCTTTTTACTATTCTCCAGGCTCTTTTTTATATGTGGAGTCATATGATACCACTCTCTGCCATCTATACTAATTCTCGCAGTGCCATCCAAAGTCTTCGTGCACGGTACTCTTTCCACCCTATTGTACAGTGCATCCAGGATTGTCTTCACTCCTTTTCAGATGCAGGTCTCAGTGTGACTATCAAATGGGTACCTGGTCACATTGGAGTAGTCGGGAAAGAGGCAGCTGATTCTACTGTAAAGAGAACCATTCTATCTCCCAGAATTTTTTGTTCTTCCGTTCCTGTGAATGATCTGAAGGTGGTTTTCCGTGGGACCATTCTTTCTTGTTGGGCAGCTGAATGGTCCCAAATTAGTGACAACAAATTGCGGGTAAAAGCCTGGAAAAGCTCTTGTTGCGCTTCCCGCCGAGAAGAGGTCATTTTATGTTGCCTACGTATCTTCATTGTCATTTTAGCCACTGCGCGGAGAGCCAGATCCAGTTTGTCAGTAAAACGCATTTTAATCGACTGCCAGTTTTTATCTTCCCTTCGCCTGTCATCACGTTTACCACATGACATGCATGCCCTCCTGGCGGACAATCTGCATGCTGTAGAATGTTTTTATCTTTTATTCGACAGTGTCCTATGATTGGCCCTAATAGTTTTAGTGTCATTTTACAGCTTTGGCAGTATTTACTTTTTATTTTAACCTACCGGAGTGTTTTTAACATTTTAACTTCAGGGAGGGTTATCTTAGCTGGTTTTATTATTCATTTTACCATGATCTTTTAGCGACAAGTGCTTTTACTTTACTTCTTCCCTTCGCCTGTCATCACGTTTACCACATGACATGCATGCCCTCCTGGCGGACAATCTGCATGCTGTAGAATGTTTTTATCTTTTATTCGACAGTGTCCTATGATTGGCCCTAATAGTTTTAGTGTCATTTTACAGCTTTGGCAGTATTTACTTTTTATTTTAACCTACCGGAGTGTTTTTAACATTTTAACTTCAGGGAGGGTTATCTTAGCTGGTTTTATTATTCATTTTACCATGATCTTTTAGCGACAAGTGCTTTTACTTTACTTTATTGGAGGCTAATCATATAGGTTGGGCAACCGTAAGCCTTACATCTTCTTCCCTCCCAATCAACAGCAACACCCATTACAATAAGTTTAACGTGCCTGTGGTAAAGGCAGGTAGGTAGGCCACGAATAAAATAACTACTGGGATGGCATACTTGGAAGGGGTTACATTTTACTATAGATGCATAGGTTTTGCTTCTCTACTTTAAAAAATCTTATGTGTTACACTCATATGACTTTCTCTAGCTGCTATACAAAACTCCTACAAAAATTATTCTTCTTTGTACACAATGCTAATCAAGATAAATGTTAGCAGAATGTTTTTACTTAGTTCCTTATAAGTAGAAGGGAATAAAGGAATGCACTATGCTAAAGTGATTGTCAAATGCTTTAAAAGCTATCATTATGCAATTGTCATTGCAAATCACTTCTTTGCTTGGCCAGGAGTAGAACAAAAGAAAAACAGACAATTTTTGGGTGCATTACAATACCTTCTCTATCCCTATGTACATTGTACATATGGGGCTAGAGAAAGTAAAAACCACCACAGATTTGTTAAAAAAATTGATGTGTTACATAAACTTACTTACTTTATTGTTTATTGGAGGGTATACAAAATATTCTTATGAAAGCTTATATTTCTGCCTAATTCATTTTGATTGGGTTGACGTCTACAAAATACCTACAGTACACATTTCATTGTGGATACAAAGGTAATCACGGCAGTGAAATGTTTAACAATTGGTCACTATATACTGGCCTTAAAATTCCAAAGTAATAGTAATTGTAGAATTTATTCACCATAAGAAATATAGTTTCAACAAAAAAAATCTGATGTGTTCCATTCACATGACTTACTCTACATCTACTTAACAAATTATTGTTAAAAAGCATATTCTTCTATTTACTTTATGATAATCGACATAACCATTAACAGAAATTGTCTAAATTACTTGCTTCCTTGTATTTAGAAGCAAAATAAGGGAATATGCTAGGCTAAAACAATAGTCAAATCTTTTAAAAGCTGGTTGCCTTATGGTTGAAATTCATTTCTATGCAGGGCCGGCAGTTTACATCTTACCGCATGTGAAACATTTTTAAAACTGAAATACATAACAACGAATATCTCAGATATGGCCAATTCCATGAAAAAAATGTGTATAATATAAATTGTGTGTTTTAATGTAATCTACATGTTTTGTGTAGTAAGTTTTTGTCTATCTCTTATGGTTTACTAGTTATGCAAAATTCAGCAAAATTCATTCAGTATAAAGAGGTCTTTAGAGGTTATTCCCAGGAAAGTCAAGATATACATTTTATTTGGCACATTCTTTAATATACAGTATTTTAATCAAAATTATTAGGGACATTTTTGAGAAAATTTACATTTTCAAAATTTTTTCCAAGTAAAGGGTAGTTTAGGGTGACGGTAGTTTTCTCAAAATCTTTGTGTCGCATCCCTGGAAGATACTAAACCAAAATACCAAGTTTGGTATTTTACAGACTTTTCGTTTTTGAGTTATCGTGTTCACGGACACACACACACACACACACATGGATCTTTTTCTAAAAATGCTTTTTTTGGATACAGGGGGCTCTAAAGCATATATTTCCAGTGAAATCTCGGTATCAAATTTTTTGGTAGAGTGCAATACCTTCTCTACACACTATGTACATAGTACATGCAGAGAAAGTAAAACTACATTTTGTATCAGTGATCTAAATAAATATAATTGACACTAAGTATACATTCTTGGTTTTGGTCAAGGTTTCTCTTTCTCCTTCTCTATTTCAATCTATTTGTATGCAATCTTAAGAAATAAATGAATATCAAAAGTACTCAAAAAGAATAACAAAATATTCAACAATTTCAACATTAATAATGGATATCTTAGAAATGGATACGGCACAAAAAGTCATTTGGAGTAAAACGTGTGTGTTAAAGAAATCTATATTTTCTGTATAGTACGTTCTCATCTATCACTTCATTTTTATCAGTGATACAAGAACATTAATTTATTCCAAATAAAGAGGACCTCACAGGACCACACAGAAGGGTAGTTTGGGGTGGGGGATTTTTTTTTTTTTTTTTTTGGAAAATCTTCATTGCTTCTTTAGAAAATAACCTTAAATAACAAATTTAGTGTTTATCCAACCTTTCTTATTTTCTTTAATTTATGTTGTTCACAAGTACGCACAGGATACCTCAAAATATATATTTTCACTGATATCTCAATACATAAAGTAGAATAGAAATTTATCTGGTTGACCAGCTTAAAAATGAAATATCTGCAGAAGCAAAAAGTGGATTATTAGTGCAGTGAGTTTTCTAGGAAAACAAGAATTGGTCTTTCGTGGAATGATGACGGAGCAAATTTTATTAATCAGGGCAGTTAATGTGGAACTGTTGAAGTATGACCCTGCAGAGTATGATTCTTTTAAGTGCAGCACTTACAAACCTCTTCTGTGTTTTAAAGAATCTATAACAAAATTCAAAATGACCTTATACAAGCTGTAGTTTCCACCGTTTTATCAACTATGAAACAAGAAATTGTTGATATTCCCTTTGTTCAACATGATTGGTAAATACTATGCAGGAAAACAACAACAATAACAATAATGATTATAATAATAACAATATGAATAACAATAATAATTGTAATAGTAATAATAACAATAATAATAATAAAAAAAACTCCTCTGACCTATACTTCTTCAGTGTTCAGGGGGAAAATTAAAATATTATAATATCTAATCCAAAGTGTATTATCAACCTGGATCCTCTCCAATGGTAAGTCAACATTTTTTTCAAATCACTGTTGTTTTACTCCTGCCCATGCAAAGAGAATCAAATTTTAATTGTATCACATAGCAACCAGATTTTAAAAGTTTTGGCTTATGGTATTCCCGTATTTTTCTTCTAGTTATAAACAATTAAGCAATAGGACCATTTCTGCTAAAGTTTATCTCGATTAACATGAATTAGATAGAAGAGTAATCATTTGTAAGAAGTTGGTTTGAAGAGCAGATAGAGAAAATAATGTGAGTGGAACTTATAATATTTTTTAGATAGTTGTGCGAATAAACACTAGTTTATTTAAGTAAGAATACAAAAGCAGTTTCGGTAAAATTGGAAAGAGATTCGTTGAATATTGCTGTCAGAGGACTCTGCATTTTGTGAAATCGGTGGCGCTTTTATATTATTAAATAAGTATCCATAAAAGAAAAGACATAAATGTGATTACTTAAACAGTATTCAAACATTACAATAATTTTTTACTCACTTTTCTCTTAAAGACCATACAACATTTTAACTTTCTCTAGCCCAATATGTACATGCACCCAAAAATTCGATACCGAGATTTCACCGGAAATGTATGTTTTGGGGTCCCCTGAGTCCGAAAAAAGCATTTTTTAAAAAAAGGTCCGTGTGTGTGTGTCTGTGGACAGCATAGCCCCAAAACGAAAAGACCGTTAAATACCAGACTTGGTATTTAGGTTTAGTATCTTCCAAGGATGCGACACGAAGATTTTCAAAAAAAAATCACCCTACCACAAACTATCCTTTACATGGAAAAAATTGCGAAAATGTTGATTTTCTTAAAAATGGCTCTAACGATTTTGATTAAAATCCCGTATATTAAAGCTATTTATTTCCGAAATAAATGTATATCTCGAATTTTTTAGGAATAGCCTCTGAAGAGCTCTTTATTCTGGATGAATTTTGCTTAACTGCTAAACCGTAAGAGATAGAAAAAACTCACTGCACAAAAAATGTACATCACGTCAAAACACACAATTTATGTCATTTACGATTTTGTTGTGGAGGTAACCGTTTCCGAGATATTCCTTGTTACCGGTTTCAATTATGAAGTACTTAAACTTTTCTCAGACAGAAAGTGTCCGTTTTTCTTTTGTTCTACTACTGGCCAAGCAAAGAAGTGATTTGCAATGACAATCGCATGACGATAGCTTTTAAAACATTTGACAATCACTTTAGCATAGCGCATTCCCTTATTCTCTCCTACTTATAAGGAACTAAATAATAAGAGCATTCTACTAATATTTATCTCGATTAGCATTGTGTACAAAGAAGAATAATCTTTTGTAGGAGGTTTGTAGAGCAGCTAGAGAAAGTTATGTGAGTGTAACACATCAGTGTAATTTGGAAGGCTATTGGGTAGAGAATACGAAAGTTAGAAAAACAACATTCATTGACATTTCATGTCCTTTTCCATGAATATCCGGGAATTTTCGTTGTTATTTAGAACATCGGGGAAGTTCATGAATTAAAACTGTAGATGGTCCATTACAAAAGTCTTCTAGGCTATGAAATTCAACAATTTCATAAGAGCCCGCCTAGGCATGTGTCTGCCTCACATGCAACAGGTCGCAAGTTCGATTCGCGCTTAGGATGAGTTACCCAGATAAGGTTTTTTCGGGGTTTTCACTTATCCTGAGAAGACGAATGTCGAGTAACTTTAAGCTCCATGGACCCCGAGATCATTTGAGCATCATTTCACCAATTTCATTCATCGTCCGATATGACCAACCAGGTTAAAGGACGTTATGCTACTACAAAAAACAAACAAGAAAATGAGAGAACGTAGGCTTTCACGGCCGGAGTCATTGTAACTAAGAAATGTTTCCGGGCTGTTTTGCCGTGGTCTGCTGGTGTTAGGAGTACCAGACGTTTCGTCCACAACTACGGTGGACATCTTCAGTGGCGCGGTCGAAGTTTTCTAGGAGAAGGTTTCGCTGTGTCTGAAGAAGCGTTGACCAGTCCAGTGTGATTGGCAGGCTGAGGGCAGCCCGAGGTGTGTTAGACGTGTCCCTGTTCTCAGAGAGAACTTAACCACGTTCTGACGGGATTGTGGGTTTTGTAGGATGGCGGGTGTGTTTTGGGGTTGTGGAGTGACAGGAGGAGGCGAATATTGCTCCTCGACGGTTGCCTTGATGGTGCAACGGCCCTTGTGCACCGCTGGAGTGTTTTTATCAAAATGTTTCTTCAGATTATAATTTTGAATCCAAGCAACTCTTGAAGGATAATAAGGAGCTTAGCCGTAGCAGCTGTTGGTGGTGCTCCTTCGTTACCGGGGATGCCCGCAAGCCATGCGGGGAAGCCGGTATCGCCTGAAGCGGCGGTTTGTAGGATCGTAATCCCCAAGAGACCTAACGAGGGCGCTCCGATGGAATGGTAACCCTTCGTTGAATTTTGTTGCCCGACGCCTAATCTCGTCCTCCAGGTATGGTAGACCAGAGGCTTCGTGCAGGAGTCTCGTTGGAAAGCCTCGAGGCACAGAATAGATAGCCCGAAGACACCTATTCTGTACCCGCTGAAGCAACAGCAGACTGGAGTCTGCCGCCATGCCCCAGATCTCACAGGCGTAGATTAATAAGGGGATAATGAGAACCCTCAAAAGGCGCAACTTAAGGGGAACCGTCATCGAGGACCTCAGCATCGGGTACAGTGAGGCCGCAGCCCCATTGCCCCGGCACCAAAGCCCTCGGACGTGCTCCCTAAAAGTGACGCCCCTGTCAAGCTTCACCCCCAAGTAGGTGATGGTGTTGGTCCATTGTATCCTTCGTCTGAGGTACGTGAATGTGGGGAAGTTTGCGGGAAAGCGGCGCTTGGTGAAGAGAATAGCGTGGCTTTTCTCCGGATTTATGGACAATCGCCAACGCTCGCACCACTCTTGGATGAGGCAGAGGTGTCTCTGAATACGGTTGAAGGCTCTGCGTGGGTGTCTGTTTGTACAGTATAACAGCACGTCATCAGCATACTGAGCTATGTTGACTTGCTGCACTGTTGGTAGGTCGGCCATGTAGACGCTAAAGAGCGTAGGGGAAAGTACAGAGCCTTCGGGGACTCCGCCTCTTACTGGCCTAGGTGTTGATTTGTGTCCCGCAACTGAAACTACAAAAAATCTGTGTTTAAGATATGAGTGTAGTAGGTGTATGATGTGTGTCGGGAGCTCCAGTCGGATGAGTTTGAGGAGCAGACCCGCGTGCCAGGTCGTAGAGAAGGCTTTCTCCACGTCCAGCGACACCGCCGCAGTGTAGGCTCTGTCCTGGAAACCCAGGGCAGCGGCCTCCACCACTCTCAGTAGTTGCTGGGGTGTAGAATGCCCAGGACGAAAACCAAATTGGTGATCTGGGATGGCATGAATGTCGCCCAAGAGAGGGGACAAGCGGGCTAGTATTAGCCTCTCGAAAACCTTCGAGAGAACTGATAGGAGACTGATGGATCGGTAGTTGGATGGGTGTAACGGGTCTTTCCCCGGCTTCAAGATGCATATCACCCGGGCCTCCCTCCACTCGCGTGGAAAGTGGCACAAGGTGAGGCACATGTTGAAAACCTTGGTTAGAAAGAGTACCGCCTTGATGGGAAGGCATCGGAGCATGGCGGGGATTAGTCCGTCAGGACCCGCTGCCTTTTTGGGGTTGAGGCGCCGGAGTGCGCCCTGGAGTTCACTGAGTCGGATGACGGGAAGTCGGTCCGCCTCGTCGGGGGGCGTCGAAGGTATCGACGCACCTCCCGCCGAGCACGGTCCGAGAAGTCTTCGTCCTGGGGGTCTTCTCGTGGCCTCATAGTCCTTTCGAGGTAGTCAGCGAACACATCGGCTTTGGCTCGGGGTTCATAAGCCAGGCCTTGGGTGCCTTGGATTGGGGAGGTGATTTGACCTCCGCGGTGCCGGAGAGCTTTTGCAATCTCCACACGTCGCCATCCTCGAGCCTCAAGCGGGTCATAGTCTCCTCCCACGCTCGCACCCTGTGCTCGCGTAGTCGGGTCCGGACCTCTCGGCGTAAACGCCTCAGGAGTGCTCGGTTATGTGGCGTGCGGTGACGCTGGTATAGTCTGCGGGCAGCCCAGGAACGGCGTACAAGCAGATGGAGTTCTAGGGGTAGGACATCTGGGTGTAGAGGAGCTGGGGTGTGAACAGTTAGGTTATGGGCAGTTCGCACCACGATGGAGGTAAAGGATTGGACCGCAGCCTCTAGGGATGGGATGTCTGTGATCCTAGGGTTCGGCGGGATGGAGTCGTTGAGGCAAACCCTGACGCATTCCCAGTCAACGTCACGGTTTTGAACCGAGACGTCGTGACTGGCAACCCGTGTGTTAACCTCAGCTAACACGGGATTATGATCGGAATGAAGTGCATTGATCGATGTGAGAGTTGTATGAAAAGGGAATTGTTTGATGATCGCGAAGTCAATAACGGATGCCCGTCCTTGACCTCGTGGATGGTGTGTGGGTTGCCAGGGGCCCTCTACTCTGAGTTGAGGGTCCGCATCTATCATGCGTATATCATTGCCTCGGGCGTCCGCCCGGGGGCCGCAATGCCAACGCGGATGTTTGGCATTGAAGTCCCCGGCCAGGATGACATTTGGATGAAGGGCTAGGATGGAAAGGTAATCGTTTAGTACGAACTGCCTATGGGGTGGATGGTATACAGACACCAGTAAAACTTCCGTACCGCCTAGGTCAACACAGGCAGCCGTGGCTTCCATGGTTTGAAGAGGTGGGAGCTGGATGGGTTTGTGGACTACCCTGTTTCTCACGAAGATCGCTGTGCCACCTCCTCGGCGGCCCACACGATCCACTCTGAGGCAGTTGTAGCCCGGAAGTCGGAATGAGGTATCTGGACGGAGATGTGTTTCGCTGACTAGCACGAGGTCTAGGGCAAATGAGCCGGCAAAATGCTGGAGCTCGCTCCCCTGACCGCTCAGGCCACACGCGTTCCAGAACGCCAATCGGAAAGAGGTACGAGACCTATTTCGACTCGCCATTCTGGGCGGTCTGGACGATCACGGTCAGGAGGGCAAGTCCCTCCATGGCGACAGCCATCTTTGCGGCTGGGTCTGTAGCATATAGGAATCTGACCAGCAGATCACAGATGCTGCGGCCGTGGTTCAGCAGAAGCTGCTGTATCCACGCCATCACATCCGACATCTGCAGGACAGGAGGAGTGGTGGGGGTTATGTTTCTGGGTGAGGGTGTAGGAGGAGTGCTTCGGGGCGCTGGCACGCCGCCAGCCGCCTCCTGCCCCTGCTGTCGCTCGGGTACGGGAGTACCGTTCCCTTGCGCAGCCCTGGGGGAGAAGTTAGGCTGCCTGGCCGGCCAGCGCACCTTAGCTTGGGTGGGGGGCTTTTGTTTGGGTTTGGCTGGAGTTTCTTTGTTGCGTGGGGGTTGGTTGGTGTTGTTACCATCCCGTGGCTTCGCAGGGCCACGCTCAGCCCTTTGCGCCGTAGTGGTGTTGGTGGCTATCCTTTGTTGCGCCGGCTGTCTTGCAGGAGGGGCAGGTGCAGTTGTTGGCGCCTCTGGGCGCTGGTTGGCTACAGGTGCTGTTCTTGTGACCTGCTGTAGTTCTGGCGGCGGTCTCCTGGCCGCTATGACAGCGATCCTCTTAGGACAGCCACCATAACAAGCAATATGATCGCCACCACAGTTTGCGCAAATCGGCTTCGCGGTGGGAGCTATCTCGCAGACCTCTTTAGGGTGGGCGCCTCCGCACCTTAAGCAGCGCAGGTTACGGAAGCAAAAGTGACTGGAGTGGTTAAACCCCAGGCATTGAGGGGGCCCGCCAGAGCCCTTGGAAGGTTCAATTTTGACCCTGAGGTAACAGATGGCGGTGACGCCATCTATCTTGGCCTCAGGGTCATTGGCCCGCTCCACTACTACGAGGAAGAGGGGGAGGGGAGATTTGGGGCCTTGCCCATCTGGAGCGGACCTGGTGAGCTGCTTCACCAGTCTTGGGGTGATGCCCTGGCGGATGAGGTCTGTTGAGATATCCTCCACCGAGGTGTCGACTGGTAGGCCACGAATGACCCTGCGGAGGTCACGGGACTTATCCAGTCCAAAGGTAAAATGAGGAACACTTTTCCTCTTGAGGGCATGCAATATGAGGTTATAATCCTCTATAATCTTCGCCTGGAAGACGTAGCGGTGCTTGTTCTTCCGAACCGTGCACTGGCTCGATAGGGATGGCATTACCTCCTTGAGGAAGCCTACCACCCCCTTAAAGTCGTCCACGATAATCGGTGGAACGTGCCTCCTCGACCCAGGATTTTGGGCGGGCCCAGAATCTTCGGGGCGGGATGTTGTCTGGGATTGGCCAGAGGGCACGCCCTCTGCAGCCAATCGGGTTTGCCTCTTCTCCTTCCTCGAGGCCACTACACGAAAATCGTCCTCTCCGTCTGTGGAGAGGCCGGAAGAGGACTCCTCATGATCTACCATCATGGAGGATGAGTGGTACGACAGGACCGAGGTCCTGCCGCTGCGGTGTGAAATATTACTGCACACACTGGCACAGTCGTCGTCGGAGTCGTGCTCCGGAATTTGGTCTGCACGTGAAACTGGTTCGCGCGGGAGGCCCTCATTGGTGTCTTGCTTGGATGAGTCCAAACAGATGATCTTGCCTTTACCGCCTTGGCGTTCCTGGCTAGATCTCTTTTTGCCCTCTACAGTAGCAGGGCCACTGGAGGGCAGGGTGGCTGCACCAGTGCTGGTGCTGGCAACGGCCGTTGCTTCATCATAGG
Source organism: Hymenopus coronatus (assembly GCA_030762935.1). NCBI lineage: Eukaryota > Metazoa > Arthropoda > Insecta > Mantodea > Hymenopodidae > Hymenopus > Hymenopus coronatus. Next base: position 126,419,927 of record CM060888.1, on the reverse strand, counting down.
CAGGCCCGCTTGGGGCTTTGCCTTTGGATGGTTTGGATTTGCTCCTGGTCATGGTGGAAGAGGACGAGGACAGGGATACTTGCCCTGCACCCTAGGGTGCAGTGCACAAAAACACACCTTGGTTTACCCTCACCTGCAGGCAGCAGGGGCTAAGAAGCAGGCCGAAACAGAGGACCGGACGCTTTGTTGGCGCGCCTTACCCGAACCTAAGAGGTTGGTTGGCTGTGGCCTTGTTTCGGCCTTTGCACTCCGCTCTTATTGGAGTGGTTGGCCGGATCACCTGAAGCAGCCCAGTAGGGTTTCTTCAAGTGGTGATGGCCGGCCAATCAGGGTCCTCGGTGTTTAGCTGGTGATGTTTGGCTGATGCTTCTCTGGTTGGTAGCAACGAAGGCAGGCTTCTGCATGTGGCGCTAAAAAGTGCCTGGAATGCCGGAGATGGCCTGAAAGAGCAGGAACTGAAGAACTCGGAACAACGCTCTCTCTCTCCGGTGCGATGATATAGGATCGAAGTAGAAGCGTTGACTGTCGGGATCGCTACTTTTATACTGGCAAGTGGGGGGCGGGGCTTGGGCTCTCCGGCGAACGTGGGTTCTGATTGGACCGCTTCGTTGCTTCTCGTTTGATGACGTTTCCTGCTTTCAATGACGGGATGCCAATTCCTATTGAGTTTTAGTGCCTCTTCTTTTTTATTAAAATTGTTCGGATGCTTGTAAATCTCTATAGCCTCCCGCTGTAGTCGTGCATGGTAGTGTGTTGTAGATGAGAAGATAGAGGTGTCTTGGAAATTTATAATATGCTCGCCCTCTGCCTCAATAGCGTGCAGGGCGACCGCGGACTTTTCTGTGTGACCTAGTCGATAGTTTGCTTTGTGTTCCTTGATTCTAGTAGTAACACTGCGTTGTGTGGTTCCGATGTATACCGAGCCGCAGGAACAGGGAATGCGGTACACACCGGCTGATGACAGCGGCTCCCGGGGATCTTTGGATGAGCGTAGTAAATTATTTAATTGCCTCGTGGGCTTGAAAACCGTTTTGACATTGTGACGTCGCAATATGTGCTCGATACGGTCGGTGATATTATTGAAGTATGGCAGAAACACCGTGCCCTTACTTTTTGGTTGGTCTGGCTTTTGAGATGTGGTCTGAAACTTGGCAGGACGGAAAGCTCTATTGATTTCTTGGACGGAATAACCATTTGAATGTAATGCCTGTCTTAGGTGCTTGAGTTCATCTTGTAGCTGTTCCGGTTCACAGATGCGGGTAGCCCGATGTTTAAGTGTCTGGATCATTGCTCGTTTTTTGTCTGGGATGATGGTTCGAGTCCTTGTTTAGGTAACGGTCAGTGTGGGTGGGCTTCCGGTATACCGTATGCCCAAGAGACCCGTCGGTATTTCTCTTGACCAAGACGTCCAGGAAAGCTAACTGTCCGTCTTTTTCTTTTTCCATGGTGAACTGGATGCGGTGATTAATACTGTTGAGGTGTAGGTAGAAATCTTGAAGGGCTTCTAGTCCATGGGGCCATATCACGAATGTGTCATCTACATAGCGGAACCAGACCGTGGGTGTATGTGCAGCTGCGTTCAAGGCTGTTGACTCAAACGATTCCATGAAGAAGTTTGCCACCACCGGGCTCAGAGGGCTCCCCATGGCAACACCGTCTATTTGTTCGTAGAATGAGTTATTCCACTGGAAATAAGTAGTGGTGAGAACGTGGTGAAAGAGTGCTACTATATCGTCCGTGAAAAATTGTTTCAGATGTGTGAGGGCTTCTTGTACCGGTACCATAGTGAACAGTGAGACGACGTCGAAGCTGATAAGAAGGTCTTGGGGCTGTAAAGTGATACTTTGTAGTTTTTGGATGAAATGAGTGGAGTCTTTGATGTAAGAGTCCGTTGAGCCGAAGTGGGGTTGTAATAGATCCGCCAAATATTTAGCTATGGTGTAAGTTGGAGAACCAATGGCACTAACAATAGGTCTTAAAGGAACTTCCGGTTTGTGAATTTTAGGAAGGCCGTAAAGTCTAGGAGGATGAGCTTCTGATTTTATGATTCGGCGTTTTTCCTCTGTTGGCAGGGAAGAATTTTTGATCAGCTGATTGGTCTGTTTTAAAATCCGAGCTGTGGGATCGCGTTGTATGTGTCTGGCTTTAAAAGATCCAGAATTTTCTGTTCGTAGTCCTGTTGCTTGAGAATGACGGTGGCGTTTCCCTTGTCTGCTGAGCACACAATGATGTCTTTGTTGCCCTTCAGGTTCTTCAAGGCAGTTCTCTCTTTGAAAGTTAGATTACTGCGCGGGGTCTTGGCATACTGGAGAATCCTAGCGGATTCCCGGCGTATCTCGTCGGCAGCTACTCCCGTTAAGCCCCGTATTCCCGATTCAATGTTAGAAATGATGTCCTCAACTGGTAGAGACGGTGTGACTACCGCGAAATTGCCCCCTTTGGCAAGCAAAGAGGTTTCTGCTGGTGACAGTTGGTGATCAGATAAATTCACCACTGTACGGAAGTGTCGTACGCTGGTTTCGGAAGTAGTAGTTGGCTTGTTTCCCGCCGAAAGGCGTGTAAACTTGTTCTTATGTCGGGTAGTAATGTAGTCCTGGTTGTGAGACATGCTATGGTACGTGATCCTGTCTGTGTTATCCCAATCGTATCTATGAAGTGAGTTACTCACTCGGAGATGCAGAGCGAGTAGCTGGCGGTTGTTTGAATCCAGGCCCGCTTCTGGTCTGGTGGATACGTTCTCGGAGCATGGCATGCTCAGAGCGGTTGTAGATGCGGTGGGCGGCAGCTGTTTGAAACTGGCGTTTCTGTCTGAGGAATTTAGGAATAATTCCCGAGTCACGGCAGCGTAGAAGAAATGTAAGAGAGCACAGAAGAGAAGATTTCTGTTTGCGTAGCGCTTCTAGTCGACGAATCAAACGATATATCTCCTCCCCGTAGAGGCGAGTCATGAGAGAACGTAAGCTTTCACGGCCGGAGTCATTGTAACTAAGAAATGTTTCCGGGCTGTTTTGCCGTGGTCTGCTGGTGTTAGGAGTACCAGACGTTTCGTCCACAACTACGGTGGACTTCTTCAGTGGCGCGGTCGAAGTTTTCTAGGAGAAGGTTTCACTGCGTTTGAAGCGTTGATCAAGCGTTGACGCCAGACGCCAGACGCAAAACTGGTCGATCGGGGCATGCCCCGGTCGTGTGTCGGTACCGCAGTTCCTAGCCGCGTCGCGGCTTTACCTGCGAAATGAGCAGTGGGTGTGACTACAGGTTTTGTGTTAAGGAGCGGATGTATGTGGTAACTGAAGGAGAATTTTTGGTACGGGGAACTTTGTAGGGAGAGGACACGCCCACGGGCGCTTGCGCGGGCCAATCAGGAGGCCGCGCAGTTTTCTCCCGCCTGGAGCAGAATTGATTGTAGTATTTTAGATTTTGCGTTCACCCGTTATGAGGACGACACGCTTTATTATTTTTACCCCATTTTGGTTACGGGTTAAGGTCGCTTTGCCCTTTTCAGGTTAAGTTTAACATATCTCAGGGGAGGGGGCGTGGCTAACCGAGAGGGCCAATGGCGTCTCTCGGCAGGCGGAAAGAGGGCAGGCGACGTACTTCTCTGGGATCATAATTTCCCAGAGAATTCACCAGTTGATTTGGGTGGGTTGGAATTTTGTCGTACAATGAACGGGTCCTCGTTCTGATGAGGTCGACAATGTACGGGATACCGGAATGTTCATGAAGGATATGGGCGGGAAATCTCCAGCCGGTACGGTAGATCATCCGTAGTGCCCGGTTCTGCAGCGTCTGGACTCTGAGGAGCACGTAGTTAGCTACGGTCCCCCAGACCTCGCAGCCGTACAGAACCAGAGGCGGAATGATCGCCCGGTACAGCCGAAGCTTTAGGGTAAGGGGCATGCTCTGTGAATTGAGCATGGGGTAAAGCTGCCTGAGAACAGCGTGCCCTAGGTTCACCTTGCCCCTGACATGCGGAGTGAAAGTCAGCCGTCGGTCCAGCGTCACTCCGAGATACTTCACCGTGTTCACCCAAGGGATTCTACGGTGTCGTAAAACAAAGTTTTGCTGGAGCCGATTTCTAATGGTTTTCGCCAGGAGAATCGCAGAGCTTTTCTCCGGGCTAATGGCCATTCGCCATCTCTCACTCCACCTGCCAATGGCATGGAGGTGGGCTTGGATTTGCCGAAAGCTGTACCTGGTGTTCCTGTTCACAGCGAAGATCATGAGATCGTCCGCGTACTGACATGTGTGTGTGCTGGGGTGGGTGGGGATGTCGGCCATGTAAGCTGCAAAGAGTGCCGGAGACAGCACGCTACCTTCCGGTACTCCCGCGCCAATGGGCCGCTCTGTTGAAAGTGCCCCCTCCACCTTTACTCGGAAGCTTCTATTCTGAAGAAAGGAAGCTACCAAGGAAATGTATGGAGAGGGAATTTCATGCTCTATGAGTTTGTAGACGAGCCCATCGTGCCACGTAGTGGCGAAGGCCTTTTCCACGTCCAGCAATACCGCAACCGTTTTAGACCTCTCCTGGAAAGCCAGGGAGGCCTTCTCGGCCACACGCAGTAGTTGCACGGTCGTGGAGTGTCCAGGGCGAAAACCAAACTGATGCTCAGGTAGGAGGCCTCTTTCCTCGAGGTGAGGGCCGAGGCGGGCAAGGAGCAGTCTCTCGAATACTTTCGAGATGACTGGCAGGAGGCTGATGGAGCGGTAGCTGGCCGGGAAAACCGGGTTCTTCCCCGGCTTTAGAACGCATACCACACGGGCCTCCTTCCACGTAGCGGGAAAGTGGCGCATATGTAAGCATGCATTATAAATCCGGGTCAAATGAAGTACGGCTTTTCGGGGAAGGTGCTGGAGCATTTCCGCTGTTACACGGTCCTGTCCAGGGGATTTTTTGGTTTTTAAAGAACGGATTTGGGAGGCTACTTCCTGTGGGGTAGCTACAGGGACGTGAAACTCCTCGTCGTTTGCGGGCGGGGCCTCTAGGAAGCCCTCTACCGCCCGCTCGACGAGTTCAGTTTGGTCTTCGTCCTGGGGCTCTTCTCTGGGCTGGAATTGGTTTTCCAGGTAGTCTGCAAATGCATCTGCTTTATCCCGGGGCTCGAAGGCAAGATGGCCCCGGGTGCCATGGATGGGATGCCGGTATTCCAGTCTGTCTTTCCGCAGGCCACGGACTATTCGCCAAGGTTTCCTCTCATGGAGGTTAACATGCCTTAACGTATGCTCCCAGGCCTCTCTACGGTGTGCTCTTAGGAGACGACGGGCCAGGGATTTGAACCTCTGGTGTATGTCTCCTATCCTGGGATGGCGAAATCTCTGCCATAGCTTTCTGACAGCATTTTTTGCTTTAATAAGCTGTCGTAAGTGTGTAGGAAGAACGGAAGGTTGGGGTATTTCGAAAGGAATGCGGTGTGTGTGAGCACGGACCGCATTTAGGACTGTGGTTGAGAACTGCGCGGCCGCCGCCTCGAGAGCCTCTATCGAGTCTATTCGAGGATTAGCGTCCACAGAGTTCTGGAGGGATTGCACAGCAGCATCCCAGTCGACTTCTACTGTCCAGTCTGGTGTGACCAGAGCTGTAAGTGAAACGTCGGAGTCGACCACAACTGGGTTGTGGTCGGAGTCCAGCGCGTTCACAACCGAGAGATCCAGATGAAATGGAATGTTTTTGGTGACCATGAAATCAATGACGTCCGCCCTGCCGCGTGGCGGGAAGTACGTTGGACCTCTCGGACCGTGCGCGAAGAGGGCCGGGTCTCCGCTGATGAGGCGGTAGAGTCCGCGGCCCTTTCTGTTCTGGGTGCGGCTGTTCCAGTGTGGATGCTTCGCGTTGAAGTCGCCTGCGATGCAAACTCTGTGGTCGAGGTTGAGGAGTGCCTTCAGGTCCGCTTCATAGAAGAGGCCGTCCGGCGGGTCATAAACCGCTACTAGCACTATTTCCGACCCCCCCAAGGAGATCCTTATGGCGGTCGCCTCTAAGTGCTGTAGCGGAGGAATGGTAATAGGAGTGTGGGTGAGGTGATTTTTAATAAATATAGCCGTACCACCGCCCTGTCGGCCGGGTCGATCCGTCCGATGGGCGACGTAACTTGGCAGATAGAATGGAATACCAGCGTGCAGATGTGTCTCGCAGACCATTAGGATATCAATCCCGTGATCATCTACAAACTCCAAGATGCCCGGCCGCTGTTCCCGGACTCCATTTGCGTTCCAGAACGCAACTCGCAAAGATCTACGGGTTCTAAGCGCCGCCATTACGAGCTGGAGTTAGGGAACAGCAGTCGGGCCGTCTCATGCATAATGGTGACCTTTTGGAGGGCGGGGATGTGGGGGCTTGTCAGTTGATCCCTGCAGCGCTTGAGTATGGGGAGGGATCGCGATATGAGGTCGGCAAACCAGGCTGAGAGCTCGGAAAACTCGGTCATATCATTAGCAGGCACGGAGAGGTTCTCCCAAGGAGAAGCGACTGCCTGGGCAGTGGCTGGAGCAGCAGCTTCGCTCTCATTGGTCGAGCCAATAGGAGCTGCTTGCTGCTCTGGAGGGGGAAGCTGCGTGGTCGCTTGGCTGGGCTGGCCGCCCGCGATCAGCGGGGCAGCTGGCCCGGCCTTTGCGGCCGCAGGTGCCGGGGTTGGTTTTGCCGCAGCGGCGGTCTGAGCCACGGGCTTCTTGAGAGGCCGTGCCTGCTTCTTCTTCTTCTGCTTGGGTCTCTGCTCCCTGGGGGGCGCAGGAGGGGTGGTGACCTGAGTTTCCGGGCTTTCAGGAAGGTTTGCTGGTAACGCCAGCGTTGCCTCAGCCTGTCGAAGCACTTCTTCGTGCCTCGACATTGCGTTGGCAAAGCTGGTGCCTGGACGCACATTCGCTGGGTTTTTGATGGCTCTGCCCTGCCTTGCCTGGATTAGCTCCAGTTTTTTGGGGCAACCGCCATAGATGCCTATATGGCGCCCCCCACAATTTGCACACTTGGCTGCCTCTCTCAAGCGTTGACTGTCGGGATCGCTACTTTTATACTGGCAAGTGGGGGGCGGGACTTGGGCTCTCCGGCGAACGTGGCTTCTGATTGGACCGCTTCGTTGCTTCTCGTTTGATGACGTTTCCTGCTTTCAATGACGGGATGCCAATTCCTATTGAGTTTTAGTTTTTCTTAGTTACAAACAAGAAAATCATAAGAATATGCATTAGTTAATGAAGTTAAGTGATTCAAGGCTAACAAGCCACCCTTAATAAGCCACCGGGTAATAATAATAGTAATAATAATAATATACCTACCTAGGTTATATTTTAAATTATTTATAAAATCATCCCCTGGTAGTTAAATTATATTACTTCTAATGTGCCGGTCCTCATTGCTGCGCTTGCTAAAGTATCTCGCTTTAGTGCTTCGTGGCGTAGAGGATTGTGGGTTCGAGTCCCGCCTTGGGCATAGGTATTTATATGTTTGTGAAATGTATAGAGGAAAGTCGGGTAAGTTGACGAGGAGTCTAAGATGACGAATTGTTAATTTCTCCAAAAACTCTATAGATTGCGCGACGTGCACTATGGTACTGCCTCCTTAGAACACCTTTGCAGGTATGACAGTTGATCTTCCCTTAGACAGACATTTTGTTGAGTTGAGAATGGAGGTTTGGAAGTAGACGCTGTTTTTCTTACAATATTTCCTACATCAAAAATAAGCTTCATCTAAATAAGGTTTTTATATTAATGGAGATAAGTTGATTCCTCTTAAGCCTTATATATTCAATGATATTTTGATACAGGTTTTCCAAGATTTCGTGCACGTTGAAGTTTGTAACCAAAAAGTCGACCGAGGTTAAGATGACGAATTTTGTAGAGGCTAAGTTGGGGAATTCGTCATCTTACTCTCCCCTTCTATTGCTATTCTTTTAATGACTTTGTTCTTTTATTGTCTTGCCATTTTAATTGCGGCTATTTAATAAACATGGAGAGAGTGAACATAAGGAAGACAGATAGACAAAAATGGAGCAAGGAATCAATGAAAGAGGCAGTGCAGCACTCCCTGAGGCTTATTTACGTCGCTATATACAAAAGTGTATAGAAGAGGTAAACTGTGATTGTGTTCATATTTAAATAGGTACATTTAGAATTCTCATTTTAAACTAATATTTGATTTATACTTATATACTCAATTAAATTAAAACAATGATATTTTTGTCGTTTAATGTTTCGATAATCTCACAGTAGATAGTATAATTCATACTGGTTATTTCATTTCAGGATTTTCCGCAAAATTGGGGAAGATTCAATAATACATTTAATGATGACCAGTTGCAAGAATTGCAGCAATGTCAACGATTTAGACAGAAGAGCTTTTGAACTAACAAGATGTGATTTCACTCGAATTGTCTGTGACAATGCTGAATTTAAGAAAATAGAACAAGGTGCTATTTTTACAGATAACGTGCATAGCCGTGAAATACCTCTGGAAGAAGAGAGATAAAGAGAGGAAGATAAGGAGAAAAACAAGAAAGAAAAATGAATAGGGATGAAAAATAAAAGAGAATAGAAAGGCAAGCAATTGAACAAGGGTCCTAAATGTAAACTTCCATTCGGCAGAGCTTCTGCAAAGAGTCCTGCAATAGCTTTCTGCGACTCATTCAAACTCGTCCATCGAAATTAACTCGCAGACAGAGATTCTGGTTATGTGAATGAAAGAGATTGCATATTTGTGGAGAGATTGGAGAGATAAAAATATGGTATCAATGTTCTCGATGCCAAGAGTGTGTTAATGCTCAGCGCATGGGTTTAAAATACAGGGATGCAATGGAGAAAAGTTAATTTGTGATAAATGCATAACCATCAATAAAATATCTTTGTTTTATAGATTATTTACTTTCAATTCGTCTTCTTACCCACACCCCAAAGTCATCTTACCCGCCCTGTATGGTAAGTTGACGAATGATACAATTACTGATAAAAATAGGTCTACTTGAAAAGTATTTAGTTATAGGAAACGTTTAAGAGTGCGATTCTAGGGATGGATGGAGTAATCTACTGCCATAAATAAACTATTACACTTCAAATTAAAGGGCATAAAAGTCGCAATAAACCTTAATGCTAACTTTCCCCTATATGTGTATGCGAACAGCAAAACGGTAATCAATCAGCAAACACAGTAAATGTTGCGGAAAAAGGGTTATACAGAGCCGGAAGAATGTAAAATTAGGTTTGAGTGCGTGCGCTACTTCCGCTTAGCTCCCGGCTGCTGGCTACTATAGTAACCTTCTGTTTGTGCTATTCCACTTCATCTTCTATTTTATTTGCAATTATCGAATTTATTGCCTGTCATTCATTTCAAAGGCGAAGCTCCTTTCCTCATCCACGCGAATTCTTCCCTCTCTTATTTATGATACACGAGATCCACATACCCCTCTCATAACCATTCTTTCTTTATTTTTTGATATAAACAAAGCTACTTTTATTTTCTAGTTCACCATATTATTTCCTGTTTATCTAAGTCTTCTATCCTATTTCTCACTGATTTCCAGAATCCTTTTCATTATCTTCTTCCTTTCTCCACATGCTTCCCATCACTATTAGATTTTCTAAAGTTTTTCTATAGTTCCACTCACCAGCATTTCTTATTCTTAAGGATCTTGAGTTGTTTCACACATTTTTGGCAGATTCTAATCTTCGTTCTTTATACACCTCTACCAATATTTCAATAGCCTCTCTAGAATCAATTCTCTTCTTCCCCAGTCTTCCTAATTCTTCAATCGCTACCCTTCTTGCTTCTGCTCTGCTTAACCCTAACATCCCTTTACAGAACATTCTATATCTACGGTCTACCTTTTTTCCTAAGTCTGATATCCCTAATATTTCCGTTGCATATAACTTGTTTGCTTCTACTGTTGTCTCCCAAACGCTCGCTAACCACTTGCGCTTCATCTCCAATAACACTCGCCTTAAAAAAAATGAATGTTACTAATTTTGGGTCGAGAAAAGCGAATATGACAATACTTTTTTTACTAGCCCTAGTTTCTGTGATACACACAGGTGAAAGTATTTCATATTAACGGATTAAGAGAAAAAGATACGTTATAATTACATATGCTAACAACATTGAAAAGTGCATTTGAATTTTTTAAACAGTAGTTACGTTCTTGGATTTCTAAATTGCTGGAAGAATACCTCGCAATGGATGATTCTAAAGAGAATCATGTGGTGGTTTCAGGAGAATGTCGTCTTTTGCTTACCTCTTGTAAGAGAGTTCCGGAGCATCCCTACACAACGACCAACAGTCATCCGCAAACATTGCTTCATTCCAATGGCCCTGATATCTTTGTTCCATAATAGAAATGTCCTGATGGAATATTTCTCTATGTTCATCACTGACAGCTCCACAACTAGGAGGGAAAAAATCTAAATGGGAGTCGAGGAAATGAATTTTAAGGAATATATTGTATCCAAGGTTATAGTATTTTTGCAGGAGCACTGTCACCAACTGAGTGTAGTTATCATCTTTTGCTGCCTAAAAATCCACGATTAACTCCTTTTAAGACTTCCCAAGCTTCCTTTTCTTTCCCCTCCAAAACTTGGTTCAAATGCACAATCCTTTACAAGTTCTCGAGCTTGTGGCCCGACAAAACTACCTTCTTAACTTTTGCATCACTTAATTTCGGAAATTTCTCTCTTATGTACTTATGCCTGTCTTTCTTGGTTCATACCTTTGACAAAATTTGTCATAGGCACCGCCAAAGCCATAGAGCACTTCTTATTTTTCAGTCATTCTCGCAGTGTAACTGAACATGCGTTGCAACGTATATGTGGAGCCCAAGACTTATCTTGGTTTCCTACTTTCGTATTGAAATAATGCTGATAGGCTGTATTCACAAGAGGCGTCAGATTTCGTTTCTGTGAGGAAAATTTTATTTCACCATAAATTTACAAACATTATTCGCCATATTTACACATTTTCGTGGCATTTTTATGAATTTTACTACAAAAGCACTTTCAAACCAGCATTAATTACAGCAGAAACTATATGAAACCCATATTGACAGCAACGGTATCTATGTTTATGACTTACAAACAGCTTAAGAGCATTTGTGTTTTGATATTGGACAGGAGGTCCCGGGTTCGATTCCCGGCTGCAAAATTTTCTTTAACCAGAATTATTCCCCATCCCCCACAGAGTCTGGAAGTATGCATGCGAGAGTGAGTGTGTGTGTGTTTGTTTGTGTGTGTGTATGTTTGTTTAAGGAAAATAAAATGATTTAAACCCAACATAAACAACCTACAAACTGTTTCTAGTGCATGACCTTAGATGTTAAAGAGGGCTATATAAATGAAACATAAAAAAAAATCTGTGTTACACTCACATGCCTTTCTCTAGCTGCTCCACAAACAAACTTCTTACAAAAGATTATCCTTCTTTCTACACAATGCTAATCGAGATAAACATTAGCAGAATGTTTTTATTACTTATGTTAGTTCCTTATAAGTAGAAGGGTACTAAGGGAATACGCTATGCTAAAATGATAGTCAAATGTTTTAAAAGCAATCGTGATGCAATTGTCATTGCAAATCGCTTCTTTGCTTGGCCAGGAGTAGAACAAAAGAAAAACGACACTTCCTGTTCTGAGAAAAGTAAAAGTACTTCATAATTGAAACCAATAACAAGGAATATCTCGGAAACGGTTACCACCACAACAAAAACGTATGCGTGTTTAGACGAGATCTACATTTTATGTGTATTAAGTTTTCGTCTATCTCTTACAGTTTAGCAGTTAAGCAAACTTCGGCAAAATTCATCCAGAATAGAGGTCTTCAGAGGCTATTCCCATAAAATTCAAGATATACATTTTATTTGGGATGTAAATAGCTTTAATTTACAGGCTTTTAATCAAAATCGCAAGAACCATTTTTAAGAAAATCAACATTTTTGAAAATGTTTCCATGTAAAGCGGAGTTTGTGGGGGGGGGGGGGGGGGAGGGTTCTTGAACATTTTCGTGTCGCATACTTGGAAGGTACTAAATCTAAATTCCAAATTTGGTATTTAACGGTCTTTTCGTTTTTGAGCTATACTATTCACAGACACACAAGGACTCTTTTTCTAAGATTCTTTTTTCGGACTCAGGGAACCCCAAAACATATTTCCGGGGAAATCTAGACATATTTTTGGGTGAAATACAATACCTTTTCTATCCACTATGTGCATAGTATATGCGGGCTAGAGTAAGTAAAAAAATATATTCCTGTCAAAGAATTAAATTGACGAGCCTCCTTTTCCTTGTTTCCATTTAAAATCATTGTAAAATTCTGTTTGATTAGATTCCGCCAAGTGTGAGCACACCCTTACTGAACATGCTTCAAACGTCAGGAAATTAGGATCCGAACTTTTTTGTCTAGTATTGTAAGGGAGAAGCCACTTCTCAAGTTAAAATAATCAGCATTTCCTTTAATTGGTAATAAATGGACAAACATTCTGATGTGTTACATTTACATGACTTCCTCTATCTGTTCTGCTTAAAAAAAAAAAAAAAAAAAACTTTTCTTAAATAAGATTTTTCCTTTCTTTAGGTCATGTTAATCGAGATACATATTAGCAGAAATTGTCTTATTACTTGCTTCCTTGTAAGTAGAAGAGAAATAAGTGTGATAATCAAATCTTTTAAAAGCTGTGAAACAGCTTGAATTCGGTTCTATTTGCATGGCCAGGAGTAACACAAGAGAGATATGAAAAGATAGATGACTACCCGTTTGAGAAAAGTTTAAGTGTTTATAATTGAAATCAATTACAAGGAATATCTCGGAAACGGATAACTCTACAAAAAATGTATTTTAAATGCATATGTATTTTAACGAGATTTACATTTTTTGTGTAGGTAGTAAAGTTTTGTGTATCTCTTACGGTTTACCGTTATGCAAAAGTCATTCAGAATGAAGAGGTCTTCAGAGGCTATTTCCAGATATACGCTTTATTTGTCATGTAAATATCTTAAATATACGATATTTTAATTAAAATCGTTAAGAGTCACTTTTGAAAACTTTTTCTATGTAAAGGGTAATTTAGGGTGGAGGAGTTGTTCTAAAAGTCTCCGAGTCGCATCCTTGGAAGATATTAAAATTAAATGCCAAGTGTGGTATTTTACCGAAAACTTTTCGTGTTTTAGGTATGCTGTCCATGGGCATTGTACATAGTACTCGGTAGAGAACGTAATAAATATATGTACCTCTTCAAAGTGATATAAAATTTATCTGTGAATTGGATGAGCAGATAAAATCTGTTGTGTTTCCTTGTTACTTTCTCTACACGTACTGTGTGCATAGTGTATAGAGAAGGTACTGTAATGCACACAAACATTCCATACCGAGATTTCACCGGAAATACATGTTTTGGGTATCCCTGAATCAAAAAAATCTAATGTGTTCCATTCACATGACTTTCTCAACCTTACTGCAACAAATTATTGCTAAAATTATTATGCTTCTATTTACTTCATGCTAATCGAGAAAAAAATTAGCACAAATAGTCTTATTACTTGCTTCCTTGTAAGCAGAAGGGAAATAAGGGAGTACCATAGGCTAAACTAATATTCAAAAGCTGTTTGCTATGTGGCTGAAGTTCCTTTGTCTGTATGGACAGGAGTTGACAAATTCCTGTATGAGAAAAGTATAAGTTTTTCATAGCTGAAACAAAAAACAAGGAATATGTCAAAAACTATCAATTCCACGAAAAAAGTGTATATAAAATAAATTGTGTGTTTTGATGTGCTCTACATTTTTTGTGTGTTAAGTTTTTACCCATCTCTTATGGTTTAGCAGTTATGCAAAATTCCGTGAAATCCATCCAGAATCAAGTATTCTTCAGAGGCTATTCCCAGAAAATTCAAGATACATTTTATTTGTCAGGTAAATTTCTTTAATATACCTTATTTTAATGAAAATCGTTAGAGCCATTTTTAAGAAAATCAAAATTTTCGAAACAAGTTCCACGTAGAGGGTAGTTGGGGGTGGGGGGATTTTCTTGAAAGTCTTCGTGTCGCATCCTTGGAAGATACCAAACTTAAATGCCAAGTTTGGTATTCAACGGTCTTTTCGTTTTTGAGCTATGCTGTTCACAGACATACAGACACACTCACACACACAGGCACACACACGGACCTTTTTCCAAAAATACTTTTTTTTGGATTCAGGGGGACCCAAAACATGTATTTCCGGTGAAATTTCGGTATCGAATTTTTGGGTGCATTACAATACCTTCTCTATACACTATGTACATAGTACGTGTAGAGAAAGTAAAACATTGGAAAAAAATCCGTGTGTGTCAGTCTGTCTGTGTGTATGTGTCTGTGGACAGCATAGATCAAAAATGAAAATACCATTAAATACCAACCTTGGTATTTAGGTTTGGTACCTTCCAAGGATGCGACACAAAGTTTTTCAATAAAATCCCCGCACCACAAACTACCCTTTACATGGAAAATTTTTGGAAAATTTTGATTTTCTTAAAAATTGCTCTAACGATTTTGATTAAAATCCCGTATATTAAAACTATTTAGATCCAAAATAAAATGTTTATCTTGAATTGTCTGGGAATAGCCTCTGAAGACTTTATTGTGGATGAATTTTGCCGAATTTTGCTTAACTGCTAAACCATAAGAGATAGACAAAAACTTAAAACATAGAAAATGTAGAGCTCGTCAAAACACACAATTTATGCCTTTTACGTTTTTGTTGTGGAGGTAATCGTTTCCAAGATATTCCTTGTTATTGGTTTCAATTGTGAAGTGCTTATACTTTTCTCAGAGAGGATGTGTCCGTTTTTCTTTTGTTCCACTACTGACCAAGCAAAGAAGCAATTTGCAGTTACAATCGCATAACGTTGGTTTTAAAACATTTGACTATCACTAGTGATAGCCTTAGTTTCCTCTTACTTATAAGGAACTAAGTAATAAGAACATTCTGCTAATGTTTATCTCGATTAGCATGGTGTAGAACGAAGAATAATTTATGTAAGAAGTTTGTAAAGAAGCTAGAGAAAGTCATGTGAGTGTAACACAGATTTTCTCCTTTCTTGTTTGTTGTATTGTTCCTTAAGATTTCCTTTGGGAGTTAGGAAATAGGTGAAAGCAATTATTAAGGACATCATTGTGAGAGTAAGGTTTGACAATGGTAATCATTCCTGCATTTCTCTTGTGTTTGTGAATATCTTTAAAGCGGCCTCGCCAGCGTAATGGATGTGTTATCTTTTCAAATGTTTAGAGTGCATACTTCCCAGTTATCCGGCAACCAAGGTCAATTTTTGTGTTCTGATACGGAAGCATGCGCAATGATTGATTCGTCCGAGCTGTGATTAGTGAGATACGAATGGAATACATTACTATCCTCACATGGCAGGAATTGCGAATGCTTAGTTACCTGTTTCAACAGCAAGCACATATTAACTTTCATCGCAGATATCTCTACTTTAGGTTCTTTAGTTCTTATCTAGAAATTGGGCTGAGAAATAATTAAATTATAAGTACGCTTTCTTCAAATGTTATAATGGTGTAGTCAGGGGCGTACGCAGACTGAAGTGCCCCCTACCACTAGATATCCAAACCATAATTCAGGCTCATTTTTTTTTCTGGAACTCTTGTATAAAGAAATTGTTTATATTATAATATAGTTAAAATTATTTATTAGTTACCTAAGCTCTAAAAGTAAATATATGTAAAGTAGGTGAGTTATTAAAAATTGCATTATAGTAAATTTATAAAATAAAGAAATGAAGTAGTTATTAACTAAAAGGTTAAATTGAGAGAGTAAATTGATTCATTTAACAT
The DNA here is from genome assembly GCA_030762935.1 of Hymenopus coronatus. NCBI lineage: Eukaryota > Metazoa > Arthropoda > Insecta > Mantodea > Hymenopodidae > Hymenopus > Hymenopus coronatus. The sequence continues at coordinate 126,404,144 of CM060888.1, read as the reverse complement.
TTCAAATAAACAAAATGAGATGAGGAATGAATATAATAATAATAGTATGAACAATAATAAAAATAAATAATAAAGGTCATTTTATGGAATTAATAAACTTAACTAGTAGAAACTTACTATACATAGGTTAGCATATTAGTTGAGTGCTGTTTCCAGCACATTTTCCACTGACTTCAAGTGGATGCAAGTTAGTTTTTATAGTTAGGTGTAATAGGTTACCAGTTACATTTACTGACTTCCAGTAACTGTTAGATATAATTGTATTTATACGTTTATTATTTTTTGCCCTAACTTACTCCCTGTAGTCTAGTTTTAGTTACTGTAATAAAAATACTTTATTTTTTTTCTCATTTTTTGGAAGTAAATTGTTTTATTTTATTTAGTTTGATTTAGTATTTTTTTCCATTGTGTTCTTTTAATTTATTTTGCTTTATGAGTTGTATTAGGTTAAGTTATCTGAAATATATATATATATATATATATATATATATATATATATATATATATATATATTGTAACTTTTATGTACTGTTTTTTGGGAAATAAATAAGAAGTTTGGATATATACCCCGATATAGTAGCCAAGGTGCCGGTGTAGGGTATTCAAATTTTATTTATTTATTTATTATTTGTAACTCTTGTATAATTGCATGTTTTGCATGCCCTCCTTATTGCATTTTTAATTTCTCTGTACGTACTATGCACATAGTGTATAGAGAAGCTATTGCACTCCACCCAAAAATTCGACACCGAGATTTTACTGGAAATACATGTTTTGGGTTCCACTGGATACAAAAAAAAAAACATTTTTAGAAAAAGGTCCTTGTGTGCATGTGTATCTGTGGACAGCGTAGCTCAAAAAGGAAAAGACCATTGAATACCAAACTTGGTATTTAAGTTTGGTATCTTCCAACGATGCGACACAAAGATTTTCAAGAAAATCCCCCCACCTCAACAACCCTTTACATGGAACTTTTTTCGAAAATAAGATTTTCTAAAAAATAGCCCTAACGATTTTGATTAAAATATCGTATTTAAAGACATTTACTTGACAAATAAGAAGCATATTTTGAATTTCCTAGGAATAGCTTCTGAAGATTATTTTGGATGAAATTTATGGAAATTTGCTAAACCGTAAGAGATGGACAAAAACTTAACACACATAACGTAGAGCACGTTAAAACACACACTTTATGTTATCTACATTTTTTTCGTGGAGTGGATCGTTTTTGAGATATTCCTTGCGATTAGTTTCAGCTTTAAAAAATCTGATGTATTCCATTCACATGACTTTCTCTACATCTTTGCAACAAATTATTGCTAAAGAGCTTATGCTTCTATTTCCTTCATGCTGATCAAGAAAGAATTAGCAGAAATAGTCTTAATACTTGCTTCCTTGTAAGTAGAAGCGAAATAAGGGAGTCCATAGGTTAAAGAGATAGTCAAAAGCTGGTTGCTATGTGACTGAAGCTCCTTTGTTTGTATGGACAAGAGTTAACAAATTTCTGTATGAGAAAAGTATGTGTTTTAAAGCTGAAACCAATAACAAGGAATATCTCAAAAACGATCAACTCCACGAAATTCATATAACATAAATTGTGTTTTTTATCTTGATCTACATTTCTTGTGTTGTAAGATTTTGGCTATCTCTTACGGTTTACCAGTTATGCAAAATTCAGTAAAAATCATCCAGGGTAAAGAAGTTTTTTCAGGCTATTCCCAGAGAATTCAAGATATACAATTTATTTGGCAAGTAAATATCTTAAATATAAGAGATTTTAATCAAAATCGTTAGAGCAATTTTTAAGAAAATCAAAATTTTCGAAATTTTTTCCATGTAAAGGGTAGTTTGGAGTGGGGATTTTTCTTGAAAATCTTCGTGTCGCATCCTTGGAAGATACCAAACTCAAATACCAAATGTGGTTTTAAACGGTCTTTTCGTTTTTAAGCTATGCTGCCCACAGACACACACACAGACACATACACGGATGTTTTTCTAAAAATGCTTTTTTTTGATTCAGGGGGTGTCAAAACATATATTACCGGTGAAATCTCGGTATCAAATTTTTGGGTACAATACAATACGTATAGAGAAAGTAAAAACTGAAACTTTTCTCATACAAGAATTTGTCAACTGCTGTCCTTACAAACAAAGGAGCTTCCGGTCACATAGCAACCAGCTTTTGACTATCACTCCCTTATTTCACTCCTACTTTCAAGGAAGCAAGTAATTTCTGATAATTTTCTGCAGAGATGTAGGGAAAGTCATGTGAATGGAACACATAAGATTTTTATTAAATGAATAAACAAAAATAATTATATATATATTTTTTTTCATTTATCATCTTTAACATCTAAGATCATCTCGGGGGCTTAGAATTAGAACCAACTCGTTGTCTGTAGGTTTACGCTGGGTTTAAACCATTTTATTTCCTCAAACACGCACACATTCATATGCATACTTCCAGACTCTGTGGGGGATAGGGAATACATCGCATGTAACAGTTGAGGGAATTTCGTAGCAGGTTATATTATTGCCGCAGCGAACGTCGAAAAGAAACTATAGGTACGGTAGAATTGTTACGAAAGACAATTATCGGTAGCAGATTGTAATCAGTTTGCGGAAAATTATGAATTGTTGGAGAAAAAGGGCGTTTTTATTGTAATATCTTAATGTACATATTTTAAAGTCTTTTGAGAAAAATTTAAACATAAACATTTCCAAAAATCTTCCATAAAAATGTAAATAGAGTTTTATTTGTGGACGCTCTTTAACTGCTGTGGTTTTTAGCGTCCCATTCTATATTGAGTGTGAAAGATCGTTTAATTTTCTCAGAGGTCTCTTTATCAGGCTTGATGTTCTTTTACGTGCCGTAAGTCAACGACTCGGGACCAGCGGCTTTACTTCCCTTCCGAAGGAAGCCGTGCTAAGGATTCTTACGCCCGAAAAAATCCATCATCCTCCGCCAGGTTTGAACCCGCGACCTTGGGTATATGAGGTTAGCATGGTAACCATTACACCACCGAGGGTGACAAAACATTTCCATACAAAGAGTAATTAGGACCGGGGTGATTTTTCCGAAAATCTTTCTGTCGCATCCTTGGAAGGTACTAAATTTAAATACAAATTTGGTGTTTAACGGACTTTTCGTGTTTGAGTTATGCTGCCCACAGACCCACACACAAGGACCTTTTATTATCTTTTTAGATTCAAGGGTCCTTAAATCATGTATTTTCGGTGGAATTATGACAGTGAATATTTGTAGGAATATAACATCTTCTCCACCTTTATGTTTCACATAATAGTTGGTAGAGAAAGCAAAAGTAGAATGACAACTTTCCGCTTGAGGTAAGTATAGTTTAAACCAATGACAAGAAATATCTTCAAAATGGTCAACTCCACAAAAAATGTACGTTTGACATAAATTGTGTGTTTTAACAGATCTAAAGTTTTTGTGCAGTAAATTTGTCTACTTTTACGGTTCACCTACCAGTATGCTAAAGTGATCCAGAACGAAGACTTCAGGGGATGTTTCTAGAAAATTCAAGATATACACGTAATTTGTCATGTATATATCTCAAATATATGGTATTTTATCAAAATTATTAGAGCCGTTTTTGAGAGAATCGAAAATTTAGTAACATCCTCCGTGTAAAGGGTAGTTTCGGGTGGCAGGATATTCGTGAAAATCTTCGTGTCACATCATTGGAAGATATTGAAGTTTGGCATTTAACCGACTTTTCGTTTTGAGTTATGTTGTTCACACTCACACATATAAACATTTTTCTAAAAATGCTTTTACTACTTTCTCTACACGTGCTATGTACATAGTGTCCCCCTAAATCCCCCCCCCAAAACATTTTTTAGAAAAAAGCCCGTGTGTATGTCTGTGGACAGCATAGCTCAAAAACGAAAAATCGTTGAATACCAAACTTGGTATTTAAGTTTGATATTTTCCAAGGATGCAACACGAAGATTTTCAAGAAAATCTCCCCACACCCAACTACTCTTTAAATGGAAAGATTTCCGAAAATTTTGACTATCTCAAAAATGGCTCTAACGATTTTGATTAAAATATCGTATATTATAGATATTTATTTGACAAATAAAAAATATATATAGCATTTTCTGGGAATAGCCTCTCAAGAATACTTTATTCTGGATGAAGTTTACGGAATTTTGCATAATTGGTAAACCATAAGAGATAGAGAAAAACTTACATAACAGAAAATGTAGAGCTCTTTAAAACTCACATTTTTTATTTTTTTTTCTGGAGAGGATCGTTTTTGAGATATTCCTTGTTATTGGATTCAGCTTTAAAAACTTATACCTTTCTCATACAGGATTTTTTCAACTCCTGACCATAGAAAGAAAGGAATTTCAGTCACATAGAAATCAGCTTTTGACCAATACTTTAGCCTATGCTACTCCCTTATTTCGCTCCTACTTACAAGGAAGCAAGTAATAAGAATATTTCTGCTATTTTTTCTCGATTAGCATGAAGTAAAAAGAAGCATAGACTTTTTAACAATAATTTGTTGCAGAGAAAGGCATGCGTATGGAACGCATCAGATTTTTATATAAATGGTACTTTGGGCCGGGGGGAGGAATCTTTTTCAAAATCACCATGTCGCATTCTTGGTAGCTATGTACTTGAACACCAAGGTTTTATTTAACCTCAGTTTCAGTTTCAGTTTTTTTTTTTTTTTTTTTGCTATGCTGTTCTCAGACACATACGCACACGCAGGCAGTAGGTAGTGATTTTCGGCGTTGTTATTGTGCGATGATGATTATAGGTGAAGATCATACTCTCGATGCTCTCCTGGACTTCTGAAGAGGATGGAATGTTTTTCTCAGGGCCCGTCTTATTGCGTGGGTCTGCTGTAAATTATATCTTGGTGAGAGGAGAAAATGGAATGTCGAGTAATGGTCTGGTTCATCGACGTGGTTTGAAATCACCATCAGTTGTACTTTGCTTGCCCAAGATTTGTCTCTCTGCAATTATTACTCAGTATATCACCTAGTATATAGTTCACTATGTGGACATATTATGATGTGAAGATCGTTATCACTACTGACCTCACACACTGTTTATATTGGCTCTGAAAATCTGTTGTGCCCTTATTGCATCATTTAAACTGAGGCACACGATTTAGGGTAAAGGCGTGCTATTTTAATGATACTTCACGACAAACATATTGAGATCAATGCTCGTACTATCAGGGTCTCGCAACTTGAAAAACATCAACGGCGAAAAGGCAGACTAACCAGAAATCGGCACATGGCAGGACAGCAAACTGCAGATAACGACGAACAAAATGGTAAATAGGAAATGATCCTGAATCTTTTTTCTAGGTTGGGATTAACCCTTAAATGCGCTGCTTTGCATATATACAAAGGTGTATTTATTTATTGTTTACTTGTATGTACTTTGGGGCAATGATGCCGTTCGTTATAGTTTGATGATGGGGAAAATGCAAGAATATGTTTAGGATTAGCTGGTAGCTTTCTTGTGGTTGGTGGTGGTTATCCTGGAGTTGCTGAAATGTTTAAGGATGCTGGTGTCAGTTCGATGTTCCATCGACAAGCATATACAGCCGCGTGGGTCGGTCGCCGCTGTCGCTGACTTCATCTTTTGGCTCCGCCAGTTGATAGATACGCATTGCGCATCCGCTTCACTGGCACAATGCGAGTTTTTCTGTGTTTTCCTTGCTTTCCAGTGCTAGACGGTGTTGGATAACATGCGATGTCGTGCTAAAATTTGGCGAATTGAGTTAAGTTGCTTGATCTCCACTTGGCGTCTTTGATTGCCCAATGTAGCGCCTCCAAGCGAACACCAAGTTCGTGGAGAATCTCATGGAAGCTGTCGGCGTCGTCCTTGAAGGAGGGTGGCGGTAACGTTACATTGATCAATATTTATCGGTCGTGGTCACTGTGGCGTATGTTTTCTAAGTCAGAGATGGACACGGCGGCAGGTGACGGCGTTGAATTAGAGCCCTAGGGCAGAGCGGGGAACAGGAAGCCTAGCCGGTGAAATGGTACCCACCTTGGAGCAGTATAGGCGAAGACCAGTTTGTTATGTTTGGCAAGCCGCAGCAAATTACAGCCAGCTACGCGGTGCGTATGCCCGCCGTAAGTACTTTACAGTAACATCGGTGCAGGAAGTATGTCATGCCCTACGATTTGCCTCAATTGGCCTCAATCCTGTGTGGCAGTATAATGCATCATATCCAGAAATATCAGGCGCAAGAACGGCGTTGATCCTGTTATAGAGGTGATTCTAGAGGCCCTGACGAGTGAAGGCCAGAAATACTAGCGGCCTCTAGGAGGATCGTCTCCGAGTAAGCACTTGTGGGTTCCGCGGATAGTGAAGCAGCCACAAGCATCGGTGGCTGGGTGTGATAGGCGCGAGCAATTGTGGCCGTAGAGATAAGGTGTGACCGTTCGGGTAGCGATACTGGAGACATGGCGTGGACTGTAACAGCAGTCGGCTGAGACGCCGGAGTTATGAAATTGATCGCTACAGCGAGATATGTTTCTTCGGTGCGATATGCCTGTATGAGTCTCCAGCGACGAGGCTGTGTCGGTGGAGGCGATGCTTCTTCTTGCGAGCCATGCTGCTGTGCTATCTTCAGTCTGCAAAGTTCCGACGAGAAGTGTCCTTAAACTTGGCCTTATATGTATCAGTAACTTCCTTTATAACATTTGCAACAAGATCGCGAGTCCAAACCTGGCCGAAACTGATCTTAGGTAAGTTAAAAACGACAGCTCCATGTCATTAATTTACTGGCATATAGAAAGAATTACTGCGGGGGGAAAATCTGACACACTGGTGGGGATGACATGCTCTGGCAATTTGACAGCGTCGTTAACAAGCAATTTTTTAAAATAAAATGTACGCACCAATACAGTTTGTCATTTGCGCATTCATTTTATATGCTGAAGCTGATTTGTTTGATAGAATGACATCAGAAATGTTTATCAGCATTTTTTTTTTTTTTTTTGCGTTGGTTACAATAATTCCAAGTTTAACCTTAGCTCGGGGAAATACTGAATAATAAAACAGAGACAAAGCCTTTCACCGCTGGACTATTGTCCGTCGGAAGAATAAGACTCTCAATGGACAGTCTGCCTATTTTAACCCAAAACTAGCTTAACATCTCGCTGTTTTTTGTTCAATCCTCACATTTATTATACTGCGTAAGGTTTTCCAATGATACATAAAAGAAGGAGACCATAGGGGGCTAAAACTTCGGAGAGGGTTTAAATTGTAATAATTTAACCATTAATTCAAAATCTTCGCGGGCTTCTAGCCAGGTAAAAACTTGGCTTGACACCAACGTTTCGAAGAAGTGCATCTTCCTCATCTTCAGGGGATCAGTTCACCCTGTAAAAAAAAAAAAAACAAAAAAAAAAACCAGCAATCGCCTGCCGATCCGGGGAAACAATGAAAACCACATGGGTCAGACTGAGTAGTCACCGCAGATCGAACCGATACTTTCCGAATACGAGTCGCACGCATTAATGTGGCAAATAAATATTATTTATTTTCATTTGATCATCATTTCACCAATTTCATTCATCGTCCGATATGACTAACCAAGTTAAAGGACGTTAAGCTAAAAAAGAAGAAAAAAAAACAGTGTACAAGAAGGCTTTATCCATATAATTTAGATGTAGCCTTTCATTTGTTCACATCGAGAATTAATTTGTTTTAATGAATTTAATGAATTTTAAATTCGATATCGAGATTTCACCAGAAATACATGTTTTGGGTCCCCGTGAATAAAAAAAAAAAAACATTTTTACAAAAACCTACGTGTGTGTGTGCCTGTGGACAGCATAGCTCAAAAACGAAAATACCGTTAAATACCAAACTTGGTATTTAAGTTTGGTATCTTCCAAAGATGCGACACGAAGATTTTCAAGAAAATCCTCCCACTCCCAACTACCCTTTACATGGAACTTTTTTCGAAAATTTCGATTTTCTCAAAAATAGCTCTAACGATCTTGATTAAAATGTTAAATATTAAAGATATTTACCTGACAAACAAAATGTATATCTTGGATTTTCTGGGAATAGCCTCTGAAGACTGCTTTATTCTGAATGAAATTTACGGCATTTTGCATAACTACTAAACCATAAGAGTTAGATAAAAACTTACTACACAAAAAACGTGGAGCACTTTAAAACACACAATTTATGTTACATACATTTTTTCGTGGAGTTGGTCGTTTTTGATATTTTCCTTGTTTTGGATTTCAGCTTTAAAAAACGTTTACTTTTCTCATATAGAAATTTGTCAACTCCTGTTCATACAAAGGAACTTCAGTTACATAGCAACCAGCTTTTGATTATCAATTTAACCTATAGTACTCACTTATTTCACTTCTACTTACAAGGAAGCAAGTAGAAAGACTATTTCTGCTATTTTTTTTTTTTTTCTCGATTAAAATAAAGTAAATAGAAGCATAAGGGTTTTAAGAATAATTTGTTGCAGAGATGTATAGAAAGTCATGTGAAAGGAACACAGCAGATTTGCAATAGTCGGAATGCGTGTTAAAAAGATCTGATGTGTACCATTCACATGACTTTCTCTGCATCTCTGCAACAAATTACTCTTACAGAGCTTATACTTCTATTTACTTCATAATAATCAGTAAAAAATTAGCAGAAATAGCCATATTGCTTGCTTCCTTGTAAGTAGAAGCGAAATAAGGGAGTACTATAGGTTAAAGTGATAATCAAAAGATGGTTGCTATGTCACTGAAGTTCCTTTGTTTGTATGGACAGCAGTTGACAAATTCCTGTATGAGAAAAGTATAAGTTTTTCATAGCAGAAACCAAAAATAAGGAATGTCTCAAAAACGACGAACTCTACGAAAAATCTGCGCTTTAACGTGCTCTACATTTTTTGTGTAGTAAGTTTTTGTTCATCTCTTACGGTCTAGCCGTTATTCAAAATTCAGTAAAATTCATCCAGAATAAACTACTCTTCAGAGGCTATTCTCCGAAAATTCAAGATATACATTTCATTTGTCAGGTAAATATCTTTAATATACGAAATTTGAATCAAAATGTTTAGAGCCATTTTTGAAAACATCAACATTTTCGAAAAAAGTTCCATGTTAAGGGTAGTTGGGGGTTGGGGGATTTTTCTCTAAATCTTCGTGTCGCATCCCTGGAAGATACTAAACTTAAATGCCAAGTTTGGTATTTTACCTACTTTTCGTTTTTGAGTTATCGTGTTCAAAGACACACGGACACACACGGACCTTTTTCTGAAAATGCTTTTTTTTTAGATAAAGGGGACCCATATATTTCCGATGAAATATCGTTATCGACTTTTTGGGTGGATTACAATACCTTCTCTATACACTATGTACATAGTGCGAATAGAGAAAGTAATATAATAATAAAATTGTATTGTTGGCATATCAACATGACAGAAAGTTTCGTGCTATCTATGGTTTCATTTGTCAGCTTAGTATAAAAGAACATTTTGGAAATTGGGACAGGATGACGTTTCCTACATTGTCAGCATAAATGAGAAATAATCAAAAGGGCTTTATTGTACTAGGCTTTAGAAGTTTGCAGCTTAAAAAATTAAAATGTAATCTATTATGATTGCATTGGTTTAGGTAGATTTTGAGCTTATCTGCTTCTAGTAAGCTTTATAGCATGCGCCATAAAGGATTTGTTGTGGAGATTTTGACTATCATAACAACTTTTTTGATTGTATAACTATCTTTGGGCTCTTAAAATTGTTCTCTGAATCAAATTATCTTCGATTTGTCTGTGCGTACGTTTACCCAGTGCAGCTGTAATTTGCAGATCGAAGATTTAGGTTTACGTTAGTTAACACTGCAAAAACAGAAACAGTAACAAAAAGAACATTACATAGGACCTACGTTTATAAATCATATAAATTATCACTGAAGTAAAATGTTATGCAGTACAGAACATTAAATACTGTTGTATTTTGTAAACAAGCATTTTCTTAAAAATATTTTATAATTATTTTCACGCAAATAAAAATCTGATATGTTCCATTCACATTATTTTCTCTACTGTTCTGCAAACAAGCTTCTTATGAAATATTAGTCTTCTATCTACTTTACTGCTAATTGAGATAAACATTAACAGAAATGATCTTACTACTTACTTCATTATAAGTAGAAGGAAATAAAATAATAAGTACTTTAAAATTGAAACAAGAATATGGAATAACTTGGAAATAGTTATCTCCGAACAAAAATGTATAGGACAAATTGTGTGTTTTAATGATATGTACGTACTGTTTTTGTGTAGTAAAATGTTGTCTATCTCTTACGCTTTACCAGTTATATAAAAGTTATTTAGAATAAAGAGAACTTTAGAGACTATTTCCAGAAAATTCAATATACAAGTTTTGTCATGTAGATATTTAATATATACGGCATTTTAATCAAAATCGTTAGTCATTTTTAAGAAAATAAAATTTTTTTAGCTTTTTACTTTCTCTATACGTACTATGTACATAGTGTATAGAGGAAGTATTGTATTCCACTCAAAATTCAATACCGAAATTTCACCAGAAGTACATGTTTTAGGACTCTCTGAATCCAAAAAAAAAAAAGAAGCATTTTCAGAAAAACGTCCGTGTGTATGTGTGTGTTTGTGTCTGTGGACAGATAGCTCAAAAACGAAAAGACCATTAAATACTAAACTTGGTATTTAGGTGTGATATCTTCCATGAAGACACAATGCGACACGAAGATTTTCGAGAATATCCCCCCACCCCCAACTACCCTTTACATGGAAAATGTTTCGAAAATTTTGATTTTCCAAAAAATGGCTCTAACGATTTTGATTAAAATCCCCTATATTAAAGATATTTACATACCAAATAAAATGTATATCTTGAATTTTCTGGGAATAATCTCTGAAGAGCTCTTTATTCTGGATGAATTTTGCTAAGTGTTGCTTCACTGCTAAACGCTAAGAGATAGACAAAAACTTACTACACAGAAAATGTTGATTTGATCAAAACACACAATATACGTCCTTTACATTTTTGTTGTAGAGGTAACTGTCTCCGAGATATTCCTTGTTTTTGGTTTCAGTTTTGCGAACATATACTTTTCCCAGACAGGAAGTGTCCGCTTTTCTTTTGTTCTACTCCTGGCCAAGCAAAAAAGCGACTTGCAATGACAATCGAATAACGACAGATTTTAAAACATTTGACTATCGGTTTAGCCTAGTGTATATCCTTATTTTCTTCCTACTTGTAAGGAACTAAGCAGTAAGAACACTCTGCTAATGATTATCTCGATTAGCAAGGTGCAGAAAGAAGAATAATCTTATGTAAGCAGTTTGTAGAAGAGCTAGAGAAAGTCATGTGAGTGTAACACATCAGATTTTTCCATATAAAGCGTAGTACTGAGTGGGGCATTTTCTTGAAAATCTTCGTATGACATATTTGAAAGATACTGGTCTTAAATATCGAGTTTGGTGTTTAACTAACTTTTCGTTTTTGAGTTATCGTGTTCAAAGACACACAGGCACACACGGACATGTTTACTTTCTCTACACGTACCATGTACACAGTGTATAGAGAAGGTATTGTATTGCACCCAAAAATTGGATATCGAATTTTCACCGGAAATACATGTTTTGGGTGCCCCTGAATCCAAATAAAGCATTTTTGAAAAAATGTATGTGTGTGTGTGTGTGTGTGTGTGTGTCTGTTAGTCTGTGGACAGCATAGCTAAAAACGAAAAGACCGTTAAATACCAAACTTGGTATTTAAGTTTGGTATCTTCCAAGGATGCGACACGAAGATTTGCAAGAAAGTCCCCCACCCCCAACTGCCCTTTATATGTAACTTTTTTCGAAAATTTTTATTTTCTCAAAAATGGCTCTAACGATTTTGATTAAAATATCGTATATTGAAGATATTTACCTGACAAATAATATGTATATCTTGAATTTTCTGGGAATAGCCTCTGAAAACTACTTTATTCTGGATGAATTTTACGAAATTTTGCATAACTGCTACACCGTAAGAAATGGACAAAAACTTACCACACAAAAACTGTAGAGCACATTAAAACACACAATTTATGTTATATAAATGTTTTTCGAGAAGTTGATCGTTTTTGAAATATTCCTTGTTTTTGGCTTTAGCTTTCAAAAAACTTGTACTTTTCTCATACAGGAATTTGTCAACTCGTGTCCATACAAAGAAAGGAACTTCAGTCACATAGAAATCAGCTTTTGACTTCACTTTAACCTATGATACTCCCATATTTCGCTCCTACTTACATGGAAAGTAATAAGACTATTTCTGATAATTTTTTCTCGATTGGCATGAAGTAAATAGAAGAATAAAATTACTAGCAATAATTTGTTATAGATAAGTAGAGAAAGTCATGTGAATGGAACACATAAGATTTTTCTAAAAATTCTTCTTTTATGATATAGGAAACCCTAAAGCATGCATTTTCAGTGAAATCTCGGTATCAAATTTTTGGGTTGAATGCAATGCCTTCTCTACCTATGTACTATGTATGAGCTAGAGAAAGTAAAAATCTCATGCGCTACATTCGTATGCCTTTCTCTACCCTTTTTAAAAGTTGTTCTTATAACTACATTTTCTTCTATACTCAACGTTAATCGAGATAAACATTTGTAGAAATTATTTTATTATTTATTTCCTTGCAAATACAATGTGAATAAGGAAACACAATAGGCTTAAGCGATAAATCTTTTAAGAGCTCATCACTATTAGATGCTTTTGAAATTCCGTCCTATTTGCATGACCATGAGAAAAGAATATTAGCGATTTTGCAGTTGAAAAAGTATAACCAATTCAAACCAATAAATCGGCTACCTCAGATATGGTTAACTCCACACAAAGTCATAATTATAATAAATTTTGCTTTTTAGAGATTATATCTTTTGCGTGGCAAGTTTTTGACTACTGTTATGCAAAGTTATGAAAAAGTTATTCAGAGGATGTTTCCGGAAAAGTCAAGATATAGGGACATTTTATTTGCCATTAAAATGTATTAAACATAATATATATTAATCAGAATTGTTGGAGCTATTTTATAATAAATGAAACTTTTCGAAAAGTTTCCCATTTAAAGAGTAGGCTAGAGGGGGGGGGGTGCATTTTCTTGAAAACCTTTGTATCGCATCTTTAGAAAAAGCTGAGAGTTGTTTTTAACAGAATTTTCGTTTTATTTGACCGAATTTTAATATTTGAATACTGCTGTTTACAAACACACACATGCGCGTGCGTGGATGTTTTTAAAAATGTTTTTTATCAGGGGACCTCAAAATTATAATTCTATTGAAATGTCGACATCAACATTTTAATAGTAAACATTGCAATTAAATCCCGTTAAACCACTGTACAGACTTTTTAGCTTCGCAAAATAATACAGCGCTCCCAAAATGATGACTGCATTACTGTTTAGGATTGTATCTCAATAAAACCAGCGAAATTTATGTCATCCGAAGGAATCCATTAAATCTCAGAAACATGGAGAAGCTTTAGGTTTAAAATGTCTGCTGCTTATTAAAGCTCATGTAAGACAGGACATTTGCGATAAAGTCAACCTTGATACTTGGCTTTCATTCACTGTACAAAGGTAAGGTTTGAACTTTTACGGGATTAGTAAACAGAAACTCAAACCTACACATTTCCGTTTGAGTGTTAATTTGGTAAGGGATTAGCGAAAGGTAATCTTAATATATAGAACCAATGTTTGTATGTATTTTGTTATTAACTTCTACATCTTTGCACCAATTTCGACCAAATTTGGCACAGATAGCTTTTAATACAAGGCGAATATAGTTATAGCTAGGAATTGAAAATTATTTTCCATTCAATAGATTTATTATTTTGTTTTATATGATGTCTACTAAAAGTTAACAGTACATTTCTCAGATAATATCTCGAACATTACCAGTATAAGAATAATAATTAGGTAGTTAAGACTTTCATGGTCTCGCAAAATAACAGGAAAACAGGTGTTAATGCATTATTCATTATTTCCCTCTAGTATTCATCATAGAATACTAAAAAGGCTTTTTGTTTATTAAGAAAATACCTTACGCTGAAAAGTAATAAAAATTGAAGTGTATTATGTAAGATCAATAACAGGAATTAGAGGTAATCAAATTATTTGTTTTATAAATGTTATAAAAAATTGTACTTAGTACATGAGATTAATAATTCCATGGTACGACAGTACAGGAACCTTGGCTGAATTCCCCATCGCACTTCGACCTACACAGATCTACTATGACTACCACCCCGGGAGGAAGAGATGAAGTGAAGAAACCACATGGGACTTCAGGTCGCCGATAGATGGGCCGGAGAAACGCGCGAGATGGGGGACGCAGCGGCCGGGCGGTAGGCCAAGGTTCCTTGTGAACTGTCGTGCCATGGAGTTATTATATAGTTATTAAATATTCTAAATATGATAATGTTAATTCCTCCACTACAACTGTATTTTATTAATTAAGCCCTTTCGTATCCTTTATAATTATGACACATACCCTAATATTCACAGAAGGAGATATAATTCGGATGTCCTTAACATCCCCTGACAGAATCCAGGCTCTGAAATATGTATAGTATTTTAGCAGTTGAAGAAATGCTATACTACTTGATTCGTTTTATGTAGGTATCAAACTTATAGACAATAAGTTAGATAGACTTCCTCCGTGGTTGAGTGGTCTGCGAGTTAACTTCCCACCCGCAGGTCCTGGGCTTGATTCCTGCCTGGAGCAGGGAATTTTTCTTTAACCTGATTTATTCTTATTCCCCCACTGAGCCTGGAAGTATATATGTGAGAGTGAATTTGCGTGTGTTTGATTATTACAAAATGTTTAACATAATGTCCATAGCCTCCTACAGTTACCTAATATAGGACTATGAGATGGTCGCGGGTTCAAACCCGACGGAGGACGATGGATTTTTTTCGGGCGTAAAAATCCTTAGCATGGCTTCCTTCGGAAGGGAAGAAAAGCCGT
Source organism: Hymenopus coronatus (assembly GCA_030762935.1). Classification (NCBI taxonomy): domain Eukaryota; kingdom Metazoa; phylum Arthropoda; class Insecta; order Mantodea; family Hymenopodidae; genus Hymenopus; species Hymenopus coronatus. The sequence goes on along the minus strand of CM060888.1, from coordinate 126,389,113 downwards.
TGGTCCCGTGTCGTATATTTACGGCACGTAAAAGAACCTCAAGCCTGATAGAGAGGCGTCTGAGTAAAATTAAGCGGTCTTTCACGCCCACTATAGAATGGGACGCTGAGAACCAAACCAATTAAACGTCATTTCATTTTACAACTATGAGTTGTTTCACAAGTCTAAGCCCCCGATAGAAAATAAAGGGGACTACACAAATTAAAAACAATTTATACATAATTTTATTGTTTCATTTGGATCGCTCCCTTTAACTCCTATGGTCATATCAGGGCTTTGACTTCAGAAACAACTGCAGGTGTTTTCTCGTCGGTCAACAGCGTGTGCTAACGTTAGTTTTATACTCTTAAAAAAAACACACACACACAAACACATACATTCCTCCAGACTCCGTGGGGAATAGGGAATGCTTCTAGTTAAAGAAAAATTACCCTCCTAACCGAGAATCGAACCCGGGACCTCTGAATGAGAAGTCATAACGCTAACCACTCGACCGCAGAGGTGGTCTCTAGTCTCCTTTTTGACTTATAACTCTTTTTTTGGCTCCAGGATATACAATGCCACAAAGACTCCGCGAGTTTTGCGTAGCTAATGAAGAGACACCTGATGTCAAAATTAAACTAAGTTGTGCGAAACTGGTGAGTATAAAGATTCCGAATGTGGGCCACCAAATAAAATCCTTTTGGAAATATTATGTATATATATATATATATATATATATATATATATTTATACAGAGTGTTAATGAACTATACCGAAATACTTTCACAGAAAATGTAAATTACTTAAATAAGTAATTTGAGTTAGAAGACTTATTGCCTGTTTATTGAAATTTCAAAATAACGGCTATAAGTTTCTGAAGTGCCAGTATGTCACGTATGACGGCACTCGTCTGGAATGAAAAAAATAATAATAAAAACATCTACTCTATAACAGGAATCGAACCCATGACCTTTAGGATAGCAGATAAGCCACAAAGCAGTTGAAAAATTGCCTCCAAAGTAAAGTTGCATAACGTAGTTAATGAATGCTCAATGTTGCACTGTCAAGTGATTAGTTCGAGATTTTACAGATTAAATATTGAGAACGCTAGTAACGAGCTGGTAAAAATCGATATTTCTATACTCGGGCAACAGTTTTACAGACATTCTAAGCCATTTTTTCAACCTTCTTTGCTTTAACACTGACTTATCAGCACCTGATATCCACACGTTTAACGCTATGTAGTTGCGTTATGTTTATCCGGGGACCATGCATCGCCGATCTCATATTACTTATATCAGTCACGTGCACAATCTCATAAATTATTTCGGTGTAGTTCATTAACACCTGTGTGTATAGGAATATATAGAATGTCTTTAAAACTGCTGCCCGAGTATAGAAATATCGATTTTTAGCAGCTCGTTTCTAGCGTTCTCAAGATTTAAGTCGCAAAAAATGTGTAAAATCTGGAACTAATCACTTGGCAATGCGACACCGAGCATACATTAACTACGTTCTTGAGTTATGTAGCCTAACTCTGGAGGCGTTTTTCAACTGATCCATTGGGTTAATGCGTAACGCGGGAAGCTGTTATCCCAAAGGTCATAAGTTCCATTCCTGTCATAGAGTAAATGTTTTTTATTATTATTTTTTTCATTCCCTACGAAGTGCGTACTGGCACTTCAGAAACTTATAGCCATTACTTCGAAAGTTCATAAAGCAGGCCATAAGTCGCTTATCTCAAAATACTTATTCAAGTAATCTACATATTCTGTGAAAATATTTCGGTATAGTTCATTAATACCCTGTCTATATATCTTTAAACTGGGTGAAAATAATCTTCTTAATTTAATTAATATCATATGATCAATTTTTTGTTACGCTGAACACAATTTTCTCTATATACTTATTAAAAGTAATAAATTGTTAATAACATATACAGGAACTATTGTTTATTATTATTATTATTATTAAATAAGTTATTAAAATGTACGTACTCTGTAGACCTGGACAATTCACTTTAGCTGGGTGAAGGTTCATTGTGGCACAGCTGGGAAGGAACTAGCTGTCAGATTAGCTAAGGAAGCACGAGCAGGAGAGGATATAATATTCAACAAAATCCCCAAATCTAGTGTCAAATCAGATATAAAAGATTCAGGCATCGAGGAATGGCAAGACAGATGGAATAACATCACAAAAGAAGCAGTAACCAAATCGTTTCTTCCCTCAATTAAAGACAGACTAAAAATAAAAATACCAGTAAACCCAGAATTCACAGCCATAGTGACGGGTCGCGGGAAAACAAAATCATATTTACATCGATTCCACATTATAAACGATCCGATTTCCACATACAACAGAGGAACAACAGACAGTCAACCGTCTCATTTATGAATGCATAAACACAGAACATTCTCATAAAAGAAGCAACTCAAAATGGAGGTACCTGGCCAGTCAATAATCAAGAAGTAATCTCTAAACACCTACGAACTTTCAGCAAATATATAAAATCCATAGATATTTTTACTAGAAAGAACACACCAAAATATGTGATTAATAAATTGAACATAATGTAATATATTACAAGACGGCTAAACTGTGAATAATTTATTCTAAGGAAAATCGAAATATGTATCTATTCAACTATTAACAATATTTAAATAATGTAAAAGATGATTAATTATTGTAATGAATACATGTAATTACTATGGTAATGGGGCATGTAGAAAATTCCAATAAAAAATCTTATGTGTTCCATTCACATGACTTTCTCTACATCTCTGCAACAAATTATTGTTAAAAGCTAATGCTTCTAATTAATTACAGAATACTCTTATTACTTGCAGCCTTGTAAGTAGAATCGGAAAAAGGGAGTACCATAGGTTAAAGTAATAGTCAAAAGCTGGTTGCTATGTGACTGAAGTTCTTTGTTTGTATGGACACGAGTTGGCACATTCCTGTATGAGAAAAGTATACGTTTTTAACAGCTGAAACCAAAAACAAGGAATATCTAAAAAAACTATCAACTCCCGCAAAAAATTATATGACATAAATTGTGTGTTTTAATGTGCTCTGTGATAAGCTTTTGTCTATCTCTTACGGTTTAGCAGTTATACAAACTTTCGTAAAATACAGCCAGAATAAAGTAGTCTTCAGAGGCTATTCCCAGAAAATTGAAGATATACATATTATTTGTCAGGTAAATATCTTTAACATACGATATTTTAATCAAAATCGTTAGAGCCATTTTTGAAGGGTAGCTGGGGGTGGGGGGTTTTCTTGAAAATCTTCGTGTCGCATTCTTGGAAGATACCAAATCAAATTTAAACACCAAGTTTGGTATTTAACGATCTTTTCGTTTTGAACTATGCTGTCCACAGACACACATACACACACACGCGCGCGCGCGCGGACCTTTTTCCAGAAATGCTTTTTTTTGGATTCAGGGGGACCCAAAACGTGTATTTCGTTAAATCTCGGTATGGAATTTTTGGGTGCATTACAATACCTTCTCTACCCGCCTGGGTTGTGTGGTGGTAGCATGTCTGCTTTACATTCTAAAGGTCGTGAGTTCGAATCTCGCTTAGGATGTGTTACCCGGATAAGGCTTTTTTTCGGGGTTTTCCCTTATCCTGAGAAAACGAATGTCCAGTAACTTTAAGCTCCATGGACCCCGAGATCATTTGAGCATCATATCACCAATTTCATTCATCGTCCGATATGACCAACCAGGCTAAGGACGTTAAACTACCACCCCCCCCCCAAAAAAAAGAAAAAAGAAACCTTCTCTGTACACTATGTACATAGTACGTGTAGAGAAAGTAGAAATGGTATGTAGACTGTAATATGCTTTAATGATAAATCTCATGCACATTTGCAGTATTCAATGGAAGGCAAATTAAATAAAATCACTATAAAATATGCCGTTACAAGCTAGAACTGTTTGTCAGAGTCTGATGTTTTCTTGTTCGCTAAATGATGAACACCTATGCATATCATTTGGAATGAAATAGCCGCATCCTTTCTTTTATTACTTTCTCTACCCGTACTATACATAGTGTATAGAGAATGTATTGCATTCACCCAAAAATTGGATGCCGAGATTTCCCCGGAAATAAACGTTTTAAGGCCCCCTGTATCCAAAAAATGTATTTTCAGAAAAAGGTCAATGTGTATGTGTGTGTGTCCGTGTGTCTTTGAACACAATAACTCAAGAACGAAAAGTCGGTAAAGTAGACTTGGTATTTAAGTTTAGTATCCTCCAGGGATGCGACACGAATATTTTAAGAAAAATCTCCTCACCTCAAACTACCCTTTACATGGAAACATTTTCGAAAATTTTGATTTTCTCAAAAATGGCTCTAGCGATTTTGATTAACATACCCTATATTAAATATATGCTTCCGGGAATAGCCTCTGAAGATTATTCTAGATGAATTTTACAGAATTTTGCATAACTGCTAAACCGTAAGAGATGGGCAAAAGTTTACCACTCAAAAATGTAGAGCCCTTTAAAACACACGATTTATGTTATATACATTTTTTTCATGGAGTTGGTCGTTTTTGAGATATTCCTTGTTATTTGTTTCTGATGTAAAATGCTTAAGCTTTTCTCACATGGAAAGTTATAAACTCCTGGCCCTGCATAAAAATAGATTTCATCCACATGGCAACCAGCTTTTACAATATTTGACTATCATTTTAGCCTAGTGTGTTCCCTTATTTTCCTTCTGCTTACAAGGGAGCAAGTAATTAAGACAATTTCTGTTAATGTTTATCTGGATTTACATAAAGTATATAGAAGAATATGCTTTTTAACAATGATTTGTTACAGCGATTATAGAGAACGTCATGTGAATGGAACACATCAGATTTTTAAAAAAAAAGGTTCCATAATTGGCTACTTTAAAATCCATTTTATGTTATTAATGATTATGTAAATATGACAAATGTTTCTTTTTAATAACGCTTCTGTGTGATTATTCTTGTCCATACAATTTAAGGCTTAATAAAAGTACTATTACTTAACTACCAAGTTTGGTATTTAAAGGACTTTTCGTTTTTTGAGTTGTGACTTACTTAACTACCAAGTTTGGTATTTAAAGGACTTTTCGTTTTTTGAGCTGTGCTGTCCACACACACACACACACACACACACACACACACACACACACTGACCTTTTTCGATTTTTTTCAGGGAGTTTCAATACATGTATTCCCGGTAAAATCTCAGTATTGGATTTTTGGATGGAATACAATTGCTTCTCTATATACGATGTACATAGTACGTGTACAAAAAGTAAAATATACCAAATTCTTATCTATTCTTATTTCTAATGGGAAGCAGTTAATAAAATAAACCTTGCATGAATGGACTCTAGAATAGGTTTGACATAAGGAGCAAAAGAAGGTAGTGTGTAATTCTAAAACTGTAAATAGATTGATGCAGTTAAACCTATCTTACTTCTGCTTCTATAATTTGTCATTCCTTACCTTTTTTGATGAGTACAATGTTGTGAGTAGTACCAGCAAAGCTATGTAATCCGTGACTTTTTTTCGAAATAGAAAACCCATTTCTGTTTTAAGATCTCGTAATAGATGAGAAAGAAAAAAATCACTCCTTCGCACGTCTCAATATTTATGTGACTTGAAGGTCTATATAGAAGTGGTGAAGAAACAATTCTGCGAAGCCTAAGTTCGTTATCTGTATCAAGTCTGTCGTGGCAATGGATGGAGTTTTATTGGTGTCCACTTCTTCAGCACGGATAATCTCCCACGTAAAAGTATTACGTCACACGTGTGTACCTTTTTCTTGTTCCGCTTCTTCTCCATTTTGTGAATTTGGAGCGTCATGTTATAAATGGTGATGTAATTAACTTTATCGAAAATAAATATAAGTAGATAATGAAATAATAACTTCATCAAATGATTAAAGAAATAGAAAGCTGAAATAAGCGAAATAAAAATCAAGAGTTCAGAATATCTAAAGGAAGAGGAAAAAGATGACGTGCTGCCTGAAATAAATAACAATCACTGATAAACAAGAAGAGAAAGAAAGTTACTCTATTTCTACCTTCTCTTTCTTTCTTTCTTTCCATCCTCCTTTCTATGATGACCCAAAAAGCATTTAAATTATCTTAAATTATTATTATTATTATTATTATTATTATTATTATTGTCTTGTCATTGTCATTATGGTTATTGTTATCGTTATTCTTTTTCTTCTAATTATTTATTAACTATTATTAATTATTATTATCATTATCATTATTACTATTATTATTATTGTTATCATCATCATTATTTTTATTAATATATAAAATGAATACAAATGAGTAAAAACCTAGGTTATTTTTTATTTTAACACATTCACTTTATTTTTATAACCTTTTTGAACGTTTAATGCTATATAAACCATTTAGATCTCAACAAAATTCCAAAACAGCAATTGCAGTAGTGTGGTGCTAGCGCGTCTGCCTCACATTGAACAGGTCGCGAGTTCGGATCTCGCTTAGGACGAGTTACCCAGATAGGTTTTTTTCAGGATTTATCCTAAGAGGTCGAATGTCGAGCATGGATGCTGAGGTCATGTGAGCATCATTTCACCAGTTTCATTCATCGTCCGATTTGACCAACCAGATTAAAAGACGTTAAGCTAAAAAAATAACAAAAATAAACGACAACAAAAAACACTTAATTTTAGCATCAAATCATGAGTACTTACCACAATTTAATAAAGCAAAGCACAATGCATAAGAAGTTTTATACTGTGGTCCTCTTTATATATATTACTTACTAGGAATATTTGAAGATTTTCCATACATTTACGAGTATCTGAAAAAAAAGGTATAAATAGTACAATTACGTTATTTGTTAATATACTATATAAATAAAAATGTATCTGTAGTACAGTAGAATCGTGCAGATTTTGTACATAGTGTTGAAGCCTTCATTTCTTTTTCTAGAATCAGTTTCGGTGTATTGCACAAGATGTTATCCTTTTATAAAAATGCATTTTTGCTCGTTTCACTTTCAACATTTTAATGCATGGATTAGGTACTAGAAACATATTTTTATACTGAAGCTAATCTTCTCGCCAAGTTATAGCTGATAGTGCGTGAGTGATCGACTCCATGTCTATCTTTCGCTATATTTCGGAAAGTTTCCACATGGAATGTGTGGCAAGGTCAGTGCCCTCAGCTGTTTGAGTTTAAAACATCCATGCTACCCTGCCTCTAAGTTGAACTAGTAAAATTCGTGTTGAAGAAAAAGATAGAATATTGGTTCTGCTGCATGGAAACGTGACTCTACCTATCCAACTCCTGTCCTACATATGGCTTGGGTAAAAAAAAAAAAAAAATCAGAACAATACTAATTGACCATTACTTGGCTATTCTGTGAATCATGGGACTTACTTAAAATATTGTTAAATAATTTTAGATCACCTTGTAGTTTACCGGGAAACATGCGAGTCAGTTGAGAAATCCAATGCCTTGGCGACTTGTTGCCATGGTAGCTCAGTGGTAGAACAACCGACTAGAGACCGGGAAATCCGTGGTTCAAATCCTGCCTATGGCATTGCATTTTTCAGTCTGACTCTGCCTATGCAATTCTAAATGCTGTTCTTGTAAAAAAATATACTGCTGTGGAACTTTTGCTTCGCATTGCAGGAATCAAGCTCCTAGATGTACTATATTTACATGGTGGGTTTTGGTATTAATGCGTTTCATTTTCAGGAATATTTTTAGTTGTGAAGGTTCTTGCTCATGATTTTATCTTAGGAAAGTATTTTTTGTGACTATGCAACTAATAATATTTTAATTCAGATGCAGGATGATGATATTTGTACAGTACCAATTGTACCACTTACCAGGTACTTACTAGGGGACCTTAACTTAAAAAAAAGAAAGAAAAAAAAAAGATTTTGCATACCTCAATGATATCGTCTTTGCTAAATCATTTGAAGAATTGTTATCACATTTAGAGGAGGTATTTCAAAGTTGAACCTCAAGTTGAAAACTGCAAAAGGCTTCTTTCCTATGAACAGAATTAAACTTCTTGGATTTGAGGTTACCAAAGAGGGTATTTTGCCAATGCAGAAAAATGACTGTCATTCAAAAGTTGCCCCAACTTAAAAATGTCAAGGAAACTAAGAAAGTCCTTGGTCTTTTTAATTTTTATCGGCGTTTTGCTAAAGGTTTCGCCAATATGGTACAACTTACGAGAAAGAATCAAGCTTTCATTGAGTTAAGGATTAACAACAGGATTTTCAAATTTTGAAAGATTCTCTGTCCTCTGAACCTGTATTTCCGCGTTACACTCCACATAGACACTAGTGGTGTTGGATTAGATTGCAATTTATTACAGAAAATTGATAATGGGCTTAAACCTGTTGCTTATGCCTCCAGAACACTTTCTAAATGTGGAAGAAATTACAGTGTTTCTGAGCTAGAATTGTTGGATATTGTTTTTGATCTTACACATGTTAAAACTTTTGTTTATGGGTACAAGATTAACAGTGACTCCGAGCACCATTCCTTGTGTTATTTGAATAACCCGAAAGATCTTGCTGGTCGCTGGCTCGATGGAGTCTAAAACTTCAAGAATTTAATTAAACAACATTCTACAAATTGGGAAAGGAACATCATGATGCAGATACTTTGTCTCGTTTTCCAGTTTGGCATCCGCAGGAGCACCAAGTCGAGCAGCTCAATGAGCTACCTACATGCTTATTGTCACCTGCTGAAGTTGGAGATACTCAAAAAGAGGACCTCGTTTTGACGCCAATTATTTAATGCTTTGGTTGATAAGGCTTAAGCTAAATTGTTGAGGCAGGCTTCTACATACATATCTGTTGAAATCAAATGTGCTGTATAGAAATAATACTGGTTCAACGGGTTTCCTTCACGTATTGGCTGTCCCAGAGTTCTTGACGTTGTCTTCTTGCCTTGATGACTCCCCGTCTGGTCATCTTGGTTTTCCTAAAACCTTTAGCAAAATCTATTCCTCATATTATTAGATTGGTATGAAGAAAGCAATTGAAAATGTTGTCAAAACATGTCCACGTTGTCAGTCACGTAAAGGTTCTAAGACCCAAAAATGTACAGGTTTATTACAGCCTCTGCCAGGCACAGCAATTGGGGAACGCTGGGGTGTTGACCTTCTTGGGCCATTTCCGATATCCAATTCTGGAAATAAATACATAATTGTCGCAACAGAGTATACTTGTTGGGTTGAATCTGCCCCTTTGTCAGCTGCTACTATACCGCATGTGGACAAGTTAATCTTCACAGGATTATTTGTCGCCAAAGCGCTCCTGCAACTCTGATGTCTGATAGGGATTCTGCCTTTTTAAATGGTGTCACCCAGGAATTGCTGACATCTTTGTTTGTATCACCACACTTCACCAGTTTATACCACCCTGTATGTAATGGACCTACAGAGAGGCTCAACTACATCATGTTGAGTCATTTTGCAAATGAAAATCAGAAAAATTGGGACACCCTTGTGTCATTTTCGCCTATAATTCTTCTATTCAGACTGCTACTAAATATTCTCTATTTTTCTCAAGTATGATAGAGAAACGACATTGCCTAATCAACTACAACTTAAGGCACCTTCTAAGGACACTCTTCAAGATCTTTAAAAAAGACGTGAACTTGCCATTCATAACATTAATCAAGAACAGTTGAAACAGAAAGATAGATATTATAGATGTTCAGTTTAAAGCGGAGCAGTTAGCTTAAGTTTTTACCCCAATTAGGAAAAATGGAAAATGCACTAAACTTCTTCACAGGTCGTTTTGAAATTATCAGATAGATTACTCCTGTTACATGTTTAGTTTCACGCTGGGCCCTAATGGTAACGATATTTTGTGGAAATGCACAAGTTCAAAAGAAAACCCACTTCTGTACAAAGGCAAATGCCAATTTACTGAAGAATAATAATAAATAGCACTTTTACAAAGTGCACAAAATCATTAATATTGTTCGTGCTTGTCATGAATGTAATAAAAGCAATTAGGCCACTTCAGGCAGGTCAAAAACACCCCGCCATGAAGCGAGCGAGTAGGATAAACATTTTAGCCAAGTTAAAGCGAAAATAATACATATGTAATAATAAATTTTGACAAACCGAAAAGCTCGCTCCACTAATATTCAGCTGGCCTTGAAGAGTAGTGCCCCTTAGCGCTATGCCAAGACATCCCGACGAGTCGTGAATTCCCAATTGACTGCTTCCTTTTCCTCGCTGAGTAGCTAAACCTCACCCCCGACAGGGGAGCTCGTGACGTGTCCAGCCATGTGCTGTGAAGCGTAGATCCACTCGCTAGCAGTGAAGCAAAATCGACGAAAGTGCTGCCAGTGGAGTGATGATGAAATAGTTAGGTCCAGCAACATATGAGGTGTAACGGAGACGTTACCACCCTCCCTCCCCATAGGACAAAAAGAAGAGGCAGCATAGCAGCAGCAAAGTCCAAAAATGGTGGAGTGAATCAGGTGTCACAGCCAGGATGATGGAGCGAAGATTTCCTTGTAAGAACGTCCATAAGCCTGACATGTCAGCTTCCTCCAGAATCTCTTCTGGAAAGGGGGGATATGCAAATATACACATGGTCATTAGCACCGTGTAAAATATATATTGGTATCAGGAGAATATATATAGAAAAAACCCAGATCGGTACAGAAGGAGCCCGCAAGTTTTCAAAAGTATTTCTTGTCAGTATAAAAACTAGCTCCAGATGACTAAATACCGAAATATAACAATAATGTGGCACGATCATAGCAACTTTCAAATGTATCAGCAAAATTTAATGAGCAATTAAAAGTGAAAATAGTAAGAAAAAAAAAAGGTTAACCATTCTTGAATGGGTAAAGTATATAGTGAATAAAATTAATAAAAAAGAAGAATTTAAAAATTATGAAATTACAATAATGAGCAAATTTTAGTTGAAACATTAGAAAAATACACAAATAATATGATAAAAAAGGAATAAATTTAACAACTACATATGAAACAACAATCAAAATAATAATGAGAGTAATATGAAAAATTGAGCTCTATGAAAAATAACAACATGATAAATATACACATGTGTGTATATATAACACATTCTTCCCCCCAATGTCATCCCCTCCCCCTCATTACGTTACTCCTTTCTCCCCGGGGTCCCGGAATCAACACACTCACGCACGTTTATGCCACACAAAAGTCAAAACATAAAATCACCGAAGCGGAAGAAAATAAAAGAAAGAAGAAAAGGGGGGAAAACAAGATTAAGAAAAAAAACTCAAGTTTCGCACACCCCACACAATATTTTAGTGCACCAATGCAGCGTGGGATTCTACGCAATGAAGAATAAAAGAAAATATAAAGGAGTTGGGGTACGCTCAATAAATACTAGGGGTGCGAGATATACCGCCGAGGGCTAATCTTTCCAGGGGACCATCTTATGTTGCGAAGCATGAGCTGTAGTATTTTTGCCAGAATGCAGTCCTCCAGGAGAAAAGAAATGCCATCCAAGGAATCCAAAATACGACATGGACCCAAAAATCAAGGTGCCAACTTTTGAAAAATTCTTTGCCGGAAGTAGTTGTGGTAATTGTCATACATTTGAAAGAGGTTACAAATGGCGAAATTTAAATAAATGCAAAAATGGGGGTACTTTGTGAGTATCGTGTGTAGCCGAATTAAAAGCTAATTGAAAACAATATAGGGAAGAATCCCAAAAACGATGATTATCATGATGAAAAGCACTTAAAGTAGTTTCGAAATTGCGATTAACCCTTTTAGCTGAAGATGGCTTGGGGTAACAAGGAGACGTTTGGGTAAAATGAATACCCAATGTAAAAAGGAAATCTCGAAATTGGTGCGCCCGAAAATAAATAGCATAATCAGAAACTAGAGTCTGAGGGAAAACTACGTAGCGAAAATATTTTGTAAGGCATTTATAGAATTAAATGCTATGGTGGTGTGAATTTCGTGAGTTTTGTAAAGGAATCCTCGAGAACTAAAATAAAGGTATTACCCCCGAGGGGACCGTGGTAAAGGACCCACTTAAAAAAAAAAAAAAAAAAAACACACACACACACACACACACACAATGCATAGGCTATGAAGCAATGGAAGAATTTAAAAACTCAAGCTTAGAGTTTTATACAAGTTTAGATGTAGTGCAAACTGCACAGTAATCAACAAATGCCACAATATCTCATAACATACCTTTCTAGCCAAAATATTGTTCGATTTTTGTTTTTGTTTTACAAACCCCCAAATGTGTGCCTAATAACGAAGTGTGAAAATAGTGCAATACAAAAGTAACTGAAGATTTTGGCAAAATTATACGTGCCGGGAATTTTGCTGTTGCTTGTGAACAAAGTAAATTATTATTGAAGGAGTATTTCGGAACATTGACACTGGATTTAACTTGCTGCTATTAAGGGCCCAAAGTCTGATCTTTAGATTGATGGTCAGATAACGACGAAAAAGTTAAGGGAAAATATTTTGGAAAAAATTAAAGAGGTGTAGAGCCGAGCAAATTAACCGGAGCCTATGGTAATGTTCTTCAAACATTCGCGAGAGGGTATCAGCAATAAAAATATTGAGCTTTTAATATTGCAAACAGTGAATTTATACGCGCCAAGTTTTAACGCCCAACGTGCCGTGCCAATTTACCTGTTTTACGTGCGTGAGAAAGTATCCATATAATTGCTTGATTGTCACATTAATACACTATTGGTGTTCAAGAAACTGTCAAAATGTATCGACTACGATAACAACCTCTGACGCTTCTAGCTCGTAAACAGAGAGTTGCGTTCTGCCTGAGATAAAATACGTGATGCATAAGCAATGGATCAACGACCCTCTGGAAATTGCTGCAAAAAGCAACAAGCGAGAGCTGGTTTAGAAGCGTCGGTTTGCAAAATAAACTCGGCATAGCCAAAACTGGTGGTTTCATAATAGCCTCCTTTAAAGAGTCAAAAGCTTTTTGATATGTCGAGCCCCAGACAAAGTGCTATTCTTAAGTTTTAAGGCAAATAAGGGTTTGGCAGTGTTAGAAAAATGAGGTATAAATTTATCAAAGGAATTTGCCATGCACAAAAATGAAGCTAATAGTTTCCTATTACGAGTCACTGGAAATTTACGAATGGCCAATGTACTCTCCGAATCACTGGAAACCCCTTGTGGTGAAATTAAGTGCCCTAAAAAGGAAATTTGTGAAATTGCAAATTTAACTTTATGGGGACTAACTGTAAGCTCCGCCTTACATAAGGCTCGAAAAGTAGCCAAAGATGACGAAGATGGGATTGCTAATCCGAAGAAAAAGCAACCAAATCGTACAAATAATTGTAAATAAATTTAAATTTGTATAATGTCATTTAAAATCCAATCAAAATTTAAATCCAAAGTCCCCACATTGGCTCGTCGAAAACAATTATTAACTCAATGGCCTACTCGTCCACAAAAGGACAGTTCTTATTGCTAAAGAAGAAGACGATGACGAGTTGTTGATGGAAGTTGAGGTGGTTACTTTCGGAATTTCTGCATTAGATTCAAAGGGAAGCGAAGTTCCAGTAATTGTTGAAGCCATGTGGCAATATGATATAAATCAATATGTGTTTTTGGCATGGGGAAAAAACTCACAGCGAGTTGAAGAAAGTATACCCGAAACAATGTGTTGTTCACTGTCTCTAACGATAAAAATTTGGGCATGCTGCTTAATCCTCGTAATAAAGTTCAAAAATGATTCTGTACTATGCTGAGGAGCATAATAATATTTAATCAAATACAGCATCAAAGCACGAGGAGGAAACTATATATCAAGAATTTTGGTCTGAAATGTTTCCAAATTTAAGTTTTCTTGTAAGGCATTGCTAATTAAACGAGCTAATGAACGTTAAATAACAAAAGATAGCAATGTTCCGCGTCAAAGGTGCCAAAGCCAAAACCTCGCGTAAACGGATAAAAAGTACAAAAGTGAATAAGCCTGATTCAAGGTAGTAACTACAAAATTAACCCCAGATAGCAATTTCTGTGCCGGCTATGAAATATGTAATAGATCATATTTAATCGAAACACGATTAGAGTTTTGATTTTAAACTGTAGTTCCAAAGTTGGCAAATCTTGCATAATAGGTGCTTTATTCAAAATGTCGTAAGCTAGTGGTTTTTAGTTAAATACCACAAAAGGTCGTCTTTTATAGTTACCACAAATTTAAATAACTGCAATAATTGAAGACGCTCATGATGATATTGTAATCTTGTCTTAATGCGGTGAAATACGACTGGCGTAATTTGCCAAGAAGTGTCCATGAGCATTTCAGAAAAATCATTAAACGAAATTGTAGTTTCCGCAAAACAGGTCTTAACTTCATAGGCAGTTAAATAGTTTACATCAGTTTTAGCTTCCGCATTTTGTTTAAAAATCAGTATTAATGCTGCAACCGGTTGTGATGTAAATGGAGCATATACGATTTTTCCAAAATAAAAACAAATCCTGTGCCCCAGAGCTCAACCGTCCATTTATGAAATTTTTTCACCCGTCCTCTCACGGGTTAAAATTCTGAAATTGCACCTCCGAACCCCCATAAAGTACTCCCGAGAATATTGTCTGTTCATACCTTGAAAAGCCAGTTCTTCTAATAAGATTTGGAAAAGCAAGCTATCGGTTTTATCTATTAATATTGAAGAGATATCCGTTTATAACGTTTTATATGGACCATCAGTTTACCTTATCATAAAACAGAAAGAAAAGGATGAGTTGTATTCACAAATTTTCTCTATTACTCTTCTAAAAGATATCCCTACAACATTGTTATTCTGTATACTTCTTGTCAACTGAGAAAACTTCAAATAAGCATTTAGAAATTTGATTGTAGGTAAAAGAAGTATCTTGGCCAAAGTTATAGTTACACGTTTACTTTCTCTAATACCTATGGCCAACAGAGGAAGGGTTGCATTCCACCCAAAAATTAAATCCAAGATTTTACTGGAAATACACCTTTTGAAGTTCCCTGAAATATAAAGAATAAAAAGAAGATTTTAGAATTGTATTTATAGCTAAACTCGAAAACGAAAGATGACTTAATCGCCAAACGTGCCATATAAATTCAGCATCTTCGAAGGATACCACACAGCACTTTTCTAGAAAATTCCCTCACCCCAATTACGATTCACATAGAACATTTTTCTTGTCTTTACTTTCTCTACACTTACTATGTAAATAGTGTATACAGAAGGTATTGTATTGCACCCAAAAATGCGATGTCTGATTTCATCGGAAATATATGCCTTGAGACCCCCTGAGACCAAATAAAGCATTTTCAGTGTGTGTGTGTGTGTGTGTGTGTGTGTGTGTGTGTGTGTGTGTGTGTGTAGACAACATAGCTCAATAATACGAAAAGTGCGCTAAATACCAAACTAGATATTTAAGTTTAGTATCTCCCAGGGATGCGACATGACGATTTTCAAGAAAATCTCCCAACCCTCAGCTACCCTTTACATGGAAAAATGTTTTTAAAATGATATTAACATCACAAATAAAATGTCAATTATGAGTGTTCTGGGAATAGCCTCTGAAGACTGAGTTTTGCAAAATTTTACATAACGGCAAAACTTTAAGAGATAGACAAAAACTTATTATATAAAACAAGTAGATCTCGATAAAGCACATATTCCATTTCATGTACGTTTTTCTTGCAGATATAACTGTTTTCGAGATATTCCTTGTTATTGATTTGAGTTTTAAACTACTTTTGTTATACGGCTCTATGCAATGCGAACCTCACCTCACTTGTTTCACATAACAACCAGCTTTTAAAAGACTTGACTATCGCTTTATCCTATTGCGGCTCGGAAGCGGAGTGCACCCGTCTCCCTTTACCTGCTCGACCAGGTGCATTGTGTGTTCCGACCAGGCACTCAGAATAACAGCACGTTCCAAATACAATAGCCGTACAAACAAAGCCTACATACCACTTCCCCGCAATTACGTAGATTACACTTTAAAAGACTCTACCCGGCAGTTTGAGCAGTTTCTTTCTTCCAGCGGTTTCCTTTCTTGGTATACGGAGCCTGTATAGGAAGCTAGCTGACTAATGTTGGAGAGATCCATGGTGACCCCTGACATATCTAAGCACATCAAGCCCCTCAAATGCAACGGATCGTCAGTGGTTGAAGTATTCGACCGAAAGTTCAATGCCATCAGTGTGACGGATCTTCAGTGCAACTGAGAGTTCAATGCTGTACATCACAGCCCAAAACCGTTGATCAATGGAGGAGGAAGCTGCGCAGCTAATAGCCTAGCCTTTAGAAACGGACGGCAGAAATGTTGTATACCGTGTTCGCGGTGCGAAGGCATCTACGAGTCGGCACTTGGAAGCGATGCGCTTAGGTGGCTCTATATTCCGATCACGTCCTCAGAGTAAAAGTTCGTATCAAGCACAACAGTTACAAAAACAAAGAAAATAATGGCGCTTTCCCGCAATTGGGTAGATTACAGCTCCAAGACTCTTTCGGGTAGTTGGAATATTTCCTTCTTCTAGCGGCAGTTCAAACAGTTTACTGCTCCCAGAATATGCCACCTTATATAGTAATCTATATAAGAAGCTGACTGAGGCCGGTGGAACAGAAGAGAGTAAAAGAATGCAGTTAGTTAAGAGTTACAAAGTGCAGCTAAGTTGTGACTGACTCAGTAGGTCACTGCAATTGTGATTCGGTGGATCAGTTAAAAACTGAGTATAATAGCATTGATTCAATTGCCTTAGAGACAAACATGCTGCTTTTAGCTGTAAGTCGTGTTTTGATTTGTTACATTGGTGTCATAAGTGGAATTAAAAAGTCAAGATGGAGGAAATACTTCAGAAATTATGGACCAAGATGGAGAGAATCAGGGAAGGAAGAGAAGGAGATGAAAATGGAATCCGGTGGAAAAAGAAATGACAGTCAATCCCGCAATGAAGAAGATAGGAAGCAAAATAACGACAATGAATTCCGAAATGAAGAATGTGCAAACAGAAATGAAGGAAAGGTTGAAGAAAGAAGTGAAGACATTAGTACAGCATGTAGAGGAAGAATAAAGACCAAAAATGAAGGATGTAAAAGAAGGAATGAAGATATAAATGTCCAAGGTGAAGTCGAAGCTATTGACCAAAATTAACGAACAACTGACCAGTGTGAGAAAAGATGTGGAAGAGCTCGGTGGAATGATGAGGGTCTTTGGTCAATACCTTAACACCTGGAGAAATTCGGAGGTGTCCTGGAAGAAAGAGTTGACGGCAGCGATAGCAAACTGAAAGCCATAATGGAGGGAATCCCCGACAGCAGACTTAAATGTAGAGATGCTAGGATGCGACACAATATTGTGCATTAAGTCAATCCTGCGCTCCAAACGACAACTTTTACGACGAAATGACAACTCTTGAAGTCTTCTGCCGAGAATTCGACGCCGTTGCGTCCCTAACCGTTGGACATCAGAGGAAAAAGCTGCGCAGCTAAAAGCCAACCTCCAGCGACGGAGGCAGACATTTTGAATAGGATTCTGATGTCGGCGTGGTTTGGAGATTTATGGGAGGTCCTCGAAAACCGGTTCAGGAACCATCGCTTAGCCTTATCCTATAGCCATCTCAAGGCAAGGCTGCAACAGCCAGGGAGACAATGTAGGAATTCGCCTTAGCCATTGAGCAACTGGTGAATAAAGCTCTTCCACCCAGTTATGTTTCTCAGAAAGTCACCTACCTTTTAGAGGAAAGGTGACGTCGAGATACGACAGCGTCTGATGTTCGCCGATTGCAAGACTATCTATGAGACACTAACGGCCGCGTTGAGGGTGGAGACGGCCAAGGTTACATCTAAGACCAGGAGGAGTATTCACTAAGACGGGGTCAGAGGTTCAATCCAGAGACGGCGTCGAATATCTTCAAATGATGTGTTGGAGTGTGGCCAACTAGGACACCTAGTGAGGCACTGCCGAGCCAAGAGCAGGCGGGAAACAAATAATTACCAGCGTGGCGAGGGACAGAATATTGGATGACAGCGCATCACGATGCCTGGATAGCGGGGAAGCTGTGCCAGGTACTAATGGATATAGGTGCCGCTGTAACATCAATCAGACCGAAGAGCTTGCTATAAAGGAAATCTATTCGGTCTTTCCAGCAAATAACAATATCTGGCGATGCCTGTGTAGAAGAATCCCTGCTGGATTTATCCTGGCGTGGTTTTCCGGCAGAAGGATGAACTTCATCTGCAATCGTTAGAGGCCTTGGTTTTGCTTGCACGCATTGTTGTTGGAATCCTGTTGCCCTTTGGGTGTTCCGCTCATTTCTCTCAGGAGTCCGGTTAGAAGCAAAAATAGTAATTGGGGCCTATTTGGTGTGCTGTGTTCCAATTTCTGGAGAACCCTCGACTTCGTACTCCTACGCTTCCGCTTCACTTCCGAGATTTTCTTTACGTTAGTTTGTCTTTTGTTAGTCGAAAATCGCTCTTCGTAATTTCAAAGCCATCATATAGACGCACACTTTTACGGTATCCGTATACTTATACTTCTTCTTTTGCTACTTAACCTTCTCGTATAGAGACCTTCAAGGTCAGCGCCTGGATCAGATACCTGTTAAGCAGCAATCGGACTCGGAAACAAACAGAGTAGTGGGGTGATGAGATCGATGCCTGGTATGAAAGTGAGGACGAAGATTACACGAATTGACAAAGAAACGGATTTAAGGAAAGGTGATCATGGAACAGGTGATAGAATGGACCGAAAACCGAAGATCCTAAGAAAATCCACCCAGTTACCGCTTTGTTCACATACGGGCTGCTGTGATCAACCACAAGTCGCCTTGGTGAGAGGCGAGCGGTTTAGCCTCTCTGCCATGGCCCCGCTTACCTAACAGGAAATGTTTAACAAAAGGTATCTGCATTAACACGAATTGGACGAAGAACAAGCTTTGTCAGAATTGCTTCTATAAGAATGAGCCATGAACGTCATGTGAATGCAACAATTTTTTGTATATATATTTTCAATATTGACGTGCATAAACAAACAGATACGAAGCAAATTTTGTACCATTTAATTCAATATGAGCTTCTAAATTTCCATATCTGGTTCATTACCAGAAAAATATGAATAAAATAATAAAATCTAAAAAAATGTTTACATGTTAAATAAGGATGAAAGAAAAGTTTGTCAGTTTTAAGAATATAAACAAGATACAAATATATATAGATTGTTTAAAGAAACCAAAACCAATTACGCAGTCGTCACCAATGTTATTTCATCTTTTAACTATTAAATATTATTCAACTTTTCTCACCAAATTTAAATATTGAAATGAGATTAAAGTCTCTTGTTGCTCATGTTTGTTACTGGTTGACAATATTAAATAAATAAATTCCAAAATAGCACTATCCTCTCCCCCCTTCTTTTTAGAAGCTTAATGTCCTTTTAACTGCTGAGACCCAAACTGCAACTTTTTGGCAGTCATTGCTGAAGTAAATGTAACGCTCACTTAAAATTATTTGTCTATTAACGACGCAGCCAATTGCCAGGATCATAATAGCGGCTAGTGTCCCAAAATTTGATCCCACGGCTCTTTTACATAAACCCCAATCATCGTCATCATCATCATCATCATCAACTTCTTCTTCTTTAAAGGTCCCGCTCTCGGCTAGGTGCTGGTAGTCTAAGCTCTCTCTAATAATAGAGCATCAATAAGTAAAAGCTAATTTTCATTTGAAATCTGTGTCTGTCCGTGTGCAGTCAGGTTCAGTTCTCTAATACTCTGTCCTACATTTACTTATGGTAATGCATCTCTATGAAATTTGCCCTAAAATTGTGAGCAGTTAAAAAATATTTTTCATAATAAAATAATATGAGTACTAAATTTTAAGAAATATGTCGTTATTACTGCTTGCCGATTTTAACTCCAATTAACTAAAGTTACAAATGGACAGGCTCATGCTTATTAATACATCGCCCAACTTTAAACTTTGCTTTTTCGTAAAGCTTTTCTCAATATTTCTCCGTGTTCAAAATGCTCCGCAAGGTGCAACGTTTTACTAATGTATTTCAGAATGCTTTTACTGTCTCTCAAAAGTGCATTAAAGAAAATGACAATATATTTTTACTTTCTCTACACGTACTATGTACATAGTGTATATTGCATTCCACCCAAAAACTCGATACCGAGATTTCACCGAAAATGCATGTTTTGGGTCCCCCTGAATAAAAAAAAGCATTTTGAGAAAAAGGTCCGTGTGTGTGTGCCTGTGTGTTTGTGCATAGCTCAAAAACGAAAAGACCGTTGAATACCAAACTTGGTATTTAAGTTTGGTATCTTCCAAGGATGTGACACGAATATTTTCAAGAAAATCCCCCCCAGCTACCCTTTACATGGAGCTTTTTTCGAAAATGTTGATTTTCTTAAAAATGGCTTTAACGATTTTGATTAAAATATCGTATATTAAAGATATTTACCTGACAAATAAAATGTATATCTTAAATTTTCTGGGATAACCTCTGAAGACTACTTTATTCTGGATCAAATTTACGGAATTTTGCAAAACTGCTTAACCATAACAAAAACTTACCATACAAAAAATGTAGATTACATTAAAACACACAATTTATGTCGCTTACATTATTTTCGTGGAGTTGATCGTTTTTTAGATATTCCTTGTTTTTGGTTTCAGCTTTGAAAACATGTACGGGAATTTGTCAACTCGTGTCCATACAAACAAAGGAACTTCAGTCACATAGAAACCAGCTTTTGACTATCACTTTAACCTATGGCACTACCTTATTTCGCTTCTACTTACAAGGAAGCACGTAATAAGACTATTTCTGCTATTTTTTTCTCAATTAGCATGAAGTAAATAGAAGCATAAACTTTGTAACAATAATTTGTTACAGAGATGTAGAAAAAGTCATGTGAATGAATGAAACACATAATACTTTTTTGAAATACTATGCAACTTTACGAAATAAAGTATCAACTTTTGAAAAACCAATAATTTTGGAGAGTGCATCTAATAATTTGTTACAGAAACGTTGGTTAGTAAAACAATAATATGATAGATCTATTTGTAGACTCATTTACTGTAAATTGAAAATTTGGTGTGAATATTTTAATATACATAAAGTGCAACATTTTTGTTAGAACTATGGATTTATGCAATAAAATTGTTATTTAAAGAACCTTGCTGTCTAGAGCTTTGAAAAGTATCAAAAATGACATTGTTATTCTGTGTAATAGCAGATATAAATTTCTACAATATATCTAACATACTGTGGATTTTCCTAAATTTGTAGACGATTAACTTGACGTGTAACAGCTGTATGCCACACCAACTGGAAGCATTTGCTCCTTTCGTACCTCGAGACTAAATTAATTTTAATAATTGTTTTAGGCCGAGAGCAGTTTTACACTCAGCGAACCCGAAAATTCACTATTTCTCTTTTAGAACGCACCCCGCGAGTTAAATCTTTGCAGGTAAAAGTTCGTCAGGTCCATATCTTTTATGTCTTTTCACGTTACAGTTTTTTTTCTTTCTTTTTTTTTCTTTTCTCCCCTCCCCTTTAATGTAGGACACCTTTTAGCTTTTTAATTAAAAGTGTAGATTCATTTAAAAGTATATATTTTAATATGCACCAAGCAATTTATGGCTGGACTAGTATCACCGTGGCCGAGTGGTTAGACCACTCGCCTCTCACCTAGACGGACCGGGTGCGATCCCAAGCGACTGCATGTGAGATTTGTGGTGGACAAAACGTTGCAGGGGTTCTCCGGTTTCCCCCGCCATCGCATTCCACCGGTGCTCCTTCCTCATTCATGTATCACCAGTGTTATCGCCTGCGGTGCCATTTGTAGTAAAAGTGGGCGTTAAACATTATTAAAAAAGTATCATTAATATTTATGGAACAATCAGTGCCACGCGAGTATATAATTACTAAAGCCGTACTTACCCAGAGATGTATTGCGGTTAAAGCATAAAATCTGACGTGTTTTATTTACATGATTTTCTGCAGCTATTCTGCAACTATTATTCTTATAAAAGCTTATTCTTTTACCTACTTCATGTTAATCAATGTTGACATTAACATAAATAGTTTTATTACTTATCTGCTTATAAGAACGTGGAAAATACGGGAATATACTAGGATAAAGCGATGGTCAATTTTTTTAAAAGCTGACTGCTATGAGATAACTTTGATGTTCCGCTCTATTTGCCATGACCAGGATGAAAAAGGACAAATGATAGACGAATTCTCATATTTGAGGAAAATGTAAGTATTGGAAATTTTAAATAAATAATAACAAGAAGCATCTCGAAATTGGTTATGTTAACAAACAAAAGAAAAGTATAACATACATTGATTATTTTTATACAAGACTTAAGTTATGTAAAAGCTATTCAAGATGAACAGAAATTTTAAAACATGTTTTATTTATTGTGGAAATATGTTAAATATACCTATACTTTTCTAATCAAAATCGTAAAATAATTTTTCAGTAAATCAAATTTTCTAAAATTTTGCACGTAAAGGGTTGGGAGGATTTTCTTTGGAACCTTATGTCGCATCCGTGGAAGCTGCTGAACTCAAATATCAAGTTTGGTATTTAACCTGCTTTTCGTTTTTGAGTTATGGTATTCACGGAAATACACACATACACACAGATCTTTTTCTAAAAATGCTTCTTTTTACACAGGGGATCCTAAAACGTGTATTTCCAGTGAAATCTCAGTATCGAATTTTTGGGGGAATGGAATACCTTTTGTGTACTAATTACTAAGTGGAGATAGTATAAATATTAAGGAGGTTTATGCATAGAAATCCACTTTTTAAAAGCTCTGTATAAAATTAGATGATAAATATGAAATACTCTGAATTGAAATATTTAAGGGGACAAGACAATCTGAACACACGGAAATTACAACTGGTCTTAAAAAATTTAATCGTTTTTCAAGAAATGTTTATGAATTGTTCTACAAATCATGACAATTATTTCAAGTGGTTGTTTTTATTAATATCTTATGTGGTTAAGTCTATAGAAAATATTTTATTCGGCAGAAAAGTAATAAAATTTAGTCTTAAAACATGTGAATTATGTAGCTTTTTTCTTTGACACTACGTGCAATACATAACCACACTTTTGCATGCTTGTCCTTAGTATAATCAGCTTATCTTCTGAACCTCAATTATTTAGCTATGACATAATTTCAGTAGAAATAAAAAAAATAATATATTTGCAAATTCAAAAAAGCAAAAAATGTTGAAAATTTACAATGCTGTCTGTTGCTTTCTTAATTTGATGAATATTTGCTATGACATCACGATTGGGATTCAGAAAGTTCAACTATGTGTTGTATATATGTGCTGAAACTTTGAACTTTCCAGCTCTCATAGCTTCTGAGAAAAAGGTACATAAGAAAACTGAATTTAAAGATACAAATGTTCTAAAAATGAGCATTGCATAACAGCTTTAAAGCAATGCAGAATAGCATTTAAATTGCATTTAAATTGATTAAACTTCTCTTGACCCCACAAAAGTATACATTTGTTGAAACTAGAAATAATATAGGTTTTTATTAGTGTCTAAAACAAAAAATGTAATATTTTTACATTTCAAAGTACCTTGTCTCCTTAAACATAGTCGATTTTATATTCATAAATTAAGTGCAGCAATTGAAATTAAAATGAGATTAAACTCTTGCTTCTTACATTTTCTTAGCAAGGTAAGTTTCAATCCTCAGCGCCTTTGCTAAACCTCTGCTCCGGGCTATGCTCATTTTACAAGATAAATTGTAAAACCAGTTTAGGTAAATGCTCATTGATATAAGCCTAACGTTGTACTAAATATTGTTTAATTTCAACAAAACTGAAATTTGGTTTCTGGAAGGGTAATTGGTGAACTGAAATACCTACAACAGTATAGAGTAAAGGGAGTATTTTCGTGGTACAGGTATATTCGTGATACTTTTTTGTCTAATTTTCCCAGACATACCTGTCCATGTGAAGAACTGAAACTTCTTGCACGTAGTCTTGCATCTTCTGTGGTTGGCACACATGATCGGTTCGAGCCTTCGTTTGCTTATCTGTACACCAGATGACGTTTTCTTCATTAGTGGCGTGATTGCTGCACGATTGTCGTATTGTGAAGTGCTTTTGATTCGTTTTTATTTTATTGCGTATACAGTGAAGGTAAGAACGTTATTTTGTTATATTGCTGTAGAGTATTTATTATATGCTGAACAAAAATTATACTGTAATAATGTTTGCAGTGAATATTTCTAGTCGGCATTCCATAGGTAACAGAAGCAATTTCTTAGCTATTTCTCTGTCACAAACATGACGCCCATGCACGTGCTACTATTTAATGCCAAAACATGGCTTCTAAAGCATTATATGGATTTGGAGTATTAAAGCAAAGTTATAGTCTAAAGTATGTTTCTATACAATCAGATTTTTAATTTGGCATATCACGAAATTACCTCCCACATCACGAACTTACCTATCCTCATTCATTACAGATAAACCAAAGATGCCCAAAGAGGGGTCGAAATATCGCAAATACGAACAGGCAACTTCTGGAAGTCACCAAATTGGTCAAAGAGCAGGGGATATCAATATACCAGGCTTCAAAAAGAATGGGTGCCCTTGGAGTACGCTAAAAGCCCTCGTTGGAAGGAACGAGATAGGTAATGAAGATAATGCAGATCTGCCTAAGTTAGGAAGACCATTCGCATTAACATCAGACCTTGAGGTGGAACTGTATAATTAATTATATAATACATATACAAGAACTCGGATTTGGGCTAACTGTTGACATGGTGAGGAAAATGGCACATCGTTTAGCAACAAATGCTGGCAGAGAACATTTCTCTAACAAAGAAAATGATAAAGCTAATAAATGGTGGTGGGAACGTTTCAAGAAGAGGTACAACATTACACTGCAAATCTGGCAGCCTACAGAGCCTCAATGGCAAACGAAGAGATGATTGCGGACTTTCACAATAAATTGGATTCTCTTCTGAAGAAATTAGGCATAAAAAATCTCCCTGATCGTCTGTGGAATTGTGACGAGATGGGATTATCTTATGTTGTAAAGTCAAATAAGATCATCACATCAGTGGGCAAGAAATACGTCTATAAGAGAGTTTACCCTGATCGTGGGGAGACACATACTCTTCTGGGCTGCGTATGTGCCAATGGAACTTGAATTGCAACTATGGTGACATTTAAAGGAGTTCGGTGGAACTACACTCTCCGGAAATACAGTCTTCCAAACACATTGGTAAAACTCTCGCCAAAAGGATGGATCAACAGCAATTTGTTTCTAGAGTGGTTCACTTCTTTCGTGAATTCCATTCCTTCTCTCGACCAGTCGTCCTTCTCATGGATTCACATGGATCACACATCAACCCTGAAGAGATAGGTTTAGCTAAAGCCAATCAAGTTTTCTTGCTGACGTTTCCTGCCCACGCATCGCACTTGCTGCAGTCACTTGACATGATTATTTACAAGTCAGTGTGAAAGCAAACTGGGCAAAAAGTCTGAAACACTACATGAAAAAACATCCAACAGAAAAACCTAACATGAGCAATTTTCACACAATTTTAAATCCTTCATACATCCAAAGTTGCTCCAGCGAAAAAATACAAAATGGTTTCAAAAAAGCAGGAATCTATCCATTCAACAAACATGCAATTCCCAAAGAAGTTCTTACACCTTCGCAGCTCACAAACAAGCTGTTCCAACCCTAAAAAAACATCAAGAATTCCAAAGAGGATAAAAATGGAGATGTGCTTTTATTAACATTAGCACCAGTGAAATCTAGCATGGAGGGCCTTAAGAAGTAAAGAGATTCTAGCGCCAAATGCCTTACCCCTATCAGCGAGGAGCTGCCCTTGCAAGGGCCTAGAACATCAAAGTCTGGAAGATGCAAAGAAAGGAGAAAACTTCATCTAATAAAGATTGGGAATGTGGAGCGTGTGTATGTGAAAATTACTCAAAAGAATGTGAAAATGGGGCTAAATGGATACAATGCTCTTATTGTCTGATTCCTTATCATGTGAGGTGCCAGTCTTCTGATGCCGAAGAAGTGGTTTTCATGTGTGACGACTGCAGTTTTGACGCTGAGAATTCCGATTAAACAAAAGATAACAAACACTACTGTATTGTTTACTATATTTTGTGTCGATAGAAATATTGCGTAACTATTATTCTATATAATTCTTATAATATAAATTATTTTTTCGTTTATCACGAACTTATCTGTCCTATATCACGAAATTAACCAACCATGTCACGAAATTACCTAAAATGTTTTGTCTGAAACAGGTCTTAATAAATATTAATTAAAATATGCTAGTGAAAAGTTTCATTGTTTAATCTATGCAGGAGGACATACTTGTAACTTGCAAACATTGAGATGCAGTTAACTAACTACCTTTACCCTAGCAAACATAGACGTTTGAAAACTAGAACTTTATTAATAGTGACAGAAAACATCCGGCCAGAATCAATGCTTTTTAAGTATGCTTAAAAGCGACAGCCCAATGTACTACATACACAGTGTATAGAGAAGCATTTGTAGAAAAAGATCCGTGTGTGAGTGCGTGCGTGTGTGTGTCTGTGTCTGCGGACAGCATAGCTCAAAAACGAAAAGACCGTTGAATACCAAACTTGGTATTTAACTTTGGTATCTTCCAAGGATGCGACACGAAGATGTTCAAGAAACTCCCCTATCCCCAACTACCCTTTACATGGAACTTTTTTTTTTTTCCAAAAGATTGATTTTCTAAAAAATGGCTCAAACGATTTAATTAAAATATCGCATATTAAATATATTTACCTGACAAATAAAATGTATATCTTGAATTTTCTGGGAATAGCCTCTGAAGACTAATTTATTCTGGATGAATTTTAAGGAATTTTGCATAACTGCTAAACCGTATGTGATAGACAAAACCATACTACACAAAAAATGTAGATCTCATAAAAATTCACAATTTATGTCCTTTGCGTTTTTGTTAGGGAAATAACTGTTTCCAAAATATTCTTTTTTATTATTTTTCAATTGTGAAGCGTCAGTTTTTCTTTTGTTCTACTCCTGACCAAACAATGAAGCGATTTCCGATGACAATCGCATAACGATAGCTTTTCAAACATTTGACTATCACTTTAGCCTAGTGTATTACTTTAGTTCCCTTCTACTTATAAGGAACTAAGTAACAAGAGCCTTCTATGTTTATCTCGATTAGCATTGTGTAGAAAGAAGAATAATCTTGTGTAAAAAGTTTATAGAGCAGCTAGAGAAAGTCATGTGAGTGTAACACTTCAGATTTTGTTTTTCTTTAAATTTACTTTATACATCTTGTATTTCTTGCTGATTTTTCAGCTAAAACAGCTGATTTCTTTTATTGTTGGTACTGTAAAGATGGGATTGTGTGAGCATATAGCCGCCTTGGATTCAGTGACCATGGTAGTTAAAATTATGCGTCTTAGTATCTAAATCGTGGGCATCTGCATATATATTGCATGGAAGGAAATATATTCCCTATTCGTTTTATTACTTTCTCGAGTGTATAGAGAAGGTATTGTATTGCACCCAAAAAATTCCATACCGATGTTTCACCGGAAATACAAGTTTTGGGTCCCACTGACTCCCAAAAAAATTTTTTTTTTAAAAACATCTGTGTTTGTGTGTGTGTGTGTGTGTGTGTGTGTGTCTGTGGACAGCATAGCTCAAAGCGAAAAGAAACAACGTTAAATACTAAGCTTGGTATTTTAGTTTAGTATCTTCCAAGGATGCGACACGAAGATTTTCAAGCAATTCCTCCTCCCCAAACTACTCTTTACAGAAAAAAAATTAGAAAATTTTAATTTTCTCAAAAATGACTAACGATTTTAATTATTTACGACTGTACATGCTAAATAAAATATATATATTAAATTTTCTGGGGATAGCCTCTAGAGGTCTCTTTATTCTGGAGGATTTTTATTGAATTTTATATAACTGTAAACCGTAAGAGACAGACAAAAACTTAGTACACGAAAAATGTAGATCACAATACAACACACGATTTACGTCACAAACACTTTTTTTTTTCGTTGAGTTGGCCGTATTTGCGATATGCCTTGTTATTGGCTTCAATTTTAAAATACTTAAACTTTTTTCATCTGGGAACTTGTCAAATCCTGGCCAAACAAAGAAATGGACTTCAATCCCAGAGTAACCACATTTTAAAACATTTGACTGTTGGTTTAGCCTAGTGTATTCCCTTATTTCCCTTCTACTTATAAAGGAAGTAAGCAATAAGACTATTTCTGCTAATGGTTTAGTATTAAATAGATAAAAGAATTAGCTTATTACAATTGTTACAGAGATGTAGAGGACGTCATGTGAATGGGGCACATCAGGTTTTTTTCGTGCATTTTCTCTAGCAGCTATTTTCCACTCCATAGCATTCTCTCAACCAAAATGCAAGGCCTTCTTCTGAACAT
Organism: Hymenopus coronatus; assembly: GCA_030762935.1. Lineage (NCBI taxonomy): Eukaryota > Metazoa > Arthropoda > Insecta > Mantodea > Hymenopodidae > Hymenopus > Hymenopus coronatus. Next base: position 126,360,634 of record CM060888.1, on the reverse strand, counting down.
ACTTTTTTATAACTCCAATATAATTGTGTTTAAGCATAAGCGCTTTGCAAATTCTTTTAAATATTTTAGTTATTTATGCAATGTACACCAGAAAAAAAAATCATTTTACAATGGTGAAAGTATTACTAAGTCGGTTGTCGTTTTTGTAACCCCCCGCCCAAAAACACCCACAAACTTATCTTTCTGTTTACATTCTCTACTTTGTACATAGTACCCAAAATTTGATACCGAGATTTCACTGAAAATACACGTCTAAAGGACCTCTGTATCCAAAAAAGTATGTTTAGAAAAAGGCCTTGTCTGTGAATAGGATAGCTCAAGAACGAAAAGTTGGTTGATATTAAAGTTCAGCATCATCTAAGAATGCAACACGAAGATTTTCAACAAAATTCCCCCACCCGAAACTGCCCTTTACATGAAAAAATTTTCGAAAATTTTATTTTCTAAAATTTGGTTTAACGATTTTGATTAAAATGCCATTTATTTAAGATATTTGCATGAAAATAAATTGTATATCTTGAATTTTCTGAGAATATCCTCTAAAGACCACTTCATTCTGGATGACTTTTGCAGAAGTGATAAGTTTTTTTGTATGTTTGTTTGAATCCTTCCGAGACATTCTTTATTCCTAGTTTATTGGTTTCAATTTTAAAACACTTAAATTTTTTTTAAAGAGGAGTTTCTTTTGTTTTAGTCATGGGCATGCACAGAAAACCGAATTTCAACCACATAACAAATAACTTTTAATAGATTTGACTTTCGTTTTTGCTTAATGTATTCACTTGTTTCTCTTCTAGTTAAAATAAACTAAGTAATAGGTGCATTTCTGCTAATGTTTAGCTCGATTAGCATGAAGGGCATAAAAGAATAATGTTTGTAAGAATAGTTTGTTACGGGCTAGGTAAAGAAATTCGTGTGAATGTAACATATAAGATATTTATAATATTGATAGAGATAACTGCGGGGTTCAAAATAAAAACATGCATTAAGCTGGATTTTATTAGCTCTTATGGCAGAGGTAAGTTAAAATCATTGAATAATATTACCTTATTAAATTCAATCATACCTTGTCTGTGGCATAATTTCTCTATAATAAATAAACATTTCAGAAGTCATAATAGAGTTTAAGCCTACACTAGTTAACAGAGATTAGCCTATAAAAGTTACTTTGTTAACGACGCTGCCAATTGCCAGGATCATATCAGCGCCGCCGGTGTGCCAGAATTGTGTCCTGCAGAAGTTCTTTAACATGGTAGTAAATACATGGGACAGCTATCACTTTTAAGATACCTAAAAACCATTGGTTTGTGCAGAGTTTGAACTCGCGACCTTGAGTTCAGAAGGACAGCAATTAACCAACTGAGCTATTTAGCCTCAGGCATGCAAGTCTTTTAGGTTTACCGTGGAGTAATTTTAAAAAATGAGGGCTAAAATTCTATGAGAAAACATACATTTCGGAAGAAGCAAAAGAAAGAGAAGTCCATAACAAAAACAAAGTGCATTGATGAATTTCACTTATAATTCTAAGTGTTATTACTATTATTATTATTATTATTATTATTATTGTTACTATTATTATTATCATCATCATCATCCTCTTATTAATGGGTTAGAGGAGAAGAACTATAAACTTTCACACTGTGTAATAAGGAATAGCTGGAATTCCCAAAAACAATTTTTTACGATGCAGCAAAAGTGCCAATTAAGACGCAAAAGCTACCGATTTTTTTAGACAGTCGACAATAAAAGAAGCGCTTTTAACTATAGATTATATTAATTACAAGGTGAGAATTGTGCCACTGAGATGTTGCTGCTTTATTTCAGCCTAAATTCTATTTTGCAATATAGAAGCGAAGAATATTCTCAGGCAATAAGTAAAATAGTGCTGTAAAAATGTCTGTGACCAGATATAAGAATTACACTAATTACACCTAACAGATAAATTTCGTAGCGAATATTTTCTAAAATAAAATACCAAGAAGAAACTCTCCAGGGAAAACATCAAAAAGCTTCCTTCAACTAGTAACAATTCGCTCGATTTCCTTTATGTCTACAATTTCAAAAATAGTATGGCGTCTACGTAATAAACTGCTTTCAATCGCGTATTTTTTTTTTTTTTTTTTTTTTTTTTTTTTTTTTTTTTTTTTTTTTTTTTTTTTTGTAGCAGCGCAAATAATTGCGAAAAGATTTACTACTCTTCATCCATAGCCAGGCAGCTTCAAATCAGGCGAACTAGTGGCGATTCAAACGGATGAATAACTTACAGTGCCCTTTTTTTTGTAGTGTTTAACGCCCGCCGCGCATGCGATGACCCAGCCTCATCTTCTGTGCTACCCGACAGTCAGTTATTCATCATCAGACGTCGTCACAGTAGGGAAGCGAGTTTTTGTGTGGGCGTAGTGCAAGAAGAAAGTAAGTAGGGGAGACTAGCCTAAAATGGCATGCCCTAAACAACATTTGGGTTAAATCTTTGTATATTTCGCGATTGAATGCGTTTTACAAACTCTGAAACATTAGCTAACACTTTGTACAACATTAAGGTAAAATTCTACAATAACATTTCTTTAAAAAAATAATTATCAGATTGCTATCAGTGTGTCATTTTAGGCTTATGCTCTGGGTAAAATGACATAGCGTACACCCATCATGGTCAGCAAAACATTACAAACTTTACTGGCAACTGCAAAACTCTTCAACATTTGAAAAAGCTTACCTAATTTCTTCAGCGGTCGCGCCGTGGTCGAGTGGTTAGATTACTCGCCTCTCACCTAGGTGGACCGGGTTTGATCCCAAGTGACCGCATGTAGATCTGTGGTGGTTTTCTCCGATTTCCCCCGCCATCGCATTCCACCGGTGCTCCATCTTCGTTCATGTATCATCAGTGTCATCGCCTGCGGTACCATTTATAGTAAAAGTGGGCATTAAACACTTATAAAAAAGCAATTCTTCAACACTGGACAGGTCCATCTTTGCGGATTGAATTATCGCATTATTTTTGGAATCCTCATCCGAGCTTCTATTTTTTAATTCTACACATTCAGGTTTATCGGTTCCTCCTCTGGAAAAGTGATCCGGAAAGATATCCGGATTAAGGATTTGTACCACACGCTTCAATACCAGAATAATTAGGAAATTTGGAATAAACTAATACTACTTCCTTGTTTTGTTCTTCAATCACTTGTTCCTTCTCTGTTGAAGTATGAAATTAACCGCAACATTGAAATCAGAATGAAGGGCCTTCGGGTAAAATGACATACCAAGTATAACTTGGTATGTCGTTTTACCCCAAGTTGGCCACTCTGATTGTTGAAACAATAACCAAAGTAGTAATAAAGTATTGTCGAAAAACATTATATCAACTTGTTACTTACATTATGTGCTTGAGCTGTGTACTGATTTTGTGGAAGATTACACAATACTCTGGTTCGTCTCCTTAGCGCGGTGGTAGCGCAGGTGCTTACCAAGCGGGAGACCTGGGTTCGATCCCCAGTACCGGCGTGGGGATTTTTCCCCCGCTGGGAGACCTGGACCGGGGTGCACTCAGCCTCGTAAGGTCCCTGGGGGGCGAATTGAGGAGCTACTTGATTGAGAAGTAGCGGCTCCAGGTCATGAGGCCGGGAGGGGCTCGAGGCGCTGACCACGTCTCACCCTCCAATACTGCCCCCCATCCATGACGTCTGTAGTGGACCGAGATGGGGGACGCAGCGGCCGGGCAGTAGGCCAAGGTTCCCCGTGAGCTGTCGTGCCATGGAGTTACACAATACCCTTACTACAAATGCTGACGTAGCTTCATTCCATGATCGTAAAGAAACATAAAAATGCAAATATTTACTTACAACAGAAAGATGCCGCGTTTTACAAATCCCCCATTTTCCCTCAACATTAACACCAAAATGACAGATTTAATGGCAGTTAATTTAAAACAATTGAAGGAGTAGTTTTGTCAGAAACACCAGTGTGTCATTTTGCCCTGAAATGTCATTTTAAGCTAGTCTCCCCTAGTAGTGGAGACGTTCTCCCTATTTTCATATACGTCTATAGTTCCGTGTTTTAACTGAAAAGTACGGAGTGTCTCAAAATGTTCTATACACTCTTTTAATCCCTATTTTAGCAACGAACTTATACATAAATTCAATTTTTCTTGTAGTATTTCTTAACCCCGTACATGTGCTCCCTTTTAGCACAGCACACTCCCAACGATGACACTTTGACTCGTTATCGGCTGAACTTCTCTTTCATCCGCACCACATAGGTAGGTATTACCTGCACCGCTGCTCAACTTCAATCTTGTGATTGTCAACCTAGTTGGTGGCAGTGGTACACTAGATTCAACGTCGTTTCATCTCACCAGCATGTTTTATTCCACTTATTTTCTATCTTTAACATCTAGATCACCTCGGCGGCTTTTATATTATGGAACAATTGCTCATGGCAATGATGTTCACTTGTTTATTATTTCTCTCTTTAGGAAAGTATCTTGAAATTTCACACACACATTTACACTCTCATTCATACTTCCAGACTCTAGGAAGGAGAGAGAATGATCTTAGCTGCAGAAAACTTCCTACCTTCCAGCCGGATACCTCACACAGCAGAGGGTACTCTATCGACTGAGATACGATGGCAGCCTCTACAACATTCTCCAGTTCCCAATGATATTCCATAGAAGAATAAATCACCATCATGTTTGTTTATACATAGATGAGGCAACCTCTACAACATTCTCCACTATCCAATGAAGAATAAATACAGCATCGTATTTGTTCATACATAGATGAACGTGTTTCTGTTTTTCATTGTATTCTGAATCATAAACAAGAAAAACTGTATTTTTGTATCATTTCGTTGTTGAGAAATGGCGTTTTAAAGCGACTATACATCAGTTTGAGACACTCCATGCTTTGAGCAGCAGAGAAAGTAGCGCTTCAAAGACATTGCTGGTAAGGGCTTCTCGAAGATGCATGAAGCGCTGCTGTGCTGATTTAAAGAGATGCTTATTTTCTACCTGGTGGCCACTGCCCGTATTTTACGTGTATAGATGCCCCTTTATGCATTAAAGAGTTGTGGAATTCAAGGGGGCTATTTGGTAAGTGGGAACTGGCTGAGTGATCTTCATTTTACCCCTCTTGTTTATCAACGAGGTGAGTTCACCCCGCTCATTAGGAGGGGTATAATGAAGGTCGCGCTCGCCAGTCCTTCACTGGCCGTCTTTAACTTGGAGTTCTGCAACTCTTAACGTACGAAGGGATATCTGTAACGTCAACGTTGGGGCACCTAGTATAGTAACGATAAAGCCCACGGTTTCCTCCGGGATAACCAGCAAATTAGTACTATATAAGCGTTATGGGCAACCTCCGGTTCGATGCTAGCTCCTTAGGTTGGGTCCTCTTACCTATCAGGGTTGATTTAAGATTTGTGAGCATGATACTCTGGTTTTCAGGTGGCAGTACCATAAATAAGCCTTTGTGTGAATAATACAGCAGATAAAATTGTAAATGTCGATGTTTATTATTTCTTGATACTTTGCCAAGTAATCAGCCCGCCATTTATTGCTCTTGCAGCACAATTATTATTCTCAGATATCATGAGACCGTGAATGTTATTGCGACTGTAACTGCGAAAGAAGTGTGTGCCCACCTGGGTAGCGCGGTGGTAGCGTGTCTGCCTCACGTTCAAAAGGTCGTGAGTTCGAATCTCGCTTAGGGTGAGTTACCCGGGTAAGGTTTTTTTCGGGGTTTTCCCTTATCCTGAGAAGACGAATGTCGAGTAACTTTAAGCTCCATGGACCCCGAGATCATTTGAGCATCATATAATCAATTGCACTCATCGTCCGATATGACCAAACCAGGTTAAAGGACATTAAAAAAAAAAAAAAAAAGTGTGATGGAATCAGGAATACTCGGCATGACTGAAACAAGTTAAAAGACTGCCAAGAACCGACTGACTTTGTTTCGTTTCTACGTCTCTTTAAAATATACGTCCAACCCTTTCAGTGCTACATATTTCTGACAGTCTAAAATTTACAACCTGGTTTGTTCTCTGGTGAGAAAACCCCAATACACTCGGCTTGACGATCCCACGGTACCGTTAACTTATTCACTAGTTTTTTTGGAATTTAATTGTCTTTCAAAAGGCGACTGGACGACTTTAACAATCTCTGCTTGCTTGCATTGGGAAACATTTCCTTGCCTTTGCCTATTTTGTTTCAAATACAAAAGAAATATCCTCTTGTGCATTTGACTTCTAGACATTAGTGTAATTTCCCTGGTAGCAACATAATTTTCATAGGTAGACTGAAAAATCCAATGCCGTAGCCGGGATTTGAAAGACGGGTCTCCCGGTCTCTAGCCGGCTGCTCTTCCACTGAGCTAACATGGCAACGTGCCGGCATAGCATTGAATTTCTCAACTGTCTCGCATGTTTCACGGTAAACCACAAGGTGATCTCAAATTATTTTGAGATGACAACCCGAATGGCGACTTACAATGTTGTAAGTACTTTAAGTCCCAGGATTCATAGTATAGCCAACTATTATGGTCAATTGGTATTGGATTAATTGTTTTTTTAGAGAAGCCGTGTGTAGGACAGGAGTTGGATAGGTAGAGTCAGACTGAAAAATTCAATGTTTAATTGTTCTTTTCACACAACCTGTGTATAGGGTAAGAGTTGAATAGCCAGACTGAAAAATTCAATGCCGTAGCCGGACATAGTATAATTGGCTATACTATGAAACCTGGGACTTAAAGTACTTACAACATTGTAACATAGGAGTTGTCATCTCAAAATAATTAGAGATCATCTTCTGGTTTACCAGGAAACATGCGAGAAATTCAATGCTATGCCGGCATTTCGCTATGGTAGCTCAGTGGAAGAGCTCAGTGGAAGAGCAACCGGCTAGAGATTGGGAGATCCGTATTTCAAATCCCGGCCATTGCATTGAATTTTTCAGTCTGACTCTACATATCCAACTCCTGTTCTGCAAATGGCTTGTGTTGAAAAACAATCTAATAATGTTATGTGTATTATTATTTGTTTTTTAACTTATTATTAATTAGTATATTACTATTTTGTGATTATTTTAAATTAATTATCTGAAAATAATCAGTCAGCGTACAATCATAGTTATAAATATAGTTGTACATTTTGAAATGTTCTGATTTAAAGTGTGTTTAATTATGTCAAACTGAACATTTAATGGATAAAAACACATTAAAATTTACACTACAGCTATGGAGCAACATACATTACGTAAGTGATTATTCGGGTACTCTCGTAGTTATGGTAGCCAACTGCTTCAAATAATTACATATGCAAGCTGAGGAGTAACAAGCAAATCAAATTGCTGCATAATATCTGCATATTAATAAATAATAACTTTCGATTTAGTGTCATGGACGCTCATAAGAAAATTAAAATTCCCAGTGCACACGCAAAACCGATAGTTAATTTAAAGTGGGGCAGAAATAGTTAATTGAACACTTTCTTCAATAAAGACAACTAAGGTTTATTGTTGCAAAATTAAATAAATAACAAGTTTTGTTTCAAACAGTTTTTCTTGTATGCATATTATAATAATTGTTTCTCCGTATATAACTCAGAAGAATTATGTACCTATCGGTAAAAATTGTGACATAGTGTACTTAACTTTTGGAATAATTTTACCTATTTTTGAATTGTGTAATGCATAACTCAGTTCCTGAGTTCAACAAAATTTGGAAAACTCCAAGGACTCTATACTCTTGTTATCGTACAAAATGTATTGCTTCACCACCGTAATATCCTCTTTTATATCTTCCGAAAGTGTAGGCAGTGCAGAGACGTAGTCAAGCAACTCACGAAGAAAATCTTCTTTAGTGTATAAACACTGAAAATCGAAGTGTATGAGTTCTTTGGGAGTGATGTCTCTGGCCAAGAACTCTGCCACTCTATGAAGATGTTTCACGTGTTCACCTTGATGTAATATCATTTTTTCAACTGTTTTAAAAATGTCACCCATATCAATGGTTTTAGCTTCAGGCTTTAACCAAGAAATAAGTTTGCTACTGTACATGTTCTGTTCGAGATTTTGCATGTAACCTGTAATGCTATTGTTTAATATTGGATCATTTTGTACTAAACGAGACTTCAATGATCTTCTCGTAAGGTTTTTCAGAAGATCTGTTGTCGTTAAGAACAAAGAGGGATCGAACGGTTCAATAATCTCTGAAAGCTCGTGGGAGAAAAGAAACTCCCTGAATATACTATAATTACTATCTTCTCCACTTCTTCTGTCTAAATCTGACATCAAATCTGTAATATTAATTTCATGAATTGATTTTTTGTCGTCAATTATAATATTTCCATCTCTGGATGTAACGAACGACCTTACTTTGGTGATAACACTGGGAAGTCGACAGCCTTTGGGATGACATTTTGTTGGCTCTCCGTCAGAATTTAAAACGTTTAGAAAACTGATAATCTTTGATTTAAGAAAAGCATGTCTTCCTTTACAGAACCCGTTATAAAGAAATGATTGAAGTAGCTTTACTACCATAGCTCTTGGTCGGCTTTGTTCCTTTAGAGAAAATTGTTCCAGTACGCTGTTCCAGTTAACGGATGTGTTTTTCAGGGCCTGCAGCACATCAGTAGCTCCTTTTCTCACATAAAGAGGAAGATATGGGCTTTTGAATGCATCAAAGAGATGAATGATGTAAAACAAACCTTGATATTTTCGTGTCCGCATTTTGATGGCATCATCTTTCACCTTAAGATGAGAGCTTAGGGAGTTAATGTGGTCCATGAGGTGTTGTGGAAGTTTTACTCGTCGTTTTATTCGATCCACAGCTGCAACCAGTAAATCTCGTGGTGTAGTGTACTCGTGCGCTATAAAATCTTTAAAAAACTGCTTCATGTTAACTTCCTCATTGGATATAGCGTGAAGAAGCAAATTTTTTGATTGAATGATATCCTCAGGATATTCGTTGGGAGATATTTCTCTAAGTAAAAGAGAGAAATTAATCTCTCCTAATTTCAAGATCTCCGACATTATTTCGTGGTTACGATTAGAAACAAAAAAATTTGGAGGACTTAAATGTGGTAGGATCATAGCAACACTTTCCGAAACAAGAGTATAAGATTCATACTTATCTTCCAATTTGGTGAGAACGGCGTTAGCTAAAGTGTAAGGATCTTTCATATCATGGACCTTTATACTCTCTACAGCAAAACGCATTCCACTTTTGTTCTGGTACATGACATCTGTAAGATACCTAACGGCTTCTTCAACTTCAGGAGTGTCAGAATCTAAATGTAAATGCACCAATATGCTTCCAATAAGCGGCAATGTTACGTTCAGATATCCTTTTTTCATTGATTCCATTATATATTCCAAAAACTGACTTCTTTTTATAGTCTTGTGAAATCCGAGCGAAGTAGCGTGGAATAAACGTATTTCGTTTTGCTTTAACCGTGAAATATTTTCACGCATGTTTTCAAGGAAGTCAATCGTAACCACATCATTTTCAATTCTTATACCGGAAGCTATTCTCACTTTTTTCGTTTTTAGGGCATTCAACCAGAGTTTTATTTCACCAATGATATATCTGGGTCCATAACTATCTAGCCATTCGAAAATACGAATAAACTGCGCTTGGGGATCCAAAAAGAGAAGATCATGTACGTAAAATACTATGTCGCAAATATTGATAACTTTGCTTTTCGTAGCTCTGTAAATTTCCCTCAACGATTCCTGTAAATCCAAAGACAGTCTAAAGCTTGAACTATAAAGAACGTAAGCAAATATTTTCACCATATTGTCTCTTAGCTGAATAGATAATTTGAGAAGGATTAGTATTAAATCAGCATTCATCCGCTCTGGAGCTTTAGAGTTCTTGCTGGGACTAAATCCTTTAAAGAGTCGTCGTTGGGCAATGTTGAATGTAGCGTCCCGTGGCAGTGACGTTTCTGGGATATATGACTTGGAATTAGGTGCTTCACTTGGAACTTGGGATCCAACAGAACGAGTTGCAGACATGTAGCCAACACGAGAGCCTAAAGATTGCATATCTTGTTTGTACCAAGGCGCCCTCTGGAAATGTAGCATGCTGTCATCCACTAGTTCGGGTCCAAAGATGTTGGCCATCCTTACTGCACTTGGCGGTGAAGGAGTTATGCGCTTAGGAGGTGGTCTAAAATATTCTTTTTTCTTTTCTTGGCTTAAAGTCGGGGCCCTTGTCACTTCGTGTGTCATCTGTTGAGAAAATTTACTCTGATTACTATAAATCTGTTATATTAATTCATCATTTATAATTAATACAACCAGCATATGAATTTCAAATTATATAAGGGGGAACTAAATGTCCTATTCCGCTAATATTAAGATTTTTAAATTAATGACCCATTGTTTCAAAAACCGCTTGAGATAACAGATTGAACATATATTTACTTTCTCTGCCTAGCTCAAAAAAACGAAAAATTTAGTATCTTCCAATGATGTGACACCAAGATTTTAAAGAAAATACCCCAACCTCAAACTACCCTTTACATGGAAAAAATTGTGAAAATTTTGATTTTCTCAAAAGTGGCTTTAACGATTTTGATTAAAATACCATATGTTTAACATAATTACATTAAAAATAAAATGTATATTTTGAATTTTCTGGGAATAACCTCTGAAGAGTTCTTTATTCTGGATGAACTTTTTTTTTTAATTTTTGCATAACTGTAAGAGAAGGTAAAAGCTTACTACAAAAAATCTAGATCTTATTAAAATACACACATTTTGTCATTTGTGTGTGTGTGTGTGTGTGTGTTTTTTTTTTTTTTTTTTTTTTTTTTTTAAGATATATCCTATCTCAAAATACTTATACGTTTCTTATTGGCTACAACTTTAAAATAGTTATACCTTTCTCATACGGGAATTTGTCAACTCCTGTCCATACAAACAAAGGAGCTCCAGTCACATAGCAACCAGCTTTTGAATGATTTGATTATAGCTTTAGCCTAATGCATTCACACATTTCCCTTCTACTTACAAGGAAGTAAGTAATAAGACCAATTCTGCTAATGTTTATCTCAAATAGCATGAAGTAGATAAAATAAAAATCTTTAGTAGGAATAGTTTGTATATCGAACAGCAAGAGAAACTTATGTGAATGTAGAACATCAGATTTTTTTAAATGTATATACATATCAAAATTAATTTTTAAAACGAAAAAAAAAAAAAAAGAAGTTTATAACACCAAGCAACACAATTTTGCTATCTTCAATAATTCCTGAGAAAACGGGTATTTTATATGAGAACATGTTATTTAGAGAAAACTGTTCTTTAACAAGAATAGTTTGTGTATGGAACAGCTAGAGAAAGTTATTTGAATGTAGCACATCAGATTTTTAAATGTATACACTTACCTTATAAGTTCAGTTATCTACTTTTATACAATAATGTGGTTTATTAAGGAAGATACGGGGATTTTCTAAATTAGACAATTTTCTTTAAAAATTATAAGAAATTAATTTTTAAAACGAAAAAAAAAATATATTAACGCCAAAGCAAACCAGCAACATAATTTTGGAATTCTTTCACTTTGCTATCTTCAATTATTCCTGAGAAAACGGGTATTTTATATAAGAAAATGTAATTTAGAGAAAACACTGTTCCAAATAAAACTGGAACAAAATATGGAGCAAGACGAAAGAAAATAAGATTGGCGTGTTACTGTATTATCCTTGCAAAAAGACGTGAGCAGTCAATTTGCGCAGTACATGGAGTCGGGGAAAGAGGCGGGGACTGAAGCGATAGACATGGGTATGTAAACACAAAGAATTCGGCTGCCGGCCGACTGCAGCAATCAGATCATGCCACTGCGCATCACGTTTACACCGCTCTCGTCTACTTGCACGGATAATACCATAAGACCTAGGCAATAATATTGTTAGTATCAAATCACCACCTTCCTTCCTGTTGACGTTTGCAGCCAGCACATGCCAGAACTTCTTTATCTGCCCGTTAAACTTTGGTGCTGTTACTAAATTCTTTGTACTAACATATGGTGTGTGTTTAGATCATTTGAACGCCTATTATTAAAATGTAGTGTATGTATTTAAAATAATAGATGCCAAGTAACAAGGGTAAAACGAAATAGACGCTTGAAGTAGACACAAAGGGATATCTGCACACGTCAAATAAGGGGCAGTTGGATTACCTGATGGATTTGTAAATAACACTATCACACAACGTAATCGCACATATAGCTACGAGAGGCTTGCGAAATGCAAAGATCACATTGATGTATGTAATGAAACGATAGTGTGCCGATTATGTTGATACTTCTTAAATGACAAGAAAATAGATGAATGCGTTAATATAGAGTGTTAGCAAATGCTAAAGGGCTTTCATCGATATCATATGATTCAAATCAATATACATTTAATAATAGTTTATATGGGGACTTTCTACTAAAAAATCTGATGTGTTCCATTCACATGACTTTCTCTATATCTCTGTAACAATTATTGTTAATAAGCTTATTCTTTTATTTATTTCATACTAATCGAGAACAATTAGTAGAAATAGTCTTATTTCTTGCTTCCTTGTAAGTAGGAGCAAAATAAGGGCGTACTATGGGTTAAAGTGATAGTCAAAAGATGGTTGCTATGTGACTGAAGTTCCTTTGTTTATATTGGCAAATTCCTATATGAGAAAAGCATTTTTTCAAAGCTGAAACCGAAAACAAGGAATATCTTAAAAACGATCAAATCCAAGAAAAAAAAATTATATAACATAAATTATGTGTTTTAACGTGCTCTGTATTTGTTGTGCTTTAAGTTTCCGTCCATCTCTTACGGTTCGGCAGTTATGCAAAATTCCGTAAAATTCATTCAGAATAAAGTAGTCTTCAGAGGCTATTCCCAGAAAATTCAAGAAATACATTCTATTTGTCAGGCAAATATCTTTAATATATGATATTTTAAACAAAATCGTTAGAGCCATTTTTAAGAAAATCCAAATTTTCGTAAAAAAGTTCCATGTAAAGGGTAGTTTGGGGTGGGGAATTTTTTTTTTTTAAATCTTCGTGTCGCATCCTTGGACAATACCAAACTTAAATACCAAGTTTGGTCTTTAATGGTCTTTTCGTTTTTGAGCTATGCTGTTCACAGACACACACACACACACACACACACACACACACACACACACACACACACACACACCCGTCACAAAAAAATCTGATGTGCTGAATTTACATGACTTTTTCTACATCAATGTAACAAACTATTTTTAATAAGGTTATTCTCCTATCAATTTTATGTTAAAACATTGGTAGAAAAAGCCCTATGAAATAGTTCCTTTATAAGTAGAAGGGATATTAGGTAATACACTAGACTAAACCGACAGTAAAGTGTTTTAAAATGTGGTGGCTGTGGGATTGAAATCGTTGTTTGTATTTTTTTTACTTTCTCTACACGTACTATGTATATAGTGTATAGAGAAGGTATTGTGTTGCACCCAAAAATTCGATACAGAGATTTCACCGGAAATACATGTTTTGGGTCCACCTGAATACAAAAAAAGCATTTTTGGAAAAAGGTCCCCGTGTGTGTGCGTGCGTGTACGTGTGTATGTGTGTGTGCGTGTGTGTGTGTGTGTTACTTCATGGTAATCGAGAGAAAATCAGCAGAAATAGTCTTATTACTTGCTTCCTTGCAAATAGAAGGGAAATAAGGGGATACATAGGCTAAAGTATCAGTCAAAAGTTGGTTGCTTTGTGACTGAATTTCCTTTGCTTGTATGGACAGGGGTTGACGAATCCCGTATGAGAAAAATATAAGTTTTTCAAAGCTGAAACCAATAACAAGGAATATCTAAAAATCGACCAACTCCCGAAAAAACTGTATATAACACAAATTGTGTGTTTTAATGTGCTCTACATATTTTTTGTGCTAAGTTTTTGTCTATCTCTTATAGTTTAGCAGTTATGCAGTATTCCGTAAAATTCATTCAGAATAAAGTAACCTTCAGAGGCTATTCATAGAAAATTCAAGGTAAATATCTTTATTATATGATGTTTTGATCAAAATCGTTAGAGCCATTTGTGAGAAAATCAATTTTCGAAAAAACTTCCAAGGGGGATTTTCTTGACAATTTTCGTGTCGGATCCTTGTAAGATGGCAAACTTAAATACCAAGTTTGGTTTTTAATGGGTTTTTCGTTTTTGAGCAATGCTGTCCACAGACACACACACACACACGGACCTTTTATCATAAATGCTTTTTTTGGATTCAGGGGGATCCAGAACATGTATTTCCAGTGAAATCTCGGTATCGAATTTTTGGGTGCATTACTAGACACTATGTACATAGTACGTGTAGAGAAAGTAAAAATATATGACATAAATTGTGTGTTTTATCGTGGTCTACATTTTTGTGCAGTAAGTTTTTGTCTATCTCTTACGGTTTACCAGTTATGCGAAACTCAATGAAAATCATCCAGAATAAGGAGGACTTTAGAGGCTATTCCCAGAATATTCAAGATGTACATTTTATTTGGCATGTAAATATCTTAAATATAAGATGTTGTAATCAAAACCGTTAGAGTCATTTTTGAGAAAATCAAAAATTTCGAAAATGTTCCATGTAAAGGTTAGATTGGGGTAGAAGGATTTTTCTCAAAATCTTATTAATGAACTTAAATACCAAATTTGGTATTTTACCGACTTTTGTTTTTGAGTTATCGTGTTCACAGACACATGGAGACATCGATACACTGACACATGGACACGGATATAAATATCTATTCATTTAGGTTGTTTACTTCCTGTTTGATGTACTTATGGTAAGTAGAGGAAGTATTGTATTCCACCCAAATATTTGACGACGAGATTTCTTCAGAAATATACGTTTTGATGCCTCCTGAACCTAAAAAAAACATTTGTAGGAAATGGTCCGTGTGTATCCAGCTGTCTATCTGTTTGCCTTCTGTGAACAGCATAGTTTGTTAGATACCAAATTAGTATCTAAGTTCAAGATATTCTAAAAATTGACTCGAAGATTTTGAAGAGCATTCGCCCATGCAAACTACACTTTAGTGCTAATGTTTTAATTGTTTTGTATTTCGTCAAAAAATGGCTCTAGTGTTTTTGATTAAAACACTATATAAGCCATTTTCATTATAAAGAAAAAGTATACTGAATTTTATGGGGATGTTTCGTGAAGTTCTCTGTGTTCTGAGTAGCTTTTGCAATTAAAAACCGTAATAGATGTAAAATCTTACTACAAAAATCTGATGTGTTCCATTTACATGACTTTCTCTACATCTCTGCAACAAATTGTTAAAAAGCTTATGCCTCTATTTACTTCATGCTAATTGAGAAAAACAGTCTTATTACTTGTTTCCTTTAAGTAGAAGCGAAATAAGGGGGTACCATAGGTTAAAGTGAGCTGGTTGCTATGTGACTGAAGTTTCTTTGTTTGTAAGGATAGGAGTTGACAAATTCCTGTATGATTTTCAAAGCTGAAACTAAAAACAAAAAATATCTTAAAAGCGATCAACTCCTCGTAAAAAATGTATATAACATAAATTGCGTGTTTTAAAGTGTCCACATTTTTTATGGGGTAAGTTTTTGTCCATCTCTTACGGTTTAGCAGTTATGCAAAATTCCGTAAAATTGATCCTGAATAAAGTAATCTTAAGAGGCTATTTCCAGAAAATTCAAGATAAACATTTTATTTGTCAGGTAAATATCTTTAATATATGACATTTTAATCAAAATCGTTAGAGCCATTTTTAAGAAAATCAAAATTTTCGAAAAAATTTCCATGTAAAAGTTAGTTTGGGGTGGGGGGATTTTTCTCAAAATCTTCGTGTCGCATCCCTAGAAGATACCAAACTTAAATACCAAGTTTGGTATTTTTACCGACTTTTCGTTTTTGAGTTATCGTGTTCACAGACACACGGACACACGGACACCCGGACACACGGACACACACACACACGGACCTTTTTGTGAAACTGCTTTTTTTGGATATAAGGGACCCTAAAACATATATTTCCAGTGAAATCTCGGTATCGAATTTTTGGGTGGAGTGCAATACCTTCTCTATACACTATGCACATAGTGCGTGTAGAGAAAGTAAAAATATATAGACCTTGTTAAAGCAGCAGAATTATGTCAAATACAATTTTTTGTGGCGTTAGCATTTTCTTTATATTATTTGTTACCGGTTTAAATTTCTAGAGACTTGATATTTTTCTCAGCTGCAAATTGCCGAGAGAAAGTCATATGTATAGACACATCAGGCTTTTGAACATTAGATTATATATTTACGCTCCCAAGTATATTTTTCTTAAGCTAAGGAAAATGAAGAATAATCGTAGCTAAAGAAAATTGCAACTTCTGTCGAAAATGAAGCCCAGGACACTGGGTTTAGATCGCTAAATTTAGATAACTTCAATTATGATCTGCATATTAACTTTGGAAACTAGTCCATCTATCAATGCTAGGTTATTTATTTGTTTATTTTACAAACGTTTCCTTGACCGCTACAACATATTTCAAAATTATCTTTTGAGAGTAAACAGATAATATAACTACCCATGTTTCGATGAATAAAAAGGAAACACATTTCTTTAAAAATCACTGAGGTGATTTATTAAATGTTTAAAAAGTTGTCTTAGAATTGCACCTCCAAAATTGTCATAGTTTTACTCCTTATAGGGAATCCGTCCTAACTATTCCTTCCTGTAGCAAATTTTATGAAAGCTATTGGTGCTAAAATGTTATTTTTTGTAATTATCCTCAACGGTTCAACATAAATACTTATTTACGCAACGAATTAGAATATGCTTATTTCTGTTATGTATTGCAGCAGAGATTTGCTCTAACAATAACCTTATCAAACTGAGTTTTTCTTATTGTTGTACTAAAATCGCATAGCTGTTTCGTATTTATTTTAAATATGTAAAATATAAATGAGCAATAATTGCATAGCAGTATATACAACTGTTCTGTCAAACTAAATTGGTTTTCTATTAGAAATATGCGATAATTCAAAATCAACTGCTCTTCAACATTACGTTGAATCTGTTTGTTTAACAATATTATGTTTTCTTTTAGTAATAACACCGCAAATACGTGTTGTAAGTATGATGCTTATTAAAACATATTTACTGTTCATATAGCAACGCAAAGCATTACCTGATTTATCATGTTTCGCCAAACAAACAGAAAATAGATTCGCTGATCAAATGCAAACTTACCAAAGAGTCCGAGAAGTAATAAAGACAAAACAATGTGAAATGTGTGAAGGTGTTGGCCATCCTTCCATCAAGAACACTTTCGCAATCTGTATCGTTATATAAGCTGGCGAATATTTAATATAGTCCATAAATACAAGTGTGGCTTTATGTGGAATGATAAATGAAGGAGTTATCTATGGAAACACTTCCAGAATGACTTTAGTCCCAGGAATTTAATTGTAGCTGTGGGCAATCTTCAGAATACTCAAAGACTTCAGTCTGTTACATTTATTCACGCCAAAATAAAGATATGTACAATGAGTAATATTAAAAGCAATTTGCAAAATAAAAGGAAGTGATTCAATGTTGCAGGTAGGTAACAGCATTGAAAATAACATGTAGAAGATAACTCTGCGTTACGATTTAATCTGATTACAGTAAGTGTACTTCTAAGTAACTTTTACTTTCTCTAGCACGTATGTAGAATGTACAGTGGATACAGAAGGTATCAAGTTCCACCCAAAATGTCGATACCGAGATTTTACCGGAAATATATCTTTTTGGGTCCTCTGAATCCAAAAAAAGAGTATTTTTAGAAGAAGATTCGTGAGTGTAAGTGTTTGTGCGTGCGCGCGCATGTGTGTGTGTGCTTCTGTGAACAGCATAATTAAGAAACGAAACGTCGGTTAAATACCAAACTTGGTATTTAAGTTCAGTATCTTCCAAGGATGCGACACCCCCAACTGTCCTTTACATGGAACATTTTTCTAACATTTTGATTTTCACAAAAATGGCTGTAACGATTTTGATTAAAATTCCATATATTTAAGATTTTGTTATGACAAACGAAATGTATATTCTGAAATTTCTGAGAGTAGCCTCCGAAGACCTCTTTCTTCATTCTGGATGCTTTCTGTTGCGCCTTTTCTGTCGGATTCGGGGACTCGTTTATTGTTTCCAACGCCTACCTGACAAATCCCCTCTGCAGGTGTTGGCGTTGATTTCTCCGTCTTGTAGCATCTCAGGGGCGTGGTCCATTTCCAGAAACCTGGTTTCGGCGTCGACAACCAGAAATAATCAAACTCCGTTTTTCGTGATGCGACACATTAATCGTTTATTCATCTCGAATGATTCTTTAACCCTGCAGTCCGACGTAGAACAGAGCCACATATTTTATAAACAATACCGCGACATCAGGAGCGCGTCGCGTGCTTCGTTTTGTTACTTTTCTCCCCGGAGTATTAAAATTTTCTAAGTCCCGCATGGGTTATAAACTTCCACGTACTTGTCCGGTTAAAGCCACTTTTCAGACTGTTTTCTCAGCTATTTTTCAAAATCGGACATCTTGCCAAATGTACTTCTAAAATTTTAGTTGTTTTATCTGAATAACAACCCCTACCAAACGTACACTATTTCCCCACTATTTACATATTTCTGGTTACATTGTTCCGGGCAAATAAATTTTACAATAGTTAAAATTACTTATTGACCCAAGCAATTTACACATTTATAAAACTCTATTGGGTCTTCTCGTACCTTAATAATATTTAAGTGGTTTTACTTAAAATCTAAATTCAATTTAATAAACACAAAACAGAGTTATTAAATTTTAGTAGATGAAATATTTGTATTCGGATTGTTTAATAAATAAAGATGAAATAGCACACCCATAAGATAGTGTGGAAAGATATCATATGCAGTTAACAGCGTGGGTAAGCAAGAATGCAGTTGGCATAATAACAGTAATGGCAGCGATTTCATAGTGTGGCGGGTAAACTTTGAAAAGGTAATGAATTACAAAGTAACATTCATGCTTCTTCCGAATCCCTTTCTTTCCTTTACTCGTAATGTTTTACACTCTTTCTTTATTTTCTGCTGTCAAAACAGTCATTTTAAGGCTAACAATGACATAACTAAAGAGGAAGTAGATCTGGTTGGGCAAGTAATAAGTTTTTATTTCATGATAGCTTTGTGTATTAAATGTATCCATTTAACCCAAAATATTGCTTGATACCAAATGTATTAAGAGAACCGCATGGCAGTATGATGGTGACAGGAGTATTTTCATATTTTGATGAAATCATCTTTAGCTAGCTGATGTACTACATAACCTCAAATAATCAATATCTGCAATAGGAAGTTAATCTAAAATGGTTTAGTATCCGGTTCCCGTCATTTCTCCGCCATTTTCAGATTCCAAGAAAGATTATTGGTTATGTGTATAGTTTATAACCTGCTCATTTTAAAGAATTACAATAAAATACTTATTTCTTATTCCTTTATTTAAGATATGTGATCAAGGAAACGATAGTTGGCACATAAGAAATCTATTTGATTTTCTCTGTTATCTTGCGTCATTGACTCCATTATGGGTGCCTTCCCTTAGCATTGAATGGGAAAGAAAAATTGAGCAGTACTACAGCCATCTAGCTGCAAATAAATAAGTACTGACTCTAGGTGCTCGTCACCAGGAAGCTTCTTTGCTCCTTTGTTTTAAGCGATAGGAGTAAGGAAAGGACAGTTAATACATAAAATCGTATTTGAATTTCATTGCTGCGTTGCGTCGTTGTCTCGTTAAACAGATGCATGGGACGGAAAATACTACTATGGCCATCTAGCGGCAAATAAATAAGTACTTACTCTAGGTGTTCCTCGCCAGACAAGCTTCTTTGTTTGTGTATTTTAAACGATAGGAGGAAGGAAAGGACAGTTAATAGATAAAACTGTATTTGAATTTCAGTGCTGCGTTGCGTCATTGTCTCGATAAATTGGTGCACTACCTTAACATTGAATGGGGAAGGAAATGTATAGCATACTACGGCCATTTAGTAACAAATAACCGCGGTGCAGCTGTCCTCTGGCGGCTATTAACCGAAATGCATTCCCTTGGCACTGTTATTATTCATATTATGAGACTTTGAAATCTTTCCCGTACTATTTTTAAACATTTTGTTTTCCATAAACCTTGTCATGATAATAACGAACACAACAAAAAAAGAATTGTTCAATTTGGTGCAGTCGTTCGGAAGTGATGCGCGCACATACATTTTGCCGATTCATTATTTATATATATATATATATATATATATATATATATGTATGTATAAAATGTATATCTTGAACTTTCTGGGAATAGGCTCTAAAGACCTCTTTATTCTGAACACATTTTGCTTAACTGGAAAACCGTAAGAGATAGACAAAAAACTTACTACTCAAAAAATGTAGATCACTTTAAAACACACAATTTATGTCATATATATTTTTTGAGATATTTCTTGTTATTTTTTTCAGATGTAAAATACTTTTTTCACACGAAAAGTTTTAAACTACTGGCTCTGCATAGAAACTGATTTCAACCACATGGCAACCAGCTTTTAAAATAGTTGACCATTGTTTTAGCCTAGTGTCGCCCTCTGTCCTTAGCATGGCTTCCTTCGGAAGGGAAGTAAAGCCGTTGGTCCCGTGTCGTAGATTTACGATACGTAAAAGAACCTCAAGACTGATAGAGAAGCCTCTGAGCAAAATTAAGCGGTCTTTCACGCCCAATTTAGAATGGAACGCTGAGAACAAGAGTAGTTAAAGAGCGTCCATAAATAACATGCCATTTATATTTTTCAGCCTAGTGTATTCCATTATTTCCCTTCAACTTACATGGAAGCAAGTAATTAAGATAATTTTATCTCGATTATCATAAAGTAGTTAGAAGAATGAGCATTTTGACAATAATTTGTTATAGTGATGTAGAGAAAGTCATCTGAATGGAACACATCAGATTTTGTTTAAATTTAGTCTAACGTCCTTTATCTTCGAAGGTCATATCGGACGATGAATGAAATTGGTGAAATGATGCTCAAATGAACTAGGGGTCCATGGAGCTTGAAGTAAATCAACATTCGTGTTCTCAGCATAAGAGAAAACCCGATAAAAACCTTATCCGGATAGCTCACCTTAATCGAGATTTGAATTTGGGCCCTTTAGAATGTGAGGCCTTTTCTTGACGGCGTTATATTCCAGTTTATTAGTTTTCAAAATGCAATATGGAAAAAAGCGGGGTTCAATGTTTTCAAAATGCTTTTTGTTAAAAGTCAAGTAAGCACACTGCCTAATACAGAATATCTTTTTCTTGCATATACTGACGTTTTCTTCCTGGGACTGATAAACGTTCACGGGTCTTACGATAACATTTTATAGGCTATAATACCAAATTCTGAGGCGTAGGTTATACAGAGTTTAACAGCGACCACATAGACTTGCCAACCTGTGACCATAAGGAAACAAGAGTTAACAGTTCTTGGTAATCATTTAATTAAATACGTTTCTATGTTTAAAAACACCTAATGTGCAATGGTCATCATAACGCTTTTCCTACACATTAATTATTCATTTATTCTTCGGATAGAAGCGCTTATTATTTTCTCTACACGTACTGAGTACATAGTGTATAGAGAAGGTATTGCATTCCACCCAAAAACTGCATACCGAGATTTCACCGGAAATAGATGTTTCGGGTACCCTGGATAAAAAAACTTTTTACAAAAAGGTCTGTGTGCGCGTGTATATATATATATATATATATATATATATATATATATATATATATATATATATATGTGTGTGTGTGTGTGTCTGTGAACAGCATAGCTCAAAAACGAAAAGACCGCTGAATACCAAACTTACTATTTAAGTTTGATATCTTCCAAGGGTGCGAAGCGAAGCTTTTCAAGAAAATCCCTCCACCCCCAAATACCTTTATATGGAAAAAGTAAAAATGTTTTGGGGGGGATTTAGGGGGACCCAAAACATGTATTTCCGGTGAAATCTGGGTGCAATACCTTCTCTATACACTATGTACATAGTACATGTAGAGAAAGTAAAAAAATAAGTTATTAAAGTGGGGCAGTGGCAACCATGCGGCTCTTATGGAGAACCATCACTGTGTCCACTCAATGTATTTTCTCATTTGACTCTACAATCCTAGTATCAGAATTTCATTGCTTATATTTCCGAGCTCTTGCTAATTCACATCGTGAATAAAATTTGGTGCTCGCAAAAGGGATCTGAGAATAACAGCCTAAGGCTAGCATAAGGTACCTAAAAACAAGTCAAACTCGAATGCTGTGGAGGTTGGTCATTTGCCACGATTTTCTTTCCTCGTTTAATTCATTCTCATTTTTCAGATGTGCTTCTATGTTTCGTCATGTATTGCGGTGCCGGATAGATGTCGCAGATTGTTCCAAAATAAGAGTATTCCCCGAAGACATAAGAAGACTACCTGGATGTACGAGTCGTGCATCGTCCTCTCTGGCTAGCTCCATTCGGGTCTTCGAGCCAGAACTTGTTTTACAGTTCTGCCACTTGGATTGTCTGCCTGTAGTCTGTGGATCCTTCAGTTCATCGCAATAGATCTGCCAAAGGTCAAAGTGCACGATGTTGCATACTTAGATCAGGCTGTTTCACAGCGATTCGTCTGAGTAAAAGTATGTGCGTGCTCAACTACAAACCACGGGGAAACGTGATACTGCTAACCAATGCGTCACCTTGCGCCTGTATACTAAATACAGTTCTTATGTTCTGCCATTTCGTCTCCAACACTTGATTCAGCCTTGACGATAGTCTGCCCTCAATGGTACGTTGCATTGCATGTTGCAGGTAGATCCCTGTGAGTCGCAAGTTACTTGCTGATCTCTTGCTGCGCATCCAAGCTGGAACAGTCTGCCCTACCTCTCCTAACTGTTTAAATTGTTACAAATCAAAGTCCAGATATTGCATTATTTTCGTCTTGTCTTGTTATTATTCTCACTATCTTAAGGAGCGTACGGTGGACGTAACATTTCTAAAGTTACCTAGTGCTTAAATGTTGGTAAAACTTAGTCTTGTAGAAAATAATATTTTGGAAACCTTTAATGTCACAAACGTTTATATTTAACTTAAATCGAATAAGTTACAATATCCACACTTGCTTGTAGTAACGTTTTTAATGTTTTCCCAGGTTTATATAATTCAGTTTTCTCCAGCTATTTACACAACATTTAAATACACACTTTATTTGTCTTGCCAGCATCTCAAACCTTTAGTATTGTAGTCAAAATCATTAGTCATTTTTGAGAAAGTATTAATAGAAATTTTCCCATAAGTGTCTAATTGAGATCTTTCTGGAAGTATTGCCTTGTATGCTCAAAAGACAGTATGTAAAGTCGTAAAGCTACTTTCCTACCCCCTATTTTTAAAAATATTTTTGATATCTTATTAAATAATATTTTTGCGTAAGATTCGATGCTAAATAAGGGGTCGAGAAAGTAATTTCCAGTAATGTCATTAAGTTTCTAAATCGTCCGTCAGTGCTCACAAAGTGGGATTTTATTCGTCTACATATTGCTCAAAAGGAGCTGGTGTTGCGAATAACGTATCATTTATCGGTGTTCTCAAAATGGCTCTTTACGAGTCTCCGCATAAACACGTATCAACCGCACAGATGGTGAACATGTTGGGATCTCCGCCAAGCATCCACAAGCTTCTGGTTTAGTGTAATGAATAAGTGTATTTATTTAAACACCAACATATATACACTAATATTCATCAATCGTACTGGTCAACAGTCCATATGTGCCTTTGCAATACACAAACTAGTAAGCACTATTAAGAACAAAAATGCAGAGTGATCACGAAGGTAAAAAGCCAAACATATCCAAATACAGCATCTTAAATTTACAACACACAATAAACCTCATTCTGATGTATTAATGTACCCTATTATAGTAAACAAATACACTTAAGTAGACTGCCTCCGTGGTCGAGTGGTCAGCGAGCTGACTTCTCACCAGGAGGTCCCGGCTGGGGCGGGGAATTTTTCTTTAACCGGAATTATTCCCTATCCCCCATAGAGTCTGGAAGTATGAATGTGAGAGTGAATGTGCGTGTGTTTAGTAATATAAAGTTTAACCTAATGTTCTGAACCTACAGTTTCACAAGTGAAAGCCCCCGATTTGACCATTGATGTTAAAGGGGGCTATACAAATGAAGCATTAAAAAAAATACACTTAAGATAGATATATACACACAATACTAACACTACAGCAAAATAATGACCGAAAAGGATGACATAAAATTATATAAAGTCAAGAAGAGCTCTTCCCTACTATCAGTCATCTCAGATCTCACCTGTCTTGCCGTAAGCAGATGGGGCAGATTCTCATACCATACTCGTCAGTAATTTTATCATCCACCTTGCTCTTATTTAATCACGCGAGCCCCTGTTTAACGAATTTGGTACTTGTTTTATGTATTGCTCCATACCCCATTCCGATTTTAGCCCAGACTGTACTTCCATCGAAATTGTCTCTATGTATTGCGCAGTTATTTGCTATCTGTCAATATCACAAAGGCGGTTCTTAATCTTTCTCCAAACATTCCGTCTGCTTCCCTGCCTCGCCATATAAATGTATCCCATCCCAATAGTTTCCAAACCTTTCTTTAATGTTGATGCCCACGTCGAATTACCTTCCATTCTCAGTTGTTCATGGTAGCAAACTGTCTAAATAGATATTGGTTTCCGTGAACGATTCTCATCCAATATTTAACTGCTCCGATTTTGCACACTATCGTTTCACTATTCGACCCGAATTCCCTCATTATTCCGCAGTTGGCCATACCCCTCACTACTCCCAGAATCCCTTTCAAAATTGGGCCCTCATTTGGTCCAGATTCTCTGTTCATTCCCATCTCCATATTTCTTCTCTCAAGTCTTCGAGGATCATACTACCCCTCCGTATACAGTATTCAACAAGGTTACGAATATATCTGGAATTCTGCTACGTATCCGGAGAGCTTCCGCTGCTTTCACCGTTGCCTTGATGTCAATATGTTTTGTGCATTTTCTTCAGCGTAAATATGATTTCTAAGTACATAACAGATTTATCATTGTCCAGTGTCAGGCTGTCAACTAAATATATTTGCATGCTGCGCGGAATAGCGCATTTTCAGGTCTGATTTCATTAAATATGATAAACACGTTGGCATTTTCACACATTTGACATTTATCTTGAATGAATTGGATTTGGAGTTTTATTTATGGACGCTGTTTAACTGTTGTGGTTCTCAGCGCCCAATTCTATATTGGGCGTGAAAGACCGATTAATTTTGCTCAGAGGTCTCTTTTATCAGACTTGAGGTTCTTTTACGTGCCATAAATCACGACACGGGACTAACAGCTTTACTTCCCTTCCGAAGGAAGCCATGAACCCGCGACCTTGGGTATATGAAGTTGGCATGGTAACCATTACACCACGGAAGCCAACATTTATCTTGGTGAGCATAGTATTTATTTTGAAGCATTCTTGCTTACCTTTTCGAGGCTTTACCTCACCCAGGTATTCTTGATGTGAACTTCATGAACCACTCGCTGTTAAAATTGGATTCTGACACAATATGTTGGCGTTTGTATTTTCTCCCGGTCAGTAGCGGCTGTTTCAATGTGCGCCGCGAGCTACCGTTCCTTGGTTGCGTTTGTGTGCTACCTACCACCTTTAAGTAAGATGGAAAAGGTGAATCCGTTTGGAACACCTTCTCCTGGAGTCAGGGTAGCAGTTCTGGCAATAGAATTTAGCCATCTTTTATCGGATCGCCAAGATCCCACCTATCTGATTACTATAATATCGAGCTCACTATGCTTTCACCGTTTCGGCTAATCCTTCTAAAATAGCAGTGTATTTTTGAGCAAACATGCTTCTTTTAAATGGAACAATGTCTATTCACATCAACAAAATACAATGGTATTTGTTGCAGAATTCTAATGCAAGAGTATACGAGAAATCGTATTTTAAAAGTTTCCACACTAACACTTTTTTGTTCCATTCAACCTGCTTAGTTGCTGAGTACGATGTTGTTATGTTTGTTTACACAGTGTTTTCTGTTTCTTTTATTGCACTGCGACTTTCTAGTCAATTTGTAATTGTTCAAGTAGTAGGCCGTGAATGCAGTAAATGTAGACAAATCCGATGGCCATGGTGTATGGAGAGTGTAGGAAGAATGCAGTTCGTTCTTGTACAGTGTATGTGGAAACATATCCTGTACACGACAACCATTTTGGCAATCATTTATCAACCTCTTGAACCAGTTACGTGAAATGGTAGTGTGACACCTAGAAAATGTAACAAAAACAAACAAGTGACTGCAGAAGAGGGAGAAATTGATGTTTTGGCTACTGTTGCAATAGATCCGCAATTTAGTTCCCGCGGAATCGCATGTGGAAGTGCATGCGTAAGGTAAGTGTAGCTCGCATTCTCCAATGACACAGGGTCCATCCCTATCATTCTCTCTCTATCAAGAGCTGCTGGAAACGGTTTTGAGAATCGTGTTAACTTTCGTACATGGGCATTAAGACACGATACTCCAGATTCACCATGTTTAGTGATTAAGCATATTTAATAATCATGGACAAATAAACCGCAGAAACATGCACTATTGGCCTGTTGATAATCCCCGTTGGCTTCATCGGATGGAACGTCAGCGTCTGTAGAGTTTAAACGTGTGGTGTGGGATAGTGAATTATCAGCTCATAGACCCTTTTTCATAGAAAGAACACTGAACTCGCATAAGTATCGCAGCCTCCTAGCAGACCATCTTCCACAGATGCTAGAAGACGTTCATCTGTAGACAAGGAGGAGCCTGTTGTACCTACATGAACGTTGTCAAGCCCATAATGCACGAACTAATACAGCTTATCTTCACGGATGGTTTCCGAGTCGCTGGATTGGGTGAAGAGAACCTGCACCGGATTGAATCATATAGATTTGTTTGTCTGTGAGGAAACTTGAAAGAAACTGTCGTTGTCCACAAGGACATCCCAATTACACCAGATAATATGAAACGATGTATTACTGCTGCCTGCTCTGAAATTTCCGTTGAAATGCTAGAACGAGCAGCAGTCTTTCCATAACAGAATGGTAGCCGCGCGGGGCCGAGTGGTTAGACCGTTCGCCTCTCACCTAGGTGGCCCGGGTTCAATCTCAAGCAACCACATGTGGGATTTGTGGTGGACAAAGCGGCGCAGGGGCGGGTTTTCTCCGGGTTCTCTGGTTTCACGTGCTCCATCTTCATTTCATGTATTATCAGTGCCATCGCCTGTGGTACCATGGTAGCTAAAGCGTTCGTTAAACACTATAAAAAAAAAATAGCACACTGGAACATATTTCAGATCCCATTTAGAGAATAGATAATGCATATTACATTTTAATTGCTTCGATTGAGCGATTATAATAGAGCACACGATTTTAAAAAAAAAATCTGATAAGCTCCATTCACATGAGTCTCTGAGACGGGAATTTCTTCCCGGTCATCTAATTATTATTATTATTATTATTATTATTATTATTATTATTATTATTTTGCAATGTGTTTATTTTTATTTGTAGTAATATAATACAGAGTGATTTATATAGAAGTGACACATTTCTTTCTTTATTATTCCGTTGGAAATTCATTCAATGGCCCAATTTTAGCACCAAATTAAGCAGAATGCTCTGGAGTTTCATTCCTTGTCACTAGATGCGCAGATGTTTATGTTTTATTCCTAATTGCATTATTGGCAGCTGTTTCAACATTTTGTTCTTGTAATCAACGTGAAAATGAAGTACAATGTTGAGCTGCGTCAAGGATATTTTCAGCAAGATGACGCTACATGCCATACATCAAATGAATCCATGAACCTAATTGCAAGTTTCTTTGAAAACCGGATACTTTCGAGGAACTGTGGCCACCGAGATCTCCGGATTTGATATCACCGAACTTCTTTCTATGGGGTTACTTAAAAGACAGGGTTTACGCCACACGTCTCCAGACATTGGACGATCTAAAGCACAACATCACAAAGGAGATTCAAGCTATTGACAACAAAGTCCCCCAACGAGTGGCCAGTAACATGGAACGACGTATTGAGTTGTGCCTTATGCAGGATGGAGGACATTTTCAACATTTGCTATAGAGGTAAATAATCTCCCAAAATTCCTCTACAATTTAGTTATAATAAGTTGTCGCTAGTATAACACGTTTGAAAACAGTTAATGAAAGAAGTGTGTCAGCTCTATATAAATCATCCTGTATAATTTAAGATATAAATTGCTAATAACTAGAACAAAATTTATGTAAGGATTGTGTTTGTGAACCTGAGGTGTCTTTTGAGAGGAAAAAGCCAGTTTCTCGCAGGCCATTTCGGAAACGGCCGAAGTCGCTAGAACATTTACCATTATGTTCCCATTGCATTCCAAAAGTCCCGTTCAGCGCGCGAGATCAAGAGAGGACACCAAAATTCTTGATATTTGCTACGTCTATGGGGTGAATGAATTTCGGCCAATGGGAAGCCGACAACTTACTAACTGCCAGGGAATTAAGAAATCAACGCAAAGTCATTCGTCCAATAAGAAGGTGATTTTAAGGCACAGATTCAGGTTTTAAAAACCATATAAATACGAGTGTCGGGAAAACACAAGGTCTTGTTTCGTTTGGTTGTTAAAGTGTGCACTAGTGCCGCACTGCGCAAGAACCGCAACACAATAAAATCAAAAGAACGTGTCAGGTCCACTCATCAAACAGTATATACGAGTAAATTGGAGTCAGCAAAAACCCTCTTGTCCTTTCTCTTTTCCACCCCGACCCCCCTGAGAAAGAGACAAGTCTCACGAAGATACCGCAAGCGCCCAGGGAGAGAGAGAAGCAGGCGACGGTGAACTCACCAGAGAAGATACGTGGTGACAGACGAGAGGTGGAACGGTCGCAAGCAATGGCTTTCCAACTGTGGGGCGCGATAGAAGTGACAATAGAGGCAGCTGGCAACAAATGATGGAAGAGGCAACAATGAGAGCTTCGAAACTGGAGGAACGGTCGCAACTCTACATCTCGGTAACAAATGATTGTTAAACAGCTTGTTCTTCTAACTGCTTCATGCTAATCGAGATAAAGGTTTAGAAATGATCTTATTATCTGCTTTCTTGTAAGTAGGAGGGAAATAAGGGGACTCACTGGGCTAAAGCGAAAGTCAGATCTTTAAAAAAAACCATTGTTGCCATGTGGTTAAAATCCGTTTTTTTTTTTTTGCATTGCCAGGAGTTGACAACCCGCATGACAAAAGTTTGAGTATTTTGAAACTAAAACCAATTGCATGGAGTCAACTCTACGAAAAAAATGCATATGATACAAATAATCTGCCTTAACGAGATCTTCATTTTTACGTTTTAAGTTTTTGTCTATCTCTTACGGTTTACCAGTTATGCAAAATTCAACAAAATTAATCCAGAATAAAGAGTTCTTCAGAGTCTATTCCCAAAAAATTCAAGATATATATTTTATTTGCCATGAAAATATCTTTAATACTTTAATCAAGGTCATTAAGAGCTATTTTTGAGAAAATCAAAATGTTCGAAATGTTTCCCCCCGATTTTCCTCAAAATCTTCGTGTCGTATCCTTGAAAGATACTAAACTTAAATACCACGTTTAGTATTTTACCGACTTTTCGTCTCTTGAGTTATCGTGTTCAAAGACACGCGGACACCGTACAACACACACGGATCTTTTTCTAAAAATGTTATATAGGGGGCCCTAAAACGTGTATTTCCGGTAAAATCTCGGTATGGAATTTTTGGGTGGAGTGTAGTAGCCTCTCTACCTTGCACTATGTAAAGAAAGTAAAAAAGGGAAACTCTCGCTGTTTATTAAAATCTTTCAAAAATGCGCACTCGAAAAGTTTGTAAGCATGATATTTCTTATAACAAGTTTTATTCATAAGAGCTGAAGCTTTCCTTGACGACGTATTAGCTCTAAATATTCACGGGTTTCTGGTCAGCTAAGTACGTGAATTAACTCCAACGTTTCGAAGATGTGTATCATCTAGAACCTAAAACCTTTAGAGTTAAGTTTTATTCGTTATAAAATTGCACTAGGACAACTATTTGAGAAGACATGCAATTTTTTGTTATATGTATTATTAGTGTACAGTCGTGCCGAGGTTTTTTGGGTTTCCTATAAGTTTTTCTTTGTTTAATTTTGATAGAATCCTCTTATCGATTGTGTTTCACAATTACCCGGTAATGCCAAATTACTATTGGTTTGGACGGCAAAAGGTGTGGGAAATTGAAACATTTTCCTGATTGGATGAAAGATATTCACTAGATGTGTCCGTCTTCTGTTAGTGGACCCAAAATCCATTTAAATCCTGTCATTAATAGAGATTAAAGTCAAACTCAGGCGGGAGAGATCAAATGGGTTGGGTCAAATCGCCTTGAAAACACTATCCTCTTTTCTATATGTAATTTGAAAGGAACAAAGGACATAGACAACAAACCGAAAATGATTTCCCTTATTAAACAGCATTGAAGCAATAGGGAGTGTCTCCAAGAACGCATTGTGTCTCTCTGCTGCATTGACTTTACTGTATTAGTTCCATACAGACAATTTGCCTCTATTTCTAAAATCTAAATATCTACGTATTGCTGAACTTGTGTAAGAATCTGGAGGTGAATATTCTACTACAAATGGTGACAGGATTGAGTTTCAGTTATGCAAAGTAGAGGTAACAAGTAATGGTGGACGAGCAATACAACAACACTGCAAAAGTAAATAAAAGGAACATTCAGTTCATTATGCTCCTTTCCATTAAAGAGCAACCAAGGGACGAAATATTGTCAAATGGGCAATCTGAATTTTATAAAGTCCTCTGTGAAATGATGATTAAATCTAATAATACATTTAACAAAGTAACCAACACTACTTAACCTTTTGTTTTAAAAACATACATACAAGGAAGTTCCTTCAGATTCTATAGTCTGACAACTAAATTGAATGTAAACACAAAAGAACATATAATTATTTCACAATTATAGATGTTCAAGAGTTTGTATGTAAATCACAATAACAACATCGTTGACGATTTTTACAACCCAATAAAATGAATGCAATAACAGAGAACCACTTTTCTCTTCTCCTCCGCCCCACCCCCTAATGGCCCATTCATAAAAAAGTTAATGCAAACGCGAATACATGCACTATGACAAGAACATGAAGCACCCTTTGCCATTCACAATTATAATAGCATTAATGTTAATGTCAACACTAAAATAAAGCAACTGAAGTATGGGCGTGATTAAAATGGAGGCTCAAATATTGACGAAGACGCAGTAGTGCAATCTATGCTACTACAAACTGCATTATGTTGTGTGTGTGTGTGTGTGTGTGTGTGTGCGTGCGTGTGTGTGTGTTGTCTACTATATTTGAAATCAAAGAAGTCTAGACGTGCGATATTTTTGAACGACATTTATACTACTCTATTAACATTTCATCAAACGATTTTATATCGACATTTTCAGAATAGCTTTGCACTTAAAATAATTGGAAAATAAAATAATATACTGTACTAATGATTTAACGTCAAATGATGCTAATAATATGTTATGATATGTTATTCCGTACAGAAAGAAAACGGATAGCACATAACGTAACCTAAGTTTCTCACTATCAAGCAAACATATTGTTGATATTATTATTATTATTATTATTATTATTTTCACGAATGAGCCCATGAAGGACTACGCAAAGTACTTAGAAACGTCTCTTTGTTTTCCTTTGAACCCATATTTCTCTCATTCTTTGGCTGTGGGCTTCCTTTCTCTCGTCTGTCCACATTGCTCCACATTTTCTTCAGTCTGTCCTCGTGGTCAACTTGCCAATTATTATTATTATTATTATTATTATTATTATTATTGAAACCTATCTTCACAATTCATTTCACTCGCAATCTGTTTCCAAATATTTTATTTCAACAAATTATCTTTGTATGACTTATGCTTTTTGTCATATAGACAAGATGATTTAGAAATAAAATAATCAATTTCTCGACATATGACTCCACATTTTCGCTTCTTTTGTTCTTATGCAGTGCGATAGTGTTTTGTTTTGGGTCCCATTTATTATCTGATCATAAGCTTTAGTGTTCGTGTTGCTAACTTTTCTATGTGAGTGGGCCATAGCTCTTTTATAGTCCATGTTTAACCTTTCGTAACTGCATGAAGGTTCATTCTCTTGTCACAGTTACGACTTGAATTGTGCAACAATTAGGATGGTGATAAGTGAAGCAAATATAGAACTAAAGAGTTTTTGGTCAAAGTTGATGTATCCGTATAAGCTGAATTCTACTTCCATTACTTCAGTTTGCTTATAGAACATTTTAAGTTCTCTTGCGCTTTCTGAAGCACAGCCGTAATTAAGAAGCAATATCTGTATAACATGGCGGGTATACCTTGCTTCTGTTGCGGTAAAATGGCATACTGAAGTCATTGCTGCTAGTGAAGACAGCAACACAATCAACCTGACTAAGTAGATTGTGCAATACAGCACTGCAATGATCGCGCCCTTGGACACTTCTCTATTACTTTCATAGAGTATACTGTTGATGCTACTCATACTATCACAAAGTGAAAAACCAGTGATGCTAAGCAGGTAGAATCTGAAGAAATCGCTTACAATACCGACTGAATTATAGATGTCGCTGTAAAGGCGTCTGGCTACCCGTATATCTTTAGAGTTCAAATACAGCTTCACATCTTCGGAGCCAGCCAGCATCCAAGAATTCAGCGCGTTATATCGACGTTTTACCAGAAGTACAGCAAAAACAAAATGAGTCGCTTGGACCGCCAAAAACCATAGACACAGTGCCGAAATGATTGCCTCTGCGATGCAAACCACACCATCTATGCTGCTACGACAGTAGCATCTAGCACCTTCCAGAAACCACGATGTAGCTGCTGTTATAGCGAGAGTGAAAGGAACACTAGTACGTGTTTGTAAGAATTTATCATCACTTCTTCCCATCGTATGAAATCTGCAGTCGATTTTTTCACACAAATTCAACAATGTAAATATCTTATTCTTTTTCAAGACGACAATAAGTAGAAGAGAGCCAAAGCAAGAGCAACATTTGGTTACATTGGACAAAATTTGCATAGTCGTCCCAAAAGATAACGTAGTAATTATACTTCTTTCTGTGGAAATACAGAAAACAGCAATGAAGATGCAGATCCAAAATGAAGTTTGAAAAATATGCGTTAGTGTTCGAAGTTTTGTTTTATGAATTGGATATATAGAGCAAAATCCCAGATATAAGGACAAGTGATAGAAGAACTTCAAATCGCTGCGGCCATTTCTGTAATACCAAGATTCTACATTTGTAAAGACTCCTTTAGAACATGTTCTAATTTTAGTTTGTTCATTGTTTCGTGCCCATCTAATACTTTGCTCTTCTGGTAACATTTTCCTAATTTTAGTATGAAAATGGTTTTGATATATTTCCGTATTGTGTTGTAGAAGCTTTAAAGAATTGATATAACTTTAGGACTGCATGAGTACTGCTGGTGGCATGTACTGGCTTTCACTTTGAACGGCTTTTCCACCATGAAGCAAACATTCTCATGCTCTTTTGTGCATGTTAGCAATTACTTCAAATTAAAAGTAGTGTTTTCTGATTTGACTGCTGAGTGAAGGTGTGCACCAATCGTATACAGCCTTAAATATTCAAGCTCTTTGTGTCGAAAACACAAAGTGAGTAGTTTCTCCTAATGAAATATTGATCAGCGATTATTATCATTTCCTTACAAAGGAGGACCGTTATGGAATTAACGTGTTTATCTAGTCTTTTAGAGTTAATATCGATAATAGGATTAGGAACAAGGTTTGATGTCTTCCAAACCAGCTCTCTGGTAAGTCCTAATAATTAGGTACTTAATTGAGGTAGTGCAACTGTTTATTCCTTTTTTAAGCTAAGACAGCTTATCATCAATGTTAAATTTATCAAGTTTATGGTTCCGTTTTATCTTGAATTAACCAAAGGAAAACATTCGTTCCCGGGCATTCACTGATGTTTTATGTGTATATTTAATTTCCTTCATTAGCTCTTTCTTTTTTTTCGTCCTTCCCTCTTTTTTATTGTTTCATTTATATAGCACCCTTTAACATCTAAGGTCATATCGGGGGCTTTGCACTTGAAACAACTGTAGGTTCTTTGCGTTGGGTTTAAGTCGTTTTATTTTCCTCAATCACACACATTCACCTCACATACATAATTCCAGACTCTGTGGGGGGCTAGGGAATAATGTTGATTAAAGAACATTTTCCCGCCCAAGCCGGTAATCGAACCCGGGATATCCGCGTGATAAGTTAGCTCGCTGACCACTCGACCACGGAGGCAGTCTCTTCTTTGTTTGTTTGTTTGTATCCTTCTTTAATTCTTTCTTCTTTTTCATTTTTCACGTGGCTTCAATATTATCAGAATATTAACAAAATCTGTATTATACTCTTATGAATTTCTCTATACATTATCAATTGTTTTTTATACATCTTCTGCAGATGTTTCTATTTCTTCATATTAATCGAGATACACCTTTGCATAAGTAGTTGTATTATGCACTTCGTTGTAAGTGTAAGGGGATGTAAGACATTGAACTGATGGTGAAGTCCATAACTTCACGAGAAATAACAGAATAGCGACAGACAGCCCATTAAAAAGATAAAATTATTGAAAAATGTAGACCACTGCTAACGAATATCTCTGATAGCTGATGACGTAAAATAATTGTGTATTTTAAAGAGTTCAACCTTTTTTCTTTTCCTTCTTTTTTTCTTTTGTAGGATTTCGTCTACCTCTTAAAGCTTAGCAGTTAAACAAAATTTCTTCTGAGAGATGTGGACGTCATAGACTATTCCCACAAAACTTAAGGTAAGTATTTGGATTTTTATATAAATAACTTAAATATATTGTATTTTAATCAAAATGGTTGCAGCCGTTTTTGAGAAAATTATATAGGTACAACATTTAAAAATTGTTCATGTAAAGAGTAATTTGAGTTGGAATGATTTTATTAAAAATGTTTTGTTTTTTGTTGTTTTTTTCCAACTTGAAAACTGCTGATCGATCAAGATTGTCCCACGTGCTAGGCTCGCATTCGGGATGTCCGGGATTCAATTGCTGATCCGGCATTCTGACTATGGGATTGGTGGATTTCCCCGGTTGGCTAGGTGAATCCTGGAATAGCTTCTCTTCTACTAGGAATTTCCTTTCCCACATTTCGTTTCCCCTTTCAATGTTTGTGGTTGGTTTAAGGCCTATGAAGAGTCGGTCAATGTCACAGATGACGCAAATGCTTGTAACATTCTTTTCGACTTTACCAGATAGCAGCAGCTTTCTCTGAGCCTATTAAGGCTCACCAGGTTCTCTCCAGTTCTCAGAGGGAAGGCCTCAATGAGCAGTCCGCCAGATCGTGGGAATCATTAGCACGTCTCTATCAGCTGGCCTGCAAGAAATTCCTTCACTTCATCCATTCCTCCTAGGGGGGGTAAGCAGAAAAGATCCATGTTAGATCAAGTTGCAACATGTCGCCCTCTGTTCCCTGTCATTCATTTAAGGTCTGAACTTATGTACTATATAATTTTAAAGGTTTTACAGTATTCACAATATATTAGAATATAGTACACAGTATATGCTGCTTTACTAATAGCTATTGCGCAAATGGGTTTGGAATTTCTGCCAGTTAAGCAAAGAATATAAATAGAAAGCAAAGTAAGTTTGGAATGGTTTAATTGTTTTTTTCACACAAGCCGTGTGTAGAACAGGAGTTGGATAGGAAGAGTCAGACTGAAAAATTCAATACCATAGCCGGGTTTTGGACCACGGATCTCCCGGTCTCTAGCCGGTTGTTCTTCCACTGAACTATCGTGCCAATCTGCCGGCATACCTATCCAACTCCTGTCCTACACACGGCTTGTGTGAAAAAATAATTAAACCAATACTAATTGACCACAATAGTTGGCTATACTATGAATCCTGGGACTTAAAGTACTTGCAGTACTGTAAGTCACCATTGGGGTTGTCATCTCAAAATAATTTGAGATCACCCTGTGGTTTACTGGGGAAATGCGAGTCAGTTGAAAAATTCAATGATATGCCGGCATGTTGCCATGGTAGCTCAGTGGAAGAGCAACCGGCTAGAGATCGGCAGATCCGTGGTTCAGATCCCGGCTACGGTATTGAATTTTTCAGTCTGACTCTTCTTATCCAACTAAGTTTGGTAAGTTTTTGAAATGTTGTTTTTGAGCACACATACATACACACAAGAAAAAAACATGCACACACATGGGTGTCTTTCTTGGGATTCAGGGGGCCACAACATCTATTTTCCGATAAAGGTTGATATGGAATTTTTGTGTGGAAGAAATACTTCCTCTAGCTACTAGGTACGTAGTAGAGAAAAAAGTGATTTACGATATGTAAACTGCCATTTTTATACCGCATCATATGTGCAGTCAAGTGCATATTATTTAATTTGAGGTTTTTTTTTTCTAGTCAAACGCTTTTTTGAGAATAAAGAAACGCTTTCCTTTACTTTACTTGACAGGATATGATGAACAGGAAAGTCGTGGTAGAAGATGAACTAATCCGGGATTCGCCTGCAGACCCGAGGTGAATTATTATTATTATTATTATTATTATTATTATTATTATTATTAATAATATTAACATTTTTAACATTTACGCATTCTGCTTTAGTATTTTTCAAATTCCTTTAATAATCATATTGTATCCTTTTACAAACTTCTACTTGCTCAGTTGCTATCTTGTGAAGAGAGGAGGATATGCTCCCATAGTTTCCAATTTTTCTTAGGTTGTAAATTAACATTGTGTTTTTATGTCTTTTTTGGTTTTTTATTTAATGTCTCTCTTTTCATGGCTAATAGTAGAAGAATGATCTAAGCCTTTGTTGTCGAAGGGCTTATAGTTTAATAAAAATTATGTTTCTTCATGTTTTATCCGTCAATTGCTGTTTTAAAGCCCCTTTTCTTTTAAACAAGATGTTTTTTACTAAGCTAACGCTAGAATACTGATCTCGATCTTCTTTTGTTGTTGTTTTTGCTGTGAAAGTGACCACCCTAGTTTTTTAGTTATTGTTAATTCTTCATCTTTTATTTTAATTTATTTTTAATACTAAGTTTAAGGAGGTTAGGCGTCTTTTCTATTTTATTCGGACTTGAGACGGACTTAGAAGTTTTTTTTCTAAGGTAAATTTTCCGCCTTCCCTTATTCTTCCCGCTTTGTATGTGTTTAGGGGTGCATAGTATTAGGTACATAAGAGTGTTTGTAGTGTAAACTTCAATGATGAGCAATGTATGTATCATTTTAATGTGATATGCTAACAACTTTGTAGTGTCCATGATCATAGGTAGATATTCCATCATCAGCAATCACTCTTTTATCATCATGAGGCGAAAGAGCGATTTTGTTGACTTTTACAGGCGAAACGTTATGCTGTTGTGGCATGATCAAGCTCTTGGAGTTCTTATTATTTCATTGTTTTAGACAATTTACATACCTATCAAATGTAATGTACTGCTTAATAGCGCTTCGTTTTACGTCCGTAATCTCTTTGATCATTCCTCCTTCAGTGCCAACAGTTTACATCTGAGGCCTCAAATGGACAAAATGAGGATGATTTTTCCACTAGCTTCACCTTTAAACTTTCCCGGAACTATTTTAGTTTGTGTGGACACATGTGGCACATGTGGCTTTCAGGGTAATCAGATGTACATATCTAGATGTTCCAGAAATCCTAGTTGAATATAATCCGCCGTGATGTCATTTGAATAGCTGCAAATTAGATCCATATATGCTTCTATCGATGAATGTAGTTTAGCAATCAGCTTTTCCAATGTTTTCTCATTTGTCACAAAGCGAATATCCATTCGATTTCGTATATTCTCCATGGTCTTTCCAAACATAGCACTGTTGAAGAGTTTGTACAAATCCTTTTTTAAAGTAATTTCTAGTCTGTTGCCTCAGCTTGTTATTAAACCTATGTATGGTTTTAACCAACACGATTGTCGAAATTGTTGCACACCATGAATGTTTGCTAGCCGTAGTCCATGTGAGAGTGTCTGTTTCAACATCATATAACGTACAGCATATATCTTCCTGCTTTCACGGTGTACAATTAGCTGTATATATACAGCAGCTAGATTAATGTTCTTGTACATATGTGAACGGATCACAAATGTATATGTGTCTTGTGGAAGTTCTGTAGGCATAGTGTGTATGCAGAACAACGGATGGCTCTGTGATAGCTGGTAGTAGCGCAGCGAGGGCTGTCAAATCATCAGTTGGAGAATGTCGTGCGAGATAGAAATAACCCGTGTTGAGCAACGCACTTACATTAAAATATCCGTTCTCAGAGGCAGAAATGCGATGGAATGTCACAGTGAATTAGTGGAAGCCCTTGGGAACAATGGCCTACCATTACGTACAGTAACACGGTGGGTAAAATAGTTTCAGCAAGGACGTGTGTCAACCAGTGATGAACAACGCTCGGGACGACCTGTCAGTGTGGGGACCGACGTGGCACGTGCCGTCATTGAGTAGCTCCTGGATGAAGAAAGACAATGGACACTACTGGAGTTAGAGAGGGCAAGTAGCATCGAGAAGCGCACCATCCACAGGATATTGCGTAATGAGCTGCAACGACGCAAAATCGCATCGCGGTGGGTACCGCATGCACTGACGGAATTTCAAAGGTGGGTGCGCTATGCAATATGCTCCGACCACCTTGCACGCTGGCAACAGGATGGCGACCAATTCTTGTCACGAACAATCGCCATCGATGAATTTTGGGACAGGGCATACGAACCAGAACTGAAATGTCAGTCCGCGGAGTGGCGACATGCTGGGTCACCAAGGAGGCAGAAGTTCCGTCAGAATCGTTCCCCAGTCAAATTGATGATGATCGTCGCGTATGACGTCAGGGGTGTCATTGTTTGTCACTTTGTTTCACATGGCAGAACAGTGACCGCGCAGTACTACAGGGACTTCCTGGTGCGACAGTTACGGCGTGGCGTTCGGGAGAAACGTCCGGATCATGTGAACAATGCAATAATCCTACACGACAATGCAAAACCACATAAAGCAGAGTGGGTAGGGCAGCTACTGCGAGTTGGGGATGGGAAGAATTAGAGCATCCACCGTACTCTCCCGGCATTTCGCCCTGTAACTTTGATCTCATTCGAAAGATTAAGGAACCACTACGTGGTAGGCGGCTTGCAATACGAGAGGACATTGCTAATGCTGTGCGCGAACAAATGACCCGATTCATATGGTGCAGCAAATTCTGCGGCGGTTGGTATTCAGCGTCTCCCACATATTTGTCAGCGTGTGGTGACAGTAGCAGGGGACTACTTTGAGAGTCTTTAGGCCCAGGTTTGTCATGTCAACTGTATGTGTACTGCG
Source organism: Hymenopus coronatus (assembly GCA_030762935.1). Classification (NCBI taxonomy): domain Eukaryota; kingdom Metazoa; phylum Arthropoda; class Insecta; order Mantodea; family Hymenopodidae; genus Hymenopus; species Hymenopus coronatus. The sequence continues at coordinate 126,321,115 of CM060888.1, read as the reverse complement.
TTGTCATACTTTTGCACCGTGAAGGTCGTATTGCCCTTAGTGTGTTACGATATTCAGTGTTATTCATTGTCCACACATGTAGTTAACAGCTTGTCCTTTCGTCTGCATATGTTACATTTTCCAACCGGACTGGTATCTTCAAGAAAATAAATAGTTACCATGACTTTTGTCCCAACACTCCTATATATGTGTTTCTATATTATACTGCCAGAAGAAACCCATTGAAATCCTCCATGAGGTAGGGATGCTGTTTTGCTCAGCCATATTGGTTACTGGCGTCTTCGTACATAATAAATTAAGTTAGTTTATCAGGATCGAACTTCTCCATGTAGGCATCGTTAGCTTGGGCATACCGATGAGAAACCTGACACAATCCTCCCCTTTTGCCAGTGTCTACAATTAAAGCTGCTCATGGTCCAATAATAATTCTAGCTCAATTCTGGTATATAGAAGCATAGCAACCCAGGTAAGCCCCGGAGATGTAAAGTAATGGATAGGATCAATTTCATGAGTACACAATGTTTGTTCAATGAAGATTTCAAATACATTAGCGAGAAGAAGTACATCTGTGGTTAAGTAGAGTCATTGTACTCTCCCAAATGTCGGATATTAAACTGCTCCCTTACATTTTTAGCATGTTTGTAGTCATGATCTTGATTTCCTCTTCATGTAATATATTGTAGAACCTTTGAAGGCAAACATAATTCTTTAAAAACATACCGTGATGTGATGTAATCGTAGGGGAAATCTCCTTTACGTGTCACCATGTCAATCGTCTCTTCTCCATAGTATTTACATGTCTCGGGAAACGATGTTACGGTTTTTGTTAGTTTATCCAAGCTTGAACTGAGGAATAAAATATACTTTTCTTCTGGACACGGAATCACCTCCATTGTTTCACTTGCACAATCTAGTTGTTTAGGGATGAAATGAGAATCACATCCTCTTAAAGTATACATGAAGACATGAATATATTTGGTGTTTTGATGGCTAGGTTGCATTTATTATGAAGGTTTCCTTTACATTTATTATGAAGGCTTCACCAGTCAAATGAATATGACCCCTAACCTTCTAGTGCTATACAGTGCCTTTTTTATTACATGAGTAGCAGTCGGCAAAAGGCTCAAGATCCTCCTGTTGTTCATTCGTTAGCTTCATTGGCTCAGGAGATCTTTACATACTGCTTTTTTTGCAATATATATTAGATGATCCATAAACATCTCAGCAGTATTATAACCTCTATATACGTAAGGGGCAGTAGGAAGACTAGTTTCTAGATGTTCAGCAGATTTTGAGGGTTTGACGCAAACAGCGAAACTCATAGGAGAATGGTTCTGGTAGATCGTTGAATAGGAAGCTTCCGGATTAGGCTCGCATGAGTAAATCGGACTGAGAATGCCCTCAAAATCTGCATAGATTACATACGGCGTGGGAGGCGGAGTCAGCATGCTTTCCACATTTTTAAACTGAACGAACCAGTTTTCATTTGTAGGCATAACTATCCTTGCAATAGCAAGCTGGCATGCGATAGTAACATGTTCCTTCATTTTTTCCATTCCATTTCGTCCATATCGACCTCCAAAATGAGCGAAGCAGTGTTGGGCAGGTGTTAACTTGTTCGTCACGTTTTGTCTTTTGTTCTCGAATAATCTTCTCTAAGTTCTTGATGTATACATAGTGATGTCTGCCATCTCCATCACTCAGCAAAAGAAGTTTACGATTATCCAGTAGTTCTTCCTCCATAGCATTTAATGGATACACTTGATGCTTTTCACCCACTCCAAACAGTTGATAGATAATTGTATTACTTCCCAAGTGTTGGAATTTCAGCCAATGCCGCAGAAAATGTGATACACCAGGTCATATTTACCTTCCAGTTCCTTGTACTTGAGGATCCTTTTGAAGAATTTTACGAGGATAGCGTAGAAAAAGCATTTCTTATTAGGATGGTTCTGTGGATTAACACAAGATTTCTTTGTTTCTATAGATGCAGGCATACTCCACAGAAAGCAGAGCCCAATTGCTTACTTTAAGCTGCGATTCCTCCATTAGTTTCTTGACGTTCTCCTCAAGCAGGGTGTTTCAATCACTTTCTAGAAGCACTGCTTGATTCCTAGTTTTGAAGGACTTATTAGTAGTTTCTGCAGCACTATTTACAAATTGACAGTCAACTAGCGGGTTAATCTTCAAGTTTTAGGTATGGAAAGCAATTTTTGAACAGATTGTATAATCCTGTGTTTGGTTCCTGCAGGTAAGTCTTCATGCCTTTGCTAGAATTGTATCGGATGAAGTAAGATTTCAAACGCTGTCTCATACTCTTTCATGCTGCATTCATTTCCCGTTGTAATCAATAGTTGGTGTCTGGAAGGCTCGGTTTTTGTTTTCTTCATGGACACGCCTGCATTACAACGCTCTTCATGATGATTTCCATTGTAACTTGTGCGGAGGTTGCACCACAGTGTTTACGTTTAAAGAGTTGACCGGAGCTCATTCCATGCCGTCTGTTCTCATAGCTCCTTAAAAAGCCTTTACCGCACTTAATACAAATGTAGGCAGAATTAGAGTTCGTATACATTTAAATGTACTTATTGCATGTTTCCAAACTGATAAATACTTATACGTCAGATTTATTCACCTTCAGATGTCCTTCTCATTTTTGATAGCTAGTTTAGCTAATAGGAACTGATCTTCTTGACTCGGAGCAAATAGCGCAATGAAGATCTTTTCATTTCCATTTCTATTTATTGACTGAAAATCGCTCCTTGGCTGTTACAATACTCAGACTTACGGGTTAAATTTAAATCAGGTCATGTGAAATAGTGGGGGGAAAAAAAAAAAAAAAAAAAAAACTTACAAAGGAGTGCATATAGGGAGGCTACCGCTCCCAGGAGAAATAGCCCCGGAAGAAAAAACACAAGTAATGATCAAAAGAAACAACAGTTAGGCTCACTCTGCAGCCATAAAATCATTGACAGACAACGCGTAGGCGAAGGCGAGAAAACACACTTCACTGCAAACGGAAATACATGCAAAGGGACCGAAAAAGTAGCCTAGAAGGGCCAGGCAGAACACAGAGATGGTACACCCTAATAGTGACGAACTTCACGGTGCTTACGGTGGCGAGGCTCGTCGGTACCGATATTTCGAACCAAGGGGGGCTACCGCTCCCAGGAGAAATAGCCCCGGAAGAAAAAACACAAGTAATGATCAAAAGAAACAACAGTTAGGCTCACTCTGCAGCCATAAAATCATTGACAGACAACGCGTAGGCGAAGGCGAGAAAACACACTTCACTGCAAACGGAAATACATGCAAAGGGACCGAAAAAGTAGCCTAGAAGGGCCAGGCAGAACACAGAGATGGTACACCCTAATAGTGACGAACTTCACGGTGCTTACGGTGGCGAGGCTCGTCGGTACCGATATTTCGAACCAAGGGGTTGGGATGGTGATGGGAAGAAGCTCCAAGCGCTACGTCCTCTAAGAGTGGTACAGCCAGCTCCTCACGTACCACCCCGTTGGTGGTCAGAAGAGGAGCGGGTAAAATGCACCGCCATCAGAGATTTTGTACTTGTTGCAACAAGGTCCAATGGCAGCACGAAGCGACCGCCCAGGCAACGTAGGCGTAGAGAAGAAAGGATCTAATAAAAGTACGGAAGAGAACTAACTTGGAACATATCGGGAGTTGCCGGCTGCGGAAGATCCTTTAACAGAGATGGAGACGGACCCCTTAGGTGCGAAGGTGAGTGAAAGTGCGATCCAACGTGACGCCGAGGTATCTCGTCTGGGTGCGACATGGTAGAAGCTGACCAGCCACTCGAAGAGACAGGGGGGAAGTTTGCTTCGCTGAGTAAAAAGCACAAAGTGGCATTTGGTCGCGTTAACAGCAATCTTCCAAAGGGAAAGCCAGTCTAAAAAGGTAGAGCCACAGTGCTGGAGGGCAGTGGTGGTAAAGAGCCGTGTTGTCAGCGAACATCAGAACTGAGCAACGAGGGTGCTGAGGAGGGTCGCGGGTGAACACGGCATACAAAAGGTGCGCCAAGACCGCACCCTGAGGGATACCAGCGTTCATGAGGCGTGAACGAAGCTAACCCTCTCGACACAAACTCTGAACCAGCTATCGTTGAGGAAACTATGGAGGTGTAGAAATGGACTAGAGTCGGGAGCTGATGGTAAAATTTAAAGAGGATATCTGGGTGCAACACTTATCAAACGTGGCTTCGATGTCAAGGAAGAGGGCAAGGGTGCTGCAATGTTATTAAACGCCGTATCAACATCGTCAACAAACTTAGCAGCTGAAGGTCCCAAACTGAAAGACGGGCAAGTCGGTGTTGAGGGGAGCTGCCAGGTGAATATGATAGAGCAGAAGACGCTCAAAAAGCCTGTCCAGGTGAGAAAGAAGGCTGATGGGCCGGTAGCAAGCAGCATCACGAGCGTCCCGACCAGGTTTGGGTAACATGAAAACCCAAGCCGACTTCCAGGCGAGAGGAAAATAACCGAAATGGAGGCAAAAAATAAACAAAAGAGTTAAAAATGCCAAGGCAGCACGGGAGAGATGCTTTAATATCAGCTGCATGGACCAATTAGGTTACTTGACTTAAGCCTTGCTATTACCTAGTTTTCAAGTGTTTTCTGTTCAAGATAACCCTTGAATTTTCGATGTTTTAAGAAGGTAAATAATATATCAGTTGTATGCTTTTGTTTGTTTTGAATTTCTTTTATAGCTTCTATATACTTTTATCTGAATAATTCATGAATTTTCGTTTAATCAATGATTAAGCTTGTGAATTAAAATACAGTCGCTAGCATCTCATTCATTTTGCTCTCTTATTTCCCATAAAATCCGTCCAACAGGTTAGTGGATCTGACTTCCTCTAAAATTGGTTTTCATGTTTTAACCACAGGCATTTTCTTCCCAGCCTCACATGTCGATATTTAAAAGTATCCCTAAAAAGGCGGTTTGCAGCATGCCTATATTCACATCAACATGATGAGATGGGGTCTCCTTAGCTCATCACATTACAAGAATAATATCAAGAACAACACCATTCTCTTACAACACTAGTGCAGGACACCACAGCCCCCATAACAACATAACCTTAATGATACTACCTTTTCATAAAGAAAAAAAAATTAAACATAATAAAGATCAAGATTCACCCTCCATTCCCTTAAAATGCATAACCATATCTCAATCATCTCTTCAATAAATGCTAAATGGCAACACCACTATTAAATACCTTTGATATCATTCCTGTCATATCCAAGCCATCATCACCTCTCATGTCATCCCATAAAAGAAATATAAAGAGAGAGAGAGGGAGAGGGGGGAGGGAAAAGAAATGAAAAGGAAATAAAAAGAACGCTCATAACAATTGCATATTACCTTAGACAAGCAGCTTAGTCACACCCCTATCAAGTATTATTTAGTTTAAACTAAAGTTTTTGGTATTCGAAACTTAGACCGTAAGGATTATATAATGTTGTATATAGCTAATTAACCATGTTAAATTATTTATATACTCATGCGTTCCAGGAGTTATTTAGCTTTTAAAGTTACAATGCATAAGAAATCATTAAAAGTCTTAGAAAATTATAGAATCAAACCAATGACCTACACTCATAATTTATTCTTGCAACTGATGTCTTGTAATAGCAGCATCAATGAACACTTTGATCCATCTCGTCAGGCTTAGCCATTCCTGAAAATAATGGTATTTAAGTATTATGTCAGCCTGCATCCTAAGGTTCACTTGTATATCTTAGCGACATTGATTAGAGTTTATTTGAAGTCTTTAGGTGAGGCATTCTTTCATAAGTTGGTCTCTTTCATTGTATACTTTCACAGAGTAAAAATAAACAAAGGCCTTTCCTACCTAAAAAAGAATTTTGCCCAAAATTCAAACTTTTAGGAATAAACAAAAACATTGGTCCTATTTATATACTTTTAGTTATTTTTATACTCATAGATTCCATTTTTTTTTTTAATTCACATTTGTTATAAAAACATGACAGTCTGACTTGCAGACACCCATATAATAGTCTACAGATTTTTAAAGTTTTCAAGCAGTTCACTTGATATTTTTTTTGCATAGTGTCGGAATTCTGGGACATTCTAGCACACACATTTTGTATGCCTAAGGCATCATCCAAAATGTTTTCATACTGATGTTGACCAATTCAGCAACCTTTTAAATCCATTTGACAGTCTCCTCAAATAATTTTATCCATTTTCACCAGATTGTCTTCAGCTTGGCCCAATTTTGAATCATCCATGATGTCCTTCTTGAATTTCTTAAACCTCTCAAAAACGTGCATATTGAATAGACACCAATCATCAAAATTTATAAGTTCTGTGGTAGGTTTTCCAATCTTCGTGAGGAATTTGATGTTAATCTGCTTTAGCATTCAGCATTATTTTGAAGAAGCTCAGACATACAACTCACTCCTAACACTGGTCATGGCCAGCTAAACACTGCACATGAGTGAAATATTATGGGGTAGAGGGAATTCCACAGGTCAACAGAAGTCTACGCCCTTCTTCATGCTAGAGAGAGGAAAATGATCAAAACATTCGGCCTGGTTTCCTTATTAGTGATATCCTCATTCTTGTGTTAATTGTCAAATAAGTTTCCAAACTTTAATGTATCTATTTTGATTGTTCTTTGTCAATCCAAGAAAAAGAATAATGAATGCAACTTTTTGATGATAGGGTATAGGGAAGCAAGACTCCCAGTAAGAATGCAAAAACACTGTATCCATCATTACTGAGTTATACCATATAGCAGTAACATCATGAAAGTGATTCAAGTGTATTGTGGACAGTAAAAGTCACATAATGCCCCTTTGGAATATTTTAGAATATAATTTTTCAATCTTTTCCAGTTGTTGAAAATACGAATCTACAAAATCTACTAAAAGCGGAGCTTTACTACACATTTATTTATTATTTATGTCTTTATATGGTTCTTAGAGAGGAAGAATGCTTTAAAGGTATTAGTACCAGTTGTAGGTACTCTTAAGGTTTCTTTTTGCATATAAAATATTTTATTTGTTAAGAAATATAAATAACAGTTTATTACATACAGTTTAATAAATGATAACAGCATTTGTCAACAATAAATTACATCTTTAAGCTCCCATGAATGAGAAAACCCAGTCAGAGAACTTTGCAGCGTCTGTAAAGATGAAGTATTTGGAGGTGTCACACCGTCTAGTCTCTCTATTTAGCAACGCAGTGCTCACCACACCTTTAAGATACCATCTAACATCTTCATTTCCTTTAAATGGCATCATGAATCCACCTCCACTGTCCCCATTGCAAGGCCCTGCTCCTGGAATCAAAACCAACAGATCAGTATTATTAGTAGTTTTGTATTTTTGTTATTAAAATTATAGCATACCTACTACAGCACAGAATGTAAATAAGTAAATGTTAAATATTGTTATGAATGAAGAATGTGTAGCCAAGTTAGATAGGTAGTTTAATTAATTGCAAGATAATAATACTTGAAATATAGTTAAGGTACAATTTTCTTAAATAAAATAAGAAAATTAATAATTATTTGGTTAAGAAGTAAAAGGATATCTCATGGTAACACCAAAGCGGCCAGGGTTCAACCCTGCACTACCACATGTGAGAGTTATAGTGGGCAATTCGACACAGGGGCAGGTTTTTACCTGGTTCTCTTGCTTCCCCCATCAATGCATTCCACTTAATTCCACGTATCATGTTCATTGCCTGCAGTGCCATAGTAGTAAAAGCAGGTGTTAAACACTAAAAAAATAAAATCTCATAGTATCTACACAAGGGCTTAAATTTTGTTTTATTATGACTCTATATGTTATGTGAATAAAACCCTCCAGAAAATATACTACAATGTGTCAGCACTAAATATTAAAGTATAAGCTATTTAGTGTTTGTGTCTTTGATAAATCATAAAGGGATATATCAAACAATTCATGGACACATTTGCCCAACTGCAGACACATTGGTAATTATTGCACTCATTGAGCAAATTATCTATGTTGATTTCTTTGAAGAGCTGTGTCACAATCAATGCCAACTATTACTGAACACTACAGGTGTTCAGAAGGGGCTAAAGGGCTACTGAGGGGCTGTTCAGAAGAAAAGACTTGGAATGTTGCCCAGAGATATTCTTCTTTTCCGTGACAATGCTAGGCCTATACAGCCCATTTATGCAAAGATACTGGCCACACACTGGGGGACTTACAACTCACTCACTCACTCACTCATCATCATCATCATCATCATCAGCATCAAGAACAGGAGCAGCAGTAGAATAGTAGGCCTAAGGGCCTGTTCCAACTCGGAGAGAATTCATCCATCTACTTCTAGGATGGCCAACACCTCTATAGTCTACTGTGTGTAGTTTAAGATCTGTTTACTTACTCTATTACTTACTCTGTCCCATTAAATGAATAACATACAGCATCCAAAATGATGGGCGACAGAGCTACAATGGGGTTTATCAAAAATTGGCTTAAGCAGTATTTGACAAAGGGGTAATGAAAATAGATGTGACATCATGAAAAAATAAAAAGACGACTATGTGATATAAACAGGCAGGAAATAGAATCGGAATGTAGAAAAAAATATTCTTTGGACATAACTTATTGGAACTACAAAATGAAATAAAAGTTGGGTGGGCTAAGAAATATATTTTAGAACTGGATATGAAACAAAGGATGGGAATAGTATTGGGAGGGTGAAAAGCACATAAGGTAGTTGATGATGATGATGATGATTATGATGATGAAAAGAGGATTTGCCCATTATGCGGGGATCAGGAAGACTGGATGCATATTTTGGCATATTGCGTGCAGATGGAGAATGTTAGGGTAAAATTATTACCGGAAGTATTTTTAGCTTCAAACAGACAAAGTGCAGCATGCAGGCACTTAATCCTAAACAACCAAAACTGGCCAAGATTGAGATCATACTTGATGGAATTATGTTTACTAAGAGATAAGATATTTGTGTAAATATTGAACATCATACTTATTATATTCGGTATATGTGAGTGTGTCTGTGTGTGTTCCTTTTTTATTGGTTTGTTGTTTTGTTGTTGTAGCGTGTGTGTGTGTGTGTGTGTGTGTGTGTGTGTGTGTGTGTGTGTGTGTGTGTGTGTGTGTGTGCGCATGCGCGTGCATGTATTTATATATAAAATAGGGGTAGGTAATATGTAAATTTTAAATTAAAGTATTTTTAGTAAGCATGCACAGACACCCGACCCATGCAAATGCATGATGCAATTGATGTGTTGTTGTTGTTATTATTATTATTATTATTATTATCATCATCATCATCATCATCATTATCATTATCATTATCATTATTCTCATTATCATTATCATTATTATTATTATTATTATTATTATTATTATTATTATTATTATTATTATTATTATTATTATTATTTACTTAATAAATAATAACACAGTATTGTCCATTCATAATGTGTGATCATCCACTTAGTTTTATCTGAAATAATTTTTCCATTCAAGGTGAACAAATGAAATAAAAAAAATTATCCCCTTCAACAGAAAGCAATACAAGCATAAAGAACAAGCACTAGTCCTACATGCATAAGGAAAACCAGTTTATTCCTGGCTATAATAATGAAAAGGGGAAGATTGGGTACACTGTAACATGGAATTTTGTGCCTATGAATAAGTTAGTGAACTTGTATCCATTTTTAATATGATTGGCAGCCACTACATTTTCAGAATATATGTGCCATAATGTCTCATTACATTGCATTTCAAGTGGCAAATTAAAACCTGTTTTTAAGTAAGTAAAGTGTTAATTACATTAAACAAGTACATTCCATTACAATAATAATTATTTAATTAAGTTGTCAAATACTACATATGCGCTCATCTGTGTAATTATAACCACAGAGTATAGTTACACTATGTGCTGTATAGCACAATAATTGTATTTGTTGCTGTTGATCATATAAGATATAAGGGGCAGAATGTAACAGATGACTGTGGAGTCCATTGTACCAGTATTACAGTGTCTCCATTATGAAATATACTTCATAATCAAAGTTATTGACAACTTAATGCTGTTGATCAGTAATGCAAAATGCTCTGCATGTAAATAAATGTATGTTTCTGTAATCACTATTACAGAATAAACATAAAGTTTGAAAAAGGGGAAAAAAATGGGAATTTTTATGAAGATGAGATGTAGGGTTGACAGAATGTACTCGAGCCAGGCCCAGAGACTAACCAATGGGCAACAGATATTTGAGTAAATGGAGTTAGAAATTGTTAAACAAATTTTTTTTGTATTATTATGTTCACAATTTTTACTAACATAGTAAAATAACTTACTATATTGGCGATAGCAACGACTATTATTACTACTGCTGCAACCACTCTTCACGGAACAAACTTATCTTCGTTTCATTGTTATAACCCACTAAAACAGAACAACAAATTGTAACTATTCTGAATTACGATTCGAGCATTCCAGTAATTGCCGGTAAACTGTTGTCAAGTGACAATGAACGAACTACAACTTGCCAGTGTTTCTTTAATAATGTGAGCCAAATACTACAGACGCAACAATGAAAAGTTGCCAGAATAAGAATAGAAGCATAGCATTTTGTTACAATTAGAAATTAACATTAGAACAAAATTATTCATGAGTAAGGTGACATTCAAGCCCACAGATTAAAGTCATTGGCCTGTATACCCGGAGAATTCAGTCCAAACCCGGGCACTCCAGGCAGCGCCTGGAGATCTAGCAACCCTAATGACATGAGAGCTGCAGTTAATCTAGTTCCACCAGGAGCACTAGCATTTGCCATCCATCTGGATACAAACGGTGAATTATTTACCCAGATGATGCAACATCCTGTGAAACACACTCAATCATTCACAGAAAACCCTTTGCTGTTATTCTCAACAACTATGAGAGAGCCACCTTGCAATTAAGCTCTTGATATTTCCACAGCAAATGAAGTCACAATATTAACAATACAATTACACTGTACCAATAAGATAGCCTTTGGACATTAGCATGTTTGTTCTTTACAGGCAATAGATTTTTGGATTTTCATTTCGCAGGGACCACATTTAGCATTTATAATGTAGTGAGACGTAATAGACTTACATTTACTCATTCCATAAGATTTTAATTTAACATCAGGCTTCAAGAAAACTAGAATTATTCTTCCAGTTGACAGAGAACTCTATATAGATGACATATACTTGTGCAGCTCTGTAAAAACAACATTATGGAAAATTAAATAGAAATGCCCTCTGTTTCTGTTTGTATAGCATCTACTGCTGATAAATCTTACTTCACTGCAAAAGATGCTGAATCAACAGAAGCTTTGGTTAATCCTGAAAACTTCAGGAGTTGCTCTAAAGCAGCAGCCAGAAAAACAAAGCATAAAAAAAGAGGAAGTGAATTTCCTAAACCTTTCATTCTATTTTTCATTACCTCGATATCACACCTCTATTTTTCTGATAAAATACACATTTCTGGCCTTTTTTTTTTTTTTTTTTTATTTATTATTTGCACTTCTTTCAATTCTGGTCATTTTATGCTGTATTGTGCTGCGGTTAATTTCAGTACATTTTATGTTTTGAGAATTCCTGCGACATAAATATGCAGCATAGCACACCTTATTTGTCGCTGAGTTGCAATAATAAGTTGGTTTTGAAAATTGGGTAATTTCCTTATATTCTTTCTAATTTCCATACATTCTCTATTTGATATGGTGGCCTATAATTAGAGCATTGAATTTCAAAGTTATAATCTATGGATTCAAATCCATCTCTGTTGGTGGCACAATATATTTTTATCATGAATAATAAATAATAATTTATTTAATGTTGGTGGGATTCTACATCTCAGGCTTGTAGCTGCCACCAATGTGCTAGAATTTTGTCCACCAGGAGTTCTTTCACATGCCAGCAAATCTACTGACATATGACGCTGTCAGATTTAAGTACACTTAAAATGCTATTTGCCTAGGTAAGGCTTGAGTCTGCAACCTCAGACACAGAATATCTGCTCTTAACCAGCTGCGCCACTGAGGTCATAATAATCAATATACAACTATTTTGAACAGCTGCATTGCACAAATAATTGCAATAAATATCAAATGTTAATACTACTTAATTCAAATTTTATACACTGGCAACATGAAAATATTTACACTAAAAACAATACAACAGGAATTGTTTAATTACATTAAACTTGCATTCACGTAATATGACATTTAAACTTAACACACTAAAACAATTTTATTTAAACATCAAAATAAATTCTTCTCATATTGCTATGAAACTTCTGAATAAAAATATCAATTAATTTGGTTTTGGATAATTGCTTAGATTCTATAGTAACCCTATTTATATTGAAATCAGTACAACTATGGATCTTCTATACAACTTTACTCTCTTTGATGTTGAAAACAAACATTCAGCATTGCCAAAATGGTAAGAATTAAAAGTCAAAGTATATATACTTCAATATATTATTATCACACATTTATTTCATCGTTACATGCACTATAATTGGTACTATATTGTTGAATACAGAACAGTTAGCTCATTTCTCAGACAAAGACTATCAAAATATTTGTTGTATATTTTCATTAATGTGACATATCCTATTTAAGTCAAGATAAAAACTTCCATCTTGTTGGTACTAACTTAGGAAGTGTTTTCCCAACCATTTTCTTCAGTATTTATTTTTTTAAATTAAATTAAATAGGTTTTGGCTTTCTGAGGCCTATTGCTGCTTTGGCCAGAATTTCAATGAATCTCATTTGTAACCAACCATATCTGTGAGAGATTATATTCCATTAAATATTAATTCTGTCTTAATACAGATTAGAAAAAGAAAACTGTGGAACTGCAGCTCATTAAATTCTTAAATTCCCAAAGAAAACAATTGTAAATTATTTAACAGTCCTTAGGAATTTATCAAAAAAGGAATTGAAAAATAGTTACTTTTAACATACCATTCTGATATCCAGCACAAAATGTTGTATTTGAAGTAAAATAAATGTACTCCTTAGAACTGCGCAGACATTGTTCTTGAGACACAATGGGCATGGAAACTGCTCGAGGTTCTTCAGTTGGTCCATCTGTTTTATCATCCTGTCCCCAACCAACCACCTAAGAGGAGATAATTTATTAAAATAACTGATATTAATATAGTACATCATGTAGCTTATGAAACTAAAAGGGTGTTAAAATTTTGTGCCACAATAGTGTTTTTGTAGAGGAAGATAGTGTGCCTAGCGATTTCATTGAATTTTTAAAATCTGATTCAATTTTCAATCTTAGTCTTTCAGTATGAAAGAATGATAATTACAAGATATAAAATATTCAATATACATATTTTGTTTAATAGGAAAATAATAATAGGTAAGTTCTTTGTACAGTGACCAGAATTAAAATAATCAAATTGCTGGTCTTGGGGGGGGGGGGGGAATGAATAACTCCAAAACTTGCATTTTAGAGGTATTATATTAATTATTACATATTCAGAAACAAGACAAAGATAGTTCAATCTTGTTTGTGGACAGTTTTCAATCATCATATTGATAGGTAATGAACCTAAACCATTGTGCCAATAAAGTTGATGAAATGTAAACAGAGCTATTTGTTTTCTCTGAAATTGTTTACTGCAAAATTACATTTTTTGATTATAAGTTTAATGCCGTAGCTCAACATTCTTTAACATCACTAATTAAATTTTGACAATGTACATAAAAATGAATGTCTCACAAAAGATACTGACTTTACTCAATAGCATAATAGTCAGAGTGCTTGCATCAGGCAAAGTTGTGCTAATGATTATGATTTTTCAAAGCTCCTGGGCATCAGTTTTCTTTAAATTTGTTTTGCTGCTCAGAATTGTTCTTATACTTTAATAAATTAAGCACATTTAATATACAAACAACAGATACTCATTAATAACAGGCTAGTTAAAAAGTGCAAGAGCAGAGTCTTCACAGCATTTAAAGCAATCACACAGGTGACCAAAATGAAGGCCGAATCATACTGATTTGTGATGTGAGCTGAAGTTAAGGCAGATGTGTATTATTCAACTATAGGCAAGAATACAGCATTTAAACACTCATGCTGGCTTTGTGAGTTTAGACACACATTATGACAATTAATCTATATTAAGTTCGAGGTATAACAAATGAAATGTAGGTATATCTTGATTTTCTACAAATAACCCCTGAAGTTCTCTTCATTCTAAATACCTTTTTGAACAGCTAATAAACTGTTAGAGTGAAGCACACTATTTGGATCAAATTTTATTTTTTGTGAAGTTAACCATTTGCATTTTGTTAGTGTTTGAAATTTTCAAATAATACTTACAGAAACTTTTTACAGGTGGTAAGTCATTATTCATTTTTGTTTCTTCTGATCACGCAAAGAGAATGGAATTTCCAAGCCATCACATAGCACATCTTAAAAGATTTGGCTTTTGCTCAAGTCTATTGTATTCTCCTATTCCCATTGTGCTTACAAGGAATATATTGTTTAACATGAAGTAAATAAAAGAATAAACCTTTTAAAATGTTTTTTAAAGAAGGGTAGAGAAAGTCAAGTGAATATAAGTTATATTCTTTTTTTTTTTTCCTTTCTCTACTGTATAGTAGGCACAGAGGATATTGCATTCCACACGAAAATTTGATATTGAGATCTCACCAAAAATAAATTTTTGAGGCCTCCTCTATATATATATAAATAATGGTACTTGTAATTTTAGAAAAAGGGCTGTTTGATGTGCCTGAGAATAGCATAACTCAAAATAAAATCTTGGATAAATGCCAAACTTGGTGTTTAAATAATCTTCCCAAATGCAATATGAAGATTTTCATAAAAATCCCCCCACTTCAAACTGGCCTTTACATAAAACATTTTTCAGAATGTTTTATTTTTTCACAAATGGTTGTAACAATTTGGATAAAAATACCATACATTTAAGACATTTACATGGCAAATAGAATGTACATGTTGAATTTTCAAGTAATACCTATAAAGTCTACCTCATTATAAGGAATTTTGTATAATGTTATGTTAAATGTTAAGCAATATACCAATATGTGCTACACAAAAAATGTAGATATCTTTAAAACACAATTTAGTTGAAATAATTTTTATTGTGGCATAAAATTTTTTGTCATTCATAGTTTGAATTGTGCAATATTTTGTTATTCATTTAATGTTCCTTTGATATTCAATGTTTCTCACAATTGCATGGAAAGGGTTTGGGCTTTGGCCAGCAAATAGTATCCTGTTCTTAAACATTTGATCATTACTATTTCTTCATGTCTTTGATAAAATGTGTAATATAGCTAATTTCTACAAGATTTATCTTGATAAAAATAAAGCAAATAGAAAAATAAATTTCATAAGAATGTATACTCAGAAATATTGAATTGAATTAAATGCTAGTAACTCCTCCCAAGTTGCTGTGTGGCCCAAGTAGTTTTAACTTTGCGATTATTCAACTATCAAGCCAGCTTAATCCCATTTTATTTATTTTCTTCAAGCATTTTCTTTTAACTTTGCCCATATAGTCCCCAAACTGCAATATTTTGTGCATAGTTTTCATATTCACAAACTTCTCCCCCTTACCTCTATTGGTAAATTAGCCCACTTCTCAATTTGAAGTTTTGCTCTCATTTCTTTAGTTTCTTCAGAATTATATGCCAATATTTATCTTGCGTTCCATACATCAGGCATTCCTTTATACTTAAATCTCCTTTTAACCTTTCAATTCCACTACTCTTATAAATGTATAACTTTGAAGCTGCTTACAGTGAAGGCATAATCAAATTTAATTAATTAAAGTGGTATTGTTAACACACACTTCACTTACGTTTATTGTGAAGTATGTGTTAACAATACCACTTTAATTAATTCAATCCACTACTCTTGTTTGGGCCCATGCAGATACTTCCCTCCTCACTTTCACTTTTATCTACATAATTTTATCTATTTTAGCTCCCTGTATACCCTCAGTGACATGTTGCTGAAACTACTTAATATCTCCTGAATTTTCGTGTCATCAATTTTTACTTTCTCTACACGTACTATGTACATAGTATATAGAGAAGGTATTACACTCCACCAAAAAATTTGATATTGAGATTTAACCGGAAATACATGTCTTAGATTTTTGATTAGATTTTATCTGTAACTGTTAATTCTTTTAATCCAGGTGTTTCTTCCCCTTACTTTCTCTTACATCAACAGATAATGCTTCAAAATGCTATTCTACTCGCTAATAAATAATGGAGGATAGAAAAAGTTATGTAAATGTAACACATTAGAAATTTTCATTATTTCTTTTATAAGAATAAAGCTTAGTTTGTTAACCATATTAAGGACACAGATTTTGTAGCACATATGTTTAGTTTATAAGGTTTAAGTCATGTAATCAAGCTTTCAGGAAAAAAATAATTTTTCGTTTAGATGAAATATGAATAAATTTCTTTTTATTGTTTTAAACAGTCAATTGTTTTAGCTTCTTTTATTAAATAAAGCTGATCCTTACTTATTGCTTTATGTATATTTATGAAGAAAAAATAATAGAGGGAAAAGCTTAAACAATGGTATTAACATGGTAACATAAGATTTCATGACCAGCAGACCAAGCTATGAGTACAGTCAGCCATATTTCTATCTTTATTAGCTGTCAATAAATGGAGTGTCCAAGTCATGCTTAAATCGAGAAAATAGCATTAGAAACGCTGGTAGAGTGCAAGGTAAACAGCATGTTCTAGTTGACGTAATTTGCCTTCAATGCTGTGTGCATTTATGTGTTTCCAGTGAATGCTTAGTGCAAGTTAAGGTGTTTGCATGACTATACGTTGTCAGTCATTGTTTTGCACAGTTTCAAGTGTTAAAAAGCATGCTACTTTTAAGATGCATGTTCTGCGTGTGCTTTAGATTAATTATTTAGATAACTGAATGCCAGCTAAAAAGTTTACAATACCTATGTATTGTACATCAAAACAGAAACATACTGACAAGTGTGTAGGAAATTTGTAAATTTGTTCTTCAGCTTCTGAAGAACACCACTTTGAGTAGCTTGTAGTATGTGGGTGAAATACACTATGAAGATTTGTGAAAGTATGTATCTGCATTGTGCTATAGATACCTTGCATCCTGCCTGCGTCATCCTGCCCATGTTCTCAGCTTAAATATGATGCATACTCTGTAGCTTTAGTCTCTCAGCATAATCCAAATCAACTGATATATTAGCATGTTCCCCTTGCAGAATAACATATTATAGAAAAACAGCAGACCTAATAACTCCCTATATACAGTCAATTGTCATTACGACAAATTTCTGGCGACTTTGAAATTTTTTTTTTTATTATTAAAATTTCATTAAAGAGGTCATTTAAAATTTTTATCTTAAAAAAGGCAAAATTTCAACTTTTGAATCTAAAATGATACTTTATTTTTATGTGCCATTTATATACATAAACATACATTATGTATATACTAAACATTAGGAATAGAAGAGAATCATACAATTTGAAATTAGCTATCACATTGTCTTCATTTATTTCATACCATTACATAGTTAATGAACATGCAGTAATCTTATGCATACTTATGCATAACCTATACATCTACTCAGGTAAAGACACAAAACATGTGTAAACAGCTTTGTTGATTTGTTCTTAATTTATGACCTCTTATTATTTTGCATTGTAGAACGATAAAGTCCTACTTTCCTATATTAATAAATGTTAAAAGCACTGATTATATATTTCTCGCTATATGCAATTTCTTTAGACCTTTTAAACCTTTCTTTTATCTTTCCCAACTCCATTGGTTGACTTTGTTAAAGCAGGCCTACTCTGGGCACACTGAAGTTCCCATCTCATATGTAAGATAAAGCATATAGAGACTACAATAAACGCTACCTGTTTAACAGACTATTGGAATATAGAATTCCATTCAACTTTTGTCTTTTTAAGAGTTAATCTGAGGCAAAACATAATGTAATCAGGGATGAACAAACAACTTCACTTGCAATGTTCTATGGTCAGGGATGAACAAACCACTCTCTGAATCAGGAACAACACTGTAATTTATCTGTAAGTCCAGAAATATGTTTTAAAAAAGTTTGTTCAATTGGTCATATATCCAATACCAAGGGGAAATTATTATTTTCATTGCATTGACATTTTAGTTGAACTGATTTCATAAAATTGAAATAAATTAATATAGATGCTTATGTAGATACAGAAGTGGAAATCAGTTATATTTGCTGAACTGAAATATTTGTAATGTAGTGTTTGTAAAAACAGTATGTAGCTGTACTGTATATTATTCCTACATTTTCATAATTTCTTGAGCAAAGTTGAGCTATCAGAAAGCAAATCATATGGGTACATGCATCCAATTGTATTTACTTATCAGTAGTAATCCCCATGCATCATACTTTATTAAAATTTAACAAAAGGGATGCAGATTTCCTATCACAAAATGTCTAGGAGACCTGTTTCCACAATCCTTGCAATTTATTTGGCTGAATCCTGGAACATCATATATAATTAATTATTCTCACCTTGGGTGATGGTGGCAGTGACACAAACATTAGAAATGTGTCTAAATACTGTATTGAAACTATTACTTACTGTCCCAAACTGGCCGACAAATGGTTGAAGATCAGAAGTAAATCTCCATAAACAGATTGGCTGCACATACTGGTTGTACTGCACTCTTTCCCTCAGAATTAATACTGCAATGTCATTTTTTATTTCTTCACTATTGTACTCTGGATGGAGGTGAACACTTTCTACCTGACAAACCAAAAACAGCATTGTTAGTCAATATGCAACATTGAATGTTTTAAAATGTTACACAAAGAAATATTAAGTAAAGTTTTAGCATTGAGCAAATGTTTAGTAGCCAATGGCATTATTATTTTTATTTTAATAGCATATTATACTCTTATAATACGAAGTACGTCCAGAAAGTAAGTTCCGTTTGGTAATAAAATTAAATTGAGTACAGATACAGAATAATTATTTATTGCACAAAATTCTACAACTCTTAAACTACTTTTCCACATAACTGCCAAAATTTTGCAGGCATTTGTCATAGCAAGGTACAAGTTTTTGTATACCTTCTTCACAGAAGTTTGCCCCCTGTGTCTTCAAAAAGTTGAAAACATTTTCTTTCAGCTCTTCATCATTGTTGAAGTGTTGACCACCAAGGAAAGACTTGAGATGTAAGAACAGATGAAAGTTGCTAGGAGCGAGGTCAGGGCTGTACAGAGGATGGTCAAACACGTCCCAGCCAAATCCCTGTAGGAGGTTTTTCGTCACATTTGCAGTGTGTGGTCATGCATTGTCGTGAAGAAAAACAACACCTTTTACAGCAATCCTTGGCACTTATTCTGTATTGCGCGGCACAATTTCCTAAGTGTCTCACAATAAACATCTGCTTTGATTGTTTGACCACGTGGTAAGAAATCAATGCGTAAGATGCCTTTTCAGTCCCAGAACACTGTGCACATCATTTTTCGAGGTGTCAAGATTTGTTTCGGCTTAACCTTTGCTGGGGATGAAGTGTGCCGCTTACTTTCAGGGGTGTCGTAAGAAACCCAAGTCTCATCTCCTGTGACTATCTGTGTCAGAAATTCTTCGCCGTTTTCATCATAACGGGTTAAAAACTGAAGTGCACTACCCATCCGTTTTGTTTTGTGTTGCTCAGTAAGAATCGTTGGTACCCAACGTGAGTAAAGTTTACGAAATTTCAGTTTTTCGGTAACAATCTCATGAATTAGTGATCGTGAGCTTTGGGGAAATTCCATAGCAAGAGCACTAATTGTAAACTTGCGGTTTTCCTGGATCTTGTCATCAATGGCGTGAACCAGTTCTTCTGTAACCAAAGATGGACGCCCACTTCGTTCTTCATCGTGTACTTCACTACGTCCTTCATTGAACTGTCGGACCCATCTTCTCACCATTGAGTCACTCATCGCATTTTGTCCGTAAACTTCGCAAATTTGCGGATAAATTTCAATTGGTTTCACTGTCCTAGCATTCAGAAAACGAATCACAGACCTGATTTCACAAGCGGCGGAATTTTCAATCAACACCGACATTGTAAACAAGCATAACAAAGCGTATGTGGCTGACAGCGATCTCAAAATGGCGCACGTTTCTTCTCCTTGATACAGAGCGTCTACCGCGCATGTGCGGAACTGCGATCGCAGCGCTGCAGCGGAGATAAATTGAAACGGAACTTACTTTCTGGACGTACCTCGTACATGCCTATAATACTGTAAAATAGAAAATATTTTTTAAACAGTATTAATAATAATAATAATAATAATAATAATAATAATTTATTATCCGTCATTAGGTAATTACATAAATTACAATAGACTTTGTCCTATATGTGTGGTATTAATTTGTTGAGTTGGGTTTTTAACACTACGTCACTTATTATGAGGGACTAGTTTCGAAAGCCTATGCTTTCATTTTCAACCTCACGGGTCTAATCCTAAATAGAGCTTAGAAATTATATACTTACAGGCTGTGTACCGACATCTGACACAATTCATTTTGACATTCATGTACACTATAGAATGGGTATTCTATCAGCCATTTATACATTCTGTCTTTAAATCTATTTAAACTGTAATTTTTTATTTCAATGGGCAAGCTGTTATATAATTGAATTCCAATGTTTTTATAAAATGTTGCTGTTTTCTGGAGTCTCTGAAAAGGCATTTCTATTTTGTTATTATTTATTGTTTGATATGTATGTATTTCATTTCTTTTTGTGTGCATATCTACATTTTCTTTAATATAAACTAAAACATTGTTTAGAAATTACCTCTCGTGCCTGAAGTCCAGGATCTGACCACTGTTTCAGGTTATGCTTTCCCAAAAATACCACCAGGGAATCGGCTTTAGCTTCTGGTCTTGATCTGGACTTAATACAGTGAGCTGCTGTCAACAGATACAAAAACATAATCAGCAACTTGATTAAAAGTGCTAACTTTAATGTGGCATTATTAAAGTTTTATATAATAGGAACCTACCACTTGGACCTACTTTCATAAATTAAGTAACTGTTTAAACATAAAGCCAATTATTGATGGTCCTCAAAGCTTACAATATTCTTCAATGAGGACTATTACATAGACTATATAAAAATCTCACTAACATGACTTTTTCTAGCTTCTCTACAAACTTCTTACAAAAGATCTTTCTACACCATACTTATCAAGATAAACATTAGCAGAATGTTCTTATTACTTAGCTCCTTATAAGTAGAAGGAAACTAAAGGAATACATTATGCTGAAGTGATAGGCAAATGTTTTAAAAGCTGTCGTTAGATAATTGTCATTGCAAATCGCTTCTTTGCTTGGCCAGGAGTAGAACAAAAGAAAAATGGACACTTCCTGTCTGAGAAAAGTATGAATTTTTGAAAATTTTTCCATGTAAAGGGTAGTTGAAAATCATTGTGTTGCATCCTTGGAACATATTAAATACTAAATGTAGTATTTAACCGTCTTTTCGTTTTGGAGCTATGCTCTCCACAGACAAACAGACAGGCAGACTCACACACACACACACACATACTCACCTTTTTCTGAAATTGCTTTTTTTGCATTCAGGGGGTCCTAAAACATGTATTTCCGGTGAAATCTCAGTTTCAAATTTTTGGTTTCAATACAATACCTTCTCTATCCATTATGTACATCGTATATATGGGACTAGAGAAAGTAAAAATTAATAACAGCTTATATTATGAAATACAATGATAAATTATATTCTTTCCCATTTTGATTCATATTTTCCTGAAAAGTTTTTGTATTTATCTTTTTAGTATCTATCTTTATTTTATTGCAATGGAATGGAAAAAAATGCTGGAACTGGAATGATTTTGAGTTATGCTTGAAGTTCTATCATACTATTTGAGTTAATTATACTGTTTATTAATAAAAAGAAAGATGAAGTACTACTTCTAAATAGTGCAAACTAGCTATGAAAGCAAAGATAATGACATAACTGTAAAACTTCTAACCATTTTAACTATTTGAAAACCAAATATATTAGCTTAATCTTAAATTGGACCTCAAAAGAAAAGTTACTAAGCTGAGAAATGATAACTCCTTTTATTCTTATACAAAGAACCTCATTTAACTGGACTAGGGAAATCTGAATGAACAAAAATTTGGGGGATTCAGAAACAAACTTTAAATGCATATAAACTTCTACTCTATACAAACATTTATTTTGGAACCAACAAGAATATGGAAAAAACATCTTTTGGCATTCTAAGTCAATATTGTATTAACTTTTATTTTCTGAAATAGTATGCAAGTTTCTTTCATTTTAAATTGGTACTGTGTTTGAGAATAAAGCAAAATAATTAGAAGTAGGAAGAGAAAAATTAATAGCACAGATAAACCATAAATGTGAATTAATGAGGGCCAGATAAACACAGTTTTAGTTTGCTTTATAAAGTTTTAGGAAATTGTAACACTTATATGATATAAATTTATACCATTTTCTTATACATGTGCACATACAGTATAAAGAGCATGATTTTTTTTTTTTTTTTTTGAGGTTCCCCAAATATTGAAAAATAATTATTATCTTTTGTTTTATGGGGAATTGAAAACTAGGAGGAAGAAGAGAGAGCCCACTTTTCTGTCTTTTTGTAGTGTTGTCAACCAAAGGAGGTTTCTTTTTTTGAGGTTCTAGCCATTATGGTGAATAGATTATCTAATTTACTGCCAACTAGCTGAAGGGTTAAACAAACATAAAGCCCCCATATTTCAATGAGTATAATGTACTTCATGTCTCAATGTGGTTGCCTTGCTCTTCCTCTGAAATTGTGTGAAACATACCAAATGAAGAGTAAGGAGCCGAGCATCCAAGAAAATGTGTGTGTCCATTTACATTAACTTGTTGCAACTGTGTACAAAGTGTGAGAGCATCATATTCAGAATCTCTTGATTTCATTTTATCTTTAATACAAATGGAACTAATGCTGCATAAATGAATACAACACTTTTGTCTCTCAGATGATGCAATGATGAACCACCGATAAACAGTTGAATTGACATTGATAATGCAATTATGCTTTCACTGTTTTAATTAAGTGTTGAGGTTAGCATAATACTGGAAGTTTAAGAATTATTCAATTCTTACACCTTGTGATGTTGTTGTAATCCAGAGTTAATTGTTGTATTTCATCTATGCATATTTCTAATTGTTCTCCATGCTTGAGCTGACTTTGTACACTTACCAACAGTATTTCAATTTCTCCACATACACTGTGGCACATTTCTTTCTTTTGCTTCCTGACTTCAAATTTGATCTCTCTTTTAAGCTGGTAAAATCTTAGTGACCTTCATTGTTTCTAAAGCTTAAATGTTCTCTATATGTATTATATTGTAATGCACCAAAAAATTTGATACCGAGATTTCACCGGAAATATATGTTTTGAAACCCCCTGAATCCAAAAAAAGCATTTTTAGAAAAATGTCCATGTGTGTGTCTGTCTGTGTGTGTGTCTGTCTGTGTGTGTGTGAGTGTGTGTCTGTAGGCAGCATAGCTCAAAAACAAAAAGACTGTTAAAAACCAAACTTGGTATTTAAGTTTGGGAAATTCTAAGGATGTGACACAAAGATTTAAAAAAAAAAATACCCCCAACCCAAACTACCCTTTCGAAAATTTTTATTTTCTTAAAAATGGCTCTAACAATTTTGATTAAAATCTCTTATATTTAAGATATTTACATGGCCAAATAAAATGTAAATCTTGAACCTCTTTATTCTAGATAATTTTTATTGAATTTTGTATAACTGGTAACCATAGGAGATGGACAAAAACTTACTACACAAAAAATGTAGATCACAATAAAACGCACAATTTATGTCATGTAATTTTTTTCATGAAGTTTATCGGTTTTGAAATGTTCTTTGTTATTGATTTCAGCTTTAAAAAACTTATTTTTCTCATACAGGAATTTGTCAACTGCTGTCCATACAAACAAAGGACTTCAGTCACATAGCAACCTGCCTTTGACTATCACTTTAACCAATGGTACTTCCTTATTTTGCTTCTATTTACAAGGAAGCAAGTAATAAGACTATTTCTGCCAATTTTTCTCAATTAGAATGAAGTAAATAGAAGCATAAGCTGTTTAACAATAAATTCATGCAGAGATGTAGAGAAAGTCATGTGAATGGAACACATCAGACTTTTTTTTGTTATTAATCCAAATTGTTAGCATTCATCCACTGGCTTTTAAGTTGCTTACCATTTTCTAAACAAAATGTTTCCCTTGCAGCATCAAGTATGCATTTTTTGGGCTAATTGTAAATATGTCAAGAATTGCAATTTTCTTCAAGCTTCAGTTTATCAGCGAGTTGTTGGGTGTATACATTTTTGATTCTCATCTTGTAATAAATGTAAGTTGTATTGAGAATTTTTAATATCTTTTTTTCTGTTTTTAGTGATCTGTGGTAAGATTTTTTAAACTTTACAGTCTAGTACACAGTCTTATTATTTAGGTTTAAGAAAGAAAGGTTTTATTTCACTTAAAATTGCTTTCATTTTGTTATACTGATACTCAAAAGTTATTCAAAAGTTCTGATATTCTAGCCTATTTGCACATCAGTAGTAGTAACAGGTCTTGCCTTCATGTTTCTATAACCCATCTTGTTCTTGCTCTCTCTCTCTCAATTATTTTTTTTTTTTTGGGGGGGTTTGGTTACCAGGAATACTTCATTATTGAACCTATTTGTTTACACAAGTTACTATCCTGTAACAACTAGGTGTAAAATTTCAGACAACATTGAACAGGTATTATGGTTTTAATTGCCTCTGTTTGCTCCATTGAAAATTAATCAAAGAAGATAGCCATCCACATTTGAATTGTGGCTAGGGATACTAAAACTAATTTTTCTATTTTCAATAGTTTGGAACAGGAACTTATAGACACTAGAAACTTGACACAGAAAGCACAGAATAATATATTTATTGCAGTAAACACGTTAATAGTCAAGGAGCTACTAAAAGTACATGAAAAATATTACAATATTGCTTGAGATTATTATTTGACAATATTCAATATCTCAATAATTAGAAAGAAAGATCGAGCTATTTAAATTTCAGTTTCATTCCCAGTTATATAAAAGCGGGCATTTGCCAAAATTTCCTAAAATCTTCCTGGATATCTTTTTTGGACCTGAAAACAGGTCGTCTCTGGGAAAAAGGGGATATACAATTACCCTAATCCTTACTTTATGGTAATTCAGATATGCAGAGATAGTGAAATAGACATTTCAGGTGAGCCCTGGACCATAGAATTGAGGTTTTCTGATAATTACTCAAGTTATTAAAATTATCATCTTTGAATGTGGAAAAGCACTGGGGAAAAGTCTTATTCAGACAACTGATCCCAACTGAGATTTAAATTCATGCCCTTCAGATTACTAAAGAGACATTCTGCCTATTATGTCACTCTCTTCCGACTGCTGTTAATAGCTGTACTCATGCCATTGGTGAGAGAATTATACATTTATATGAAGTAAGTACATACCTGTTACAACCACCTTAGGACCCACAAGCGAACCTCCACAAGTAAAATTCAGTCCCCACTGTGACCATAAGAATATAGCAGCTATCCATGGCCACTCATTTCTCTTTGTTGGACTACCATTGACCACCAAAGGAATTGTTGAGGTTAATGATCTGCCACATCCATAGTCTATTAAAGAATATGTTTTCTTTTTAAGTCATTGACAGTACAGAGAAACTCCAGAAAAATTATGGTAACCAATATTTTGACCAGAATTGAGACATTTGAGTATAAGTTGATATAGAATGTTCTCCATTTCATATAGTTGTCAAGTTTTAATACTTTTAGCATGCAGCAAAGTAGATTAACTTTTCTTTGCTAAGGATATAAAGGAATAGTATGAAACCAAATGCTTAAAGTATACATTGAAGCAGAATGAAAACTGTTTAAGCCATCATTTGAGTAAATGTAATAAACTTGCTCACCAAACTTCTTGTTTAATATGGGACATGTTTCACAGATGTGCCTGCATCTTCCTACAGATGCAGGAAACATTATTGATGTCCTGCATGCCAAATATTTCATAAGGTTTATATTCTATGATTGATGAAGAATTGAATGATCACAGAAGATATGAGGCCGTCAAGTGCAAAACTCGCCTTATCCAGGTAAAACAATTTTTCAGAAAACGCGAAAAACTAAAATTAGGAAAACAGTAGAACATTTGAAAATTCTCTTAATGTTATCAGGTCCCAACTAGATCCTTAAAGATTTCTGCATTCTCTGGAAAATCATTCTCAAATAATATGGCGGTAAATCAAAATTTAAATTTGGATAAGGCGAGTTTTGCACCAAACGGTAGTGGATTTGGCGAGTTTTGGTGGAAACACAATATTAAATTACAATTAAGTGCAAACATTTTCACATTTACTTCTTAATATTTAGTTTGACAATGTTAATAATTGACTTCTTGCAATACTTGTTTAATTAAAACAATTTCTGATTTTATACTGATTAAAAACATTTTCACAATTTTGACACCCTTTTCACATAAGGGTGAACGAGTCACTTTCAGATTTTTCTCACTACTTGACCAGTTTTCATATGACATATTATGATTTGTAACATATTTTATATATTATACCTATGAGAGACAATACTAATCATTTATGTTCAAAAAACAAACATATCAAATTCTAAGTTGTCCGTCCTCATCATCCAAGAAGCTTTCACAAAGAGCATCTGTTTCTTCATTGACATTGGCAATACTGTTTTAGATATTACGTTATTGTAAAATACAAGGCTTTCATTTTCTTCCCAGTTTTCACCAAAATGTTTTTTTAATAAATTTCTGATATCTTGAACCTTTTCCTCTTTTACTAACACACCTATATCTAAATTCTTTGCAATAAGCATTTCTAAGGTTTTGCCTTGCTTCACAATTGTCTTGCGATAATTTGCCTCGCCTCGTGCTAGAACTTTGCCAGAAGTAGAACGGTGTAAAACGATACGTTTAGAAGCCTTTAATTTAAAATGCCAGGATCCTGGTGACTTCAATGTTTCCTTTGCAGCATACTTCCAATCTTGCACTGGTACATCTGTCCCTAGTCTGATTAGTGTTCCATAATTTTTATAGATTTCAAAATATTCTTCAGGCCTACTAATGGTGTTTCTCATTCTTACTTCTTTATTAGCCCGAAAACACAATCAGGAGGGATGAATGAATGGCCAGGAATAGGAAATATCATTTCTATCACCTTCACGTTCTGC
Organism: Hymenopus coronatus; assembly: GCA_030762935.1. NCBI lineage: Eukaryota > Metazoa > Arthropoda > Insecta > Mantodea > Hymenopodidae > Hymenopus > Hymenopus coronatus. The sequence continues at coordinate 126,293,749 of CM060888.1, read as the reverse complement.
GGTACTCGAATAGCAAGCCATTTATTGCAAATGCCTATCATAGTAGTGTTTTTATTTTGTCCACAGCATCCATCTGCAAATAGCCTAACTTTCTTAATTCCAGAAAAATCAGATTTGCACAAATGACTGTATACTGCTGACACAATTTCGTTTGAACCTTTATGACGTTCATTTTCTGTCCACACAAAATTAGAAACATTATGTTTTGTCAGTGTTGTCTTGGATGAACCCTGCACAATGGTAAAGTTATACATGTACAACTGCCTACTATAATATGCTGCTTGATCCTGTACTTTTGGCAGTACCATATTTTTCTGACAATCAAATGAAAATGTTGCTAGTTTATCATCTTCTTCTTTCAGGAGATCAAAATAAGCCTTAGCTCTAAGTTTGTGTACTCGTTTAGCCATCAGCAAATCAGAACATTTAGTTTTATCTGTTTCTAGTTTTATTTTCTCATCATAAGAAAGACAAACTGAGCATACATCAGAAACAGGGCTTTTGAAGCCTATATTAAATTTTATATTAAAAATATTGCGAAAGAAACTCTTAGAGATTTTTAATGAATTAGATACATCTGCATTATACATACGTCTCATCTTATTAATACTCAATTCGCCTGGTAAGTATTGTCGTGTTGAGGTTTTGCTCCTGCAATAATGGACGTCAAGTACTTTAAATTTCTGTATGAATTTAATTACAGATTCCCTCTTATTACTATTTTTTGTGACACCCTGTCTCCACCTCGCAGTTCCTTTAGCGCCACTCCAGTTTCAAGATATCTTTTACAGACGCGCTGCACTCTGTCTTTTGATATTTGCAAAATGTCTAGAAAAGTTTTCTGACACACCTGAACTAGTGGACCTTGTACACGTTTCACGTGATACTTTGTTGTAAAACCCTTCCGAGAACCGCCTTTGACTGCATGCTGCTGTTTAGGTACATCAGTAGAACAGTAATTCAGTATAATGCAGTCTTGTTTAATTTTAGAACTGCAGCTGTAGAAGGCTTCATGGAATTTCCTTACATCCTTCTGTGTCAAGTTACTGCATTGGAATGACTTGCTGTTGTGATTGCAGGCAGGCACGCGTGGGCCAAGGCTTGCTGAATGCCTTTAACAATAGAGACGGTATTGTTTAAGCTATCTGTTTACTCCTTAATGAGTCATTTTTTTGAACAAGGAAGAATACTTTTATTGGAAATTCGATCATGTATACCTTTCCCTCTTCTCTCTTTCACCGGATGCTCGTTTCCTAGTTCTACTACCCCTTTCCACCACTTTTGGGATATCAGAAGACTCCATAATAACACGTCTGCACCTTAGACACCCTTAGCTAAACTGAAAACAATTACAGTTACGCAGAACTGCCAATGTAGGAAAATATAGAAGCAAACTGCTATATATCTTAGTGTTGGATAAGGCGAGTTTTGCTCTTCACACAGCACAATTGTAGTGACATAAGTATTGGATAAGGCAAGTTTTGCTGTGAATTGTGAGATGGATTAGACAACTTCTGCATCAACCGTCACGATGGATTTGAAGAGTTTTGCATTAAACAGCAGTTTTCTGGGCTCTCTTGAAGGCGTATTAGATGTGTTTTGTTCAAACCTGAAGTCACCAGTTCATAGAGAACTGCAATAAGTATTGAATCCCATGTCTAGCTCAATTTTTTTAATTTTTGGATTAGGCGAGTTTTGCACTTGACCGCCTCATATCTCTTTTGTTTATGACATGTCTAATAGAGGATCTTCAAAATCCAAATGACACACCAAATGATTTTGGCAGTAGGACATATGTGATGGTAGAGACAATATGTCTTTCAAACATGTCCTCTAGTAAGCAAGAAGTTTAATAAAGCAAGTTTAATGTTAAATCAACATAAACAGTGCTTTATAAAACTGATGTACACTTTGGTAAACTTTCACCTCCCTTTTTTACATCAAGGAAGCATTTTAAACCTTTCAAATTAATTTCTACAAAGTTTAAACGCTTTGACAATATTTTTTTTTAATTGAACCCTTTCATAAACTATAGTTGTTTCTATTACTTTTCAAAAGATTCTGGTTATATTAAAGTTTCATACTATTCATTCACATAATGAATAAAGTCTAATTATATGTTTATTTAAGTTCTTATGAATTACAATATATTGGAAACTTTCGTTTAGTTAACATGATCATGAATTTAAAGCAGACAGAAGGAATGGAAATATATGTAAATAAAACACAGCCTATAAACTACAAATACTCATAAAATATAGAGTATTTATGCACCAAAATTACATTTTTTCTGTGTAGACTGTTTATTTGAAAAATTGAGTCATAGTCAAGACTTGAAACATGGATCTTCAGCTCTTCATGCTGATGCTCCTATTAATTCAGCTATCACAGCAGGACACCTGTTTGCAAATTAAACCTTCTCAGCTGATGTGTAAATATAAGCCTTTAAGATGTTCTCAAATGTTAGAAATATTGTATCTCAAAGGTCGTATAACATTGCAAGTGCTTTATAATTAATCACTGTTAATTATGCTTAAATAATTGTTCCTCCATTCTAGTTGTATGTGGTCATTAAATTAGAAAATTGGATCATATTTGAAAAATTCTTGAATTAAATAGGAAGATATTGCACTATTGAGGCACCTGAAAATGGTAACTCAGGAATAAGAGCTTCAGCATGAAAGCCTAAACTCTGCAATTTGAATTCTACAATGCAATCATTTGTTCAAGTCTCTGATTCAATTTTCCAGCTTAGCACCTACACAAGGCTAATATAAAAGAACAATTATCAAAATCTAATCAAATGATCATCTTGATTTTATTGACAATGCTCTGAGAAAAAGGCTTCCTTAGTAAATTATAAATTCATACCTTCATTATCCAAAAGTATTTCTGGTTGTACTGGCAAAGTTAATTTAGGGGTTTCATTCCTAATTGGTCTCTCAGTTGAAGTTTTTGGTCTAAATAACTCCCACATAAACTGATCATCAGATGAAGGAATAACATTCACAGGTCTTGGCCGTGGAGGTTCTGCTTCAACAGGGGATTCATAATAATCAAGAGGAGCTTGCTGGTTATTAACATTTGGTAATATCATAGTTTTTGTAATGGGATAAAACTTGTGTTCCAGTGCAATTCTTGTCCTGAAGGCACCTACGAAATAAAAGGGTTTGTTAAATAAATAATTCAAGTATATACTGTACCTAGCTATATCTTTTGTTCTGTATGTATTTAATTCTGTCATGATTGTACATATTTAAATACTGTGTATATACACACACAAGGGCCGTTTTTTTTTCCACCTCCGATAGGCTATAAACAAAAGACAAGTTCATAGAAAACAATTATTTTATTACTAAAAGTTTTGTACACTTATGGTTACTTTTCAACATAATCACCAAAGAGATTGAAACATTTATCGTACCTGTACACAAGCTTTGCAATACCCGCTTCAAAAATGTTGCCACCAATGATTTCAAATGAGCATTGACATTGTTTTGAAGATCTTCATTGGTTTGAAAGTGCTGACCTCCTAGCCATGTCTTCAGTTCAGGGAAAAGGTGAAAGTTGCTGGGTGCCAAATCAGGACTGTATGGTGGATGATCGAAAATGTCCCATTGAAATTGTTCAAGGAGCCGATGGGTTGTGCCAGTAGTGTGTGAACGAGCATTGTCATGGATCAACACAATTCCTGAGGTCAGTATTCCTCTTCGTTTGTTTTGAATGGCTTTCCGCAAACGTCGTAAAGTATGAAGATCTCCAAAACAACGTCAATGCTCATTTGAAATCATTGGCGGCAACATTTTTGAAGCTGGTATTGCAAAGCTTGTGCACAGGTACGACAACTTGATTATATGTTATAGATTTTTAATAAAAAATTATTGGGTAAAAGATTTAAGGTTAATCTATTTTCTAAATTTTCATATAGAGTTATGGAATAATTTATATTAATATAATACATTCCTAGAAAGATGATAGGGAAGAATATGGTCAAGGGATATATTTTCAAAAATAAGGGTGAATGTGCATTTCAGTTATCCCCACAATGAGTATGGATATTTTCCAAAGTCACTTTTAACAGTGAATTTAGATTGTAAGTTGAAATAAAGAAAACAAAACCTGCAGTACTCAAATTCTTTTAGTGTTTATTTGAGTAGCCTGTGTAGTTTTAGTGTTTCATTAAAAATAGAAATGTTGTGACTTTTCAAAGATCTTTGTAAAAATTGCAACCACTTTCTCCAAATATTCATGCTTTTTATACCATTCCATAATTGTTGTACTCTTACATTTTGTAGCTGCACAATGTTAAATCAAATAGTTAAACTGTGGTATATACATCACAATATTAGGTTTCTCAGAACTCCAATAATGATAATTTTGTGTACACACATATCCATGAAGGTGGGTCATTTTCGCCACTGTATACACAATTGAGAGCCCACTCACAAAATGTATTAACACATATGAATCATAAATAAATACACCTGTACAGTAGAAAACAAATGCTGAGCCATACTACACTTTTTGACAAAGTACAGTACAAAATAATAAAGCACAATGGTAATTACTCAACTACACAATTACTGTCAGCTCAATACTGCGCTTTCAGAGCAGAGAAAAACAAGTCAGCACCTTGACCTTGTATACAGCAGCTGTGTGTTATTATGTTTCCCTGTGCGCAGTGGAAAAACACTGCATAGCGTTAAAACATTGCACAGCGATTTGGATGTATTTCAATTACATGGTAGCATTTATTCTCTTAGCTCTTTTTAAAAGCTTTGTACTTTGGTTTTATGATGAATGCAGTGTGACAATGTTTAATTGCTTAAAATTCTCTTTACATAATTCCATGATTACCTGATTTTCTTCTTCTTCTTCTTTTTATTATTATTTTATTAATACTATTATTACTATTATTATTATTATTATTATTATTATTATTATTATTACTACTACTATTATTATATTATTATTATTATTATTATTATTATTATTATTATTATTATTATTATTATTATTATTATTATTATTATTATTATTATTATTATTATTAATTTTTTTTTTTATCTGCCCTAGTATTAGCCTGTTGTTCTTTTTTTGTAGCTCAAAATTCTGCTTATATATTTTAATTTCTATCCCCATATGATATTGTAAGCTAGCTAGTAGTTAAAAGTTTTTCATGATAAACTGCTTTTAATAATACCCTATCCCCCAAGTTTGCAAGCCTTTTTATGATGAATATACCAGAAGAACCTTTGTTACAGATTTTATCTATACATTTATTCCATTTTAAGTTTCAATATGAACTAGTGATTAATATGAATAGTTCTGTAGTGTCATTTATCTCTCTTTTGATTTTGACAACAATGATGAGTAATTTATTTCTCCCAGTTTGAAATAAACACAAGGTTAATTTGAAGGGATACAAAATCTTTCGTGTATATCAAGTATATTTCTAAGACTGGACCGACCATAATGAGTGGCATATCCAGTAGTTTTGTTTGAAAATCTTGCTCAAAAGTATTATTCATAATAGAATGATTGGCTTGATATGTATTTTATGATAATGCAAGACTAATAAAAGGTTATTGCTTCTCAATAATACTGTTGGTAAGGCACATGATGTAAGAATTTCATATCTTTTGAAACTAATTTTTGGGCTCCTAATTTCTACTTATTGATAAAAAAATTAATAAAAACACAAACTATAATGCTTACCTGGATTTCCTTTGCATATTACATTGCCATTATAGATAATGTATTCCATCTCTGGAAGAGGTATTTGTAACGGAAAATGCACTCTGTATTTGATGGGATGCAAATCACCAAACCTAATCCTCCTCCACACTAGCTTTTTGTCTTCCTCAAGCTCTAACTTTCCGGAATATTGCTGCAAAGTTAATGTCAGAGGTTACAATTAACTACTTAATGCCTTATTGTATATAATTTTGAAAATTAGTTTTCTGTTTCATTTGAAGCCGTATTTGGCGTCAGTAGTGTGGATCATCTGCCTCATTTTTTAAGCATGATGAAGAAGAATTTATAAAGCACTATAGTTTTTCAATAGCTGTGATGTGGGTGTACAAACATTGGTGCCATGTTATGACAAGTCTATGAATGCTGGTAGAAGCTACATGAAGTGTTTAAGCTGTATAGAATCCAATAAAAAGTATGTGCTTTTTCAACTTACATTTGCTTACAAAGTATATTTCTTATATTCAATACTACTGCATGGTATTCTTTGTACTAAAGTTTGTGGAACTACGTTGTTAGTTTTATTCTTTATAAATGTATTTTTGAAAGAAGTGTATTATATGTGCATGTACAAGATATATTTAAATTTCTTGTGCTTCTTCTTAAGCATGGTTTAAAACAACATAGTGAGAAATATCTCCAAATATATGCATTTGAGTTATTTGTATCTTATGATGTAGCTAAATGGATCAATTTATTTTATATTTTATGTCACCTAAGCACTAAAAGTATTTCAATCTTATGTGCAACTTGGAAAACATCTGTTCTTTTGAAGGTCTTCCTTAATCTTAAAGTGAAATTAAAGAGTTTTAAGATGCTTTTTATGCATTGGCATAATTTAAAGCCTATTGGTAGAAAAACAAAACAACAAAGCTTGCCTCGGTACTGTGAGGGTAGTATGTCTGCCTCACATTCAAGAATTGCGAGTTTTAATCTCGCCTAGCGTGAGTTACAAGGATAAGATGAATTTTAAGCTGATGGACCCTGATGTCATTTGAGCATCTTTTCACTGATTTCATTCATCATTCTATATGACCAAACAGGTTAGAGGACGTTAAGCTACCGAAAAAACAAACAAAACAAACAAAAAATTAAACAAAAAATGAGAGAGAGAGGGAGGGAGGAAAGGGAAGCTAAGTATGATAAAACTGTAAAAGCATGCAAAGGTAAATTCTTTTGGCAGGTTTTGTAAAACATTTTCATAAAATAATGATTATGATGTTTCAGTGGAGTAAAATGTACTTTTGTGATTATCTGCACATAAATATATCATGTTAGAAAACTCAATAGGGACACTTACACAAAACACAAATGAATCTGTGGTTATGAAGTGCAAAATGTTTATTCTGCTTTCCACGAGATATGTTTGGTGGCAATAACCACTACTACTACTAATAGTAATGGCTGTGGTGGTGATGGTGGTAAGCATAGTAGTAAAAGTAGCAGTAGTACCAGCAATAGAGTAGTAGTAGTATTGCATCATAAAAAACAATTTTGAGGAAGTAATTTTGGCACTACCAGCGATATTATGCTTCAGTTGCCACTTCTACACTTAATATTAGGTTTAAAAACTTAGGTTTAGGTTTACTAATAGATTTTGTCTGCAAAATGTTGAGTATTCTCTTAGAGAGATGTACATACAGTTACTCTAATGAAATATTTATTATGCTTTATGTATTAATTTTTATTTATTGACATATAAAATGACCAATTAACTTACTGAAGGTAAAATAGCATTGACTGTCATGATGACTTTCATTTTAATTTCCATAGCTGATGGAACTGCAGGAGCACTGATGCTGCCAGACCAAGCTTTCTCATAAGGATCATAAATGTACTGATAAATTTCTGGACACGGAGACTGCGGAACAGAATAAGTCTCAATCACTGCTGCTACCAAAAGAATCACTTGTAGTTCTAACTTCTGCCCAGTCATTTTCCTTCCTTCTGTTGTAGTCACCGAAAATCATTTATGTGCATCTGTAATACATGTGAAATGCATTTTACAATACACTTTGGACATCAATTTTTAAGCAACTAATTTTAATTGAAAATTAAATCACCCTCTAATATACTGAGGATTTTAGATTGGTATTACTGTGCCATAAACTGACTGAGAAGTAAACCTCAATTCACTCATATTCTGCAACACTCAGCAGGAGGATGGGGCCCTGCAGAAGTTCTGTTTCACTTTTGAATCCAAATATGTTTTTTATATTATCATTTGTAATTGATTCAGCATATAAATTATAATCACAAAGCCCAACAGTAGCATAGTCTAAAGGTTATGAATGTGGAACTTCTTTTAAAATATTGTAATTCAGATTCAGTGGATTAGAATCGCTAGAAAGGTGTTCATTAAGGTCAAAATTCATTCTAAACATTTACCACTTAGTTTACTGAACAATATAAATGCAACAAAAATACAAGTTCTACCTAACCAGTTTATTTCAATCGTATGCAGGATGTGTATTTTGCATGAGAAATCGCAACAGAAGTAATGTTTTCTCTGGCATTACTTTCTCACTTCATTATGATCATCAAAATGCAATATTAACAACAATAACAACAAGAATAATATTAATAATACTAATGATGATGATGATAATAATAATAATTATAAAGATGATGATGATGATGGCGACGACAACGATGATGATGATAGTTACTTCATCCTACATACTAAAAATGAATAATATTTTTACTTTCTACATTTCCTAACTGTATTCTAAAAATGTTTCTTAAAATACTAGTTTTGATGGTACCTTAATGATTTCTGTCTAAAATGTTATGTTTACTTTCTCTACCACGTTCCTCTGTTGGGTAAGAGGATGTATTGTATTTCAACCAAAAATTTCCACAGTAGATATTTCATCAAAAATGGATATCTCGACGCAGTTGATTAAAAAATGTATTTTTATTAAAAAAAAAAAAAAAAAAAAGGTTTTTATGTATGTGCATGTCTGAATAGTGTAGGTAGCTCAAAAACGAAATGTACTGAAAATACAAAATTTGGAATTTAGATTAAATATCTTCTAAATATATGACACAAAAATTTTCAAGAGAATGCCACACCCCAAAGTACCCTATAAATTGAAGGTTTTTCAAAATATTGGATTTCCTTAAATTGCTTCCAATAATTTTGATGTAAATAATTTATGTTTAAAATATTTATCCTGAATTTCCTGGTAATAGCCTGTGAGGTTTAAAAAGAATTTTGTATATTTTCATATAACAGACAAACCATAAGAAATAGACAAAAATGAACTAGGCAAAAGTTTGTTCTTTAAAACTCAAATTACAAATGCGCAATGCATATCTTGAATTTTCTGGAATAGCTTTTGAAGTCCTCTTCATTCTGAATGGCATTTGTATAACCGGTAAACTATTAGAGAGACAAAATCGTACTAATAAAAAGTATATCTTGTTAAAGCATGCAGCTTATGTTAAATATAAATGCTTGTGGCATTATCCATTTCCGAAATATTCCTTGCCGTAGGTTTAAATGCTCAATTACATGTGAAATCGCTGGTCCCCCTTCTTAGCCATACAATGAGAACGGAATTCCAAAATCATCATATAGCGAAATGCTCTTAAAGATTTTAATATCGCTTAAACCAGGCTAGGTGCGCTCCATAAGAGCAGCAAGTTACTCACACCTCACAGCAAGCTATGTTCACGGCTGAGCCAACTGTTGGAATGAACTAGCAGAAAGCGCAATCATTGTACTATGACCTTCGCCCAGTGACGTAATGGCTGTCACGCTTCCCTTATTGAGCACTCTGACTCAACACGAGTCAGGCTGTATTTCCTTAATATCCTTGTTGCTACAAGGAAATTTGTAATAAGCAGTTTCTGCAAATGTTTATCTCGATCCACATAAAATAGATAGAAGAATTCGCCTTTGTAATAGGTAACAATTACTGAATGAGCAGCAAAAGTCAAGTGAGGTTAACATGACTATACCATTTCAGTTGTTTTTCGCGTTGTCATGGAAGGAATACGGAAATTCTAGCCCAGCATATAGCAACCCGGTTTTTAAACATCAATTCGGTTTCCTCTCTATCCCTTGTAGGAATTTTTATCTTAGAGAACTTGTGTTTCTATTTAATTCATTTTAATCGGAATAAAGAAACAGCTGTATTACACGTCGTAAGAGATGCGAATTGTACACAATTCTGGCCTTAAAATGCATACTACCATTGCGAGAAACATGTAAACTAGCAGGACTTTAAAGAAATGACACAAAATTGATTAATTCAAACAATTAAAAATAGATATCTCGAAAATAGTGTATGTAAACAAATTGAAATAAATAGCATGTTTTAAAAATATCTACTTTTTGTACAGTACTATTTCCTCTATTGCTGTATTACACCATTACCATCAAGTTGAGAGAAGTGTATAGAATTTGTTTTTCTCTGACAATTACAAATTTCGAAAAATGTTATACACGCCCTAAGAGAGAAGAGGGAACACAAGGGAGAGCGAGAGAAATGTTTTTCCCTCCCTCCATTGATCGACCTCACTGACTTAGTGACCGAGTGGTCACCGAGCTGACTTCTCACCCGGCGATCCCGGGTTCGAATCCCGGCTGGGGCGGAGAATGTTTCCTTAACCAGAAGCATTCCTCATCGCTCACAGTTTGGAAGTACGTGTGTGAGAGCGAATCTGTTTGTGTGCGTGTTTGAAGAATAGAAAACGATAAAAAAATAAATAAATAAAATAAACATAACGTTAAAGAACCTACATCAACCAGTTGTTTCTAAAGCAAAGCCACCGATATGGCCTTAGATGTTAGACCTATATAGATGGAAAAAATCTGATGCGTTCCATTCACATGGCTTTCTCTACATCTCTGCAACAAATTATTATTAAAAAGCTTATGCTTCTATTTACTTCATGCTAATCGAGAAAAAATTATTATTACTTGCTTCCTTGTAAGTAGAAGCGAAATGCAGTACCATAGGTTAAAGTGACAGTCAAAAACTGGTTGCTATGTGACTGAAGTTCCTTTGTTTGTATGGACACGAGTTGACAAATTTCTGTATGAGAAAAGAATACGTTTTTGAAGCTGAAACCAATAACAAGAAATATCTCAAAAACGATCAACTCCACAAAAACATGTATATAACATAAAGTGTGTATTTTAACGTGCTCTACAGTTTTTGTCCATCTCTTAAGGTTTAGCAGTTATGCAAAATTCCGTACAATTAATTCAGAATGAAGTATTTAGCACTTTTATTACTTTTTATACCACGTATGTACATACTAGTGGGGAAGGTATTGCATTCAATCAAAAATGAGATTTCACCGGAAATTACATATTTTGAGGATGCCTGTATTCAAAAAATTGTGTGTGTGTGTGTGTGTGTGTGTGTGTGTGTGTGTGTGTGTGTGTGACACATACTTCAAAAACGAAAAATCGATTAAATGTCAATCTTGCCTTTTAATGAAAATCCCCTCATCCAAAATTATCTTTTATATGAGGAGTTTTTCAGACTTTATTTAAAGATGGCTAACGATTCCATATATTAATATTTTAGAGAATATTCATAGAAAATTCAATATATAAATTTCATTTGTCGTGAAAATATCTCAAATGCTTTGCATTTTAATAAAAAATTTTAAGGCCATATTTTGAAAAAATAAACATGCTCCATGTACCTAAAGGACAGTTTAGGGTAAAGGGTTTGTTTAATGATCTTCGTGTAGCATATTTGAAAGATATTAAATTTTAACACCAAGTTGGTTTTTAATGGCATTTTTCGTGTTTAAGTTATGCTATTCACACACACACACACACACACACACACATACATGAGCCTTTTCTAAAAATGCTATTTTGACTTTGGAGCATCTCAAAGCATATTTCAGATGAAATTTTGACATCGAATTTTTGGATGGAATATAATACTTCCCCTATTTACTATATGTAGTAGATAAAGTAATAAATGGTAATAAATAGATCTGACACTCGATTTTTAGAAACGTATGATACTTAACTATTGTTTGTCGCCCTCCATGCTAACTTCACATATCCAAGGCCGCGGTTTGAAACCCGGCAGAGGAGATGGATTTTTTGGGCGTAGAAATTCTCAACATGGCTTCCTTTGGAAGGAAAGTAAAGCCGTTGTCCCTGTGTCGTAGATTTATGGGTACGTAAAAGAACTTGATAAGGAGGCCACTGAGCAAAATTAAGCATTTTTTCAGGGCCAACATGGAAAGCGGAGAACCACAGCAGCTAAAGAGAGTCCATAAATAAAACTCGTGAATTTATGATTTTTGGAATTTCTAAAAGAAATTTTAAGGAATATGGCAGTAGATAATTTTATTGAATCTTAAATTAGTTTAGATTTAGTAAATATTATATTTGAAGGTTTGATAAAGGCTGTGCCAGCATCCGTGGTTAGACAGCAAAATCAAACGAGCATTTATTATTGTTTACGAACAAGTACACCTCACATTTACAGAAGTGATTTTGCTGGATGTTTCGTTCTTACTCGTAGGTGGTGTTCCTCATTTATAAAACAGCTACTGATCCAGGGTAACAGCGAAAGGAAAGTGTTCCACGACCTTTCAACTTTTCACAACATGGATAATGCAATCAAACAAAAAAGAATTACTTGGAATTTTTGTCTTGACGCTTCTAATAATTGATGACCAATGGTATATTTCACCGCTACTTCTTTGCATTATGACATGCAAGCTGTGTTGAATGAAACGTATTTATCATTCAGCAGCTTTTTATATTTGATGAGACAACTATCATTTGTTTCCTGGAAGACATGCTCTCTGTAAAGATATACGAGTAAATGTGAAAGTGTGGCTCTTCAAATACTTCCCCCCTATGTGGTACCTAATTACAAATATTACATAATAAAACAAGGTAATTCTGAAAACACATGAAATTAAAATGACTATTTCCAAAATATATCTACTGTCAATTTAGGTAAGTACAGCTACACAATATTAAACGTGGTTCCCTATGATAAAGAAAAATATAATATGCAAAAGCGTATATTGGGTGATGGTGGTGGTGATGGTGCAGGTGGTGGTGGTGATGGTAGAAAAATATGATATGCAATCAAAGAGCTATAGTGTTGGTGATAATAGTAGTAGAGGTAATAGTGGTAGTAGTAGCATAATAATAATAATAATAATAATAATAATAATAATAATAATAATAATAATAATAATAATAAGCATAATAATAACAAAAATTAACGAGAATGATGATAATAATAATAACAATAATAAGGAACTCCAATGGCAATGGAATGTGTGCTTAGTAAAGAAACTTTGAAAAATTTTGCATGTTAATTTTCAATGCTCGTTGGAAGTGTGTTTTGGTAACATGTTTGTAAAACGCAACTAATTTAAAAACGTTAATCACTACTGATGTAATTTTCATTATTTTTCTATTTAGTTAATACCAGCTTACACAATTTTTACTTTATCTAGACCGTATGTACAATGTATAGAGAGGATGGAGACGTTATTGTAATCCACCTAAAATTACGATGTCGAGATTTCACCGCAAATATATATTTTAAGGCCCCCGAGTCCCAAAATAGTATTTTAGAAAAAAGTCCGCGGCGTGTGTGTGTGTGACACAATAGCTCAAAAATGAAAATACCGTTTAATAGCAAACTTGGTACTCATGTCTAGTATCTTCCAAGGATCAACAAGAAGGTTTTCAAGAAAATCCCTCCACCATTAACTACCCTTTACATAAACTTTTTTTTTGAAAAGTTTGTTTTTCTTAAAAATGGCTCTAACGATTTGATTAAAATACCATATATTAGAGATATTTACATCACAAACAAAATGTATATCTTGCATTTTCTCTGAAGACCTCTTTATTTTGGATTAGTTTTGCAGAATTTTGCATAACGGTTAAGAAATAGACAAAAATTTACTGCACAGAAAAACGTAGTCATTACAATTTATTTCATATATTTGATACAAGAAAAGTTTGTGGATCAGGCAGAGAGAGTTATGTAAATGTAGCAACCAGATTTTTTACTTTCTCTACACGTAGTATGTACCTAGATAAGTGTATAGAGAATGTGTTGCATTTCACCCAAAATTTCGATACCGATATTTCACCGGAAATACATGTTTTGGGCCCCCCTGATTCCAAAAAAAGTATTTTGGAAAAAGGTCCGTGTGTGTATGTGTGGACAGCATAGTTCAAAAACGAAAAGACCGTTAGATACAAACTTGGTATTTAAGCTTGGTATCTTCTAAGGATGCGACACGAAGATTTTCAAGAAAATCCTCCCACCAAACTACCCTTTACATGGAAAAAGTTTCGAAAATTTTGATTTTCTCAAAAATGGCTGTAACGATTTTGATTAAAATATCTTATATTAAAGATATTTACCTGGCAAATAAAATGTGTATCTTGAATTTTCTGGGAATAGCATCTGAAGACTACTTTATTCTGGATGAATTTTACGGAATTTTACATAACTGCTAAACCCTAAAAACTTACCAGACAAAAAATGTTGAGCACATTAAAACACAGTTTACGTTATATAATTTTTTTCCGTGGAGTTGATGGTTTTTGAAATATTTCTTGTTTTTGATTTCAGCTTTAAAAACCTTATACTTTTCTCGTTCAGGAATTTATCAACTCGTGTACATAGAAACAAAGGAACTTTAGTCAAATAACAACCAGCTTTTGACTATCACTTTAACCTATGGTACTCCCTTATTTCGCTCCTACTTACAAGGAAGCAAGTAATAAGACTATTTCTGCTAATTTTTTCTCGATTAGCATGAAGTAAATAAAAGCATAAGCTTTTTAACATTATTTGTTGCGGAGATGTAGAGAAAGTCATGTGAATGAAACATATAAGATTTTTTTCTACGATAGGGTTTCTTTTGTTACTTCCCACTCATGCTATCATGCGTGAGAATTTGAAATTTCTCTGCTTCGTGCATTTTGCGGTTTTATTGTGGGTATTTATATACGTGGAGCAACAAAGGTAAATACATGTGCTGGTACAAGGTTGACTGGCGAGTGAAATAATTAATTTTAATGTAAAGTTCGGACATCTAATGTAATTTTAAATTATGTGTTATATATTCATTATTATTTGATGTTATACATATATTTCATTACAAATGTTGCCATATATTGCTACATATTTCTCAGTTTTATATTATTTAAAAAACCTCTACTTCTAACTGATAGGCTTGGAAGGAATTGCCGAATTCTTTAAGATGAATAATTATTCAGTTGTTCCCGATCCTGGCACATTGTATTAAATCTGCGAACTTCCAGAGTATTAAGAACTTTATGTTGTAGACAAAATTTTTTCCTTCATAAGGAGAAGGTTTTAAATTACCGATATTTTCTAAACAATCCATCCCGCACATACTGCTCAAAGCCCCACTAAATTTCCGATGTTAAACGTTGCCGGATTTTACACTGAGGCACAATTTTCATTCTCTTTTACTTATTAATTCTAAGTATTCTTTATTGCTGCTAATTCTTACAATGGTTTATGTGCACTTTAAGCAACCTTTAGGTTTTAGAACGCATTTACTTCCCAGAAATTGGATCTTGAGCTTAATGGTGTTCCTGCTTCCTGAGTTTCTCGGAACTAATTACCTTCACCACTATGACGCTGAGCTAATTGCTTCTTCCAGCGTAACTTACTGTTTGTTAATGACTTCTTAACAGTGACAATTTTATAATATGCATGTTTGCATTAATCATTGTATTTAATATTTGAAATTATTTAGGTATAGAAATTATTTCACTGTTAAACAATTCTGTAATTAATTTTATAACGTAATTGTTAATTTAAATGGTCATAATACCGGTAGATATCGTTAACTATTATACGTCCTTTAAATAGTTGGTCATATCGGATGATGAACGAAATGATATGATATCTCAAATGATTCCGGGGTCTATGGAGATTAAAGTTGCTCGACATTCTTCTCAGAATAAGGGGAAATCCCGAAAAATACCTTATCCGGGTAGCTCACCCTAAGCGAGATTCGAAATCGCGACCTCTTGAATGTGATGTAGTCACGTTATCCCAAATCTACCGATCTGTACAGTTCTGCTATTACTAATAACAGGTAAAAACTCCGCTGATGTTCACGCAAAGTCTGAATGCCGCCGATAAGAATAACATTCTTGTTAAATAAAATATCAGTTCGGAGATTTCTAATTTTGATATTTTCTTTACATAATTATTTAGCATGAAATGCTGACCACTTGATTAATGTATAATTACAAAGAAAATAAAGCAAAGCATTTTACACGACGGTTTTTAGACGGTTTTAACATCCAAAAATCGCATGTGCTCCATTCACATGACTTTCTCTACATCTCTGAAACAAATTATTGTTAATAAACTTATTCTTCTATCTATTTGGTTTAGCAGAAACTGCTTATTACTTAGTTCCTTTATACGTGGAAGGGAAATAAGAGAATACATTAGACTAAACCGATAGTTAAGTGTTTTAAAATGTGGTTGCTATGGGTTGAAATCCATTTCTTTGAGTGACCAGGAGTTGACAGGTTTCTGTATGAGAAAAGTTTAAGTATTTTAAAGTTGAAATCAATAACAAGGAATATCTCTAAAACGGCTAACTCCACGAAAAAATATGACATAAATTGTTTGTTTTATCATATAGATTTTGTGTAATAAGTTTTTGACTATATCTTACGGTTTACCAGTTATGCGAAATTTCACAAAATTCACCCAGAATAAACATGTCTCCAGAGGCTATTCCCAGAAAATTCAAGATATACATTTTATTTGTCATGTAAATATCTTAAATATAAGAGATTTTAATCAAAATCGTTAGAGCCATTTTTGAAAAAATAAAAATTTTCGAAATTGTTTCCATGTAAAGGGTAGTTTGGGGTGGGGGGATTTTCTTACAAATCTTCGTGTCGCATCCTTGGAAGATTTTAAACTTAAACACCAAGTCTGGTATTTAACGGACTTTTCATTTTTGAGCTATCTGTTCACAGTCGCAGACACAGGCGCGCGCGCGCACATACACACACACATACACACACACACACATGTGTAGTTCTTCTAGATAAATGTAACTTAAATTTAACTTGCCATTCGTATCTTTATAAAGGGGGCTGATTATCCCTTTTTAAGCTCTGCCTTGTTACTTTTATTTCCATCATAGCCTATAAATATATTATATTGATGGAATAAAATGCTTTTACATCTCTTGTTTTACACCCATAATCTCCGAAAACTTCTAGCTAGACCATGGCCTACAAGACCAAAAAGAATAGCATTTCATTTGGACCCAAGCGTGAAACCCTTAGAGTTTACTCTCAAGACAAATTTACTGAAACCAGCGACTGTAAAATTCAACTGCTGGTAAAACATCTGTAAAAAGTAACCGGGCGTGAATGCGCTGCGGAAGCCAAATACAGCGCCCACTCATCAGTAACCATTGCGTCATTACTAGAAGCAATGAAAGGCTTGTTTAAAGATAACTCTTGCGATGTACTGACGTCAGAACGTCATTTAGCCCGACTCCAATCAAGGAGGGGAAATGCTGGTAAGTCACGCGTACTATCATACTACATAAGGGGTCTATAGCGAGTGTACTGTTTGAAAGCAAACATAAACAGAATATCAGCTTCGCAGTGTGGGAAGTATAATTTTCATATTATTTTCAGGGGCTCTACACGAACTTCAAACAGAATTATTATTCTACAAAATTTACGAACATAAAATATTTCAAAGAAGATGTAAGGATTCATTTTGCAAATTGCGATCGTTTGCATAAGATTTAATGGCAATGTATAATTCCACATACATTTATGAGCAAATGAATTATACTAATCCTAGTAGATTACGCGACGATCATTTGGTTCATCTACTAAGTCTCAGTAGGTACAGCATCCTTAGCAGCAGATATTGACTCGTTCAAAGTAAAACATGTTACCAAAGTAAAGCAAATGAGGAAGGTCTTGTGTTTACACACATTCCATTACGTCGCATAGCGAAATACCCACTAATTCACATGGAGTGAAGTGAGTTGCTGCCCCTTCATTTAGAGTATATTTTGCCCCCCTTTCTGCGGGATGCTGTAATTGCGGTGTCACATCTTTTCTCTTGGTTCGTGGGCAGTCGGGTGAGTCCCGACGTAAATACTGACTGAGCTTTAAACTGATTCAACTTGCTGGAGGTTTCGTTTTCGAAAGATGCGAAACTCAATTACATAACATTTTCTTTCTCTAGTCCCGTATGTACAATGTACTTAGAGAAGTATTGTATTCCAACCAAACATTCGGTGTCCAGATTTCACCGGAAACACCGGCTTTTTTTTTTATTTATTCACTACCCGATTTAAAAAAAAAAAAACACACACACACATTTTCAGAAATAGGTCCGCGCGCGCGTGTGTGTGTATGTCGGTTAAATACCAAACTTGGTATTTAAGTTTGGTATCTTCCAAGGATGCAACATGAAGATTTTCAAGAAAATCCCCCCATCCCTAACTACCCTTCACATGGAAAAATTTTCGATTTTTTTTTTCTGAGTTTGATTAAAATTGCTTCTAAAGACCTGTTTATTCTGGATGCATTTTGCTTAATTTGGCATAATTAGTAAACCATAAGGGATAGGAAAAAAACTCACTGTACAAAACATGTAGATCTTGTTAAAATACACAAGTTATGTCATATACATTTTTTTCATGGAGCTTGCAGTTTTCGAGGTTCCTTGTTATTTGTTTCAATTGTGAAGTACTTATACTTTCCTCAGACGGAAGTGTCCGTTTTTCTTTTGTTCTACTCCTGGCCAAGCAAAGAAGTGATTTGCAATGACAATCGCACAGCGACTTAGCGAGAGCTTTTAAAAATTTGACTATCACTTTAGCCCAATGCATTCCTTTAGTTCCAGTGTACTAATAAGTAATAAAATTTACCTCGAAAAATTATCTTTCATAAGAAGTTTGTTTGTAGAGAAACTAGAGAAAGTCATGTGACTGTAACACATCAGATTTTTAAGAAAGTTGTGCAACTCCGGCTTTGCACATTCTTCAGAATGAGTCCCTAATACGACATTCCAGAATTTGAATGAGAGCATAAGAGTTGTGTGCCAGCTCTACAACGGAGAAATCATTTTGTTGGTATATTTGCTCCTGCGCACAACTAAAACGTACACTCCTCTGAAGTATCTGTATAGAGGCTTAATTTGGCATACTTCTTCTAAATTTAATCCAAACAAGCACTAAGCATTTCAGAGCTACTTAATAAATATCATAAATTATGAAAATAAGACACGATAATGAAGTGAAGGGGAAATGAGCATTTTAAATGTGGTCACAAATCTTTTGTGTAAGCAATAGCGACACTTCAGAAAGCAAAAATCTCTGAAGTTTGGAAATTTCAGATCCATTTTGAACTTGTGCTAAACAGAATTTAGCTCCATTACCCGCCTCTGCTGTGTCTGCGCTAGCTCGCCATTTTCTCAACACACAAAAAAAGATGCGACGTGTAGCAGAAGAGCATGCATATAATTGATTTTTCCCTCTGTATATTATCTCACCCACTAATTTGTTTTACCTTGACATTTAAGGTGAAGCATAATTACGATTTCATACAGCCAGTTTTTCATACCTTAATCTGATGCTTTTTCGGCACTTCAAAGCGCTTGCAAAGAGAAGCTCAGTTATTTATTTTTTATTCCTTCTTCATAATTATAATTCTTTATAACATCCCGTAAATCTATTTCCATTGTTTCATAACTATGATTAAAATTTACTTTTGTATGTTGTTTGAATGTAATTTTTTTCGTAACAAATACCTACTGACAGATGAACGTCGATATCTGTTTCAAGTTCGCCATTATCCTTTTAGACATTAACTCTAGAAATAGAAGTAAACATAAATTGCTTTATCATTCCTTTATTATATATAATATATAACATAAGTTATTTGATGGTTTTCACTTTCTCTGCTTAGTACATATTGTATAGATAGAGAAGGTATTGGATTCCACCCAAAATACCAAGATTTCATTGGAAATATACGTTTTTGTTAAAAAATCCCCCCACCCAAACTCCGTTTTACATTGAAATAATTTTGAAAATTTTCAATTTTGATTAAAATACCGTACACTAAAAATGTTCATGTATTTATATTTTTTCAGTTGGCGAGTTGCTAATTGTCTTTATCATGGTTATACAAAGTGCTTAGGATTTCAAAACCATCACTAAAGCACCACCATCCACTTTAGACTACTGTATTCTTTTTACTTTCTCTAATACGTATGTACGTATCTACACATAGTAGATAGAACAGGTATTGCATTACAACAAAAAAACTCGATACCAGAAATACATATTTTGAGGACCCCGAATAAAAAGATTTTAAGAAAAAGATTCATTCGTGTATGTATGCGTCTGTGAAGAGTATAACTCAAAAATGAAAAGTCCGTTAAATAGCAAACTTGGTTTTAAATAACAAACTTCGTATTTAAGTCCAATATTTTCCAAGATTGCGACTTGAAGATTTTCAGGAAAATACCCTCACTGTTGCCGTTACCGTTCACTTGAAACATTTTTCGGAATTTTCGATTTTCTAAAAAACAGCTTTAATGATTTTTATTAAAATGTCTAGATTAAATATATTTACATGGCAAATAAAATTTATATGATGACATTTTTGGGAATGCCCCCTGAATGACTTTTACAGAACTAGTAAACCGTAAGAGACAGCCAAAAACTTACAGCCCAAAAAATGTAGATGTGGTTAAAGCACACAATTTATGTCATATACAACTTTATTGTGGGGCTAACTATATCAGAGATATTCGTTTTACTTTTTTCAATTTTAAAATACTTAAAATCTTTCGCAAATCCGAATCCTTCATCCGTTTCAGCTGTTTTGTTTTGCTCCTGACCATGGAAAGGGGACCTCATTTCATTGACAATTGCATAGCGACAGTTTATAAAAGATTGATTGTCGCTTTAGCCTAGTGTACTTCCTTATTTCCCTTCTGATCATAAGCAACTAAGTAACAAGACCATTTCTAGTAATGAAACTAGATTATCTTGATTAGCATAGTGTAGATTAAAACATACTTTTACTTTCTCTAACCCTATATGTACAAGCTATTGTATTCCACCCAAAAATTCGACACCGAGATTTCACCCGAAATACATGCTTTGGGTCCCCCTAAATAAAAAAAAATACATTTTTTGGAAAAGGTCTGTATGTGTGTGTGTGTGTGTGTGTGTGTGTGTGTGTGTGGACAGCATAGCTCCAAAAGGAAAAGACCATTAAATACCAAAGTTGGTGAAATAGGATAGTTGGTACCAAGTTAGTATTTAACTTTGGTATCTTCCAAGGATGCGACACGAAGATTTGCAAGAAATTGACCCACCCCCAACTACCCTTTACATGGAACTATTTTCGAAAAATTTGATTTTCTCAAAAATGGCCCTAACGATTTTGATTAAAATATCGCATATTAAAGATATTTACTTCACAAATGAAATGTATATTTTGAATTTTATGGGAATAGACGCTGAAGACTGCTTTATTCTGGATGAATTTTACGGAACTTTGCATAACTGCTAAACCTTAGGAGATAGACAAAAACTTACCACACAAAATATGTAGATTACATTAAAACACACAATTTATGCTATGTGCATTTTTTTTCTTGGAGTTGATCGTATTTGAGATATTCCTGTTATTGGTTTCAGCTTTAAAAAACGTATACCTTTCTCATACAGGAATTTGTCAACTCCTGTCCATACAAACAAAGGAACTTCAGTCACATAGTAAGCAGTTTTTGACTACCACTTTAACCTATGGTACTCCCATATTTCGTTTCTACTTACAAGGAAGCAAGTAATAAGATCCTTTCTACTATGTTTTTCTCGATTAGCATTAAGTAAATAGAAGAATAAGCTTTTTAAAAATAATTTATTGTAGAGATGTTGAGAAAGCCTGTGAATGGAACACATCAGATGATGAAGTTGAGTGTAGGATGACAAACCAATGTTATTGATTCTTTCTGTAAGAATGTCATTAGTGGTAATGTCTTGGATGTTTACAATAAAGAACAGTATGTCAATATTTGCACACATTTGTTTATATAAGCGACTGTCACACCTTGATAGCGAAACGAGTTCTGTGGGCGTAAGAGAAGAAAATCGTACAAGGAAAAAGCGTAGTCACTCTTAAGTTGATGGCTTCTTCGGGCATCATTTCGTTTCATTGTGAATACCAGTAGACAGTGAAATGTGAAATCATGCTGACTTCCTTTTTCCTCATGACGCGCATGTCCTACAATTTAATGTATCGTGCAAGAAGATTTCATGGTCCTTACTTTCCTCAGCAGATGAAGGAAGTTACTAGCTGACTTGGTCAGCTTTGCACGAAAAACTGATTAAAACGAATGACGAATTAATTTATCGAATTATTCATTTATTACAGTTTAATTAATCAATTAATTAGTATTGATTTAAAATTTGCGTTTTACTTTCTCTATACTTGCCATGCACATAGTATATAGAGACAGTATTGCACTTCACCCAAAAATTCGATACCGAAATTTCACCGGAAATGTATGTTTTAGGGTCCACTGTATTCAAAAAAAGTATTTTCAGAAAAAGGTCCGTGTGTATGTCCGTGTACACGATAATTCAAAAACGAAAAGTCGGTAAAAGACCACACTTGGTATTTAGGTTTAGTATCATCCAGGGATGCGACACGAAGTTTTTCAGAAAAATCCTCCACCCCCAATTATCCTTTACATGGAAACTTTTTCGAAAATTTTGATTTTCTCAAAAATAGCTCTAACGATTTTGATTAAAATACCGCATTTTAAAGATATTTACCTGACGAATAAAAGCATATATTCAATTTTCTAGGAATAGCCTCTGAAGCTTACTTTATTCTGGATGAAATTTACGGAATTTTGCATAACTGCTAAACCGTAAGAGATACATAAAAACTTACTACAAAAAAAAATAGAACTCGTTAAAGCACACAATTTATATGATATACATTTTTTTCGTGGAGTTGGTCGTTTTTTAGATACTCTCCTTGTTTTTGGTTACAGCTTTAAAAAACATACTTTTCTCATACAGGAATTTATCAACTCCTATCCATACAAACAAAGGAACTTCAGTCACATAGCAACCAGCTTTTGACTATCACTTTAACCTATGATACTCCCTTATTTAGCTTCTACTTATAAGGAAGCAAGTAATAAGACTATTTCTGCTAACTTTTTCTAGATTAGCATTAAGCAAATGGAAGCATAAACTTTCTAACAATAATAATTTGTTGCAGAGATGTAGAGAAAGTTATTTGAATGAAACACATAATATTTTTATGCATATTGTACAAGTATCTAGAAAATTGATATAGTGAATCTTCCGTTTTACCCCTTATACAGATATTTTCGTAAAGCCCTATTCCCAATAACGGATGAAAATACCCTGATATTAACATAAAAGGATGTGAAACATCGGCAAAATGACGTGCTTATCCTCAGCCTGAGAGTTTTCCAAGTTCTGAAAATGCTGGCTTTGGAAGAATTATCGGTCGGAATTGTTAAATAATTGTTTAGATCGTCAAGCAGGAACATTTTTAAATCTTTGTCTCTTCTGTTTTGTCTCATAGTTATTTAATAACAAAAAAGCTATATAGTTTTTTCATAGAGTAGAAACTGTTAATATATACCACAAAATAAAGGTGAAACTGGTAAATATTGATGTTTTCTCACTTTCAGGCCACCAAGTTAGCCTCTTCGGAAAAACCGATCGAGAAACCTTCTTAAGTATTAATATAAAATTCTGGTGTGTCCATTCGCATATGTTTCTCTACATCTCTGTAATAAATTATGTTAAATAGCTTATTTTTCTATCTACTTCATGCTAATCGAGATAAGCACCAGCAGAAATGATCTTATTACTTGCCTGCTTGTAAGTAGAAGGGAAATAAGGAAATACACTAGGCTAAAGTCATGGTCAAATCTTTAAAAGCTGTTGCTAAGTGATTGGAATTCGTTTCTTTGCATGACCAGGAGTTGACTAGTATTTTAAAAATGAAACCAATATCAAGAAATATATCCAAAATGGTCAACTCCAGGAAAAACATGCATACCACGTATACTGTGTATTTTAATGAGATCTATAGTTTTGTATAGTAAGTTTTTGCCTAACTCTTACGGTTCATCAGTTATGCAAAATTCGGCAAACTTCATCCACAATAAGATCTTCAGAAGCATTTTCCAGAAAATTTAAGATATATATTTCTTTTTCATGAAAACGTCTTAAAGATATGACATTTTAATAAAAATCGTTAAAGCCATTATTGAGAAATAAAAAAAAAAAAAATACTGAACGGCTAAGTGAGTAAGTGTCTTGGAACATTTACTTCCTCATTTGTAATTACCTCACACGTTGAATGTGTTTGCTATTTAACACCTCGTAAAATGTCGTGTTATTTATGGACGCTCTTAACTAATGTGGTTCTCAGCGTCCCATTCTAAATTGGGCTTGAAAGACCGCTTTATTTTGCTCTGAGGCCTCCCTATTAGTCTTGAGGTTCTTTTACGTGCCGTAAATCTACGACACGGGACCAACAGCTTTACTTCCCTTCCGAAGGAAGCCTTTTTACACCCGAAAAACACCCCGCATTCTGGATTTTATAACATTAAAAAATCAAACTATCTGACAGTTACTTGGGACTGGGAAGTGTGGTGGTCTCACATTCAACAGATCGTGAGTTCGAATCTCACTTAGGGTGAGTTACCCGGATAAGGTTATTTCAGGGTTTTCCCTTATCCTGAGAAGACAAATGTCGAGTAACTTTAAGCTCCATGGACCCCGCGATCATTTGAGCATCATTTCACCAGTTTCATTCATCGTGCGATATGACCAGCCAGGTTAAAGGAAGTTAAGTCCAAAAAAAATCTGATGTGTTCCATTCACATGACTTTCTCTACATCTCTGCAACAAATTGTTGTTAAAAACTTATGTCTGTATTTACTTCATGCTAATCGTGAGAAAATTAGCACAAATAATGATATTACTTGCTTCCTTGCAAGTAGAAGTGAAATAAGGGAGTACTATAGATTAAAGTGATAGTCAAAAGCTGGTTGCTATGTGACACAAGTTCCTTTGTTTGCATGAACAGAAGTTGACAAATTCCTGTAAAAGTATACGTTCTTTAAAGCTGAAACCAAAAACAAGGAATATCTAAGAAACGATCAACTCCACGAAAAAAAAAAATGTATATAACATATAACATTTTTTTGTGTTTTGAGTTTTCGTCCATCTTTTACAGCTTAGCAGTTATGCTAAATTCCGTAAAATTCATCCAGAATAAAGAACTCTTCAGAAGCTATTCCCAGAAAAGTCAAGCTATACATTTTATTTGTTTGGTAAATATCTTTAATATACGATATTTTAATCAAAATCGTTAGTCATTTTTAAGAAAATCAAGATTTTCGAAATTTTTTTCATCTAAAGGGGGTAGTTTGGGGTGGGGGGATTTTTTTTGAAAATCTTCGTGTCGCATCCTTGGACGATACCAAACTTAAATACCAAGTTTGGTATTTAACGGTCTTTTCGTTTTTGAGCTATGCTGCCCACAGATACACACACAGACACACTGACAGACACACGGACATTTTTCTAAAAATGCTTTTTTTTATTCAGGTGGTCTCAAAACATATATTTCCGGTGAAATCTCGGTATCGAATTTTTGGGTACAATACAATACCTTCGCTATACACTATGTACATAGTACGTATAGAGAAAGTAAAAAAAGGTTAGAAATGGCTGTTCTAGAAGCAATCGCTCAATCTATGTCGCTAGAGGAAACTAGCATACTTATTCCCCTAAAACTTGATAAACAGATCTGGTTTGTCAGCTCAATAATACTACAAAATTTATATTATTGGTTGTACATATAGGATGCGGAAAATAAAGGTTAAGAAAACTGTGAAGTAGAAAGGCAGTACCAAACTAAGCGTTTTGAGATTAGGAACAATGGGTTCGTAGATACACTGTAACAAAAGGAACGCGAAATAAATACGACTGAAATCTAACTTATGACATTTCATTTACCAATCAAAATCCAGCTCTCGGTATTACCATACCATCTAGTAAGCCTCACATTGCAAATGTGGCATTTAACACACCTAGAAACAGTGACTAATAAAATGTAACTCGCATGACAAACGTACACAAAATCTAGCTCTAAAGATCAGTATCAATTCCAGCCTCTTGCCCTCGCGCCTAAAGGGCTGCTCGAGGACCAATTGGGACTTAATTTGTTGTCACCCTGGTTTGTAAATAAAATGAAGAACAATTAAGTTATAATCATATTGTATTTGACATGTAACGTCTATGGTATTTTTATCAAAATTGACTACACCATTTTTATAAAATCAAAAGCCACCAAAGCCATTCCTCATAACGGGAAAATGAAGATAAAAAGATATTATGTGTTCCACTCACATGACTTTCTCTACATCTCTGCAACAAATTATTGTTACAAAGCTTATGCTTCTATGTACTTATGCTAATTGAGAAAAAAGTAGCAGAAATAGCCTTATTACTTGCTTCCCTGTAAGTGAAAGCGAAATAAGGGAGTAGCATAGGTTAAAGTAATAGCTAAAAACTCGTTGCTATGTGATTGAAATTCCTTTGTTTGTATGGACAGGAGTTAACAAATTCCTGTATGAGAAAAGTATAAGTTTTTCAAAGGTGAAACCAAAAACAAGGAATATCACCAAAACGACCACCTCCACGAAAAAAATGTATATAACATAAATTGTGTGTTTTAACGTGCTCTACATTTTTTGTGTGGTAAGTTTTTGTCCATCTCTTACCATTTAGCAGTTATGCAGAATTCCGTAAAATTCATACAGAATAAAGTAGTCTTCAGAGGCTTTTCCCAGAAAATTTAAGATATACAATCTATTTTGTTAGACACACAGACACACACACACACACACACGCACACACACACACCAACCTTTTACTGAAAATGTCTTTTTTTTTTTTTTTGTTACAGGGGACCCTAAAACATTTATTTCCGGTGAAATCTCGGTATCGAATTTTTGGGTGGAGTGCAATACATTCTCTATGCACTATGTACATAGTACGTGTAGAGAAAGTAAACATTAATTTATCACATTTTTACTTCTCCACTTAGTACTTGGTACATAGAGAAACTATTGCATTCCACTCAAAAATTCAACCGGGATTGCAAGTAATTGTCTCCACTCCTTTGCATTCGAACATTTTGATTTTCTAAAACTGGCTCTAACTGTTTTGATAATAATGCCGCATATTAAATATACTTATATGGCATAAAATGTATATCTTAAATTGTTTTGGAAAGAGCGTCTGGATGTCAAAAGCTGGTTGCTATGTCACTGAAGTTCCTTTGTTTGTATGGGCAGCAGTTGACAAATTCCTGTATGAGAAATGTACAAGTTTTTTCATAGAAGAAACCAAAAATAAGGAATGTCACAAAAACGACGAACTCCAGGAAAAAAATGTATATAACATAAATTGTGTGTTTTAACGTGCTCTGCATTTTTTGTGTAGTAAGTTTTTGTCCATTTCTTACGGTTTAGCAGTTATTCAAAATTCCATAAAATTCATCCAGAATAAACTACTCTTCAGAGGCTATTCCTAGAGAATACAAGATATACATTTTATTTGTCAGGTAAATATCTTTAATATACGAAATTTTAATTTAAATCGTTAGAGCCATTTTTGAGAAAATCAAAATTTTCGAAAAAAGTTCCATGTAAAGGGTAGTTTGGGGTGGGGGATTTTTCTCACAATCTTCGTGTCGCATCCCTGGAAGATACTAAACTTAAATACTAAGTTTGGTATTTTACCTATTTTTCGTTTTTGAGTTATCGTGTTCCCAGACACACGGACACACACACACACACACACACGGACCTTTTTCCGAAAATGCTTTTTTTAGATAAAAGGGACCCTAAAACATATATTTCCGGTAAAATCTCGGTATCGAATTTTTTGGTGGAGTGCAATTCATTCTCTATACACTATGTACATAGTGCCTATAGAGAAAGTAAAAATGTGTATCGCAAAACACACGTTTATGTCATATACATTTTTTATTGATTTGGCCATTTACGACTTATTCCTTGTTATTGGTTTCAGTTTTAAAATACTTAAACTTTTCTCGAACAGTAATTTGTGATTCCTGGTTCTTTTGTTTTAGTCCTGGCCATGCAAGGAAAACTGAATTTCAATCACATAGCAACCAGCTTTTAAAAGACTTGACTATCGCTTTAACCTAGTGTATTCCCTTATACCACTTCTACTTACAAGGAAGCAAGTAATAAGAACATTTCTGCTAATGTTCATCTTGATTAGCATGAAACAAATAGAGAAGGTATTGCATTCCATTCAAAATTTCGATACCGAGATTTCACCGGAATTGACGTTTTAGGGTCCATTGTATCCAAAAGAGATATTTTCAGAAAAAGGTCCGTGTGTATGTCCGTATGTCTGTGAACACGATAACTCAAAAACGAAAAGTTTGTAAAATACCAAACTTAGGATGCCACACGAAGATTTTGAGGAAAATCCCACCACCCCAAAATGCCCCTTACATGGAAAAAATTTAGAAAATGTTGATTTTCTGAAAAATGACCAACGATTATGATTAAAATACCGTATAATAAGGATATTTATATGGAAAATAAAATGTATGTCTTGAATTCTCTGGGAATAGCCTCTAGAAACTTCTTTATTCTAAATTAATTTCCCTGAATTTTGCATAACTTTAAGAAATCAACAGAAACTACTACACAAAAAAATATAGATCATGTTAAAACACAAATTATGCCATATACTTTTTTTTTTTTTTTTTTCAAGGAATTGATAATTTCTAAGATATTCCTTGTTATTGTTTTCAGATTTAAAAAAACTTAAAACTTTTCTCACACGGAAAGTTGTGACTCCTTGTCACGCATAGAAACGAATTTAAACCACATGACAACCAGCTTTTAAAGAGATTTAATTATCGCTTTAGCCGAATTTATTCCCTTATTTCCATTCTACCTAAAGGTAGCAAGTAATAACACAATTTCTCTTAATGTTAATCTCGAGTGAGAATAAGCTTTTTAACAGTAATGTTTTACTGAGATGTAGAGAAAGTAATGTGAATGGAACACACCAGAGTTTTTGTTAATGTTAACTCTGATGTTATGCATTCCAAAATCGCCGTATTACTATGACATTATTTAGGAAATTTGAATTTACGTATATGTATTTTGTTCCACGCACAACAAAAATTGCTGAACTAAACGACCTTGAAGTTAGCTGAGTGACTCGAATCTTTAAATACCATTCTGATCTTGAGTAACACTTCCAGTAGACGTTAGGTACGTGTATGCCGCTGAAAACGTGTAAAGCAAGTTGCTTTTAGTTTTCACTAAGATGCATAAACACATTTCCATGTACTCACCTCCGTAACAAAAGAATCCTGAAAATTGCTTCTAAAACGTGCGGCGCTTGTTTGATGGAGGATAAGACAAGTGAGAGCAGGATACATCTCCAAGAGAGATAGTGAGACCGGATGGCGCCGATGACTTGACGTACCCTTTAGTCGGAAGTTAGACGTGCGGAATAAATGAAAACGGGAAAAACCCTTCTGTTCCCTAGTTGATCAACTTACCAGGATATACCCGATCCATCTGATATAATCGTTCTCGGTAAACATTCTGGAGGTAGGCGATCGAGGTCAACTTTTAATGTCGAGATCCTCAACAAAGTTCCGGCTTTGCGATAACAGGTTGAGATTCTAATTGCTAATTTCACAGAAAGAGACACGCCTTGTCCGGCAAAATGTATCGCAAGTCATGTGGTGGGTAGAAGCGGAATGTTAAGGCACTTAAAATCTGCAGTTTAGACACAAAAAGTTCTTACAATATTAAAAAAAATCTAATTCTTTTCCAGCAGAATGTTAAGGAACTTAAATTGTATAGTTTAATTACAAAAAGCTCTTACAATATTAAAAACAATCTGATGTGTTCAGCGGAATGTTAAGGCTCTTAAAATGTGCAGTTTAGACACAAAAATGTCTTACGATATTAAAAAAAAAAAAAAAAACATTCTGATGTAATCCATTCACATGACTTTCTCTATATCTCTGCAACAAATTTTTGTTAAAAGTTTATGCTTCTATTTACTTCATGCTAAGTGAGAAAAAATTAGCAGAAATAGTCCTATTACTTGCTTCCCTGTAAGTAGAAGCGAAATAAGGGAGTAACATAGGTTAAAGTGATAGCAAAAGATGGTTGCTATGTGACTGAAGTTCCTTTGTTTGTATGGACAGCAACTGTTAAATTCCTGTATGAGAAAATTATAAGTTTTAAAGCTGAAACCAAAACAAGGAACATCACAAAAACGATCAACTCCACGAAAAAAATGTATATAACTTAAATTGTGTGTTTTAATGTGCTCTACATTTTTTGTGTGGTAAGTTTTTTTCTATCTATTACGGTTTACCAGTTACACAAAATTCCGTAAAATTCATCCAGAATAATGTAGTCTTCAGAGGCTATTCCCAGAAAATTCAAGATATACATATTATTTGTAAAGTATATATTTTTAATATATGATATATTAATCAAAATCGTTAGAGCCATTTTTAGAAAATCAAAATTTTCGAAAATTTTTCCATGTAAAGGGTAATTAAGGGTGGGAGCATTATCTTGAAAATCTTCGTGTCGCATCCTTGGAAGATACCAAATTTAGCTAGCAAGAAACTAATAATAAAGAATACCTCGAAAACGGTAAGCTCCACGAAAAAATGTATATCACATGACTTACGTATTTTAGTTTTTAAGCTATTCTGTCCACAGGCCCACACGCACACAGACACACGGACATATTTATAAAAATATTTTTTTTTGGGTTCAAGGGGTCTGAAAACGTAAATTTCCGGCGAAATCTCGGTATCAAATTATTGGGTACATTACAATACCTTCTCTATGCACTATGTACATAGTACGTGTAGAGAAAGTAAACATCTGATGTGTTCCAGTGGAATGTTAAGGCCCTTAAAATGTAATTTAGACACAGAAAGCTTTTACAATATTAAAAACAGGTGGATTAAAAACAAGCTGTTGCATTCCATTCATATGACTTTCTCTACCCGTTCCGCAAACACCTGATAAAGATTAACCTTCTGTATATGTTAATCCAGATAAACATTAGCGAAATGATCTTATTATTTAGTTCCTTATAAACAGAAGAGAATACTCTAGAGTAAGCTATAGTCAAAACTTGTAAAAGCGGTCGCTATAGGATTGATATTAAAATTCGGTTCTCTTTACCTGACTGGAGTAAAACAAAAGAGAAACGGGTGACAAATTACTGTTTGAGAAAACTAAGTATTTTAAAATTGAAACCAATTACAAAGAATATATGTAAATGATTAGCGTCGCAACGTAACTTGTGTTTTGACGAGATCTACATTTTTTGTGGATTAAGATTTTGTCTTTTTCTTACGTTTACCAGCTATGCAAAAGTCATTCTGGATGAAGAAGACTTCCGGAGCTAATCCCAAGAAAGTCAGGGTGTACATTTTATTTGCCATCTAAATATCGCAAATATTCGCCATTTTAATTAAAATCGTTGGAGCTAATTTTTTTACAATCGAAAGTTTCGAAGAATGTTCCACGTAATGGATAGTTTGTGGTGGTTGGGGGGGGGGGAGGGTCCTGAAAACCTTCGTGTCCCAAATCTGGAAGATACTAGTCCTGAATGGTACTAAACAGACTCACTCACGGTGAGTGTTTTAATGCTTTGAATTCAGGGGTCCTCAAAACATATATTTCCGGTAAAATCTCGTTATCGAATGTTTGGGTGAAATACAAAGCCTTCTCTGTCCACTATGTACAGATATGCATTGTATTGGAAGAGAAAGTAAAAAAAAAATAGAATGAACATAATGAATGTAATAATCATAACATTTTCCCTCTTGATCTAGCAAAGTAGACAACATATTTCACTTAGCGACAACCTCTTAAAAGATTTGGCAGTTGCCGCACAATGCATTTTCCCACTCCCATTGTACAAGGTAACAATAAAAGCATTTTTACAATTGATTATCTCGAGTGGACGTTAAGTGCAGAGAACGCTAGGTTTTTAAAGAGTAATTTGTTGAAGAATAAATAGAGAAATTCATGTGAATGTGAAAATAAACGTTTTACTTTCTCTAGCATGTATATACAATGTAAATAAAAGTTCGATACCGGAAATACACGTTTTGAGAGCCCATAATCCAATAAAAGCATTTTTAGAAAAATATCCATGTGCGTATATATGTGTATATGGATAGCATAATTCAAAAACGAAAGGTGCGTTTAAATACCAAACTCCGTGAACAAACAGATTCGAATTTCAATGACAATCGGAAAGCGACAGCTTTTAAAACATATGACTATTGATTTAGCCTAGTGTATTCCCTTATTTCCCTTCCACTTATAAGGAACTAAGTAATAAGTCCATTCTCTAACATTTATCTCGATTTGCATGAAGTACATAGAGGAATGTTCTTTAGTAAAAAGTTTGTTTGCAGAATAGGTAGACAAAGCCATGTGAATGGAACACGGATTTTTTTTTTTGTGTAGAGCTAACCATTTTCGTGCTATTCCTGTTTTAATTTTAATTTTAAAATACTTCAAACTTTTTTCCAAGCCGTCATCTGTTTGATCTCTCTTTTGCTTTACTCCTGGTCACGGAAAAAGTACAGCATTTCAATGACAATCGAATAGCTACAGCGCTTAAAGTATATGACTGTCGCTTTATTCTAGTGAATTCCCTTTTACTTATAAGGAACTTAATTAATAATACCATTTCTGGCATTGTTTATCTGGATTAGCATCATTTAGACAAAAGAATAAAACTTTTGTAAGAATAGTTTGCAGAACAGATAAAGAGTCGTGTGAACGGAGCACATCATATATTCACTTTCTCTATACATACTATGTACATAGTGTATAGAGAAGATACTGTGTTGCACCCAAATATTCGATACTGAGATTTCACCGGAAATATATGTTTTGAGACCCCCTGAATAAAAAAAAAGCAATTTTAGAAAAATGTCCGTGTGTGTCTGTGGGCAGCATAGCTCAGAAACGAAAAGATCGTTAAATACCAAACTTGGTATTTAAGTTCGGTATCTTCCAAGGACGGGACAGGAAGAGTTTCAAGAAAATCCTCCCACCACAAACTACCCTTTATATGGAAAAATTTTAAAACATTTTGATTTTCTTAAAACTGGCTCTAATGATTTTGATTAAAATTCCATAAATTAATGCTATTTTATCCCAAATAAAATGAATATCTTGAATTTTCTGGGAAATGCTTTTGAACACCTGTTTATTCTGGATGAATTTTGCCGAATCTTGTTTAACTGCTAAACCGTAAGAGTTACATATAAACTTACTACACAAAAATTGTAAATCTCGTCCAAGCACACAATTTATGTCCTTGCGTTTTTGTTGTGGAGGTAACCGTTTCCGAGATATTCTTTGTTATTGGTTTCAATTGTGAAGTACTTACATTTTTCTCTCACAGGAAGTGTTCGTTTTTCTTTTGTTCTACTCCTGGCCAAGCAAAGAAGCAATTTGCAATGACAATCGCATAATGATAACTTTTAAAACATTTGACTATCACTTTAGCTTCCTACATTCCCTTAGTTCCCTTCTATTTACAAGGAACCTAATGTTTTTCTCGATTAGTATTGTTCAGAAAGAAGAATAATCTTTGTGTAAGAAATTTGTAGAGCAGCTAGAGAAAGTATAGCCCATCATATTTTTTTATTTTAATTTTTATATTGGTTCCCTTATTTAAGATATATGAGTGTAACCCATCGTATATATATATTTTTGTTTGTTTTACTTTTTTATACTTGAGGAGGACGATAGATTTTTTTGGGCGTAAAAATCCTTCGGAAGTTGGTCCCGTGTCGTAGATTTACGGCACGTAAAAAACCTTAAGCCTGATAGAGAGGTCTCTGAGCAAAATTAAGCGGTCTTTCACGCCCAATATAGAATGGCCCGCTGAGAACCACAGTAGTTAAAGAGCGTCCATAAATAACATACCATTTCCTTCCTCCCCCCCCCTTACTTATATACCACTGCGTTCGTAATTCACCACACTTTTTGTGAACAAACAGAGTACTTTGAGATTGCAACCAACTGTGGACTCTCATCATGATATTTTTGCAGCCCAGAATGTATGAGGGTGACCTCTTCCAAATACATAATAGGTAGAGAAAGTATTGTTTTCCAACCCAAATTTCTATGGACGATGGATTTTTTCGGGCGTAAAAATCCTCAGCAAGGCTTCCTTTGGAAGGGAAGTAAAGCCGTTGGTCCCGTGTCGTAGATTTACGGCACGTAAAAGAACCTCAAGCCTAATAGAAACGCCTCTGAGCAAAATTAAGGGGTCTTTCACGCCCAATTTAGAATGGGACGCTGAGAACCACAGCAGTTAAAGAGCCTCCATAAATAACACGCCATAAATTAATACTAAGGATGCGATATAAATATTTTCAGGAAAATAACACAACCCAAACTACCCTTTATATGCAACATTTGATGAATATTTTGTTTTTCTCAAAATTGGTGCTAACGATTTAATTAAAATACCATATATTTAGATTATATGATAAAATATATATATATGTATATATATATATATATATATCCAGATATTCTTTGTCATTGGTTCTAAAATGACAAAGTCCAGATTTTTCTCAAATGGGAAGTCGTTATTCCTAGTAATGCAAGTAGAAGGGTATTTCAATTGCATCAAATAGCGACCGACGGCTTTTAAAACATTTGACTATCGCTTTAACCTAGTGTATTCCCTTATTTCCATCCGACAGAGAAGGAACTAAGTAATGCAAACATTTCTGCTAATCTTTACGTAAGAATATTTTGTTGCAGAAGAGGTATCGGAAGTCGTGTAAACAATCTAACATAAATCTCTTATTATATATGACATCACAAATCATAACAGTAATTAAACTAATTAAGTAAATTTAAAATCAAATAAACGCAAAATCTCTTATTTAAATTTAACATTAGTAAATTCAAAGGTAAGGAACACATCAGATATTTTAAACTGAGCGAATAAGGCGAAATTAACTTAGAAAGAAATTCACCAGTTAAACACCAGCAACGTATAGGACGCCACTGAAAAAACTTTTAAACCGTCTCCCGTTTTATAAGGACGAGTGAACAATAAACTATACTTTTGTTTACTAATGGGAAGCTTGGATCCATTTGAAAGGTTTTCTGTTACTTTCTGTAAAACCTACCTGCTTCCCTTTGCTGACGTAATGCACATACACCATTAGGTACAACCAGGACCTCAGTACGCAAGTCGTTGAATGTCAGCAACTAAGTTTGTGAGTCAGACATTTCTCATTTATGCAATCAAAAGCAGTAAAATTATTATTTTATTTTCTGTAATATGTATGTACATCGTAGGTAGAGAACATATTATTCTTCATCTAACAATTCAATACCGAGATTTCATTGGAAATGCAGTTGTACAAAATGAATAAATATCAGTTTAGAAAAGAGGGTTTGCGCGCGCGGGTGTGTGTGTGTGTGTGTGTGTGTGTGTGTGTGAGTGTGTCTGTGTGTTTGTGCGCGTTTGAGAGAGACTATCTACGAACATGATTAAAAAAATCGGATATGTTCCATTTACATACTTTCTCCAAATCTCTGTAACAAATTATTCCTAAAAAGCTTATACTTCTATTTACTTCTAGCTAATCAGAAAAAAATAGCAGAAATAGTCTTATTACTTGCTTCCTTGCAAGTAGGAACGAAATAAGGGAGTACCATTGGTTAAAGTGATAGTCAAAAGCTGGTTGCTATGTGGCTGAAGTTCCTTTGTTTGTATGGACAGGAGTTGACAAATTCCTATATGAGAAAAGTAAGTTTTTTAAAGCTGAAATCACAAACAAGGGATATCACAGAAACAATCAACCCCACGAAAAAAATGTATATAACATAAATTGCATGTTTTAACGTGCTCTACATTTTTTTCTGTGGTAGGTTTTGTCCATCTCTTACGGTTTAGCGGTTATGCAAAATTCCGTAAAATTCATCCAGAATAAATCAGTCTTAAAGAGGATATTCCCGGAAAATTCAAGACATACATTTTATTTGCCATATAAATATTTTAATATACGATATTTTAATCAAAATTGCAAGACTAATTATTAAGAAAATGAAAATTTGTCAATGTAAAGGGTAGTTTAGGTGAGGGATTTTCTTGAATATCTTTGTGTCGCATCCTTGGAAGATACTACCTACACATTATATTTATATTCTTATAGTCAACATGGACTTTATTATTCTGGTATTTATAGACCAGTCAGAGGTTATTGTCGTGAATATTTATTATTAATGTTACATTGATTACCTTTAATTTTTTAAATACCAGGTTTGGTATTTAACGGATTTTTCGTTTTTAAGCTATGCTGTCCACATCCACCCACACCCACAGGGAGAAACACTGATCGTTTTCTAAAAATGTTATTTTGTTTTAATTCAGAGGGTCTCAAACATATATTTCCGGTGAAATCTCGGTATGGAATTGTGGGTGGAATACAATATCTTCTCTGTACATGGTATGTGTGGAGAAATTAATAGCAATTTAACATCTTCCGAGGATGTGATACGAAAATCGTCAAGAAAATCTCCAAATCTAAAACTACCCTTTACGTGGAACGTTTATCTAAAATTTCAATATTTACTTTCTCTAGCCTATATGTGCAATGTACATAGTGGGCAGAGAAGGTATTGTATTCCATCCAAAATTCGATGTCGATCTTTCACCGTAAATATATGTTTTAAGATCCCCTGAGTCCGAAAAAAGCATAGAAAAAGGTCCGTGTATGTCTGTGGATAGCATAGCCCAAAAACGTAAAGAACGTTAAATACCAAACTTAGTATTTAAGTTCAGTATATTCCAAGGATGTGACACGAATATTTTCAAGAAAATCCTCCCCCCACTAAAAACTACCTTTTATATGGAAAACAAAAATAAAATGTTGATATCGTAGATAAAAGAATAAACTTGTGTAAGGAAAGTTCTTTGTGTAACAGCTAGAGAAAGTCATGTGAATGCAACATATCAGTTTTTTTTCTATAAAAATGGACTTCGTGCTTTTGATTAAAGTTCCACGAGTTTAAGAAATATTCATGACAAATTAAATGCGTACGTATCATGATTTTTCTTGGAGAATACTATGAAGTCATCGTTTGGATAATATAAGCCGTTAGACAAATAGTTATTAAAAAGAATGCAGATCTCGTTATAGCACACGATGTATTGTATGGAGACAACCATTTCTAATATAGCTATTCCTTGTTATTGGTTCGAATTTTCAAATAATTATACTCTTCTCGTTCGGACATCGTTATTGATTCATTGTAAATGCGGTTTATTTTACTTTCTCTACACATTCTATGTACATAGCGTATAGAGAAGCTAGCGTGCTCCACCCACAAATTCGATACCGAGATTTCACCAGGAATATATGTTATGGGACCCTTGAATGGGAAAAAAAAAAAAAAAAAAAAAAAAAAAAAAAAAAAAAACATTTTTAGAAAAATGTCCGTGAGTCTATCTGTGTGTATGTGTGGGCAGCATAGCTCAAAAACGAAAAGACTGTTAAATACTAAACTTGATATTTAAGTTTGGTATCTTCCAAGGATGCGACACAAAGATTTTCAAGAAAATCCACGCACCCCAAACTAACACTTTACATGGAAAAATGTTCAAAAAGTTTGTTTTTCTTAAAAATGGCTCTAACGATTTTGATTAAAATACCACATATAAAGCCATTTCTATCACAAATAAAATGTATATCTTGAATTTTCTGGGAAGAGCCTCTGGAGATTACTTTTTTCTGAATGAAATTTACGGAATTGTGCATAACTGCTAAACGGTAAGAGATGGACATAAGCTTACCATACAAAAATGTAGAGCATGTTAAAACACACAATTTATGTTATATATTTTTTTTTTTCGTGCAGTTGATCGTTTTTGAGATATTCCTTGTTTTAGTTTCAGCTTTGAAAAACGTATAAAAACGTTTCTCATACAGGAATTTATCAACTCCAGTCCATACAAACAAAGAAACCAGTCACACTTCGCTTTTGACTACCATTCTATTCTATGGTACTCCCTTATTTTGCTTCTACTTACAAGGAAGCAAGTAGTAAGACTGTTTCTGCTAATTTTTTTCGCGATTAGCATGAAGTAAATAGAAGCATAAGCTTTTTAACAATAACTTGTTGCAGAGATGTAGGGAAAGTCATGTGAATGGAGCACATACATTTTTTTTTTTTTTTTTTATCTACTACTTGGTGATTTTGTGACAAAACTAATAAGTAACATTTCCAGGAAGTAGGATTTATTGGCATTTCCGCAGAAGTGCTAAACACTAATATTAGCAAGAAACATTGCCTGTTTACTTTGCCGTACACCACCCCTCAAATTACCCTCTTCGTTCAGGTAACCGGCGCTAGTGACTTTCTCTGAAAAACATCTGACCATCCCTTTACCTTATTGCATTCTTTTTACTTTCTCTACATGGTGTATAGAGAAGGTATTACATTCCACCCAAAATTCGATACCCAGATTTCACCGGAAATACATTTCTTAAAATCCCCTGTATCCAAAACATGTATTTTCAGAAAGAGGTCCGTGTGTTTCACTGAACACGATAACTCAAAAACAAATAATCGGTAAAATACAAAACTTGGTATTTAAGTTTTGTATTTTCCAGGGATGCGACACTAAGATTTTGAGAAAAATATCCGCACCCCAAACTACCCTTTACATAGAACGAATTAACGATTTTGATTAAAATATCGTTATTAAAGATATTTATACGGCAAATAAAATGTATATTTTGAATTTTATGGGAATAGCCTCTAAAAACCACTTTGTTCTGAATGATTTTTTTTTTAATTTTACGTCAACCGTTAGAGGTAGACAAAAACTCACTTAACAAAAAATGTAGAACATCTTAAAACACAACATTTATGTTATATACGTTTTTTTCGTGGAATTAACAATTTCTGAGATATTCCTTGTTATTTGTTTCAGATGTAAAATTCTTAAACTTTTCTCTCACGGAAAGTTGTAAACTCCTGGCCCTGCAAAGAAATGGATTTCATCTACATGGCAACTGGCTTTTAAAATTTTTGACTACGTTTTAGCTTAGTATATTCCTTGTTTTCCTTCTACTTACAAAAATGCAAATAATTAAGACAATTTCTGCTAATGTTTATTTCGATTATAAAAAATCTGATGTGTTCCATTCACATGACTTTCTCTATATCACTGCAACAAATTATTCTATCTACTTCATCTAAAGGAGGAAAAATTAGCAGAAATAGTTTTATTGCTTGCTTGTTAGTAGAAACGAAATAAGGAGGTACCATAGGTTAAAGTGAAAGCCAAGAGCTGGTTGTTATGTGACTGAAGTTCGTTTGTTTGTATGGACACGAGTTCACAAAGCCCTGTATGAGAAAAGTATAAGTTTTTTATAGCTGAAACCAAAAACAAGAAATGTCTCAAAAACAATAAACTCCACGAAAAAAATGTATATAACACAAATTGTGTGTTTTAAAGTGCTCCACATGTGTTGTGTGGTAAATTTTTGTCCATTTCTTACGGTTTAGCAGTTATGCAAAATTCCGTAAAATTGACCCAGAATAAAGTAGTCATCAGAGGCTATTCCCAGAAAATTCAAAATATACATTTTATTTGTCAGTAAATATCTTTAATATACGATATTTTAATCAAAATCGTTAGAGCCATTTTAAAGAAAATCAAAAGAAAAAAGTTCCATGTAAAGGGTAGTTTGGAGAGGGACGATTTTTCTCAAAAGCTTCGTGTCGCATCCCTGGAAGATACTAATACCAAGTTTGGTATTTTACCGACTTTTCGTTTTTGAGTTATCGTGTTCGTGTTATCGAATTTTTTGGTAGAGTGCAATACCTTCTCTATACACTATGTACATAGTACGTATAGAGAAAGTAAAAATGAATCGCTGAAATGTATGTACGCGTATCGCATCAAATTGAACGATCTTTTTTTTTTTCTTTTTTTTTTCTTTTCTTATGTTGTGTTCGTTATTGTCACAACAAGGTTTGTGGAAAAGAAAATTATTGAAAATAGTACGGGAAAGTATTTAAAATCTCATAAAACGAATAAAAACCGTGCCAAGCGAACTCATTTCGGTTAGTAGCCACCAGATGGAAGAGTATCACGGTTATTTGTTTCTAAAATGTTGTAGTATTGCTATATTTTTTCCTCCGCATTCAATGTTAAGGTAACGCACCAGTTTATCTACACAATGACGCAACGCAGCAGTGACATTCAAATATATTTTTATATATTAACTGTCCTTTCCTTACTCCTGTTGTTTAAAAAAAAGCACCAAAGCTTTCCTGGCGACTAACAGTTAGAGTAAGTAGTTATTTATTTGCCACTAGATGGCCATAGTGGTATTTTCCCTCACATTCAATTTTAAGGCAACGCAAAAGTTTATCGAGATGGCACAACGCAGCAGCGAAATTCAAATACGGTTTTATATATTAACTGTTCTTTCCGTACTCCTGTCATTTAAACTAAAGGAGCTTTCTTGGCGACGAACACCTAAAATACGTATTTATTATTTGCCACCACAGATGGCCGTAGTACTTACTGCTTTATTTTTCTTCTTCAATGCTAAGGGAATGCACCCGGTTATGGGGACAATGACGCAAGACAATCATATATATTTCTTATGAGTTAACTATCGTTCCCTTGGTCACATCGTTTAAATAAAGAAATAAGTATATTTTTGTTGTAATTCTTTAAAATGAACAGGTTATAAACTATGCACATAATCATTAACCCTTCTTGGAATATGAAAATGGCGAAGAAATGACGGGACCCATTTGAGGTTTAACGCCCTATTGCAGATGTTGGTTATTTGACGTTTTGTGGTGCATGAGTTAGCTAAAGAACATGAAGATACCCGCGACAGCATCACACTGCAAATGTGGTGCTCTTAATGTATTTGATCAAGTAATATTTTGGGTTAAATGGAGGAATTACACAAAGCTATCATCAAATAAAAACTTATCAATTACCCTACCAGATCTACTTGCTCTTTAGCTAATCATTGTTAGCCTTAAAATTGCTGTTTTGACATAGGAGAAAATAGAGAAAGAGGTGGAAAACATTAGGAATATAGGAAAGAAAGAGATTCGGAAGAAGCATGAATGTTATTGTGACTGTCTCCTTAATGTAATTGATTACCTATGTCAGCGTTTACCCGCCACACTATGAAAGGGCTGCCATTACTGTTATGCCAATGACATCCTTGCTTACCCATAGCATCCTTTCCACAATACCTATGCTACCAACTATATATGCTACATTGTGCAGATCGTAGCCCTTCATTGCACTTTTCAGATGCAAAGGCATTATTAGACATTTCAATGGTAAATTTCTGTTGACACTTCTACTGACCTCATTTCGTTTCCATCACATTTTTGTCACTTCACAACGTCAAAGGAAGGATTAATATGGAAAGTGTTTCCAAATATTTGTGCAAATTACAAAAACTATGATTGGTTGAGCGAACGAGCCATTTTAGCAGCAACTAATAACAATGTAGATTATTTAATATAAAAATTCAGGTTAAAATTGATGAACAAATGCATTAATTTAAGTCGATCGATTCCATTACCAATCCAAATGAAGTCGTCAATTTTCTTACTCAAGGTTGATAATAATGCTGCGCAATCTCAATCAGCCAAATTTATGCAGCGCAACAAAACTAACTGTTAAAATAATTATAAAAAATTTGATTTAAGCTACTATAACATAGGAAAGCTCAAAGGCGAGGATATACCTATTCCAAGAATACCACTAAAGTCAACGGACTTTCCTTTTGAATTTAAGAGTGTTTCTGGCGCGCCTTCCATTTGCAATGACAATAAATTCCAAGGTCAATCGTTAGAAGTGTGTGGAATATACCTTGAATTGTCGTGTTTTTCGCATGTGTAGTTGTACTGTGCGTGCTCGAGAGTCGGCTAACCATCGGCGCTATTTGTTTTCTCTCCGGAACGAAAATTGTGCATTACAAGGCATTACAATAAAGTGTTGTCAAATTATGTAATTGTAATTTTACTTCATTGCATATTCTACTGTAAGTGGAAGATTTTGACTGAGTTTTTTTCATTAGATACACCACCCGTTCGTAGCCGGGGCGGGCAGCTAGTATTGTTATAAAAGATCTGTACATGATGTATGCAATATTATTTGCCTATAATAATTGTGGATTGTTTGACATCTCTGATATGAGAACTAACATTCGAGTCCGCCTGGGTAGTGTGGTGGTAGCGTGTCTGCCTCGTATTCAACAAGTCGTGAGTTCAAATCTCTTTTAGAGTGAGTTACCCGGATAAGGTTTTTTACTTTCTCTACACGTACTATGTGCATAGTGTATAGAGAAGGTATTGCATTCTACCCAAACATTTGATACCTAGATTTCACCGGAAATACCTGTTGTGGGTCCCCCCTGAATCCAAAAAAAGCATTTTCAGAAAAAGGTCCGAGTGTGTGTCTGTGTATCCGTGGAAAGCATAGCTCAAAAACGAAAAGACCGTTAAATACCAAACTTGGTATTTAAATTTGGTATCTTCCAAGGATGCGACACTAACATTTTTAAGAAAATGCCCCACCTAACTACCTTTAACCCGGAACTTTTTTTCGAAAATTTTGATTTTCTTAAAAATGGCTCTAACGATTTTGATTAAAATACCCCTATATTAAAACCATTTCTATCACAAATAAAATGTATATCTTGAATTTTCTGGCAATAGCTTCTAAAGACTTCTTTATTCATGATAAATGTTGCTTAATTTGGCTTAACTAGTAAACCGTAAGAGATAAACAAAAACTTGCAGTACAAAAAATGTAGATCTTGTTAAAATATACAAGTTATGTGATATACATTTTCTTCGTGGAGCTTACCATTTCGAGGTATTCCTTGTTATTAGTTTCAATTACTTAATACTTTTCTCATAAGGAAGTGTCCGTTTTTCTTTTGTTCTACTCTTAGCCAAGCAAAGAAGCGATTTGCAATGTGAATCGCATAACGACAGCCTTTTAAAACATTTGACGATCACTTTAGCCTAGTGCATCCCCTTAGTTTCAGTATACTTATAAGGAATTAAGTAATAAAATTCTGCTAATGTTTATCTCGATTAGCGTGGTGTTGAAAGAAGAATTATCTTTTGTAAGAACCTGGTTTGTAGAGTAGCTAGAGAAAGTCATGTGAGTGTAACACATAAGATATTTTTGGAGATTTTCCTTATCCATGGAGCTTAAAGTTGCTCGACATTCGTCTTCTCAGGATAAGCAATATATCTCGGATATCGTTAGATCCAGACAAAACTGTATATGATATGTATAACATTGTATGTTTCTCGAAACGTACTATGTACATAGTGTATTAAGAAGGTATTGCATTTCATCCAAAAATTCGATACCGAGATTTCACTGGAAATACACGTATTAGGGTCCCCTGTATAAAAATCATTTTTAGAAAAAGGTCCGTGTGTGTTCGTGTGTCTGTGAACACGATAATTCAAAAACGAAAATTCCCTAAAATATCAAACTTGGTATTTAAGTTAAACATCATTTCATCGTCCAA
The DNA here is from genome assembly GCA_030762935.1 of Hymenopus coronatus. Lineage (NCBI taxonomy): Eukaryota > Metazoa > Arthropoda > Insecta > Mantodea > Hymenopodidae > Hymenopus > Hymenopus coronatus. The sequence goes on along the minus strand of CM060888.1, from coordinate 126,250,200 downwards.
TATGACCAACCAGGTTAAAAAGATGTAAAATCAAAATTTTGAGGAAAATCCTCCCTCCCCAAACTACCCTTTACATGGAAAAAATTTCGAAAATGTTGATTTTCTCAAAAATGGTTCTAACGATTTTGGCAAAAATACCGTACACTAAATATATTTAAATGCCAAATAAAATTTATATATTGAAAGGAATAACCTTTAAAGACCTCTTTATTCTGGATACATTTTGTAGGATTTTGCATAACTATTAAAACGTAAGAGATAGACAAAAACTTGCTGGACAAAAATGTAGATCATGATAAAAGACACAATTTATGTCATATTCAAGTGGTTCGTTTTTTAGATATTCCTTGTTTTAGGTTTGGACTTTGAAAAACATACTTTTCTCATACAGGAATTTGTCAACTCCTATCCATACAAACAACGGAACTTTAGTCACATAGCAAACAACTTTTGACTATCACTTTAACCTATGGTACTTCCTTATTTCGTTTCTACTTACAAGGAAGCAAGTAATAAGGATATTTCTGCTAATTTTTTCTCAATTAGCATGAAGTAAATAGAAGCATAAGCTTTTTAACAACAATTTGTTGCAGAGATGTAGAGAAATTCATGTGAATGGAACATGTCAGGTTATTTTTAATGTGCATAGATATATGCAAGGAAAACAACATAGCGAGAGCGATGGGTAAATTGGTATTTATTATTTGAAGAACTCTAAACAGCAGTTTAGGGCATTTAAGGTGCTATGGCATTCATACATTTAGCTTCAGAAAAAGTGACCCACATTCATATCCTAATTAATTCATTAAGTAGCAAGGAAGCAATGAGTTAAAAACTTAGTCCGGTCCTTGGTGTTTTCTTATAGCTTAATGGTATCCTGCTCACGTTTAAGTTAGCTCCGGTGAACAGAACATGGCAACCGTGTACATCCTAGGCTGCATGGTTCCAAGAACTGTCTTTTCTCTGAAAATGTTTGATCTATCTGTTACTCTTTCACAGAAATCTTTTGCCGCTAATAACCTATGGGTTTATGTTGAAAGATTTTCCCAAAATATAGATTAAAACATTCGGAAGATATTTCAAGACCTTTTTACTTTCTCTTCACGTACTATGCACATAGTGTATAGGGAAGATATTGTATTGCACCCAAAAATTCGATACCGAGATTTCACCGGAAATACATGTTTACGGCCCCCTGAATCCAAAAAAAATCTGATGTGTTCCATTCACATGACTTTCTCTACATCTCTGCAACCAATTATTGTTAAAATGTTTATGCTTCTTTTTACTTCATGCTAATCGAGAAAAAAATTAGCAGAAATATTCTTATTACTTGCTTCCTTGTAAGTAGAAGCGAAATAAGGGAGTACCATAGATTAAAGTGATACTCAAAAGCTGGTTGCTATGTTACTGAAGTTCCTTTGTTTGGGTAAAGCTGTACGAGATTACCATCATATAAATATATCTTTAAGAATTGAAACTAACCTGATAATCCACTTCAGAGCATCAAGGAGCTAATATGTTTTCATCTAGAATATAAATATATCTTTAAGAATTGAAACTAACCTGATAATCCACTTCAGAGCATCAAGGAGCTAATATGTTTTCATACAGAATTGGAATATGCCACCGCTCCCACCCTGTAAATACTCTTTCGTAAATAGCAAAATTCACGAAAATTATCATGGTGGGGGAAGTTTTAACAGCTGTTGCTAAGCGGGAAGTAAGTATATATGGTCTAGAAACAATGAAATGTGTATGTTACCAACGTAGATAAAGTCACCAAACAATAAAGAAAAAAAAAGCGAAGCTCAAAAGTTACTAACACTCGCACATTAATAATGGAGTGCTAAGGCTCAGTTGGTGAAACCGGTGTAAATTATTAAAACCAAAGTACAGGAAAGTCAGTTTATTGATACACACTAATCTAAACCTCACACACCTAATACTTCCTTCGCTCGCATGCTTTGGTTGGAACAATGGAAACGATTAAAACCAACTAGACGAAAACTAAGTAGTTTATTTAATACACTGACCTAAACCTAAGACAGCGCATGCTCGCTCCGCTCGCATGCTTTGGTAACACCAATGACAATTATTTAAAACCAAAGTACATGAAAATCAGTATATTTACACACAAAATAACCTAACCCTAACACACCGCACGTGGTGTAATGGTTACCATGCTAACTTCATATACCGAAGATCGCAGGTTCAAACCCGGCGGAGGACGATGGATTTTTTCGGGTGTAAAAAGCCTTAGCATGGCTTCCTTCGGAAGGGAAGTAAAGCCGTGTCGTAGATTTACGGCACGTAAAAGAACCTCAAGCCTGATAGGGAGGCCTCTGAGAGCAATTAAGCGGACTTTCACGCCCAATTTAGAATGTGACTCTGAGGACCATAGTAGTTAAAAGCGTCCATGAATAACACGCCATTTACATTTTTCTCGCTTCGCTCGCATGCTTTGATGAAACCAGTGGAAATTATTGAAATCAAAGTACAGGGAAACCAGTTTTTTTACACACTAACCTAAACCTATTACAGCGCATGCTCGTATCGTTCGTATGCTTTGGCTATACCACTGAAAACTACTAAAAACAAGTTACACGAAAATCACGTATTTACACAACAATAATGGATTCAGAACTCTAAAAACACGGAATTACTTTTAGAATCGGCAGGATGGCATATCGCGGTATTTTTTGTAAAAATGTTGCAAATCATCGTCATGATGTAAAAAAAGACAAAAAGACATACCTTAAAATCAATTATAAAGCAACTCTAATGATCTAATTACAAACCACCAATGATGGTTCCACAACCTTTTAATGGCTAGTGATAAGCAGTTTTCAAATATTGGTAGTTCTGAATTTTGCAACATGAACGTCAACTATGAATGATTTAGACGTCACCTGTCTGATAGCTGGTGAAACAACAGAAATTGTTGTAAAAAATTTAAACAAACGAATACTTTTTGTATATTTTAATGTAAATCGCGTACTTTGTTGAAACTTAAAGTCCAAAAATAAACAATATATGTTTTTAAAAGTTAGTAATAAAATATTACGGTGAGTAAAAGTGAAAAAATTATACCTAAATAGCTTTAGTGGTAGTTTAAGCAGATGGAACAAAAATATAGTAATAATAACTTTATGATTTATTTAAACAAAAGCACTGAGATAGCCAACCACTTTTAAAATTTTTGGCGATCGCTTATGACTGCAAAATTCGCTTATCTCTTGTACCTATCTGTTTAAACATGCAAAATGGAATCTGTGTAATTATAAAATAATACTAAAATAATCTCATATTTGTAGGAATATTAATTTTAACATTAACAATTCACTGATGAGATGTAGTACGAGAAGATATGTAAGAAAACCATTTCTGCAAATGTTTATCTCGATTAACATGAAGTAGATAGAAGAATGCACTTTTGTAAGAATAATTTGTTGACGAGTAGTAGAGAAATTCGTGTGAATGTAGAACATGTAATGTTTACTTTCTCTATACCTACCATGTACTTAGAGCAAATAGGAAGTATTGTATTTAAGCCAAAAATTTGATACCGAGATTTCACCGGAAATAAATGTTTTGAGACCCCCTGAATGAAAAAAACAATTTTTTTAGAAGCATCTCCGTTTGTGTCTGGGCAGCATATTTCAAAAACGAAAAATCCATCAAATACCAAACTTAGTATATAAGTTCTTTATCTTACCAGGATGCGAGACGAAGATGTTCAATAAAATCCTCCCACCTTCTACTACACTTTACATAGAAAAATTTCGAGAATCTTGATTTTCTCAAAAATGAATCTAATTATTTTGATTAAAATACCATATATTAAAAGTAAAATGAATATCTTGAATTTTCTGGGGATAGCCTCACAATGCGTCTTAATTCTGGATAACTTTTGTGTAGCGGTAAACCGTAAGAGACTTACTATACAAAAAAATAGATCTCGGTAAAACATGCAATTTATGTCACATACATTTTTTTGTGGAGTTGAACATTTCCGAAATACTTCTTGTTATTGGTTTCAGTTTTAAAATACTGACCATGCAAAGAAATGAATTTCAATCCCATAGTAATTAGATTCAAAAAGATTTGGCTATCGCTTTAGCCTTGTGTATTTCCTTATTTCCATTCTGCTTATAAGGAAGACCATTTCTACTAATGTGTATCTGGATTGGCATTAATTACATAGAAGAATAAGCTTTTAAGAATAATCTGTTACAGAGATGTTGAGAAAGTCATGTGAATGGAGCACATCATGTATTTATTTTTTCTTTTCTTTGCTAAACCTCATCTCTAACTGATTTGCTTGAAGATTATTTTATTTCAGAGAAGGCAATACTTGTTAAAACGTTAAAATGGGTTTGGTTTGGGATGTGCATCTAAGTGTAAGATAAACGGATCATTTATTTTCTTCCGGGAACAGGTAGGGATATACGCCAAGCATTTCGGCTGAACTATTTCAGTAAACCGTGGCTCTAACATAATTCTGTCTCCATCTCGTTGACGGGAGCTCAACTTAGCAGCATGTACATAGAATTTGACTTTCCAAGTCTTGATGTTTCAACCTCGTTAAGCTTTTGCATGAACTTCCAAGGTCTCTGTGATTATTATCTATACGATTTTAAATAGAAACTATCCCACCTCTATTACGTGTCTAAGGCGACCTTGAACTTTTCATTAAGGGAGGAACCCACCTTCACCTGAAGATGATCAAGGACAACGGCGTACACACTTGCAGGTCCTGTCCGGTATCCTTTTTACAAATGCATAATAATTTACAGTAGCTTTTCAAATGACTTCCTATTGCCACTTGTACAGGCACATGTGATATGTAAGTTTGAGATGGCTTATCAAAAAATTGCTGCTCTATATGTGTGCATATACATTATACACGTTACACACACATATATTTTGTGATCAGTCTTTTGTGACACTGGGCGTGGCTGCGTCGACGGCTGCCACTCGTAACCGACCTGAACACGAGCAACTTTGCTCTTTGGACTTCTCAAAGACTGACCAAACTCTATACACACTTTCTTTGAAAACTGAACCTTTGCGAGATTTTCCAAAAAGGTTTTAAGTTCGGCTGCTTATTTTCGGAACAGTCTTAGATCAGCAAAGTATAATCCTTTCCTCAAGGTTTAATAAATCGGGCCTTGTTTCTTTTCACATTTGCGATATAAGACTATTATTTTTAATAGTTATCATTAACTATGCCTCTTATATATACACTAGGACATTTTCACCACTAAGTGAATGTTAATCCTACACTTAAGTTAAATCTTCAACAAAGAAATTAAACATAATTCATAACCACTTATTGCATAATCCAAATAAAAATATAAATTCCAAATTATACAACAATTTTCATATGTTTCAATCCTAAATAGTCCCAATATATAGGTGCATGACTGTCCTATAAAATCAAAGGAAACAATGTCATTCATAATATTTTGGCGAGATGATCATAAATCTTTTGGATTGATGATGTACATTGATTTTTTTTGAACAAGAAATTGTTTCAATTTAGTATTTTTGAGGTTTTCTTTCAGTGTAAAGAAACAGATAGCAACGAAAAACTGATTACTTACTAAGCTAAACAATGTTTTATTTCGGAATGCATTATTTAAGTTTAAAAACTACATAATGTGAAATTTATTTCTACCGAAGTCCATTTGAGATTCAATTTCATAACATTGCTATTATATTATATCGTTGTTTAATAATTACTTATGAAAGCTGTGTTGTCTAATAATTGGCAAAGCTATATGGTATAACCTCAAGTTAGGAAAGTGAGATAATTATTAATTTACACAACCCAAAAGATTTTTCTAGGACTGTGGTCTATGGAACTTTTTGCGCCTTCTCTCGTCCATTTCTTTATTTAAGGAATTTCAGAGCTTAATATATTCAAAAGCGTGCTTATATGTGTACATATATACCAGGTGGCCGTACTTTATGAGTGCAGATAACTCTTCGTGCGTTAAAAGAATAGCAGAACTCAACGAGGCAAATACAAGCAACCAGCGGTCAGTAACAGTGTTAGCGAATAGCGTGAGCAAACTTCGCTCCAAACTTTTGCATATCGGTGGAAATAGTGAGGAATCGCACTCATTGAGTGGCAGTACTAGACTCATACTAGGGTCCGTGATGATAATACCAAAACAATCAAAACAGAGCGAAAACGCTGTTTTCCACTTCAGTTAGAGGGTCTTTAGTGTTATTATTACTTTCTCTACACGTACTATGTACATAGTGTATAGAGAAGGTATTGCATTGTACCCAAAACTTCGATACCAAGATTTCACCGGAAATACATGTTTTGAGACCACCTGAATCCAAAAAAAGCATTTTTAGAAAAATGTCCGTGTGCGTGTCTGTCTGTGAGTATGTGTGCGTGTCTGTGTGCCTGTGGGCAGCATAGCTCAAAAACGAAAAGACCATTAAATTCCAACTTGGTATTTAAGTTCAGTAGCTTCCAAGGATGTGACACGAAGATTTTCCGGAAAATCCCCCCCACCGCCAACATGGAAAAATTTTCAAAAATGTTGATTTTCTAAAAAATGTCTCTAACGATTTTGATAAAAATATCGTATATTAAAGATGTATACTTGACAAATAATAGTACATCTTGAATTTTCTGAGAATAGCCTCTGAAGACTACTTTATTCTGGATGAATTTTACGGAACTTTGTGTAACTGTTAAACTGTAAATATACATTTTTTTCGTGGAGTTGATCGTTTTTTAGATATTCCTTGTTTTTTGTTTCAGCCTTAAAAAAAACTTATACTTTACTCATTCAGGAATTTGTCAACTCCTGTCCATACAAACAATGGAGCTTCAGTCACATAGCAACCAGCTTTTGACTGTCACTTTAACCTATGTTATTCCTTTATTTCGCTTCTAATTACAGGGAAGCAAGTAATAAGACTATTTCTGCTAATTTTTTCTAACTTAGCATGAAGTAAATAGAAGCATAAACTTTTTAACAAAAATTTGTAGCAGAGATATAGAGAAAGTCATGTGAATGGATTACATCAGATTTTTTTTTTTTTTTTTTTTTAGAGAATAAAGCTACCTTTTAAACAAGTAATTAAAATGTCTTTCTTTCACCATTCAGTATCGCCTACAGCTAGTTTTGCAATTGTGTGTGTATGTATATGCTATTCTTATTTAATATTAGTAACTAGATCCACTGTCGAGTGAAATCAAAACATTAAGGTGCCATATCAGAAATATTTGCATCAATTCTGCAAACGATCTAATTAGATTTCATTGATTACTAAGGAGCTTTAAAAGAATTCAGAATTATTTAAGAATATTTAAATTGACGTTTTCATTTTATTAAGATTGGTATATGCACGTTGCGTAAAAATGAGCCTTAACATAGCAAACATCCAAACTATAGCCTGGTGTAGATTCTAGCAGATTCCAACTTATATTATTTTCTTTACACGTATTATGTACGTAGTGTATAGAGAAGGTATTGTATTCCACCCAAAAATCGATACTGAGATTTCACCAGAAATACATGTTGAGTTCCCCTGAATCCAAAAGAAAACATTTTGAAAAAAAAAATATGTGTGTGTGTGCGCGCGCGTGTGTGTGTGTGTGTGTGTGTGTGTGTGTGTGTGCGCGCGCGCGCGCGCGTGTGTGTGTGTGTGTGTGTGTGTGGACAGCAAAGTTCAAAAACGAAAATACCGTTAAATACAAAACTTGGCATTTAGGTTTGGTATCTTCCAAGGATGAGAGACGAAGATTTTCAAGAAAACTTCCCCACCCCGAACTATCCTTTATATGGAAAAAAATTTGAAATTTTTGATTTTCTCAAAAATGTCTGCAACGATTTTGATTATAATCTCTTATATTTAAGATATTTCCATGCCAAATAAAATACATATTTGAATTTTCTGGGAATAATATCTAAAGACCTCTTTATTCTGAATGATTTGTATTGAATTTTGTATAACTGGTAAACCGTAAGAGATAGACAAGAACTTACTACACATAAATGTACATCACGATAAAACAAATAATGTATGTCATATACGTTTTTTTTCGTGGAGTTGATCGTTTTTAAGATATCCCTTGTTATTGGTTTCAGCTTTAAAAAAACTTACTTTTCTCATACAGGAATTTTTTGTCAACTCCGGTCCATACAAACAAAGGAACTTCAGTCACATAGCAACCAGTTTTGACTACCACTTTAATCTATGGTACTCTTTTAGTTCGCTTCTACTTACAAGGAAGCAAGCAATAAGACTATTTCTACTATTTTTTCTCAATTAGCATGAAGTAAATAGAAGCATAAGCTTTTTAACACTAATTTCTTGCAGAGATGTAGCAAGTTATGGGAATGGAACATATCAGATTTTTTTCTATGATTTATTAAATTATATACTTTTGAAATAGTTTTGGATTAATTTACTTTCATGTCGTTAACACTGGCGTTACAATTGCTATATTATTAACACTATTATTAATATTGCTATTATTATTATTATTATTATTATTATTAAGGAATCAGCATTTGAATATTTGCATTCAGTACTGCAAAGTAGACCAAGGGTTAATTAAATGTGTATTTCTGCACTCAGTACTAGTAAAGGATTTCTTTTTCTCTTTAACATGTTTCGTTAGTGATTGTGAGCAAAGAATGATTAATGTGCTGCAGAATGTTGCGAACCAGAAGATAAGAGCTTGATGAAAGCAGCGTTCCCCTGAGGATATACAGATTGGGAACGGTGACATCTTAACCTACTTAGCATGCTTGTCAATTAATTCACTCCAGTCAAAAGGAAAGTAGGTACTTAAAGCCTTTGTTGGCTTTGATAGGGAAGGCCAGTTTCCCTTTAGTAAAAGAGTTTTGGTAAGACTGAAAAGAGTACTGAGTAATAAGACCAATTCTGGCAATGTTTATCTTAATTAGTATAAACATATACAAAAGAACCTCTTATAAGGAAAGATTTTTAAAGAACTGCTAGAGACATTCAAATGAATGGAACACATCATATTTTTTATAGCGTTTAACGACAGATTTTATTACATATGGCACCGCGGGCGGTTATCTCGATTAGCATGAAGTAGTTAGAAGAGTAAGCTTTTCAACAATAATTCGCTACAGAGATGTAGAGGAAGTCATGTGTCATCGGATTTTTCTCAATTATTTTTTTCAGCATGTTTCTCCATTTAAAATGCTCCTTGTACTACAATTTATAAATGTTAGATCAAAATTTCCAGGTGCGTTTCAGAAATTTCGGATTTAGTTCATTTAAATTATTTTCCTTCCATACGTTCAAAAATCTAAGGTGTTCCATTCACATGACTTTCTCTACATCTTTGTAACAAATGATTGTTAATAAGCTTATTCTTCTATTTACTCCATGCTAATCGAAATAAAGATTAGCAGAAACGGTTGTATTGCTTAGTTCCTTATAATTAGAAGGGAAATAAGGCAGTACACTAGGCTAAACCGACAGTCAAATGCTTTGAAATGTGGTTGCTATAGACTTGAAATCCTTTTCTTTGCGTGGGCAGAAGTTGAAAAGTGAGAAATGTATAAGCAATTTAGAATTGAAAATAATAACAAGGAATATCTCGAAAACGGTTAACTCCACGAAAAAACTGGATATGGTATAAATTTTGTATTTTAACGAGATCTACATTTTGGTAGTAAATTTTTGTCTATCTCTTACGGTTTACTTATGCAACATTCATAAAAATTCATCCAGAATAAACGGGTCTTCAGAAGCTCTTCACAGAAGATTCAACATACATTTCATATGTGATGGAAATGGCTTTAATGTGATGTATTTTAATCAAAATTGTTAGATCTATTTTTGAGAAAAACAAAATGTTCGAAAATTTTTCCATGTAAAGGGTAGTTTTGGGTGAGGGCACTTTCTTGAAAATCTTTGTGTCGCATCCTTGGAACATACTAAACTTAAATACCAAGTTTGGTATTTAACGGTCTTTTCGTTTTTGAGCTAAGCTGGCCACAGACATACACACACAGGACCTTTTTCTGAAAATGCTTTTTTTTGGATTCAGGGGGTTCCAAAACATGTATTTCCGGTGAAATCTCGGTATCGAATATTTGGGTGGAATACAATACTTCCTCTGTACACTCTGCACATAGTACGTGTAGAGAAAGTAAAATAGTATATACATTTATTTTTCTGTTAAGCTAATTGAAATTATGAAATGAATTCGTCAAATTAAGTTTAGGTTTGTATACTAAGCTGAAACTACTAATTTGGTGGTGATAAAGTGGGTCAAAAGAGCATTTCGTATCACTATTTCAAAATAATGATATTATGAATATGAATAGAATGAATATGACTAAGTCTTACTAATGCTTTGATATAGTTCACTGCAATCTTGTGCACGTTATATGTTTTTATGTTCTGAGTATATGCTTAAAAAAAAAGTAAAACGAATTAGAAGAAAACTGTAGATATTTTAATTTTCACAGATACATTACTCAAAATGGGTTTCCATAACCTTCAGCCTTCAAGTAAATAATAATAATAATAATAATAATAATAATAATAATAATAATAATAATAATAATAACAATAATAGTAGATGCAGATAAAAATTTTCACATACCAGAAACTTGAAGCTTTCCTTATTATTATTATTATTATTATTATTATTATTATTATTATATTAATAATGATTTGAACTTGGAAAATCCGCCAGGTCAGTATTGGCCTACTCTCGACGACCCACTCTTTTCACCATCAATGTTGCAATCACAGGACTTCTCTACTAAATCTCCTAAAAGCTAATTTAACAAACGTTTATTCTTGTTCTTGTAGGTACTTCGTCTTAATGAGATAATTTCTTATTATTTCCTTATAGGTAAAAGGGGACTAAGGAAATGAAATGGTCAAATCTCTTAAGAGGGGTTACGAGAGGTTTAAAATTCCTTTCTCTTTGCATTGTATAAAGAGAAACGAAGAGAAAATGAAGGAGGAAACAGACATCCAATTCGAGAAAATTGTTGAAATTCAAACCAAAAACAATAAATATCTCTGATATTCATCACACCCACCCCTCCACACACACACACACACACTCACACACGGTGCGCGCCGTGGCCGAGTGGTTAGACCACTCGCCTCTCACCTAGGCGGCCCGGGTTCAATCCCAAGCGACCGCATGTGAGATTTGTGGTGGACAAAGCGGCGCTGGGGCTGGTTTTCTCCGGATTCTCCAGTTTCCCCCGCCATGGCATTCCACCGGTGCTCCATCTTCATTCATGTATCATTAGTGTCACCGACTGAGGTACTATAAATAGTTAAAGCGGGCGTTAAACACTGCCAAAAAAAAAAAAAAAAAAAACACTCACACACTCAGAGAATATCTTCAGAAGCTGTTCCCAGAAAGGAAAATACCTAATGTATTTCTTTTTTTAATAAAAATACAATAAATACATGTTTTAATCAAAAGTATTAAGAGTCAATTTTGATAAAATCAGATTTTTAAAAAATTATCCATGTAAAGGAAGTATCTTTATTATTTAAATCTTCGTGTTGAATCTTTGGATGACGGAGATTTTAAAGCACTAAGTTTGGTATATAACCGACTGTTCATTTGGGTGGAGTGAATGACGTTTCCTATTTAACCTAGCAGAGAAATAAAATTCTGGCAATAGCTGAAATGTGGATAAATTATTTCTAAAATGTGTGATACTTCCTTACTATGATATGAAATGAAGATATCGTCATTTTATTTTAACGATTACCACATGAAAGAATGTCCTTGAGCATAAGTGTCATCTTCTGTAGCCTTGTGCTTTGTTTAGTACGTTTATACAAATTGATATGCGGGTTGACACATCAGATTTTCCAAGCTCGGTGCTTCCCTGAATATTTATTGCGCATTCACGGTTTTTTATAACATACGGCGGTTTTTGTTGGGTTTACTGCGTCTATTGTACTGAAATGTTCGAATCTCTACTATTATTCTATGGCGAAAAATCTGATGTGTTACACTCATATGACTTTCTCTAGCTGATCTACAAGCTTCCTGCAAAAGATTTTTCTTCTTTTTACATCATGCTAATCGTGATAAATATTAGCAGAATGTTCTTATTGCTTAGTTCCTTATAAGAAGAAGGAACTACAGGAATACACTAAAGTGATAGTCAAATGTTTTAAAAGCTTTCGTTATGCGATTGTCAATGCAAATCGCTTCTTTGCTTGGCCAGGAGTAGAACAAAAGAAAAACGGACACTTCCTGTCTGAGAAGAGTATAAGTACTTCACAACTGAAATCCATAACAAGGAATATCCCGGAAACGGTTACCTCTACAACAAAAATGTAAATGAAATAAATTGTGTGTTTTGACGAGATCTACATTTTCTGTGCAGTACGTTTTTGTCTATCTCTTACGGTTTAGCAGTTGAGCAAAATTCGGCAAAATTCATCCAAAATAAAGAGGTATTCTGAGGCTATTCTCAGAAAATTCAAGATATATGTTTTATTTGGAATGTAAATACCTTTAATATACGGGATTTTAATCAAGATCGTTAGAGCCGCTGTTTAGAAAATAAAAATTTTCGAAAATTTTTCCATGTAAAGGGTAGTTGGGGTGGGGGAATTTTCTTAAAAATCTCGTGTCACATCCTTGGAAGATACCAAACCTAAATACCAAGTTTGGTATTTAATGTTTGTTTTTTTCGTTTTTGAGCTATGCTGTCCACAGACAGACAGACAGACACACACACACATACACACATGGACCTCTTTCTAAACAAGCCTTTTTTTTATTCAGGGGGTCCTAAAACATGTATTTCCGGTGAAATCTCGATATCGAATTTTTGGGTGGAATCCTTTCTCTATACACTATGAACATAGTACGTGTAGAGAAAGTAAAAACAACAAACCATTTTGATAGTGTTTCAACTGTTTCTTTCTGACGTACATGGCTTATAAAACACGCTAATTTCAATCATAAAATACTGAGATTATAAAAGGGATTTACAAAACCTATGTACTAGAAAACTAGAAGATGGAGTTAAAAAAAAACATACTTGCAAATAAAGTCTCGGCTTTTAATTGAGAATGCCATGAAGTAGAAAATAGTTATTGTTACTCCACAGAAAATTCATGTAAATAAAAAGATATTGTGTTCAAAACAACAGAGAGATCGTGAGATGGTCAACTAAGAAAATAGAAGACTCAGAAATACAACAGAGAATGGAAGCTGCTACGATACGCAGGCAATACCAATACTAAAATATTTTAACCCTCAGGTAAGAATGTTTTGCTTTGTTTCCTTTGTAATTATGCTGCAAACAAGTTTGTTAGCAGGTCGTGTTAAATAGCTGTATATAAAGAAAATATCTTACATTAGAAATCGACGAATCAATATTATATACTTAAAAACTGAGGATATGGCTTTTCCTGATGGTCGTAGACAATATGACTGTTCCATAGAGTGACCTGTGAGTAGGTACTCTTCATATTTAAAAGCTTCATCTCTATTCCGTTTTTATGTTAGGGGTTTTTGCATAATACAGAACTACACAGCTTCAGTGTTATTAAAACAAAGCAATGGCACTAAAGAGATAGTAGAAGTAAACAATCTGATGTGTTCCAATCACATGACGTTCTCTATATCTCTGTAACAAATTATTATTAATAAGCTTATTCTGTTATTTATTTCATGCTAATCGAGAAAAATTAGCAGAAATAGTCTTATTTTTTGCTTTATTGTTAGTAGAAGCGAAATAAGGGAGTACCATAGGTTAAAGTGAAAGACAAAAGCTGGTTGCTATGTTGCAAATTGCTGGTTGGCAAATTCCTGAATGAGAAAAGTATGTTTTTCAAAGCTCAAACCAAAAACAAGGAACATCTAAAAAAAATGATCAACACCACGAAAAAAATGTATATATAACATAAATTGTGTGTTTTAAAGTGCTCTACATTTTTGTGTGTTAAGTTTTTGTCCATCTCTTACGGTTTAGTAGTTATGCAAAATGCATCCAGAATAAAGCAGTCTTCAGAGGCTATTCCCAGAAAATTCAAGATATACACTTTATTTGTCTTTAATATACGATATTTTAATCAAAATCCTTAGAGTCATTTTTTAGAAAATAACAATTTTCGAAAAAAGTTCCATGTAAAGGGCAGTTGGGAGTGGGTGAATTTTCTTGAAAATCTTCGTGTCCCATCCTTGGATGATACCAAACCTAAATACCAAGTTTGGTTTTTAACGGACTTTTCGTTTTTGATCCATGCTGCCCACTGACACACACACACACACACACACACACACACATACACACGGACATTTTTCTAAAAATGCTTTTTTTTGTATTCAGGAGGTCTCAAAACATGTATTTCCGGTGAGATCTCGGTATCAAAATTTTGGGTGCATTACAGTACCTTCTCTATACACTATGTACACTATGTGTAGAGAAAGTAAAAATCACCTACTGTAAGTATAAACAAATGTCTGATGGGTTACATTCTACCCGAATTTTCAATAAAATAGATATAAAAAGATATTTCTTTCATCTAATTTACGTTAATCCAAATAAACATTTAGATACATGTTTATTCTATATTTCTTTGTAGTTACAAAGAAATTAGGTACACTAGACTTAAATGATAGTGAAATCTTTTAAGAACTGGATGGTGGATTTGAAATTCCATTATCTTTGCTTGGTCAGGGGCAATAAAATCGATAACCACATCCACTTTGAGGAAAGTGCATTTTAAAATTTGAAAAGAATATCAAGGAATAGTTCAGAAATGCTTAACTCCACAAAAAAGAGAAAAAAAGATAGTGTTTAACGCCCGCTTTTACTACATAGCACCGCAGGCAATGACAAATGATGCAAGATGGAGCACCGGTGGAATGCGATGGCGGGGGAAAACAGAGAACTCGGAGAAAACCCGCCCCAGCACAGCTGTGTCCACCACAAATCCTACTTGCGGTCTCCTGGGACATAACCTTGGTGAGAAGCGAGTGGTCTAACCACTCGGACACAGCGGCACCACAAATTAATGTATTGACATAAATTGTGTGTGTTAACAAGGTCTGAATGTTTTGTGTATCTCTTAGGCGGGTCGCATCACTCGGTCATTTCGTCCAAATTCCTAGTAAAGACAAATTAAGTTTCGGCTTGCTACCTGTCCGAGTATCATTTCGGCCCAGCCATGGACAACCGCCTTAACGAGCAGAGAAGTTAAAGTTCGACTTGCTAATTGAGCCTGGGATTTTACATAATAATGACATATTTATATAAGAAGTGATGTTTGATATTTCACGACACGTTTCTATACTTTGTGAATACATGTGTTTTGCACTTAATATTACATAAAATGAACATATTTCGTGGGCTTTACTAATAGAATTAGTTTCATTCCGGAATATTGTGAATACTTCTACACGTAACATTACATTGTGACAACTGTATAGTAAAAACAATTGCTGGACTCACACGATGAATTATTAGAAACTTCCTTTTCATAGAGTTTTAAAATGGTTAACGTCCCCATAGAAGTGCTGCAATAGGGGTAGAAATTTAAGGCCTGGCACCAAAACTAAATTGTAGCTTACGCTTTGTCATTTATAACGTATCTATACTTATAGTTTGATGTAGTCATAGATATTATATTTAATATGCCAATAGTGTTTCAGTTCATATACGAGGTACGTCCAGAAAGTAAGTTCCGTTTCAATTTATCTCCGCTGCAGCGCCGCGATCGCAGTTCCTCACATGCGCGGTACACGCTCTGTATCAAGGAGAAGAAACGTGCGCCATTTTGAGATCGCTGTCAGCCACATACCCTTTGTTGTGCTTGTTTACAATGTCGGTGTTGATTGAAAATCCCGCCGCTTGTGAAATCAGATCTGTGATTCGTTTTCTAAATGCTAGGATAGTGAAACCAATTGAAATTTATCGGCAAATTTGCGTAGTTTACGAACAAAATGCGATGAGTGATTCAATGGTGAGAAGATGGGTCTGACAGTTCAATGAAGGACGTAGTAAAGTGCACGATGAAGAACGAAGTGGGCGTCCATCTTTGGTTACAGAAGAACTGGTTCACGCGATTGATGACAAGATCCAGGAAAACCGCAAGTTTACAATTAGTGCTCTCGCTATGGAATTTTCCCAAAGCTCACGATCACTAATTCATGAAATTGTTACCGAAAAACTGAAATTTCGTAAACTTTGCTCACGTTGGGTACCAAAGATTCTTACTGAGCAACACAAAACAAAACGGATGGGAAGTGCACTTCAGTTTTTAACCCGTTATGATGAAGACGGCGAAGAATTTCTGACACAGATAGTCACAGGAGATGAGACTTGGGTTTCTTACGACACCTCTGAAAGTAAGCGGCAATCAATGGAATGGAGGCACACTTCATCCCCAGCAAAGGTTAAGCCGAAACAAATCTTGACACCTAGAAAAATGATGCGCACAGTGTTCTGGGACTGGAAAGGCATCTTACTCATTGATTTCTTACCGCGTGGTCAAACAATCAAAGCAGATGTTTACTGCGAGACACTTAGGAAATTGCGCCGCGCAATACAGAATAAGCGCCGAGGATTGCTGTCAAAAGGTGTTGTTTTTCTTCACGACAACGCACGACCACACACTGCAAATGTGACGAAAAACCTCCTATAGGGATTTGGCTGGGACGTGTTTGACCATCCTCCGTACAGCCCTGACCTCGCTCCTAGCGACTTTCATCTGTTCTTACATCTCAAGTCTTTCCTTGGCGGTCAACACTTCAACAATGACGAAGAGCTGAAAGAAAATGTTTCCAACTTTTTGAAGACACAGGCGGCAAACTTCTATGAAGAAGGTATACAAAAACTTGTGCCACGTTATGACAAATGCCTCCAAAATTTCGGCAGTTATGTGGAAAGTAGTTTAAGATTTGCAGAGTTTTGTGCAATAAATAATTAATCAGTATCTGTACACAATTTAATTTTACTACCAAACGGAACTTACTTTCTGGACGTACCTCGTATATAACACGTTGGTGAGAACTATAATCTTAAATGGTATATAATAAAACATTAGCATATAGTGTTATCAAATCACAGCATTATTCCAACATTTTAGTCAATTTGGATAAAGAAAGAGACATTTTGTCCCAATGACTTAAGTCAGGTACTTGACCCACCTCCTGTTTTCGGGGGACGAAATAATGCTCATTAACAACTCATTCACGAGTTTAAGGATCCGTAAAACAGTAGTGGACGAGTTGTAACATTTTTCCAAGAATTTTACCTTTGGACGAAATGTTGCTGGGACGAATTGATGCCGCCCCTCTTACGGTCTATGCAAAAGTCATTCAGAGTGAAAAGGCCTTCAGAACTTATTGCCAGAAAGTTCGTCAGATAAGTTTAATCTTTCATAAAAATTTCTTTAATTTTACAGTATTTTAATCAATTCATTAGAGCCACTTTTAAGAAAAATGAAAATTTCCGAAATTGTTTTCTTGTAAAGGATAGTTTGGGGTAGGATGCTCTTGAAAATCCTCGAGTTGCATCCTTGTAAAATGCGGAACTTAAAATAAAGTTTGAAATGTAATCGACTTTTCATTTTTTAGTTATACTGTCCACACACACACACACACACACACACACACACACACACACTCGCGCGCGCGTCCGGATATTTTTCTAGAAACACTTATTCTCGATTAATGGGTCTCAAATGCGCATTTTTTGTGAAATCTCGGTATCAAACTTTTGGGTGGAATACAATACCTCCCCTACTTACTATACAACGTTTATTAACCATTCTAGCGATGACTTCTGTTGCCAAAGATAGATCTTTTGATTAGGCAGCACTCTAACTTAAGACTAGTTAAGGAATTAAACTTCCCCTTGATGTTTCAAATTAATTTGCGTCAATATTAGCGGAATTTTCATCCTTTATTAAGAATAACTGGAGTTGTGCCATATAAGTGGTAAAGGAGAAGATTAATCTAGATCACTCAACAATAATTACAAGAAAAAAATCACGCATGTTTCACTCACTGGACATTGTCTACCTGTTTCACAAATAAATTTTCCTTACATAAGATGTTTCTTCTAGCTACATCATTAAATTAAAAAAAAAAACAAAAAAAAAACGAAACTTGACTTCCCGCTTCAGTAGTTTAAAACTGAAATCACATGGCAATGAATATCTCGAAAACGGTTGAGTCTACAAAAAATAGATAAAACACTACAATAAATAATGAAATATGTACATACATAAATTGTGTGTCTTTTCATGCTTTGTACAGTAAATTTTTACGAGTTATAAAAAGGTCTTCAGAGACTATTCTCAGGAAATTTTAGATATACTTACATTACGTTTGTTTTGAAAATATTTTAAATGTGTGGCATTTTAATCAAATCCGTCAGAGCCATTTTTGAGAACATCAACATTTTTGAAAAATGTTCCATGTAAAGAGTAGTTCGGGTGGGAGAATTTTCTTGAAAATCTTGGTGTCACAGTCTTGAAAATACTGAACTTAAATACAAAGTTTGGTATTTAACTGACTGTTCTTGTTTGAGCTATGCTGCACACACACACACACAGAAGACATTTTTATAAAAATGTTCTTTTTATTGGATTCAGGGGATATCAAAACAAATATCTACTATATATAAATTATACATAAATACTAGAGAACGTAAACAGAGGGAGATAAATGAAGTTAATTCACAAGTCATTGAGATTTAAAAGCGAACCAGGCAATGGGTAAACCTGCTGGTTCGGAAAACGTTGGAATGCAAAGAATGAAAGCTGTTATATCAAGAAGGATATCGGAGAAAGACATGCCTGGTCTCTGCTCTAATGACATGGTGGATAGATATTTAAGATACCATCTAACAAGCAGACACATGCTCTACTGGTAATGTCAATATAGATGAGCTGAACGAGTTGTACCTCCATTTCGTCTTATATTACACCCTTATTAGAATACCTATAACTGAAAAAATTATAAAACTTTCTTACGTTCCTAAGCGTCTTATAACCCTCCTCCCCTCACAGTATATGCATCTAATAAAACTGTAGCAGCAAATTTCTGGAAATTTTGGGCTCTGAATTAATAACTGATGTCCAACGTGTATTATGCTGCTACAACGGAGGAAAGAAAATGAGAATAATAATATCATTCATGTTACTTTCTCTTCCTATTCTGTAAGAACTATTCTTACAAAGGCGTATTCTTCTATCAACTAAATGTTAATAGAAATCGTCTTATTACCTGGTTCCTTTTAAACAGAGAGGGAAAAGGGGAATACACTAGCCTAAAGCGATAATCTTTCAAACGCTGGTTGTTATAGGATTGAAATTCGGTTCTCTTTTCATGAACAGGAGCAAAAAAAGAAAAAGGAATGACAAATTCTCGTTTGAGAAACGTCTAACTAATGTCTCCAAAAAGTGTATAAGGAATAAATTGTGTCTTTTAACGAGATCTACATGATTTGTGTAGGAAGTTCTTGTCTATCTCTTATGATTTACTAGTTATGTAAAAGTCATCCTGAATGAAGAGGTCTTCACAGGCTTTCCAGAAAGTTCAAGATATAATTTAATTGTCATGTAAGAGTTTTTAATATACGACGCTTTAATCAAATCGATAGGGCCATTTTCTGCAAAATAAACGTTTTCTAATTTTTCCATGTAAAATTGTAGTTTGGGGTGGGAGATTTTCTTGAAATTCTCAATGTCGCATCCTTGATAGAACTGAACTTAAATATTAAGTTTGGTATTTAACCGACTTTTCGTGTTTGAGTTATGCCGTACAAAGACTCCTTCCTACGTACATACAGGTAGATTTTTCTAAAAATGCTTTTTTGGGGATTTAAGGATCCGCAAAACACGTATTCCGGTGAAGTCTTGGGATCAAATATTGAGAGGAATCAATATATTGTACATTCGTGCTAGAGATAGTAAACATAAGATGTGATATATTTATATGACTTTCTCTACCTATTGTAGATTATTTTATATAGCTTGTTCAAAGTTCCTTATCTAAGGCCTATATTATACTATTACAGTCAAATAGATACGATAAAACATTTTATAGCATCTTTGACCATATCCAGCTGTGATATACTTCTGTGATAAAAGTTATACCCTCCATGACACCTTTGATCACAATAGTGATTAAAAAATAAAATGGCAGACATTACACATATTCAGTGGCTACAGTCAAACTGCTCATTTCGTATTATGAATCACATGAAATACTTCAAAATTCAAAATATAGTTATTATAAAACAGAAACAAAAGACTGGAAATATATAAAGCAAACCAGAAATCATTATCAAGTGCATGAAGTATTTACGAATAATGATGTGGTGAAAACTTAAATGCATTGGGAGCCAATATTTAGAAGAACCAAATGAAATTTATTATGACAGCTATTAATTACCATTTTTGTTGCTGATTATGTTATTCATACTCATAAATTAGTATTAATTAACGTTCTTTAAGAAATGGACTAATTGTGGCTAAGTTTTAGGTTAGGTTATACGAGAATGTTGCAGATGAATGTAATAGAAACTTAAAGTAAATGTATTCAATAAATATTCAATATGACACAACATTCTAAACAGAACAAAACATGAACCATTATTACAGCTGTTAGTGTTAACTGTTGTATATGTTTTTTAAATTTGTAATAAAAGATGTGATACAAGTTTCGACGTATTATAATATACTCGACTACTTTAATGTGATCACAACATGTGATCAGAGTTTGTATCATATTCTGTGACAAAGATATGTTATAGTGTAATATAAACCCAAGGCTTATTTTTCTATATACTTCTCGTCAATCGAGATAAACCTTTGCAGAGATGGCTTCATTACACATTTTAAAGGTACAGGGAACATATGGCTGGAGGACAACGGATTCATAGCTGTGTCTAAAAACCGACACTCTGTTCTAGAAAGCCAGAAACAAGGGCGAGAAGCAACGGAATAGCAGCAGCACTTAGCTAACTTATTTTTCTGACGGCTTATGTCATTGAGATAAACGTTTTCTGAATTAAGTTAACTGTACATTTCGTTATAAGTACAAAGGGGACGAGGGAACGAAGCGACAGTCGAATGCATAATTCTCTTTCCATAGGGTGATTACCGACTGCCTCCCGCGGTCAATTTTTTTTCCTCCAAAGCAGTAATTGTAAACAAACTGATTCCCTCTGCGCCGAAAAGTACTGCTGGAATTAAATATTCCGATTCGCTCCTGCACATCGACTTTGTCCTCAGTTTTGTGTATGTAATACCTACTACCCAAGTCGATAGTAAATACACCAATCGATTCGGTGGCCTACTATGTCCTTGGCCTTGATAGTAGTCCTGTTCATTCAATATAGCAGACGGATGTGTGTAGACAGTGGCGAACGTGGACAAAATCATAGGTGAAAGGTGCAAGGAATTGATTCTACTAGGGAACTGTAAATTTAGCCATCAAAAATATTGAAGGATGGAGTTAGGAGATGGAAGTGTGTATTAAAAATCTGTATGTGCTTTATAAAAACTGATCAAACGATGAAGTGATCATGAAGCAAAACGTGGAGCATAGTCATGATTGTGAAAATGATGGAAAATTAAATAGACACATCATTAGAAATACTGTTAAAAGGAAAGCAGTTGAAGATATAAGTGAACGTCTATGGAAACTCGTTCACAAAGAGAACAACTACAGAAGATGTGTAAAGTGTGCTAAATACCATTGAAATCAAAACAACGATAGAAAAACGTTTTGCTGGTAAATAGCATAGAGGAATAGATAGTTGTATTTACTTGTGTATCCAACTTATACATACAATGCTGAGCAGTGTGTCTGTTTGTAGACGGCACGTTCTAATATTGCTCCAATTTTTTTTAAAGCAAATGTTCACTTTGCACATTGCGAGAAACAGACACTATATTCACTTGGTTTTCATGTTGTTAAATAAGAAATCAACGCAGATATATTTTTCTGCACTATCTCTATTAGTAGGAGAATGCACAAAACTCGATCTTACGTTAAAGCCGTCAGTGTTTGTTGCAGATTTTGAGGTAGCTATTCGGTTGACTTTCCCAAATGTCAATATCAAGTTTTGTCGATTCCAGCTCGGCCAAGCTTGTGGGAGAAAATATCTGAGTTTAGGTTTGGGAGCTACATAAAACGACTATAATCTCATATTGGAAATTGTTTCGTCGATCATTTCATGTCGCAAATGCCTAACTGTGAAAAAGTGAGATAATCTGTGATTATCAATAGACAATTAATCGATGACGATGCCCCTTTGCCATCAATTCTATGGGCTGAAAAAAGTGCTATTGCCTTCGCATGTGAAAGTTTCCACGCAAAATTTAACAATTGCTTTTACACATTACACCCCAATATATTTGTGTTTTAGATGGTTTATCCAAAGTACAGACAGATAGCAAAATTAAAATAAATTCTTTCATTATCCATGCAGCGGAAGAAGTCTAAGATTTATATACAAAGAAGGAACTACTTGGAGAACAAAATCAACAAAATCTGTTCCATTCACATGACTTTCTCTACATCTCTGCAACAAATTATTAATAAACAGCTTATGCTTCTATTTGCTTCATGCTAATCGAGAAAAAATTAGCAGAAATATTCTCATTAATTGCTTCCTTGTAAGTAGAAACGAAAGGGAGCACCATAGGTTCTTATCCAGAATAAAAACGTCTTCCGATGCTATTTCTAGAAAATTCAAGATATAAATTTTATTTGTCAGGTAAATATCTTTAATATACGATATTTTAATCAAAATTGTTACAGCCATTTTTTAAAAAATCAAACTTTACGAAAAAAGTGAGATGTAAAGCGTAGTTTGGGGTGGGGAGATTTTTCTCAAAATCTTCGTGTGTATACCTGGAAGATACTAAACTTAAATACCAAATTTTGGTTTTTTACAGATTTTTTCGTGTTCACAGATACACTGACACACACACGGACCTTTTTCGGAAATGCTTTTTTTGGATGCAGGGGACCTTAAAACATATATTTCCGGTGAAATCTCGATATTGAATTTTTGGGTCGAGTACAATACCTTCTCTATACACTATGTACATAGTACGTGTAGAGAAAGTAAAAATCGAAGCCAGAATTAGAAAAGGCAGGTAACTTTACCAAAAGTATTTACTGTGCCTAAATTGACGTGCACCTTTTGAATGCTCCACTGTTTATTTTATTATCGTTCAGCAAGCTAACAGTAGTTAAAAAGCAGCTGTTAATTGCCTTTCACTTGTATCGTTATAGTACAATTTTATTATTAATGCAAAAGAGGGACGAGTAACACCGAACAGAATTAAACGCAAGCTTCTTTAACGTTAATATTAATTTTTTTAGTATTTTATCTCAGTCAAAAGTCTCGCAGTATGCTTAATTAGCACACTTTTTGGAAATAAATTAATAACAGCCCGCATACAAGGTACATACAATATGTTATGGTTTGCTTCCCGCGTACTGCACACTAGTTAATGTCTCATTTGTTTACATTAGGTTTGGTTCTAAGAGTAAAGCAATAAAAATATATATTTTTTTTTTAAATACGGTACCTTAGTCTGCTCGGGACTCCGGCACTGTATACCCTACTTTTATTTACCTTTTTTTTCTGAATAATTACTAGATTGCTGTTTTCTTACTGTTACAACACACACATAAACACCAACATATAATACCCAGGCCCAAGGCGGGACTCGAACCCACGATCCCCAGCGCTGCGAAGCACCAAAGCCTTGGCGAGCGCGGCCATGGGGACCGGCTCTTCTCCAGTAGTGGCAGAAAAAGAAAATGATAGCAGCCCATTTCTAAAATATTTGTGTATATAAGCGCGTGCGCGCGCGCTCGGAACACGCGTGTGTTTCATGCTTCACTTAAGAATGAGCTATGTGCTATAGGTTTGTAAATAATGTATCGCAGGTCTCAATTAGGAAGCAGGTTATGAGGCATCTTAAATGATTAATAAAAAATGTTTGGTACTACTTGTGGCACCGCAGGCGATGACATTGGTGATACATAGAATGAAGATGGAGCACTGGTGAAATGCAATGGCGGGGGATCCCGGAGAAAAACCGCTGCGCCGCTTTCCCACCACAAATCTCACATGCGGTCACTTGGGATTGAACCCGGGCTGTCTAGATGAGAGGCGAGTGGTCTAACCACTCGGCCACGGCGAAATAAAGAATCTGATTATATGTACGTATAAAACATTCTCTACAAGCAAATATTTCTGTACATTCATTTTAGAACTTGTTTTTTCACAAGCTGTAGAAAATTAGATATGTGTTTCATTTGCTGTACTAAATTCGTAACATAAGATATGTTAATTTCTCGTTAATGGCGTTTTGGGCAAAATGAAAAATAATGGGAGTTTTCTTAAAAACCTGCGCCTGGCATCCTTAAACAGTGTCTGACTCAGATATAAAAATTCACTTTTGAGGCTTTGAAGAAATTGTGATTTTTCTGGAAAAATACGTTACAACATTTTGATAGAAAACATCTTCCATACTACATGTAGATAGAACTGGCACAAGTTTGTGTATTATTATACTTTTTACTTATGCTTTAATTTTGTAAAATGCATTTTGAAAAAATGTATTACCTGTTTCCAAAGCTCAACATGACATTTATATTGGACACAAAAAGTTTGGAGTAGACAGCAGGATGGGGAGAGTAGTGTATAAAAAGGGATGGAATGCAGTGAGTGAGTGAGAGAGAGAGAGAGAGAGAGAGAGAGAGAGAGAGAGAGAGAACACTTGTGGTCTCTTCTAGCGGAGTCATGAAGTCATCAATAAATATTCACGGCCGCATTTGAAGCACATTTCTTATCAGGCTTCGATTGCCTTTACGTTGCTTTTCCCTGCGAGAGATTTCAATGCTGGTGTAGCAAAGCGTCTCCAACATCACTATAGAAAGGAGAGAGAGAGGCAGGCGGAGAAAAAAATAAGAACAAGAAAGTGAAATGTGTTTGTAAATTATCACGTTTACTGCCTAAACTAGATAGTAGCTAAAAGGCGTCTTACCTATAGCTAAAGTTTAGTCAAAATTTTCAAAACAATAAAAAATATGTATTTATGTCAAAAAATATTATGAATTTTTAGTTTCACCATGGGTTTTACTGTGTACTGGAATTTTGTCCCGCAGGAGTTCTTTAACATGCCAGTAAATCTACTGACATGGAGGAGCTGTCGCTTTTAAGCACACTATCAGTCGGAGCCGAGTTTAAACCCGCGACCTAGAATTCAGAAGGCCAGCGCCTAGCCAATTTAATACCCAGCCCGACTTATCTCAATTAAATAGTGCGTTTTATTTCTGCAAGTTTTTTACAGTACGTTTTCGACTATTCCTTAACATTTACGGATTATGCAAGATTATGTAACGTTCCTTCCCACAATATATTCCTAGAGAATTAACGATATACGTGTAAATATCTTTATTATGTGGTATTACTATTTTTTAAATTTTGTTAAAAGCCCTTTTTTTCAAAAAATAAATTATTCGAAAATGTTTCAATATAAAGGGCAGTTTGAGGTAGGGGATTTGCCTTAAAATCATTGTGTCACTTCTTTGGAAGGTAATGAACCTAAATACCAAATGCTATATTTATCCGAAATTTAGTTGCTGAATTATGCTGTTCAAAGCCACGCATCCACACACATTTTTATTAAGATGACCTCAAAACATGTATTTACGGTGGAAAAAATATATATTATATATACATTTTGGGTGGAAGCAATACGTAGTAGAGAAAATAAAATGTTCAATATTTGGAAATTTCACCAATGGGCACTTCTTAAATTTCTCAGGCATCTTTGAATTAAATTTAAAACCTATACTTACTATTAGCTTATGAAAAACAATAATTATTTTAGGAATAGATGCTACCAACTGTTTAAAGACCTTCACGAAAATGTACCTGTTATTATTTGCACCTGACCGCCATGAGAGAGGTACCAGACAGAAAGCAGAGCAAAAAATGACCATGATGACGGATCTTCAACATACCCACCCGGTCAATCTCGATTCCTCGAATTCCACTCCCACCTCACGTATCCTGCTTTCCACCGGTGATAATTCATAAACTAACTCTGGCAGCTATTCCTATTTTTGGTGATTCACTTCATCCATAGTAACGCTTGATAAAATTTAGGTATATGGTACATTTCATGCTTAATTAAGGCAATAAAGGGTTCTAAAAAAATCTGATGTGTTCCATTGCAATATTTCCTCATCTTTTTTAGCAACAATTATTTTTACAGAAGCTTTATTCTATCTACATCACGTTAATCCAGGTAAATATTTACAGAAATAGTCATATTAATTATTTCTTTGTAAGCACAAGAGTAATAGTAAAATCCTTAAAAATCTGGTTGGTATGTGATGTCATTAAAATTTGATTCTCTTTGCATAGCCAACAGTGGGGGAAAAAAGAAACTTGAAAAAAGTATACGTATTGCAAAATTTAAACCAATAACAAGGAACATCTCCGAAATGGTTAACTCCACATTATTAAAAACAAAACAAAAAATAAGGGTGTGTTTTAAGAGATCTACATTTTTTCATACCACGATTTTATCGATCTCTTACAGTTTAGCGGTTATGCAAAAGCCAACCAGAACAAAGAGGGTTTCAAAGACCAGTTCCAAAACATTCAGAATATGCATATTATTCTCAATGTAAATATCTTATATGACAATAATTCGAAATCGTTAAAGCAATTTTTCAAAAATTGTTCAATATAAAAGGTAGTTTAAGGTGAGGGGATTTCCTTGAAAATCTTTGTGTCGCATCCTTGGAAAATACGATTTTAAATACCAACGTTGTTATTTAAATGGCTTTTCATTTTTTGAGTTATGCTATTTATACGGAATTTCTTTTTGTTTATTCGCGAGTACTCAACACAACCACTTTGGGGGTGGAGGGATTGTAATATCTTCTCTTAACTACTATGCGCGTTGTAGAGAAAGTAAAAATGCATATTTACCTCTGAATTGTTCATAGGCATTTCTAAATTTAAAATGGTTGTTCAAAATTATGTTTGCATATAATAATGGCAATTTAATAAGTAAAATACATATTTGAATAGGTGAAAACTTTATTATTGTACACCTTTCTGAGAATCATTTTCTTTAAATGCTAATAAATTTGAAAACAACTTATATCCAAGCGGTTTTTTACAATTTCGAATCTCATTTAATATTTTTTATATAAAGATAATGTTTAATTTAAAGTGATTTAAGAACCAAATACCAAAATATTTCCAAAATTAATTTATATTTAGAGATATTTGGAATGGGGATTATAGTATTAGAGATTTTTTTTTTAATTTTGATAGTTTTAAATACGGAAAAAGCACACGGAATGTTTGAAATGTCAATAATTTAAGGAAAAAACTTTTAACACGATACCTTCTGTCACCCGTGAAGTAACTAACAATTTCTTGATATGGGAATCACCAGTTCACAAACCAAAGAACTCTTGCGGTCACTTCAGTCACTAAGTACTCTGTCCCACTGCATCCATGGTCAACAAAACGTGTCAGGATCGCACTTACAGTGTTTACACCTTGGCGCTATGAACTCAACTGATGGCATCTTGTATGCAAGGGAGGGAAGTCTTAAGTTCTGCTTTGAATGCCAGTCATCTGCTTGCCCCCACCCCTCACCCAATAAGCGTGTTCTTTTGTTTAACCTAAAACACCTTTGCCATTAGGCAGATGCAATACAAAGTTCAGATACAGTTAACTTTCCACAAGTTTGCAGCTTGAGCTTCATACTGGCAGGTATACAAAAACTGTATTAATAGGAATATTCCTCATTAAATGTAACGTTTATTCCTATATCTTGAGTAATTCCGTTAAGCTTACAGTTTCCTTCATGAAAACATTTTTTATTTCAAAGATTTAGATAAACAGCAGCTGAGAGTAGCATTAACTGAAAGCATTATCATAGTTTCTAATAAATTAAAGGTGTGATATAGCCTGCCGGGGTAGTGTGGTGGTAGCGTGTCTGCCTCACAGTTCGAATCTCGCTTAAGTATAACCCAGGTAAGGTTTTTTTTTCGGAGTTTTCCCTTATCCTGAGAAGACGAATGTCGAGTAACTTTAAGCTCCATGGATCCCGATATCATTTGAGCATCATTTCACCAATTTCATTCATCGTTCGATATGACCAACCAGCTTAAAGGACGTTAAGCTACCAAATAATAAAAAAAAAATGATACATTCAAATAGTGGGCCATCGGAAGATGGATTAATGAAACGAGTAAAATGGGTCTAAGATAAATTAAAATTAGTTATGTAACATTCCTCTTAGGGAAGGAACCTAATTCAGATAGATTACTTCCCTAACTCAATAACGAACGTAGGGCCCCTCGAATATGAAAAACTTTCGATTTTATAAAAAATGGTCCTAACGACTTTGATTAAAATGTCATATATTAAGGATATTTAACTGACAAATAAAATGTATATCTTGAGTTTTCTGGGAATAGCCTCTGCAGACTATTCTGAATGAGTTTTATGGAATTTTGAATAAATAATAAACCGTAAGAGACGGACAAAAACTTACTGCAAGAAAAAATATAGAGCACGTTAAAACACTCAATTTATGTTATACACATGTTTTTAGTAGAGTTCATCGTTTTAGAGATATTCCTTGTTTTTGGTTTCTGCTTTGAAAAACGTATAGTTTTCTCATTCAGGAATTTGTCAACTGCTGTCCATACTAACAAAAGAACTTTAGTCACATAGCAACCAGCTTTTGACAATAACTTTAACCTATGATTACTCTTTTATTTCGCTTCTACTACAAGAAAGCAAATAATAAGAGTATTTCTGCTATTTTTTTCTGATTAGCATGAAGTAAATAAAAGTATAAGCTTTTTAAGAATAATTTGTTGCAGAGATGTAGAGAAAGTCATGTGAATGGTACACATCAGATTTTTAGAGAAAAGGTCCGTGTGTGTGTGAGCGCCTGTGTGTCTGTGGACAGCATAGCTCAAAAACTAAAAGTTAAATACCAAAGTTGATATTTACATTTGGTATCTTCCAAGGATGCGACACGAAGATTTTCAAGAAAATCCCTCCACCCCACACTACCCTTTACATGGAACTTTTTTCGAAAATGTTAATTTTATTTAAAATGGCTCTACTGATTTTGATTACAATATCATACATTAAAGATATTTACCTGACAAATAAAATATATATCTTGAATTTTCTGGGAATAACCTCTGAAGTCTACTTTATTCTGGACGAATTTTACGGAATTTTGCATAACTGCTGAATCGTAAGAGATAGACAAAAACTTACCATAAAAAAATGTAGATCACATTAAAACACACAATTTATGCTATATAACCTTTTTTCGTGGAGTTCTTTTTTTTTTTTTTTTTTTTTTTTTCTTGATATTCCTTGTTATTGGTTTCAGCTTTGAAAAACATACTTTTCTCATACAGGAATTTGTCAACTCCTGTCCATACAGTCAAAGGAACTTCAGTCACATAGCAACCAGCTTTTGACTATCACTTTAACCTATGGTACTCCCTTATTTCGCTTCTACTTACAAGGAAGCAAGTATTAAGACTATTTCTGCTAATGCTTTCTGGATTAGCATGAAGTAAACAGAAGCATAAGCTTTTTAATAATATCTTTTGCAGAAATGTAGAGAAAGTCATGTGAATGGATCACATCAGATTTTTGCAATTTTTTTCAAGGGGACTCAAAACATATATTTCCGGTGAAATCTAGATATCGCATTTTTGCGTGGAATTGTATACCTTCTCTATACACTATGTACATTGTACGTATAGAGAAAGTAATAAGAAACCTCATAAAAGGTTTTTTTATCTAACGGAATGCGATGATTATGTGTGACTATAATGTTAAAGCGAACTAAATACACTTTATTGCTGGGTGTGCTTGCTGTTTGCAACAGAGAAAACCTATTGGAATACGACGGCTTTCGCAAATTTGGAGTAGGCATTTCATCACAGCTCTAGATGAACAGGTAAGACCAACAACGCATATAAAATCTTTGACAGATTAAAAGGTTTCAGCACTCAAAGGGTAAACCATTCCTTACATCATCAAAACAAATTGATGACGGCTTGCAGATGAAAAGGTTAACGGGGAAAAAAAATGGTTGAAAAGATCGATTGATGCAGTGGTGCTTCTTGGAAAGCAAAGAAGTTCTTTTAAAGGTCACGATGCAAGTGAGGAATCATTAAAATCATAAAGGCAATTACAACTGCTACAATTTCTGGTCCTATGGCTTATTTTCTCAGCATTTAAAGACAACAGACGTTTTCAAAGGCGTCTAGACTCTTACTATACAAAATAACATAATTGATGCTGAGGCCAGTTATTTGGGGGGGGGGGATAGTGCTCAACGCCCGCTTTTACTGCAATGGCACAGAAGGCGATGACACTGATACATGAAGATGGAGCCCCGTTGGAAGCGTTGATGGCGGGGGAATCCCGAGAACCCGGAGAAAGCCCGATTCTGTGCCGCTTTGTCCATCACAAATCTCACACGCGGTTGCTTGGGATTGAATCCGGGCCCTCTAGGTGAGAGGCGAATGGTCTGACCACTCGGCCACGGCACGGCTGAGGCCACAGTTGAATCAGATAATTAATAAAGCTACTTTTATTGAACTCCTGCATTATTAAACAACCGGAACACATTTCACGAATGTAAAAATCTGTGTTCCATTCACATGACTTTCTCTACATCTCTGCAACAAATTATTGTTAAAAAGCTTATGCTTATATTTACTTCATGCTAATCGCAAAAAAATTAGCAGAAGTAGTCTTATTACTTGCTTCCTTGTAAGTAGGAGGGAAATAAGGGAGTACCATAGGTTAAAGTGATAGTCAAAAGCTGGTTGCTATGTCACTGAAGTTCCTGTGTTTCTATGGGCAGGAATTGACAAATTCTTGTATGAGAAAAGTATAAGTTTTCCAAAGCTGAAACCAAAAACAAGGAATATCTAAAAACCAATCAACTCCATGAAAAAAATGTATATGACATAAATTGTGTGTTTTAAAGTGTTCTGCACTTTTTGTGTGGTTAAGTTCTTGTCCATCTCTTACGGTTTAGCAATTATGCAAAATTCCGTAAAATAAGTATAAAGTAGTCTTCAGAGGCTATTCCCAGAAAATTCAAAATATACATTTTATTTGTCAGGTTAATATATTTAATATACGATGTTTTAATCAAAATCGTTAGAGCCATTTTTGAGAAAATCAAACATTTCCAAAAAAGTTCCATGTAAAGGGTATTTGGGGGTGGGAGAATTTTCTTGAAAATCTTCGTGTCGCATCCTTAGAAGATACCAAACTTAAATACCAGGTTTGGTATTTAATGGTCTTTTTGTTTTTGAGCTATGCTGTCCACAGAAACACACACGCACACACATACACACGGACCTTTTTTCAAAAATGCTTCTTTTGAATTCAGGGGGACCCAAAAGAAGTATTTCTGGTGAAATCTCGGTATCGAATTTTTGGGTGGAACACAATACCTTCTCTATACACTATTACATAGTACGCGTAGAGAAAGTAAACATTACAGAAGAAAAAGTTTAATAAAGTATAAATTTGTAATTTTCCGCGTTTCACCGAGGTAACCTCGTACTCGTATATAGTAAGTGAAGTAGAAAATAACATGTTTTCAAGCCGTGAATATAGAAATATTTATTACAAATTTACAAATTTTGTATTGAATTCTTATTCTCTTCTTGGTGGTGTGGCTATGTCTGGAGATTTTGCGTTGTTTATATTTTGTTTATACTTTCTGCTGAAATGCCACAGTATTTCAGTATAATCCTTGGCGACGAAGAAGGTTATTTCCGGATAGATTTAAGGTTGAATTCGAAAGTATAGTGAAGTTAAATGAAAGATTCCGAATGAGTCATGAGAAATGAAATTGCTACTACTGAATGACACAGGCCATCACTTAAATTACAAATTGCATTGTTAAAACCCAGGATTGTATTGTTTTTCATATTTTGTCATATAGTATACCTATCTTGTATATGACATATCTTTGTTTAATGGTACAAGATCTGGTAATTGTGTCTTTCCGCTCACTGTTTCTCAGATTCGTAATCTTACCTGTAAAAACTCCAAATAAAATTTATTTTTTCTCTTCTACTCCTTTTAGAATTTCTTCTCTGTTCTCCCGACAGTTCATGGTAATAATTCTTTACTGTCTTAGATCTACTTAATCTGTTTGTTTTGAAAAGCATGACCTATTTTATACGAATCGAAGTACTTCGATATAAAACACTATTGTCATACAGGAATATTTCTAACTGTTTTGCAAACATTTACTATACTTAGGTAAATTTGTAATTTGTACCTACATGAAACGGGCACCTGATGTCACCAATAAAAGTTAAATGTCTACTATTCTACGCAGTGTTGATGATGAGGGCATTTGCAAGTAACGATTTCTAAAAATGTGTTGCTCAAATGTTTAATGGTGCTGCAGTAATGGCCGAACCATTTACGGACTTCAGATTTTAATTAAAAGTATCCTGCAGCTACATTCGATCACTGTTATAGCCACAAGCTTCATATTCTGCTTTCCTAATCTGTGAATTTTATTTAGGAAACCAGCTGTTTTTCCTCTTTTTACTTTCTATACACGTACTATGTGCATAGTATATAGAGAAAGTAATGTATTCCAGCCAAAAATTCGATACCGAGATTTCACCGGAAATGCACGTTTTATGGTTCCCTGCATTTTTAGAAAAAGGTTTGTGTATGTGTGTGTGAACACGATAACTCAAAAACGAAAAGTTGGTAAAAATCAAACTTGGTATTTAAATTTAGTATCTTCCAGGGATGGGACACGAAGACTTTGAAACAAAAAAGAATTCCCCACCCCAAACTACGCTTTACATGGAAAAAAAATCTATAATTTATTTTTCTCAAAAATGACTAACGATTTTGATTAAAATACCGTAAATTAAAGATATTTACATGTCAAATATAATGTATATCTTGAATTTTCTGGGAATAGCCTCTAAAGACCTCTTTATTCTGGATGAATTTTGCATAATTGGTAAACCGTGAGAGGTCGACAAAAACTTACTGCGCAAAAAATGTTGATTTCGTTAAAACAAACAATTTATGTTTGTTTTTCTCGTGAAGTTGTCCACTTATCAGAAATTCCTTGTTTTCTGCCCCCCCCCGTTAGATTTCAAATACTTTAACTTTTCTCGCACGGAAATTTGAATACCTACTCCTGGCCATGCATAAAAACCGATTTCAACTGATGGCAACCAGCTTTTAAATTTTTTTTTTTTTTAGTCTAGCGTATTCCCTTATTTCCCTCCTACTTACAAGGAAGTAATTAAAAGAATTTTCGCTAACGTTTATCTCGACTATCATAAACTACTACCTGTCTGACGAAAGAATGCAGACGGTAGGCAGAGGAAGCTTCCTCTCACTCTGGTGTTATCTCTATCTAAATACAGCCATGGCAGACTAGCGACCTCCCTGAAAACTGCACTCTTTCTTCAGACAGGTAATAGAAGAATAGGCTGTTTAACAATAATTTGACACAGCGATGTAGAGAAAGTCATGTGAATGGAACGCTCATATTTTTTCTCACGTTCCGTTTCACGAACAGATATTCTTAGAGACTTTATTGAAAAGAAAATGCCAAGTATCGTACCTATATTGCTTCCTGGGTTGTAAACACTGTTCATGCCTATAGAAGTCATCTTATCAGTTTTCTTGGTTTAATGGAAGATCAACCTGGCGTCTGGTATCTGATTTAGTGGCGAAGTCAACAGGCTTTGTGCGCTTGCTCTCAAGGGCTCGAACCAACTTTCTATAGATTCTGTTCAGTAAAGTTTTTGTATTTTTAGATATTCTTTTTGAAATTTTACAAAACAAGACAGTGGACATTTATTACTATACAGAAAAATCTGACGTGTTACACTCACATGACTTTCTCTACCTACTTTACACATAAACTTCTTACAAAAGATAATTCTTCTTTCAACACCACACTAATCGAGATAAACATTAGCAGAATTTTATTACTTAGTTCCTTATAAGTAGACTGGAACTAAGGGAATGCACTAGCTAAAGTGATAGTCAAATGTTTTAAAAGCTATCGTTATGCGATTGTCATTGCAAATCGCTTCTTTGCTTGGCCAGGAGTAGAACAAAAGAAAAACGGACACTGCCATCCGAGAAAAGTATAAGTAGGTACTTCACAACTGAAACTAATAACAAAGAATACCTCGAAAACGGTAAGCTCCACGAAAAAAATGTATGTGACACAACTTGTGTATTTTAACAAGATCTGCATTTTTTTGTAGTAAGTTTTTGTCTATCTCTTACAGTTTACTAGTTATGCCATATAAAGCAAAATTCGTCCAGAATAAACAGGTATTTAGAAGCTATTCCCAGAAAATTCAAGATAAGCATTTTATTCGTGATAGAAATGGCTTTAATATGTGGTATTAATCAAAATTTTCGAAAATTGTCCCATGTAAAGGGGAGTTAGGGCCCCCCCCCCTTTCTTGAAAATCTTCGTGTCGCATCCTGGGAAGATGCCAAACTTAAATACCACGTTTGGCAATTAATCGTCTTTTCGTTTTTAGGCTACCCACACACACACACACACACACACACACGCACGCACACACGGATCTGTTTCTGAAAATGCTTTTTTTTTTGTTTCAGGGGGTCCTAAAACATGTATTTCCGGTGAAAACTTGACATCGAATTTTTGGGTGGAATACAATCCTTCTCTACCCCTATGTATGTTGTACATACGGGGCTAGAGAAAGTAACAAGTAAATGAATGTATTACCACACTACAAAGTATTAGAAACACGGGATTTAAAGTTATGGTCAGCAACTATAAGCGTTGCTGATGAAAAGACCGAAGAACGGCCTAAAGAAATAATGTTGTAAAAGTGAAACCCATTCTTTGTACTTAAGGATTGCCTGCGAAGCCCTGGACACATTAAATAGCTCAATCTAAATCAAGATTTGAATCTCAGAAACAGCAGAAACCTCTTGTTTTACTGGATTCTAAACATTTTGTGAGTTGTGTCAAAATCGTTCCAAAAAATGTAATTTGTGAACTGAGAGATCCACATGTTTCCTATTTCAATATGTTTTTGAAAAAGAACTGAAAGTGTTATCCTCACTTCAGGAATTTTTTAACAAGTGAAAATTATATGAAATCAAATGGATTTGATGTTGTGTGCAGTGAAGTTTATATTTTCAGCATTGAAACGAATAAAATCGTATTTAGAGAACACAAGGATAAATTCAGTCTACTTGTTTAATTGAGAAGACACAATGAGGAAAGAAAAACGGTTGGAATTCATGTACAAATAAATAGGTATAATGAAATTGTTTATTTTTCTTTTATTATTTTGTTATTCAACTTATATTATATAACAGCTTATTTGAAGAAAAATTGTTTTAAATACATTGTTCCTGAAATTAACAGTTACACTGAAGTTTTTATTTTATATTAGCTGCCCCCCCCCCAGCTTCGCACGGGTGTTGTACCTAAGGAAAAAACTGAGACAAAAATCTCCGTGAAATGAAATAAAATTACAATTAAATAATTTGACAATACTTTATTGTAATTGACAATACTTTATTGTAATGTCTTGTAATATACAATTTTCCTTCCGGAGAGAAAACAAATAGCGCCGATTGTTTGCCGACTCTCAAGCACGCAACGTCCATGCGAAAAACACGGCAATTCAAGGTATATTCCACACACTTCTAACGATTTACCTTGGGATTTATTGCCATTGCGAATGCAAGACGGGCAAGTAACTGACACTTATATCCAAAAGGAAAGTCGGTTGGCATTAGTGGT
Organism: Hymenopus coronatus; assembly: GCA_030762935.1. Classification (NCBI taxonomy): domain Eukaryota; kingdom Metazoa; phylum Arthropoda; class Insecta; order Mantodea; family Hymenopodidae; genus Hymenopus; species Hymenopus coronatus. Next base: position 126,214,299 of record CM060888.1, on the reverse strand, counting down.
ATTCTTGGAATAAGCATATCCTCGCCTTTGTGAACTTTTCTATGATCATAATAGCTTAAATCACATTTTTCATATTTTTTCTAACTGCGAGTCTTGTTTCGTTGCACATTTTTGACTGGTTGACATTGCGTAGCATAATTATCACCGAGTCAACCTAGAGCTGTAAATTGTGTGGTGGTAATCCTGGCAAACCCAATGAATTTAGAAATTCAGTTAGGTAATTGACGACTTCATTTGGATTGGTAATGGAATCGATCGACTTAAATTACTGCATTTGTCCATCAATTTTACTCTGAATTTTTATATTCAAATCATCTACATTCTTATTAGTTGCTGCTAAAATGGTTCGTTCGCTCAACCAATCATAGCTTTTTGTAATATGCACAAATATTTGGAAACACTGTCAATATTAATTCTTCCTCTGGCGTTGTGAAGTGAAAAAACTTGGTGGAAACGAAATGAGGCCAGCAGAAGTGTCAACTGAAATTTTCCCGTTGACAATGTCTAATAATGCCTTTGCAACTGAAAAGCGCAGTGAAGAGCAATGAGCAATGTAGCAATGTATATTGCGAAAAGGACGAATTCATCGCACCCATAAGGCAGTGTGGAAAGGATGACATATGCATTTAACAGCATGGGTAAGCGAGGATACAGTTGGCATAATTGCATAGTGTGGTGGGTAAACGCCGAAATAGGTAATGAATTACATTAAGGAGAAAGTCACGAAGTAACATTCATGCTTCTTCTGAATCTCTTTCTTTCTTTTTTCTTTTTTTCTTTTTTTACTCCTAATGTTTACCGCATCTTTATTTTATTTTCTTCTATGTCACAGCAGCCAGTTTTAAGGCTAACAATGACATAACTAAAGAGCAAGTAGACCTGGTAGGGCAATTGATAAGTTTTTATTTAATGATAGCTCTATTAAAGGTATCCATTTAACCCAAAATATTACTTGATCAAATGTATTAAGAGCAGCGCCTTAATACATGAAGATACCCAACGCGGGTATCTTCATGTTTTTTAGCTAGCACTTGGGCCACAAAACGCCAAATAACCAACATCTGCAATAGGAAGTTAACCTAACACGGTTTACTATCCCGGACCCGTCATTTCTCTTCCAATTTCAGATTCCAAGAAAGATTATTGGTTATATGCATAGTTTATAACTTGTTCACTTTAAAGAATTACAACAAAAATATACTTATTTCTTTACTTAAACGATGTGACCAAGGGAACAATATTAAGACATAAGAGATATATTTGAATTTCGCTGTTATCTTGTGTCATTGTCTCGATAAACTGTTGCAGAGCAGTACAATGGCCGACTATCTAGCGGCAAATACATAAGTAGTTACTGAAGGTGTTCGTCGCCAGAAAAGCTTCTTTGATTCTTTATTTTAAACAATAGGAGTAAGGAAAGGACAGTTAATACATAAATATGTCTTTGAATTTCACTGCTGCCGAGTTGCACCATTCGATAAACTGATGCGTTAACACTGGATAGGGAGGAAAAATAGAACAGTATTACGGCCATCTGGTGGCAAATAAATAAGCACGTACTGTACGTGTTCGTCACCAGGAAAGCTTCGTTGCTTCTTTATTTTAAACTATAGAAGTAAGGAAAGAACAGTTAGTACATAAAAATGTATCTATTTGAATTTCACTGCTGCGATGCGTCATTGTTTCGATAAAATGGTGCGTTACCTTAACATTGAATGGGGAGAAAAAATAGACAACTACTACTGCCATTTAGTAACAGACAACCGTGGTACCACTGCCATCTGGCGGCTATTAATCGATTGCGTTCCCTTGTCGCTATATGCTGATTCATATTATGAAACTTTAAACATTTCCAGTACGATTTTTAAACATTTTCTTTTACATAAACCTTGTCGTGACAATAACGAACACAACAAAAAAGAAGTGTTCAATTTGGTGCTGTCATTCGGAAGTGATCTGTGGACATACTTTCGACGATTCATTTATATATGTGTAGATTGTGCATGTGATCTGTCAATTCTAGATAGCCGAAGTCGCTACATATGCCACTGTAATTTATTCGCCGGAAATCCGAATGACGGAAATTTAATATTATGGTAGGGAAAAAGTAGGTAGTTTTAACTTTCCGCTCTCATCTGTCAAGTGGCAACACTGGTCGTGGAACAAAAACAAGTGAGGCGGTAGTTGATGTAAAATAATGTAAGGTTAAAGAGCTTAAACGAAGATAAAAATATATAAACACTGGTATTTTAAATAGTTAAGATTTAATATCGATTTATTATCGAAGGTAGCTATTTGATAAATAGGGAATTTCTGCTTTACTTGTCGCGCGGGCAATCCGGGTTTTAGATGGGTCTTTGACTACGTCTTATTAACATTCATTTGCTCCGCTCATTTAAGAAACATTCCTCGACTATGCCTGCGACTTAGGAACCTCAATATTGGGCTGTGCTTAATGCCAAAATGCGTCAAGTAAAGTAGTTTATTTAAAAATACTTTTAGAGGTAAATTGCAGATTTGAAAACTGATGATTTGAAAAATTAAAAGTAGTGTTCAATATTTTCGAAGTCATTTACCAGGTTTTATTAAGCCGTTTTAGTAATCCTAAAATAAGCAAATTGTATTAAGAATAGACTACACTGTGTGTGCAGAGCGTACAAAGAAATCTCGTCTCCTTGGCTCCGAAAACCGCTGTAGTCTGATCTTTGTTATCTATAACTGTTATACTGAGGTATCTTGGTGCAATATTGAAATAGCTCAAACCTTTTTATACTGGTAAAGATTCAGATATTCCAGTACTCCCTTAGATACTTTTGAAATAAATCGGTAAATCTATACGATAGTACCATTATATAAAAATAAATCTTTAAGAATTGAAACTAACTTTACTTTAGAGCATCAATGAGCTAATATGTTTTCATCTAGAATTGGAATATCCTATCACTCCCACTTGTAAATACACTTTCTTAAATAGCAAAATTCACGAACATTTTTATGGTATTGGAAAATTTAACAGCTGTTGCTAGGCGATCTAACAATATTGAGAACATTATACATGTTTCAGACTCAGTGTGATCCAGATATACCAATGCAACAGTTGAAAAACCTTCCCAAACATATGAGAACTTGTTTTTCTAAAATGTTTCACTGCTACATCTCTACCAGTTAATACGTGGATAAATTAAGTACTCTACATACAGGAAGTAAATGAATAACATAAATTTTAGATGGCAGTAAATGGTTCCTAGTCAATCAATTTGAGATAAAAAACCAGTATCTACGAGATGAAGTTGCCAAGCTATGTGTATTCAAAATAATTAGAGTTTGGGATCATTAAATCTTAATCAGAAAGAAATGTGTAATTAGTCTCTATTAGAAACAAATTAGAGCTTTCACGTAGTAAAACTTGTCGTTTATCTCCCAAGAAGCATTTCTAAATTTTTTTGTTATCAAAATCACTTAAATTGTACACCTAACATGTGGCTGCACACCATTATAATGGATAGCAGGTTGTGGTGAATGGCTAAGGAAATGTAGGCAAATCTGATAGTTGTGTTTTGGCTGCACAGTTAAGGCAGTTGAGGTGGGCTAAATGAACCTTAGAAATCAAGTTCAAACCTGGATATGGACAGGTTTGAGCTGTATCTTTTCCATATTGAGAATAATGTTATGCTAATGCCTTAAAATCATAAAGCACTATCATCATATGCAGTGAACATGTTATTGGTTACAGTTGCTTTTTTCTCACACCTGATTCTAAGGTTGGAGGGTGCATACTTTTCCTGAATTGTTCATTCTGGATGAGTTTTACATAGCTAGTAAACCATAAAAAATAGATAAAATGTTACTGCACAAAAATGTAGGACTTGTTAAAACACAATATGTTATGCACATATTTTGTGGAGTTAACCATTACCAAGAAATTTGTGGTTTTTTATTTAATTTCTTAGTACTTATACTTTTCTCAAATGAGAAGGAATTTTGTTTTTTGTTTGCTTTTCTTTGTCCATCGTGTAGCGATCATTTGTTATTGCTTCAGCCTAATGTTATTCCCTTATTTCTCTTGAACCTCCATATAAAACAAAAATATGTAATAAAACCATTTCTCTGTTTATCTTGATTAGCATGAAGTAGAACAATAAGCTTTTGTAAGAATAGTTTGTTGCAGAAGAGGGAGAGAAACTCAGATGAATGTAACAGGTCAGATTTTGAGTTAAGTTCTTTATAAATACACACAAAATTTTCTCTAAAATTATTTTGGGTTTTGGAGAAGTAGTAGAACTTGATTATATAGCATGATTTGCAACACACACATAATTTGAACTTGTAAGGCTTTATGCAAATGCTGGATTTACAAATAACCTATGTGATTACTGAGTTGATTGGCAGTCAGAGTGCTAATGTTGATAAGCTCATTCTTACCCAATTAAAACATTAATGGGAATGCACAGTGAAGTAACTAAGCAAAAAGTAAAAACATAGATTACACTCAAACTTCACGCTTGAAATAAAGTAATTTACTTCGGACATATTTCGGTGGCTGTTGCCACCATTTTCATTGGAAATTAACTGATCAATTTGTAGTAGTGGCCTGAGGTGGTCTCTCTTCTGGATAGATGAATTTTGTGATGGGTCCATTTGTTAGTGGTATGTCAAAGTTTATGACCTTGTTTTTGTTTTTTAAAATTAATAGATTTTCCTAAACTATTAATCCAATTGGATTCTGCACTAATTTTAATAACTATGGGTTCACTGTGAATATTATAGTTTGGAGTCCAAAAAAGATGGCTACAGCTGAATTATCGTCTGTTTATATTTTAGATATCTTGTGTAAAAGAAAGTAAAAGAAACTAGCACTCTAAAAGGAATAAAAGCAGGAACCAGCTTCAAAATATTCACTTACCATCCTTTGGTACACCAAAACTTTCAAAAGATTTTCAAATAATGGAACATCAACTTAGCCCCAGCTAATTAGCATAGTTTAAAAAACCTCCTCCTTACAAGCACAAAAGATAAACCCCCCCCCACCATTGAAACAATCAGGGATATATGAAATCAACTCCAAGGAATGTGAAAAGGTATGTAGGGAAAACAAAGAGAGACATTAGACGTTTTAAACAACACATTAGATATTTGAATTTTCTGGTAATAACCTCTGAAGACTAATTCTGGATGAATTTTACGGAATTTTGCATAACTGGTAAACCGTAAGAGATAGACAAAAAGTTGCCACATAAAAAATTTAGAGAACGTTAAAACACACATTTGTGTTATCTTATATTTTTCTTGTGGAGTGGATCGTTTTTGAGATATTCCTTGTTTTTTTATTTCACATTTAAAAAACTAATATTTTTCTCATACAGGAATTTGTAAACTCCGTCTATGCAAACAAGGGAACTTCAGTCACTTAGCAACCAGCTTTTGACTATAACTTCAACCTATTGTACTCCCTTATTTTACTTCTACTTTCAAGGAATCAAGTAATAAGACTACTTCTGCTAATTTTTTCTCAATTAGCATGAAGTAAATAAAAACCTAAGCATTTTAACAATAATTTGTTGCAGAGATGTAGAGAAAGTTATGTGAAACGCATACATCACATTTTTTTCTCTTAGAACCAGGTTTAGTTTGTTGGAAAAGTTAGTAAACTATTTTTTTGCAAGGATCAATCTTGTACTAAAGTTAACACAAAAACATGCCAGTGTCTCTACCAAGTGTTGCAGAACAGCACAATGAAAAACACAACTCACCTTTTGATGAACAGTTAAACACTCTTTCTCCACTATTCACAAACCAATGTAATGATATGTAACAGCAGACTTGTGAATGTTGTCTATAGAATTTTCCAGAAACCTCATATTAACTAGTACAGCTTGAATATTTATTCTATAATATTTCATTTTCTATTTATTTATACTTTCTGTACACATACTATATACATAGTGTATAGAGAAGGTATTGTATTCCACCCAAAAATTTGATGCCGAGATTTCACTGGAAGTACATGTTTTGGGTCCCCCTGAATCCAAAAAAAGCATTTCCAGAAAAAGGTCTGTGTGTGTGTGTCCGTCCGTCCGTGTGTCTGTGAACATGATAACTCAAAAAAAAAAAAGTCAGTAAAATACCAAACTTGGTATTTAGGTTTAGTATCTTCCAGGGATGCGACACAAAGTTTTTGAGAAAAATCCCACACCCTAAACTACCCTTTACATGGAACTTTTTTCGAAAATATTTTATTTTGGTAAAAATGGCTCTAACGATTTTGATTAAAATATTGTATATTAGAGATATTTACCTGACAAATAAAATGTATATCATGAATTTTCTGGGAATAGCCTCTGAAGACTACTTTATTCTGGATGGATTTTATGGAATTTTGCATAACTGCTAAACCGTAAGAGATGGACAAAAACTTACCACACAAAAAATGTAGAGCACGTCAAAACACACAATTTATGTTATATACATTTTTGTTGTGGAGAAAATCGTTTTTTAGATATTTCTTGCTTTTGGTTTCAGCTTTGAAAAACTTTACTTTTCTTATACAGGAATTTGTCAACTCCTGTCCATAGAAACAAAGAAACTTCAGTCACACAGCACTATCTTTTGACTATCACTTTAACCTATGGTACTCCATTATTTCACTTCTATTTACAAGGAAGCAAGTAATAAGACTGTTTCTGCTAATTTTTTCTCGATAAACATGAAGTGAATAGAAGCACAAGCTTTTTAACAATAATATATTACAGAGAAGCAGAGAAAGTTATGTGAATGTATCATATAAGATACTCATTTGAGTTGTCATGAACATGCATTAAACATATGGTGTTTTAATAGTTGGAGCCATTTTATAGATAAAGATCTGATGTGTTACACTCATGTGACTTTCTCTAGCTGCTCTACAAACTTCTTACAAAAGATTATTCTTCTTTCTACACAATGCTAATTGAGATAAACATAGCAGAATGTTCTTATTACTTAGATCCTTATAAGTAGAAGCGAACTAAAGGAATGCACTATGCTAAAGTGATAGTCAAATGTTTTAAATGCTATCGTCATGCGATTGACATTGCAACTGCTTCTTTGCTTGGCCAGGTGTAGAAAAAGAAAAATGGACACTTGCTGTCTGAGAGAAAAGCACAAATGAAACTCTACATTTTTTGTGAAGTGAGTTTTTGTCTATCTCTTATGGTTTAGCAGTTCGGCAAAATTCATCCAGAATAAAGAGGTCTTCAGAGGCTACTCCCAGAAAATTTGGCATATACATTTTATTTCGGATATAAATAACTTTAATATATGGGATTTTAATCAAAATCGTTAGAGCCAATTTTAGGAAAATAAAACTTTTTGAAAATTTTTTCATGTAAAGGGTATTTTGTGGTGAGGGGATTTTTTTTTAAAAATCTTTGTGTCGCATCCTAGGAAGATACTAAACCTAAATACTAAGTTTGGTATTTAACGGTTTTTTCCTTTTGGGGCTATGCTACATACACGCAGACACACACACACACACACACACACACACACACACACACACGTGGACATTTTTTTTTAAAATGCTTTTTATTGGACTCTGGGGACCCCAAAACAAATATTTGCAGTGAAATCTCGACATCAAATTTTTGGGTGCTTTACAATGCCTTCTCTATCCTTATGCACGTGAACATATGGGGCTAGAGAACGTAAAAAAAAAAAAACTTTTAAAAATTTTTCCTGGTAAGATTTGTTTGGGGCGGATGGTTTTTCTTGAAAAACCTTATATCACATCCTTGGAAAATGCCAAGTTTGATCTGTAGCTAATTTTTCAATTTTAGTTATGATGTTCACAAGCACATGCACAGAGGTACACAGACACAGAAACACCTTTTTCTAAAAATAATGCTAATCAAGATAAGCATTACCAGAAATGGCCTTATTACTTAGTTCCTTATAAGTAAAAAGGAAATAGGAAATACACTAGGCTAAAGTAATAGTCCAACATTTTTAAAAGCTGTCGCTATGTTTTTTGTCATTGAAATTTGGTTCTCTTTCCAAGGCAGGGTGAAAATAAAAAGAGATATGAAATGAAGATAACTTCCTGTTTAAGTAGTTTTAAATTAAAACCAATAACAAAGAATACCTCAGATTTTTTTTGTAGGTTAACGTCCTTTAACCAGGTTGGTCATAACGACAATGAATGAAATTGGTGATATGAAGCTCAAAGGATATCGGGGTCCATGGAGCTTAAAGTTACTCGACATTCGTCTTTTCAGGATAAGGGAAAATCCCGAAAAAAAAACCTTATCCGGTTAACTCACCCTAAGCGAGATTCGAACTCACGACCTGTTGAATGTGAGACAGACATGCTATCACCACACTACCTAGGCGAAGTATCTCGGAAATGGTTATCTCTACAAAAAAAAATATCATCTCTCTGCTCTGCCAAGTATTAGGCCTAGTGTCTGTTACGGTCTTACTATATCTCTTCTTTGGATGGCCCAACTGTCTTCTTCCTTCTGGTCTGCAATTTAATATTTGTTGTGGAATTCTTGATGTAGGCATTCTGAGTATATGGGACCTCAAATTTTGATGATAATTTTTTTTTTCTATTATTGGATCAATTTTCAATTCTTTCATAATTTCTACATTCTTTTTCTTACCCAGTTTAGTGAATTTGGCAGTTCTGCTTAAAAGTTTAATTTCATAAACTGTGATACGATGTTGATCACTTTGTCGTATGGTCCAAGCTTCACTTCCATACAGTAAAACTGACCTCACTAGTTTCTTATAAGCCTTTAACCTAGTGTGTCTTTGGACCAGAGATGGTTTGAAAATGTTATTCATGGTACTCATTGTATAATTGAAATTGTTTAATTTTATCAGTATATCTTTTTCTGTTTTGTAATTTAAATAATAGCCTAAATACTTGAATGATGATACCTGTTCTACAGGTTTATTGTATATGACATAAATTATATGTTTTAACAAGACCTACAATTTTTATGTAATAAGTTTTTGTCTATCTTTTATGGTTTATCAACATGTACAAGTCATCCAAGAAGAAAATTCAAGATACAAATTTCATTTGTAATAAAAATATCTTAAGCATGATATTTTAATCCATATTGTTACAGCTCTTTTTGAGAAAATGAAAATTTTAAAAAAAAACTGTTGCAGTAAAAGTTAGCTGGAGATGAGGGTACTTTCCCAAAAATAGTGTTGCATCTAAATACCAAGTTTTTATTTTGAACACACACACACACACACATGCACGCAGTGTGGACCTTTTTCTGAAAATGCTTTTTTTGGATTCAGGGGACCATAAAACATATATTTCCGGTGAAATTTCAGTATCAAATTTTTGGGTGGAGTGCAATACTTTCTCTATACACTACGTACATAGTATGTGTAGAGAAAGTAAAAAGGCCCTCCAAACATGTATCTTGGATTCCATCTCTACATCAAATTTTTGGGTAGAATACTTATTGTAAGTATGATGTTGTTCATTGCCTCCTCACATTATGTGACTACAGGCATCTTGGTGTCAAACTATTACTAATTGCTTTTTTATAGCACTGAGTTTCTTTTCTTGTTGTTTACTAAGTTAGTATTGTTGATCTTAGAATGGTTTTGTTACAGGTACAATAACATGTTTTCATTGGTGAAGAATTCTACTCTTTTGAATCACATTTATAACAAGCAAGGCTTTCACACAACTGCAGCATGTGGTCACATAATCAAGCTGACTCGACTAAGAGTGGTAGACAATAGTGAGATAGGAAAACAAGCAATGTCAGAAGGAAAACCACCAAAGTGCATTCATGTATACAATAAAACTGGTGTTGGGACTCTAGGTAGGTGTAATATTTGTGTGTTGATTTAACTTTGTGATTTTTAATAGTTTAAATTTTTCTGATTACGTATAACATGAATAACATTAGGAATTTGTATGGAATAATTGTTTTTTTCACACAAGCCATGTGTAGGACGAGTTGGATAGGTAGAGTCAGACTGAAAGATTCAATGCCATTGGATTTTAACCATGGATCTCCCAATCTCTAGCTGGTTGCTCTGCCACTGAACTACAATGGCAACATGCCAGTATAGCTTTGAATTTCTCAACTGACTCACATGTTTCCCGGTAAACCACAAGGTGATCTCAAATTATTTTGAGATGACAACCCCAATGGCGACCTACAATGCTGTAAGTACTTTAGACCCAAGATTCATATTATGGCCAACTATTATGGTCAATTTGTATGGAATAATTGTTTTTTTCACAAAAGCTGAGTGTAGGACAGAAGTTGGATAGGTAGAATCATTCTGACTCTACCTATCCAACATTAGGAATGTTTAGAAGTGTTTAGTTTTGCTTGAAGTGCTTTCAAAATGCAGTACATAGTACCACAAAGAATGTTACTATGTGCGATACATATGTGCTCTCATCATCTTGTAGGGAAGTTGTAAGGAAATTTGAAGCTAAATTTCCTGGCATGCATGTTCGTTTGCTTTGTGAATAAATTCAGGGAAACGGGATCAATTTGTGATAACAAAAAGAAAGGTAAACAGGTGTGTGCTTATGGAGCAGAAATTAGATGAAATTGGAGAAAGATTAGAATGGTCACCTCCAAAATCTCTTAGGCGCCTTGCACAAGAAACTGACATTTTGAAAGCTTCAGCATGGAAAGTAACAAGACTTTTAAAATTCAAACCATACTAGGTCACTGTTGTCCAGGAATTGCTACCATGTGATAAGCAGAGTTGGGTAAATTTCTGAAATTGGATTTTGAGGAATGTTAATGATGGAACAATTGATCCAAATACTGTTCATGGCAAAGCATGGTTTCATTTTCATGGTCATGTGTCTCACAACACAACAGACAAACCTAATTTTGTTCATGAAACCCCCTTGCATGATCAAAAAAATAGGGTATGGTGCGTAATAAATGGATAATAGGGACCTTTTTTATATGTGTACCATAAATGCAGAAAGACACAGAAATAATATACTGGCACCATGTTTTGAACAGCTGATGGACATTGAATGTTGGTCTGGATATTCCCAGTAGGATTCTCTCACCGCACATACAGCTGATGAATCATTACAGTTTACTCTGGAAATTTTCAAGATAGAATCATTAGTAATGGTAATGGCCAGCTTGGTCCTCTGATCTTACGGTATACAATTTTTATTTAAGGGACAACTTGAAAAATTAAAGTATACAAAACTATTACCCACACATTAGAAGAATTAAAACAAAATATCAGGACAGAAATTAATTTTATTTCAGAAGCTGAGCTAATGCATGTGAATGAAAATTTCCTCAGAAGGTGCCATAGATGTTATGTGTTGATACAGATGAACAGTATTTCCAACATTTCCTGTGATAAGTTATGTTTTGTGTTTATTCTGATACTTGTTCATGTGATTTGAAATTTTATTTGACGTCTACGCATGATTGACTGGGTGACAGGCCATGCGACTGCCAGCCATTTGTACAGTATGTGACCAGGAGACAGATTGTGCGCCTGACAGCCAAGTTTTGTAGCATACTTACTGTATTTTTGCCTGTGTTTTCTTTAATACTTTTGTTCAGAACTGGTTAAAGTTTTCAAAAAATGATAACCTTTATTTCTATTCTTTGAATCAGTTGTTAATTTGTACTTTTGTTTTCATCATAGTTCAGATTATGTGATAATTTCTCCGTTATATTTGAAAATATTCAGTACCACAGTTTACCACCATATCTAAATTACAAACTTCATTTTCTTTTACTCATGTGTTTATCAACCTAACTCCTGAAAAACAAAAACAAAAATCCTAGAAAAATAAAACTTCTTGTTTTGAATAAATTTATTTTAGGAGAACTCAATTCTTATGTGGAAAAGCTGTTGTTTCTTATTTTTCTATCCTCTCTCTCTCTCTCTCTCTCTCTCTCTCTCTCTCTCTCTCTCTCTCTCTCTCTCTCTCTCTCTCTCTCTCTCTCTCACACACATACACACGTGCAAGCACATATAAATCTAGGTTCTGAAGTGATGAATTAAAGACATTAGAAAATTTAAATTCTTCATCCAAAGAAACCTATTTTCCTTACTGTGATTAGCCTTAAGACTGTACTTTAGGAATACTGCAATTGTAGTAGTTCTTGTCATATGCACTATTGTGACAGACACATTGCCAGACACCAATGGCATGGTATTTAATGAAATATGAAATATACACTCATAAACATGTCATAGTTGCTAATGTTAATAAGTTTTTTTGTGTAATTCTAACCTATAAGTATGTAATAACTCCATGGCATGTCAGTTCACAAGGAAGCTTGGCCTACCGCCTGGCCACTGCAACCCCCATCTTGGTCCATGACAGATATCATGGATGGGGTGCAGTATTGGAGGGTGAGAGTGGTCAGTGCCTCGAATCCCTGATGCGGTCCTCATGACCTGGAGCCGCTACTTCTCCATCAATTGGCCCCCAGGGACCTCACGAGGCTGAGTGCACCCCAGTCCAGGTCTGCCAACGGGGGAAAAATCCCCACGCCGGTACTGGGAATTGAACCCAGGTCTCCTGCATGGTAAGCAGCAGCGCTACCACCGTGCTAAGGAGGTGACCAATAAGTCTTATGTTAATAAGTGGGGGACCGATAGTGGGATACGCATGGATACCAGTTGCACATGAGTAGAGACTGACCTGCATTGGCAGCTGCTCAAGCCGCATGTAAACAACCTATGGTAACGTGTTGGAGAACATGACTTAATATTACAGTGCTGTTTTACTGGTAATTAATGCCTTTAGTGATAATGCAAATCTTCAATCAAGATTGTAAAATCTCTTGCTTCAAATGAATTGCATGAAGATTTGCAATTCATACAGAAGAACTTTGCAAATATATATATATGACAATAACAGATATTTGGAAACATCAAACATTAAAATGCCTCGAGCCCTAAAAGCTATCAAATTTGTGCATGCAATTAATTAGAGACCCATGATGCCTGTTTTAGACCGTGTGTAAAAGAACGTGAAGACAGTATTTGGAAAAAGTTGGATTTTCAATATTGCGTGAAATACAAAATATGCTACAAGGTGTTGGTATGGAAATAATTGCTGATGGAGTATCTTACCCAATAGTCAATGATGTTTCCTATTTCCATTTTGCTCCAATCACATCTTGTCGTGTGGAGCGAAGTTTTCACAACATAAAACCTGTTTACATGCCAATAAGAAATGATTCACACATGAGGCACTTCAAATGTATGTTGTTGTGCACGTATCTTGAGATAAATGAAATGAATAATGCAGCCAATGACTTATTGCACAACAGCAATTGAATGTATGTAAATATTAAAATTGTAAATCAGTTGTATTTATGTTTACGACCCATCCAATATCAATTGCCTTCCACTGCTACTAAAAACATCACAGACTACCACACAACCACTGCCCCATTTTCCCTCTATTAGTACCACTATGTACACACTGCATTGTCAACACATCACAACCATATATCATACTGCACTGACTTTGATTCTGTCCAGCGACGAGGGTGATTCAAATATAAACAGTAATTTTGTTAAAAATATTTAAATATACACACAAGTAACTTCATCAGCATTTCTCAACATAGCCTCCTTCACATTCTACACATTTTTGCCAATGTTTTGGAAGCTTGAACGAACATTCCTTCTTCAAAAAAAGTTTGAGGGCATGTTGCCAACCAATTGCCTACATGCTCCTCAATGTCCTCGTTGTTTTCGAAATGTTTCCTTCCAAGGGATTCTTTCATGGCTGCAAACACAAAATGTTCTTGGGGGACAAGTCTGGATATAGGGAGGATGTTCAAGGTTTTCCCAATGCATGTCCGTCATTGTGTCCATTTCAACTTGGTGGTGTGAGGCATAGCGTTATCTTAGAGAAGGATGGCATCTCTGATGGGCATACGACATGTTTTGCTTTAGTAGGCAGCTTTTATAGACCTTAACAAGTGGCAATAGTAAGCTGCAGTCACTGTATGTCGATCATGAAGAAAATCAACCAGCAAAACTCCTCTGTAGTCGAAAAACACAGTCACGGATATGTCATCTGTGAGACTTGACTTTGGGCACCAAATATGGCCTTCGTTTTCCACAAATTCTCGGCCGCCTTTTAATTATCTGGCCCAAATAAATAATTGATTCTACGACAGTGTAGTGTCCCCAAACTGTGCCCTTAAATGAGTTAAAATCTCCGAAGGTTTAACCCCTTCCTTAGTTAAAAACTTGATAATAATGCATTGCACAACAGACAAAGGAACTTCTTGCTCACTCATGCCTATACTGATGCTAGAATCTAGTGAAGCAACTAACAAAGCTAGTTCCCCCCTCCCTAACACACCAACCTTCAACCCCTCACTCCACCACCCCGCTCTGAATTGCTTCCTCCGTGATATGCAACAATTACCGTTTATATTTGAATCACCCTCGTATCAGTCCTCAAGATGTTATCCCTATTAATAAGTGTTTTATGTGATAGAAGGTTTTCTTTGCTTATTATAAGTTAGGTTGTAAAACAGATATCTAAGGGAGAGTAAAGATGCATTGTGACAGAGAGTATAGCATAAGTAAAATTTAAAAATCTGATGTGTTCACATGACTTTCTCTACATCTCTGCAACAACTTATTGTTAAAAAGCTTATGCTTCTATTTATTTAATGCTAATCGAAAAAAAAAAAACTAGCAGAAATTGTCTTATTACTTGCCTCCTTGTAAGTAGAAATAAAATAAAGGAGCGCCTTAGGTTAAAGTGATAGTCAAAAGCTGGTTGCTATGTGACTGAAGTTACTTTGTGTGTATGGACAAGAGTTTACAAATTCCTGTATGAGAAAAGTATAAGTTTTTCAAAGCTGAAACTAAAAACAAGAAATATCTTAAAAACAATCAACTCCACGAAAAAAGTGTATATACCATAAATTGTGTTTTAATTTACTCTACATTTTCTGCTCTACATTTGCCTTGAAAAGCACTTTGCGGCTATAACCCACTCCTGGCTCTCCTTGACCTGAGATAGAATGCCTCCAATACTGGTACTGCCAACTTAAGTGCTGAAATGCGCTCTTAGCTCTTCAGATCACATGTAAGGCCAGTCTTCTGTCAGACAACTGAGGGGTTTCGCAATATTGGAGAAACCTCTGATGAACCAGTGGTAGTAGCTGCTTAGGTACAGAAAACTTTGCAGCTCTTGTTTGTTTTTCAATCTTTCATTGCACGAGCCTGCTCCGTGTTCTTGGCCACCCCAGATGGTGAGTATGTGGTCCAAGTAGTTCAACTGCTTGCAGAAAAGTTGGCACTTCTCCATGTTCAGCTTCAGGTTAGCAGCCTGCAGCCTTTGCAGTATCTTAGTCAGGTTCTTGAGATGCTTTTCAAAATTGCTGCCAACAATGATGATATGGCTAGCATCGTAAGTCAACCCTCTCATCGCTGATTCCATGAGGTGCTGCAAGATAGTTGGTGCATTGCAGAGCCCAAGGGCATAACTGTAAATTGTCAAAGCAGGAATACAGTATTCTCCTTATCTCTGGGATATAAGGCCACTTGCGAGTTTGCCAATTTCAAGTTCAAAGTCAAAAATACTGGGCACCAACCAGCAAGTGTGTTCAAGGAGTGTGTTCAGTCTGAGGTATCAGGAAAGCAGTCCTTTCTGGTGATTGCACTCAGCTTCCTATAATCCATGCAGAAGCGTTGCTGGCTGTTCTTCTTCACCAAGTCTACAAAGGGACACTTAAGGTCTGTTGACTCTACAATAATTCCCCTAGATCTCTGACCTCCACTTGTTTTTTAGGAAGAACACTTCTTAGTGGTTGCTAGGTAGGTTGGGATGGAGTATGTGATGAGTGCGGCCATAATGGTTGTTCTCTTGGCTGAAGACAGATTGGTATCATCTGAGTAGATGCCAGTTGTAAAGTGGTCCAATGGTTGGCTGCCAACTTGTGTCCCACACATGGCTTGTGTGAAAAAAACAATATTTCAGATTTTGTTTATTTATGCTTATAAAAGTATGCATGTTCCTTAGGCTTCTATATCTTTGCATCATTTTGACCAAATTTGGAAGTCATACATTTTAGAATAAGATAAAAATGCTGTAGAGTTTGACATCACAAACCCTACACTTGAGAGGTACAAAAATGTTCCAAGAATTAATTTGGGAAAAGTATATGAATGAATCTGCTTTATTAGTATTTTTCCTAAATAACAATCAAAGCTTATTTTCTTTATTCCATTTTGAGTTGTGTCAATAGTCTTGCCCTTACTGGACAAAAGTTTGAAAAGTGCTCAAATTATTTAAGCTAAGGTGATTTATTCAAATTATCACAAAATTAGGTAATTCTTGAATTATGTGCTTTGCTAATGGTGAATGTGGAAGACTGTGTATTGTTTCCTTTTATGCTCTTTTCAACATTGTAATTGTATTGGACATCTGTAACCTGTTGTTGCATCACTTCATTGACATTTTATTTATTTTGGATGAAATTTATGCCCATTTTCAAATGATTGCTTTAAAGCTTTAGAACATTAGCTTCCAAATGTAAAATAATAAACCAGCGCATATTGAATTAGCTTATTGATTGATTTGCAAAATGATAAGAGAATGCTCAACTTTTGTTTTCTTCCTCAGGTGATAAAGTTTTGGTGGCTATCAAAGGACAAAAGAAGAAAGGGATACTCGTTGGAGTAAAACAGAATCAGCCATCGATGATACCAAAGTTTGACAGCAATAATATTGTTCTAATTGACGATAATGGTACTCCTTTAGGAAGCCGCATTTATGTACCAATACCAACTATTTTAAGAACAATGTTAAAGGAGAAAAATGTTGTGAAGGGTGCAGATTTTACAAAATTGTTGGCTATTGCCACCCGATTTGTGTGATATTATGTAAAGTGTTTATAGCAGTATAAAAATACATTTCTAAATAAAGACTTTGTTTTATTCTCACATCATAATTGTTAGCTTTTAATCCTGTTTCTAAATCTGAACTTTCATTAGATTGTGTAATAAAAAAAATCTGATGTGTTCCATTCACAAGACTTTCTCTACATCTTTGCAACAAATTACTGTTAGAAAGCTTATGCTTCTACTTACTTCTTACTAATCGAGAAAAAATTAGCAGAAATAGTCTTATTACTTGCTTCCTTGTAAGTAGAAGCGAAATAATAGAGTACCATAGGTTAAAGTGATAGTCAAAAGCTGGTTGCTATGTGACTGAAGTTCCTTTGTTACTATGGACAGGAGTTGACAAATTCCTGTATGAGAAAAGGGTTTTAAAGCTGAAACCAATAAAAGGAATGTCTTAAAATTGATCAACACCACAAAAAAATGTATATAACATAAATTGTGTGTTTTAACGTCCTCTACATTTTTTGTGTAGTAAGTTTTTGTGCATCTCTTACGGTTTAGCAGATATACAAAATTCCATAAAAGTCATCCAGAATAAAGAAGTCTTCAGAGGCTATTCCCAGAAAATTCAATATATACATTTTAATTGCAAGGTAAATGTCTTTAATATATGATATAATCAAAATCATTAGAGCCATTTTTAAGAAAATCAAAATTTTTGAAAAAAAGTTTTATATAGAGGGTAGTTGGGAGTGGGGAGATTTTTCTCAAAATCTTTGTGTCGCATCCCTGGAAGATACTAAACTTACATACCAAGTATGGTATTTTACCGACTTTTTGTTTTTGAGTTATCATGTTCACAAACACGTGGACACACACACACACACACACACACAGACCTTTTTCTGAAAATGCTTTTTTTGGATACAGGGGAACCCTAAAACATCTATTTCCGATGAAAAGTGGAAAGGGGGACACTCTTTGTGTGGAGACCATTCTTTTGTCAGGCACGTACATGGAGCGTGTGAGTGCAATAAATACATTAGCGAGATCAGTCTTTTTCCATTGTGTAATGTTAGTCACATGAGTGTTATGATACATTCTGGGTAGGAAATGATGCATTATGGGCCTTACACTACCTGACGGGCCCATGACAGTAGACGACACACCCCACAAGTGTCAATCACAAAGAAATTTCTTACCGACAGTAGTTTACATTTGTATTTCTTAGAGTTTGACGAGGTGAGGCAAAAAGATACAAGGGCACCCCAAATTTGAAGCTGCCAAGTTCAAGAGTTGTGTCCACTACCCCTACAAGTTGGTAAACTGTTTCCGGCAGTTGTGTTTTGTTTGTGCAGGGCTGGCCTAGGGTAACATGCTAGCATCTGGTTTACAAGGTTGCGGATTCATACCCAACAATGGGAGACAGATTTTTTTCAGATGTAAAATCCTTAGCATGGCTTCCATCTAAAGGGAAGTAAAGCTGGTGGAACTGTGTCATAGATTTATGGCATTAAAGAACCTCAAGTCTGATAAAGAGACCTATGAGTAAAAGTAAGTGGTCTTTCACACCCAATGTAGAATAGGATGCTGAGAACCACAGGAGTTGAAGAGCATTCATAAATAAAACTCAATTTAATTTTTTTCCCCATCATTTATATACTTTTGTTCAGGTTGAGCTTTCAAGACTACACAAATGAGATAAGCTTCCATCTGTTTGGTTATATAAACATTTAAAATATCAGGTCAGCTTGTCTGATCTAAGCATTAGTGTCATTCATAAGATTTCATTACATTTTGGCCTGTTCAGAGTATAATGATTGCCTCTTATCTGCAGCCCATTTTCTATCATGAGATTTTTCAAAGCATTTTTGTGGACTTCAAGATGATAGGCAGTTTTCTGCAAGATATGCAGCACTAGTCTATTTAACTCATATCCAGTTAGAACCTTTATGTACAATTTTAAAGAGCATTTTTTTTTTCCTGCATATACACAACTCAAATCTGTTTTGAGACCTTTTTCTTTGATTTGAATAAAAGTCAGAAATCTTCCAAGAACATATTGTAAGAAAATCTCTATTTCAAAGGCTAATGAACAACAATTTTTTAACAAATGTCTTAATTTCAATGCTGAAGAATAATTTCATTTCTTTGTCATTTCGACACTTGTACACAGTTGATGACTGCTTCTTCTCTAGCACCCTTAGAGCTGTCTCTTAACTAACCTCTGAGTCTGGCTGTCTTTCTTTTATACCTCTCGACTATGTTATAAGAAATTTCAAGAGGTGAGGTCCATTATTGCAAATGTGCCTTACATGCAGAGGTGACAAAGCAGGGCTTTTGTATAGTGCCCACTGAGTCCATGTTACATTTATGCACACCTGCGATAATGCAGAGAAGCCATCAAAAGCAAGCTGTCTATACTCCTGCAACAATTTACGGTAGCAAGGTATAGGTGCATGCATTTGGGTGGATAGTCACAATATTTATTTTCAAGAGAGCATCTGAAACTAAATTCAAATAATACAGTGCAGTAGATGGAGGAATTTTCCAGCATCATCTTTGTTATGACGTGCCCACCTCCTATGGTACTGGATATTTAAAGATTGTCTTAGTTTGGAAAGAAGAATCAGAAATGAAAAATTTGAGCATCAGAGGATTTATGAGGTAGATTCTTCAGCTCTTACCGTATCAACTACCATGGCTGCTTGCTAAAATCTGATGTGTTCCATTCACATGATTTTTGCTACATCTCTGCAACAAATTATTCTTAAAAAGCTTATTCTTCTATCTATTTCATGCTAATCAAGATAAACAATAGCAGAAATGGTCTTATTACTCACTTCTTTGTAGGTGGAAGGGAAATAAGGGAGTTCACTAGGCTAAAGCGATAATCAAACCTTTTAAAAGCCGATTGCTATGTGATTGAAATTTGTTCTCTTTGCATGTGCAGAAGTATGAATTTTAAAGTTGAAACCAATAACAAGGAATATCTTTGAAAGGTTAACTCCACAAAATAATGCTATATAACACTGCATTTTTTGTACACTAATGTTTTGTCTATCTCTTACGGTTTGTCAGTTATTCAAAGGTAATTCAGTATGGAGATGAATTCAGAGACTTCAGTAAACTCAAAATATACATTTTATCTCATTCAAGTATCCTTAATATAGGATGTTTTCATAAAAGAATCAGAGCCATTTTTTAAAAAATCAAAATGTAAATTGTCACAGGCTCATGGAGACACTTTGAGACCGTTAGTTGGCCTTGCTATAATGACTCGCTATATTTCTATCAATTGTTCATCAATTCATGTTTAAGAGTGTTAATAATCAATTATTTCATATATTTAAGAGTGTAAAACTAGCTTATAGCAAGGGCAGTTCAGAGTTGTTTACTCCAAACTTGGAAGGTGGAAAGGAGACCACTCTTTTGTCAGGCACGTACAAGGAGCGTGTGAGTGCAACAGATACATAAGTGATGGTGAAGACCCTTCTAGTAGCGAGATCTGTGGCTTCTTTCTGACCAATCAGAAAGAAGCCACCATGACAGTAATTCCACTATATAAGATTGTAGCACATCGGGGCACTCAGTAAAACATAGCGACACATACATTCAGCGATGGATGTTTAGGCATTCAGTTACGCATACCAGGGGCATTCAGTTACACATACCCAGGCGCACAGTTACGCACTCAGTATTACGTACATACTCAGTCTTACACGTATCAAGGTTATACTCATTAGTACGGTTTAAAGTAATCAGTGAAAGAAACAAGTTTATTGAGTGAAATATGTGTACGTTGTCAAGCAAGGAGAGCTCCTAGAAGTTATAGTAACCTAGTAGATTGTAAAGCAAAGTGCTTGTCGCGAAGTCTTCTAGTTTGGAATAAATCAAAATAGAATGTAAAGTGTGTTAATTATTTTATAATATCACTCCCCAAGCTACCCTCATTGCTACCACCCCGAGTGAGTTAAACCCACATGCAGACTGAGCTGACGAGGCAAATCACCAGTAGTAGATCTTCTAAACAAAGGTACATTTGGTAGTGCAGTGAGTCTGGAAGCACCTGCCAATTGGATCTTCAATGTGGAGGCAGCGTTTCATAGCTGGCTACCATCATGTGGGACCAATAATACAGCTTCATATCTGGCACCCCAAACGTGGAGCCACACGAACAGCTACAACTTATACACATAGGTGTTTTTATAAAAATGCTATTTTTGGATCAAGGGGACCCTAAAATTTTCTGGTGAAATCTCTGTATTAAAATTTTGGGTGTAATGCAATATTTTCTCTACCAATGCATTATGTACTAAGTAGGAAAATAAAAACTCAAAAACTTTTTAGCTGATTTTATATAAAGCTATTTTGACAAGATCATCTTAAGAGGTGACTCAGAATATCATGAAAAAGTTTCATTAGGTTTTACAAATTAGATTCTTCTTTCCAGTCTTTGTCCTAAGAATATTTTGGGTAATACGAATATAGTCTGTTTACAATGGCACCATAAAATTATTAAAAGTTATATGAATGTTGGCATATTTTACAGCACAAGTTTAGGCTTGTTAAGATGAATAGGAGATGGATATTAATCTTCAGGAAATATTTTATATAAGAAAAGGCTGTTATTTTATGGCTTATATACATTTTTTTCTTTTCACCTGCTTAAGAGAACTATGCTACAGCATAACATTGTTATAGCATAACTTTACCATACGATATAAACTACACAAATTCTTAATTCTTCTTGGATTTTGATAAAGAAGGACACTACTAATAAGAAATGGACAACTGTGATCTTCAGAATTGAACACAGCATTCTTGCTAGTGTTACTATTTTTAAAATTTTACTCAAACTTCCTTCTGTTCTTAGTATAAAAAATGCTAAAAGTTATACTACTGCAGACTACTACTCCAGTATTAAAACCTGAGTACAAACATTTGTAATAGTGACGATTAAATTATATTACTTTATGTATTTTTTGAGATCATTAAGTTTTATGCCCTTTTCATTTTCACTCCATAAGGAGTTAATCTGTGAAGCCCTATTGTGACATCATTTATATCTATGTAAATTATATCCAGCATTTTACACAAATGTATGGTTATTTGTTGAATAAGAAAACTATAATAAAGTTATAAACACTGCTGAAAGCATTTTATCACAGATCTTATGGAACATAAGATAAATATTGTGTTCATTTTAAATTAAATGGTAGTTTGTATAATAGGATCCAAATCTTTTTAACAGTTGATATATTTTATACAATACTAAATCACTCTACTCTAAATCACTATACATTTATTTTATAGTATTCTTTAAGTCTGTAGGCATTTTATATATCCAAAGTCTTAACAAATTTATTTTATATATTTTTTTATCCAATTTAAATATTTTGCAACATCTGTAAACACCACAAAATGACGAGTATCACATATTCGCTGATCTTGTTGTGATACACTAATGGAGACAAGTCCACGAAGCTTCCAAACTTCAGAGCCATCCCTTTGAGGTTCTGAAAACACCATCCCTCCACCACTGTCGCCATTACATACACTGCTCCCTAGAATAAAGAATATTACATTTTAATGGTGATAGTTAAGGAAGTTGATGATGCTCCAAAACTTTTGAACATGCAAGAAAAAAACTATAAAATTCACAGAGGAAATAGAAAAAGATAACCAACTACCATTTACATCTTTGCAACAAATTATTGTTAAGAAGCTTATGCTTCTATTTCCTTCATTCTAACCAAGAAAAAAATAGCAGAAATAGTCTTATTACTTGCTTCCTTGTAAGTAGAAGCGAAATAAGGGAGTACTATAGGTTAAAGTGACAGTCCAATACTGGTTGCTATGTGACTGAAGTTCCTTTGTATGGATAGGAGTTGACAAAGTCCTGTGTGAGAAAAGTAAAAGTTTTTTAAAGCTGAAACCAAAAACAAGAAATATCTAAAAAACGATCAACTCCATGAAAAGAATGCACATAACAAAAATTGTGTGTTTTAAAGTGCTCTAAATGTTGTGGTAAGTTTTTCTCCATCTCTTCCGGTTTAGCAGTTATGCAAAATTCATCCAGAATGAAGAAGTCTTCAAAAGCTATTCCCAGAAAATTCAAGATATACATTTTAGTAAGTATATGATATATGATATTTTAATCAAAAGCTTTAGAGCCATTTTTGAGAAAATAAAATTTTTCGAAAGAAGTTCCATGTAAAGGGTAATTTGGGGTGGGAGGATTTTTCTCAAAATCTTCGTGTCACATCCCTGGAAGATACTAAACTTAAATACCAAGTTTGGTATTTTACCGACTTTTCGTTTTTGAGTTATCTACACACACATGGACCTTTTTGTGAAAATGCTTTTTTTGGACACAGGAGAGCCTAAAACATATGTTTCCAGTGAAATTTCGGTATCAAATTTTTGGGTGGAGTGGAATACCTTCTCTATACACTATGTACATAGTACGTGTAGAGAAACTAAAAATAGTCAAATATGAAAATAGAATAAGCTATGGTATTTACAGGAAACCTACTCAGACAGACAGTTAATAAAAGCCAATAGGTATAATCCAAAGGTACATAAACAGGCAATCTTCAATAGCCTAGCATATAGACGGTTAACATGCCACTTCTAACAAATGAATAGAGGACAGAATACTACAAAATAATCAAAATTGCAAATAAAAATAGTTCCCAAGATACCTAGTAGATAAAAAAACAAAACTAGACAAAAGGAAGAAATTCCTAACAGAAACAACAACTCTCTTGGCAATAGAACAAAAGATAAGCTTCAAGATATTCACATACCACCCATGGGCATTTGACAAGTTTCAAAACGTTTTAAAAAAATATAACATTCAGCTAGTGTCACAGCATAAAAAATTAATTAGGCTGAAATATCAAGGACGTCATCCCAGCAAAGAAAAAATTTGGTCTATGCATAATGGAATGCAAGGATTGTAATCAGATTTATATTGGAAAAACAATTGGAAAAATCAGCAGTTGGAGAAAACACCACAATATAAATTCAGAACCAAAACTTTTGAAACACATAACAGGAAAACAATGGGAACACTTCTTCATTGTAAAAAATAGAAACCTGGTTTTCAACTTCAACATTCCACAGAAGGATGTGTTTAGCAAGTTCATTGAACCACCACCAGAGGAGACAGCATTTACAACGTTGTCAGCTTCACCGCAAGGAATTAGGCGATATCTGGTCGAAAATGAAGGAAACTAGTCCTTCGAAACATGTTCCGACAAAAATCCCAAGTAAGTGTTGTTTAGTGTAATTAATCGACTCATCAAGTAAATGAATATAATAACACTGTTTACAAACTTCCATAAAAACAAAAGTGAACATTACAAGAACCTAAAGGGTTCACTACCTTTTGGTTTCTCCCCCCTCCTCACTGACAGAAAATACACAGATATGAGAGAAAGAGCTTTTTAACAACCATCATTATAATGCAACTATTAAGAAGATTAAGTCAGTCTAAAAATACACAGTCTTTGTATGGAGTCCAGAGCTCACCTTGCTTTGTGGGCTTTGCCACATTAATTTATGCCCAACTTTAAATGGGGATGGAATTAACTTTCACTACAACTTGACAAAAGGAGAAGTAGATGAAATGGCACCTGTGACATAGATTAGGTAAAAGACCAGTTTTTAGATTCCTTATTTCCGTACTTTTTGATAACTTGGATTTTTTGATGAAAGACAGCAGAAGAGTTCCTTACAAAGTTGAAGTAGCCCACCTGGGTAGTATGGTGGTAGTGTGTCTGCGTCATAGTCAACAGGTCATGAGTTCAAATCTTGCTTAGGGTGAGTTATCCAGATAAGGTTTTATTTGGGGTTTTCCCTTATCCTGAGAAGATGGATGTCGAGTAACTTTAAGTTCCATGGACCCCGAGATCATTTGAGCATATTTCACCAATTTCATTCATCGTCTGATATGATCAACCATGTTAAAAGACATTAAACTAAAAAAAATAAAAGTTGAAGTGATCAGAATGGCTCAGGTTGTTACATCTGTGCCTTGTACTGTCCTGGGTTCGTATTCTGTGGGCTGATAATCTGGCCAACAGTTTTTTGTGATTTCTCTCAGTTGCCAAGGTAAATACCAGATTGGATATTATGCTCACACCTTTTTTTTGGATAATATTTTACCAGGAAATGAGGGTCAGGGGGACAAAGTCTGTCATTCTGCAGTGCTGTCAACCAAAGAAAGTTATTTATTTGAAGTCCTCAGCCTTTATGGTGGATAAGTTATCTAATTTACTGTGAACTAGCAAAATTATTAAGCAAAACACAGCACACATGCATGAGCATGAATCAGGATCTACAGATAGAATGAAATCTTAGCATTGAAGCCATTATAAGTCAGGGTGTATAACATACTTCATGTGTCTCAATGTGGTTACCTTACTCTTCTTCTGAAATTGCACAAAACCTACCAAATAAAGACTAGGGAGCCAAGCACACAAGAAAATGTGTACATAGTATTTTACACCATGACCCAAAGTTCCACCTTCAGTCTGAAATAATAGTAAAACTAAAAGAGATGGTAATTGTAATTGTGCCGCCATCTATCCACAGATGGTAAAAGCAATATGTGGACAGAACCTTAACTCATCTCCTCACAGAGCTATGGTATGGTATAAGGAGGTGAGACCTAAAAGGTTAGCTCTACTTAGCTATCTGGCTATGGATGGTAGAACAGCTAAGCTAGACTGCTGAAACCATGTGCTTGGTGCAAAGTGAAGATAATAAGGTATGGGTTTGAGACCTTAAAAGGCTACGATTCACTGCATACCTTCAGCAAGGTATCTTGCCAAACAGTTGTGCCATGATATGACTAAGCTGTTAAAGCGACGTCAATAAAATAAAATTTAAAAAAAAAATTTAACTGATACAAAAACCTATACTCGGCTGAACCCCCAATAAAAATTTATTGTGCAGTGGTTGTTTTTGTGTAGGTAAATACACAATATTGTTTTATGATTCCATTTTATGACGCAGCTGGAGTATGATACCTTTGAGTTGGGATGAAATGACTAATATCTAAATAATATTCATGTTGCAGAAGATATCAAAGAAATGAATTTGCCCAAACCATGTATAATGCTTGCATCATATACATTTGTAAATTCTTTTACCCAATATATTTTCTACAAATGACAGAAAAGTCAACAAAAAACTCCCAAAATTATACTTCAAAATTTTCACTACACATTCAGGGACACCTGTTAGGAATTTCATTGTTCATTGGAGCATTTCAGTAGTGTCAAATGCTGAAGGTCTTAAATGCAAAAAAAAATGGCAAATGTAACATTATACCCATTTTCCTCTGGATACTTAGAAATTTAAATTATCAAACAAGGGCCTTTATACAATTAGAGGAGAAATAATTAAGGCAGTTTTAAATATCTATTATCTGAACTTCAAAAGTAAAAATCAAAAACTTTTATGACTGTTTTTTTAAATTTCATTTTCTGACGTTCCATGGAGCACAATTCTAAAGAAAAAGTATTCTTAGGATCATATCAACAAATCTACTGATTTGCATACCAGTTAAGTGACATTTCATTAACACACAGAAACACTTACCATTTCGGAAGCCTGCACAGTATGTCATGTTGGAGGTGAAGTGAGAAAAGAATTGTGGATAGCTCCATAAACACATCTGCTGGGAGACGATGGGCATTCTGGCAATCATGAGGTCTTCAGTAACTTGTCCTCTTTCATCATATCCCCATCCAACCACCTGTGAAAACAAACATTTTATATTAGAAATTCTAAAGGTATTAGCTAATTATGGTGATGAAAGTGATCAACTCAAAGGTTGGTTGGAAGTGGGACAGAATCATGGGAGAATGAATTTCTTTTATTTCTTTTGGTAATCTGTTATACATTTCTTTTCCCATGCTATCCAAATCTCTATTGTTTAATGTACCTCTATGTGCTGTTCTGTAATAGTCATCATTGTTTCTCAAAATATATGTATGTATATTACTATTTTTGGATACATCTAGATCTTGTAAAATTTGCTTTACACTCTTATAAATATATATGCATGGGACAGTTAAGGTATTATAACTTTTAAAAATATTCCTACAACTGTGTCTTCTATCTACTTTTCCTAATATGCATTCTTACATTGCTTCTTATGTTACAAACAACACATGGTACAAGGAAAAGAGACAATCCCTTGTTTACCCACTGCAATTGAATTGAATTTATTTATCATTCATTGGATAAAAACAAACATTTACAATAGACTTCGACACTTACAACTATATGTATAGTCGTATTCTCCTTGGCTATACAATACATAAAACAACACTCAAACTCATATGCTATTCTTTTTTTTTTTTTTTTTTGTAGCTTAACGTCCTTTAACCTGGTTGGTCATATCGGACGATGAATGAAATTGGTGAAATGATGCTCAAATGATCTCGGAGTCCATGGAGCTTAAAGTTACTCAACATTCGTCTTCTCAGGATAAGGGAAAACCCTGAAAAAAACCTTATCCAGGGCAACTTACCCTAAGCGAGATTCAAATTCACGACCTTTTGAATGTGAAGCAGACACGCTACCACCACACTACCCAGGCAGGCTCTGGGCTATGCTATTCTTGTTCAGCTCTTCAAATTCCTGAATACTATATACAGGATTTTTCATCAGCCATGTATAGACTCTATTCTTAAATACCTGAAGATTAAGGTTACATATTCTATCCAGTAGTGCATTAAAAAGCTTTATAACTATTATTTTATAGTATTTACTTGTTTTGTTTAATCTATGGTAAGGCATATCCAGTTTGTTAATGTTTCTTGTATTGTAATTATGTATTTCTTTTCTTGCACTATGATTAAGCATATTATCTTTTACATTTATTAGAACATCATAAATATATAAATTTACAATTGTGAGAATTTTTAGTTTAACAAAAAGTATTTTACAATGAACCATTTTTTGGCATTCTGATAGAATTCTGATGGTCTTTTTTTGAATCCTTAGCATCTCTAATACACGTGAACTACTACCCCATAAAATTAACACATTCCTAAATATGCTCTGAAAGAAAAAAAAATAAGCTGTTCGTAGAAAGTCATTTGAGATGACCTTTTTTAAATTTGCTATTTAAAATACTACCCGAGACAATTTACTACATACAAGATCTATATGCGGATTTCGTGACAATCTAGCACTATTCCCAATAATTTAACTTCTTCAGTTGTGGTCTCATTTAGAACTCTAGAATTGTTTAGTGTGAAGACTATATTTTGTGATTTTGTTTCGTTCATGTAAAAACCATTATTCTTAAAACAAATTTGTGTCTGCTTCATTGTACTATATGCCAACTGTGATAATGTTTCAAGATCTTTACAGATGTTCAAAATTGAGGTGTCATCTGCATATACAACAGTATGAGCAGAAGAACATTCTGATACATCATTAATCTCAACAATAAAAGCAGAATTCCCAATACTGAGCCTTGTGGCACACCTATTTCTACTTCAAGTATATTAGATCGTTTCCCATTAACTGATACTACCTTTTTACGATTCTCAAGATATGATTTAAAAATGTTCCGGCACTGTCCCTTTATTCCATAGTTTTCCATGTTTTTCAGCAATAGATCATGTTTTAACGCAGTCAAAGGCTTTGCTCAGATCACACAAGGTGCCCTGAGCTGAGCTTCCCTCTTCAAGAGCCTGATAGATTTTTTCTACATAATTGCTGACTGCAAGTATGGTTGACTTATTCTACCGATACCCATTCTGTTTGCTGGGAAATAGAATCAAACAAATTGGTGATGTCTGTTGCAGAGCAGTGGGTTTAAAATTGTTGCTAACTTTATGATTGAACTATTATTGTTTTAAGAGTTTCCAGTTTTTAGTTTATCGTAATTAACCTTCTAAGGTATAACATGCTTTGAAGACTTTGATGATTTAGATGTATGATTTAGTTGTGTTATTACCGGAATGCAATTAGAATTCTGTTAAACCATGATAAGTTGTAAATAAAATAGAACAGTCTTAAAAATGTAAGTGCATAATAATGTTACTTTGCCGATTTCTTGAATATTAGTTTATTTGCAGTATAAATATGTGGTGCAAAATTTGTGAAAATGAATACTGGAAAATCCCCAAAAAGGTATAATATAGAAAAGTACAGAAAAGACACCCTTAAAATTTAAAATCTAGGTATGTGATTAGGATGCTTATTGTATTATGTAGTTTGCTTAGTTTCTCAGATTTATATGAGTTTTCCAGCACAGGTTAGCATCAGTCCATACCTATATACATTTTGTAGCATCAATTTGTTTGACTTTCCAGTTCAGTTGAGATTTATTTTTCTGTAACCATTTCTGTAACATTACATTTGCAATATTGGTGCTATTCAAAGTTTGTATTGTCAGCAAACTTGCATTTGAGTATTCAGCTGGCAAGTCATTGTTATTAAAAAATAAATAATATTGGCTCTAAAATAGAACCTTGTGGAACACAATGTTTGTCAATCTTAGCTCATATTTGCATGAATCTATTTCCATGATTTTTTTTTTTTTTATTTATTGTACCATTTATATTGCAGTGGTTATTCCAATAGCCTTTTATCTTTGGAACATATAGCCCAATGGTGTTAACATTGTCATTGAATTTCTGGTTTTGTTTGCATTTTATACATTAAATTCAAGATCTTGTGCACAGCCACACATATACACTCTCATTCACACTCTTGTTCATACTCCAGACTCTGGGGAGGATAGGGAATAATCTTAGCCAGAGAAAAATCTCCTCCCTTCTAGCCAGAAATCGAACCTGGGACCTTCTGCACAACAGTCAGGTGCATTTCCATTATTTTTATATTTTTACCTTCCCTACTGCTCCTGAACAAAACAACCTTTACTTGGCAAATGTTTGAAAATTTGTATTATCTCAAAAATGGCTTTAATATTTTGTAATAAAATATCATATGTTTTAAATATGGCAAATGAGATGTATAACTTGAATTTTCAGGGAAGTCTATGGAGTCTTTTTTATTCTGATGACTTTTGTATAAATCGTAAGAGATAGACAAAATCTCACTGTACAAAAAGTGTAGATTTCATTCAAACATACTATCTATGTGAAGTAGTTTTTTTTTTGTGGGGTTAACCAATTTGGAGTTATTCCTCTTTATTGGTTTAAATTTTGAAATACTTATATTTTTCTCAAATGGGAGATTGTCATTTGTTCTTTTTTTCTACTCTTGGCCATGCAAAAAGAATTTAATTTCAATGCCATAATTACCAGATTTTAAAAGATTATCACTTTGCCTTATTTTTCTTGTACTTACAAGAAAGTGTTTTATTAATTATTTTATTTCTCTGAAAATCATACTGTGAAGTAAAAATTTGGAAATTAATCCCAAAAAGATTTTTAATCAGCTATATATTGCAATCCCAAAGACTTTTGAAGACACCTATACAATAGATATTGGTTTATAATGTTCAATCTCTTTCTTCCTCTTCCACCCCCCCACTTTTTAAATATCTACTTTAACTTCATCTGCTTTTAAATGTTCAGGAAAGTGTGTATACAAGAATGAAGCTTACTTATCACAGGTTTAAAGTTTAGCAAGTCATGTACAGTGTTAAAAACTCTGACTTGTGAAATAATAAATGATATCCATACATTTATACTGCATGTGCATGTTTGTGAATTGCAGATCATAAGGAAGTAAGTACTTACAGTTCCTTCTTTGCCTGTGACTTCCTCAAGATTGAGTCCTCTATCCCAAAGGCAGACAGGTTTCACATAGTTTGTATACTCAACAGGGCTAGACAAGGTTAGAACTGCCAAGTCTGATCTAAAGTCAGTGCTGTTGTAGGATGGGTGAACAATTACTTCAACAACCTAGATAACAATTTTAAGAAATTGTTTTAGTGATTAAAAAAGATGTCCAAGCACATTCAAACAGTAAATAGATCATCATAATGCTCGTAGATAAATTAATTGAAAGAAATGTTCATAACAACAAAGCCACAATACTATAATGTACCAGGGTCAGTCAATAACTAATGCCATCTATTTTTTTTTTTTCCTGTCTTTTAATTTGCAAGAAATTAAGCATTGATTACACAGCATGAAAGCCATAATATCGAGGATTGAATTGTCACTTTTCAATGTAACTCCTATTCTCTTCCAGTTTTAGTCCACCTTTTAACAAGGGCATGTATTCTTGTGTGGTAAAATGCACAGTCGTGCTTCTGAAGTTATTGACAAACAGATTTTTTCATGGCCTCTGCATCTGGAAAGTGAATCTTTATCCCTCCAAATTGAAGCACTGCAAATGTTCCGAGGCTATTGATTTTCGTGTCTCCTCATTCTGCTCTGTTAACATTCGAGGTAAACACTGCAAACACACTTATGTGTACCCCAGTTCTTGAATAATTGTCATTACACTGCTTTTACTGAGAGATGTAATGCAACACAATTCATCCATTGTTATCCGCTAGTCAGCTTGAATGATCTCATCCAGTTGCTCAATGTTGCGTAGTCACTGCACTCCGCTGTTCATCAGCCAACATGTTGGCCCTTCAGCTTCATTGCAATGAGGAACCCATCTTTTAACCGTGTTGACATCTACTGTTGCGTCTCCATTAACCTTTGTGAGCCTTTCATGTATGCAAGAATTCAATGACTGTCTAATACGAACATCAATATCAGCCATTTTGCAACAGCAAACGGTGCTGCCACTGGTAGATGTATGAAGTTGCTATTGCATGGAGTGGAGTGTTCACATAACTTACTTAGTTCAGGAGAAAAAAAAATAAGGCATTACCTATTGATTGACACTCGTATTAAACATCACAGCCCAAAGCTACCTAAAAGTAACTCCTGGTGTAACAGTTCAAGCAAACAAAGGCCAACTGCATTGGCACTACATCATGGACAGAGTGGAATAGTGGGAGTAGTATTTGGTCAGCCTGCTATTTCTATCTACTTAAAACATAGTTTGCGGATTCATAAGCTCCTGCTTTTCCCTTATATAGCTACTCAGTTGATTAAGGATCTCATGAATTCATGACAGACTTTTAAGTAGGAAAAAAACCCTTCTGCTGTAGCAGGATTGAGCCAAGTCCTTTCACTTTTCAGGAAACATTTCTATAGAGCTGAGGTATAGCATATTTTACTTATTTCACTATGAAAAAGAGAATTATTTAACTCTGTATCTACATATTTATGTGGAGTAGTATTAATGCCCAGTGGAATGCAGTGGTTATATAGCTGTGCTCAAAAGAAACCAGACTTTTGAAATTCCATACCAACCAGCTGTGGCTACTGAGTGTACATAGCATAAGGTTTAGATAACAAACCTCCATTTGCCATGTTTCTGACAGTAAATAAGTTACAGCCTACAGCTGCTGGAGTGAGCATGCGCGCAAGATGGTTATCAAATTAGTGTTAAAGTGATAATGAAAGAGCTTGAAGAACACTGTGTGTGTGTGAAATTTTACTAAACACTTGAGAAAACTTTCACACAGACATTACAATTGCTTAGCCAAGCATACAGGAAAGACACTATGAGTCACATGTGTGCTGTAAGTGATTTAAGCATTTTCAACAGGGCAGAATATTGGTTGGTGATGATCCACATCAACGGATGATGGCCATGTGGATAGAATTTGTGCTGTGAAATCATTGTTTAGAGTTCAAGACTTTTCTGATGAAGTGAGCATCATCAGCATAGGATCATGCCATCACATTTTGAGTGACAAACTCCTTGTCCACAGCTATTTTGCAAAACATTGCATTCCTGTAGTGCCCTATCCACCTTATTCTCCGAATTTATTCCCAGCAAACTTTTTCCTGTTTCTCAAACTGAAAAACATGTTGAAAGGACATCATTTCCAATCTGTAGAGGATGGTGATGATGAATGTGGTTTAAGGGTGTTCAACCTCAGGGTCATTAGTGCCCTTAAACCTTAGAGGAGGTTCAGGGCAATGTGACAAGGGACTGTGCTCCATACCAGAAAATGTATTTCAGGAGTGTTTCCAAATCTGGAAGAATGATGGTAGCAGTGTTTTGCCACTAGAGGGGAATATTTTGAGGACAGTGCATAAAATGTTTTACAATAAGCAATAAAAGTGTTATAGTAAACGTTTGGTTTCTTTGAACACATCTCATAAGTGTTTATTGTTTTATGAACACATATAATAGATTAAAATGTAACTCTGCATTGTAAGACCATCAAATTAAAAAATAATGCATAAAATAAAAAAAATATATATATTAAAATAAAGAATAAACAAATCTAATATATAACAGTCATTGTTATTTCTAATTCTCAGTTATCCTATATAAGCATAATATTAGTTTCTCCTCGTGTATGTACATAGTGTACAGAGAAGGTATTGTATTACACCCACAACTTTGATACTGAGATTTCACCGGAAATATATGTTTTGTTGGTAAATGTATCCCTAAGGATTGCTGCATATGCTGCTGTACTTTCTTGGGCTCATCCATTAGGCGACCCCCTAAGCTAGGAGTTTGGAGGTGTCAAATTTAGTGAACATTCTGGGAACTTAATTGTATCTTTCATTTATCTTCAGATTGTGTCCAGCAAAGTCTGCTCTCTATGGGAGTTGTGTGGGAGAATCCCATCTTTAGATAAAATCATTGTTCCCATAAAGTATATTTATAGCTGGTGAAATGCATCTGCAGAGCATTTTCAGACAACTTGCACCAGTAATTGAGCCTTTAAAGATGAAGGGTCTTATTAAACCTCTAGTTGACATATCATCCCCCAATAGACTGTCTTGTCAACTGAATGTGTGGATTTTCTGGTCCCCTGTAAACATAATTATGATCATAAGAACTAAAGCTTTCCTGGCGACGTGTTAATTCAAGATCTTCTCGGCTTCTAGCCAGGTTTACCTGGCTAGAAGCCCGAGAAGATCTTGAAATAATTATGATCATTCACTGTTCCTACAATGGCATGCATCAAATGTCTGCTGTTGCCCAAAAAGCCAATTTAACTTTTAATCTAAACCCATGTAGATGGTATAGCAAACGCAAATCTCGCGTACAAGCAAATGAGTATATGTATTTGATAATCAAAATTCAAAGCGAGCAAACCAACCTGTTTTAATGGCCCTTATCATTAAAAATACTGCATCCTCACTTACCATATGCTATAACCATTCAGAAAACTGCAAATTATTCTCATTTAATGGGTACAGTAATAATGGGATGTATACTTTCAATTTAGTACATTCAGAATTTATTGCCATGCTATCATGTGCACATTTTGTAGTAAACTTCTGAGGTAACACTGCAAATATGAAGTGTTCCATAACAAGTGCTTGTTTAGTTGGATGAAATAAATCAAATCAGAAATAAAAATCAAACATTTCTAAAACTATAGGTGAAGGAATAGTACTTCTATGAAGGTATATCAAAAAGTAACAGGGAAAAAAAAAATTTTTTGGACACCATGACTTTTTTTTTTTATTCCAATTTATTTACAAATTTTCAAAATAATCTCCTTCTGAGAATACACACTGGTTTCAAGGTTCTATCCGCTTTTCAAACACTCAGAGAAACCCTTCTTTGACATCCTGTTTAGAATACCCGAAATAACATTATTTAGTGCTGTATTGGTTTGAAAATGGCGCCCACAAAGATGTTTTTTCATTCGTGGAAACAAGTAGGAATTGCAGGGTGTTAGATCTGGTGGGTGGGGCATGATTTTGAATACCTAGTTGAATGATTGCCTCTTGTGTTGCTATGGCTTGATGAGCAGGGGCGTTGTCCTGATGGAGGATCCATCCATTGGGAGCAAGTTCTGATCCCTCAGTAACCATTTTCCTCCTGAGTAGTTCTTTAAGAACACTATTGTAGTATTGAGCAATTATTGTGGTGTGTTTAGGATCCATGTGGTCATAAATTACCCCAATTTGGTCAAAAAACACAAGATGCATGATTTTCCCTGTACTTGATTGCACCTTTTGCTCTTTTCACCATCTTGAAATTTTTTTATGCCATTCAAGAACATGTGTTTTTGATAAAGCTTGGTCTCCATATGCTTCCTGTATCATTTTCCGTGTTTCAGTTCCAGATTTTTTTCAGAAGAACACAAAACCAGAATTGCCGCCTGTTGTTCTAACTTAAAATCCAAGCTGGGTTACTGAAACACATGCTTATACAATGGTTCCCTCAGACAAACTGAACAGCACATGGGCAATGTCATGCATATCCCAGTGCCAGTTAAGGTCAGACCTCTGAGTCACCACGAATGGTGAATTTTGACGGGTGCATGTTTAAACAGAAAAAAATAATTCCCGTTACTTTTTGATACACCCTCATATGATTTTCGTTTTGCACATCACTAATGGTAGTATGCATCTCAACTTGTCATAGGGCTATGTAATTGACAAGTAAATTGGAAGTTATGTCCCAAACTCACTTCTTCACACATATTGAAAAAATAGCATATTACATATCTGATTAATAACAAATTTAATTCAACTTTGAAAACAATATGGAGATGCTACCTCTTAAGGTGTGAATATGAGGTGTTATCAAAAATATTTGAGGCTCTTGCTGCCCTCTGGACAGAAATTGCAGTGATATTCATCCAACATTAATTGTTTAATTTTATGCAAACATTAGGAAAAGTTCTATAAAGACTCTGACAATGATTAAACAAGTGTTCATGGAACAAAATGTGAGCCATACATGTGTACTCGAATGGCTTGCATGCTCAGTTTTGGCTGTACATCTGTTGAAGACAATAACCACACAGGAAGAAAGGTGAGATAAATGAAGAGTAAAGTCAAGAAAATTCTGTCATTCGTTTTGATAGAACCAGATTGTGCACAAAAAATTTGTCCCACTAAACCAAAGCATTACTGTGATATTTTGTGAAGGTTTCATGAAAATGTATGAGAAGATAAGCTGGCCATCACAACATGACAGTGCATCATCAACCTTTCTTCTTCACCAAGAACTTCTTGACCAAAAACAACAAAAATGTTGTCCTTTATCCACCCTAATCACCTGATGTGGTACCTGCAACTTTGCTCTATTCTCCCAACTAAAATTATGTTGAAGGGCTGTTGACTTGATATAAATGAGCAGATCAAGAACTGCTGTCTTTCAGGATGCATTTGGGAAAACAAGCTGGTATATATGTAAGGAAGGGGACTACTTAGAGTGGTAAGGACATTAGTCCCAAAATAACATTTTGATCATTTGGCAGCACTAGTCTTAAATATTTTGGACACCATATACGAAGGAAAATCACAAAGTCTTTACCCCTATTTTTTTCTGGTAAAATAAGATACATGCAGCCAACTAAAGATGTAGATATTATTTCTTGTATTTTTCACTATTTTTCCATATAGTCCCCATGCCGGTTAAGACATTTGTCCTGTCGCAACACTAATTTTGCAATGCCACTGCTGTAGAAGTTGGCCGTCTGATTACGGAACCAATGTCGCACTTTTGTCTTGACTTTGTCGTTGCAAGTGAATCACTGTCCTGCTAGGAACTTCTTTAGTGGACTGAAAAGATGAAAATCAGTAGGGGCAAGATCCGGGCTGCATTTCCCTGTGGATCTCAATGGGCATTCATCCATTACTCCATAGAAAATGGATCACACTTTGTTGCTCGTAAGCCGTGGACGTGTTAAGCACATCTGCCATTTTGAATGCACTGGTAGCACCACTGCCATCAGCAGCAGCTGGAAACACTATGAGGACCGGCCCATGAAAAGTCCATTATTTTGAATATATATGTTGGTTTTTGTTTTACATTC
Source organism: Hymenopus coronatus (assembly GCA_030762935.1). Classification (NCBI taxonomy): domain Eukaryota; kingdom Metazoa; phylum Arthropoda; class Insecta; order Mantodea; family Hymenopodidae; genus Hymenopus; species Hymenopus coronatus. Next base: position 126,177,626 of record CM060888.1, on the reverse strand, counting down.
GTTATTTGGCCGAAAAAAATAGGGGCAAAGACTTTTTGATCTGCCCTTGTATATATCTTAAAATTCTGTCTTTATGATACTCTTTAATAGTATTTTTGGGTATGCTGGTATTATCATGTGTCTTTTTACTCAGATCTGAGTAAACTTTTGTAAAAAAACATACTCACCTGTTTATCTTGCACTCCTCCTTCACTCCATAGCTTTAAATGATACTTTCCCAAGAATATAACAAGTGTTTCTGGATCCACTGGTCGATCCACTGTTCTCTTGGTTACACAATGGGCAGCTGCAGAACAAGAAAAACGCTACTGTTAAGAGAGACAGTTGTAAATCCCACACCACACGAAAAGCGAGCGTAAGCTTAATTTAAATGGCTGAAAATCAGTATATTGCAGATATTAGCAATAATATGAACTTATGCTTCTTATTCTTTCGCTATTCATCCCCCTTATATGGAGGACTTATACATCCATGACTTACAAACCAGCATCCGGGATCAGATGTTTGTTGAGGAGCAAACAGACTCTGGATCAGAGAGAGTAACCAGGATGGGTGATCAGCCCAATGCCTGGTGAGAGAAAGGAAGATTATATGAAGTGCTGGTGAAATAGATAAAAGTAAAGGCAATTAATTATGCAGTAGGTGGTGGATTGAATGGATGGAAAATGGAGAATCTGGAGAAAACCTGTCCAGATATCACATCCACATGCCACCTGGTATCAAACCTAAGCTGCCTTGATGAGAGGCAAGCAGTCTAACCACTCAGTCATCATGCTACCATAATAATAGGAAGAAGATTATATGCGCTTGCTTTCTCTTTTATTTATAGTAGGTAGAGGAAGTGATGCATTCCACCCAAAAATTGAGACCTAGATTTCACCAGAAATATATGTTTTGAGACATCCTGAATCCATAAAAAAAAAGCATATTTAGAAAGAAGTGTGTGCATGTGTTTGTGCGCGCGCATGCCTTAACATGTGTCAGAGCTATCTCAAGGGACAAGTTAAAATGTCATCTAAAAAATCTGATATTTTACCATTCCATTCATATGACTTTCTCTAGCTGTTCCACAAACAAACTTTCCTTTCGAAAGATTATTCTTTTATCCACATCATGCCAGTACAGATAAACATTAGCAAAGGTCTTATTCCCTCTAGTAGAAGGGAATACGTTGGACTAAAATGATAGTCAAATCTTTTAAAAGCTATCACTATGTGAAACAATTGAAATTCAGTTCTCTTTTGCATTCTTGGGAATAAAACAAAAGAGATGAAACAAAAGTTGATTTCCTGCTTGAAAAAATTAAACTTCTAGTTTATAGTTGGAATATCTCCGAAATGGTTAACTCTACAAAAAAGAAGTATATGACTTAAACTGTATGTTTTAATGAGATCCACATTTTTTGTGCAGTAAGTTTTTGTCTATATTTTACGGTTTACCAGTTATGAAAAACCAGGAAAATTCATCCAGAATGAAGAGGTCTTTAAAGGCTGTTCCCAGAAAATTCAAGCTATGCATTTCATTTGTCATAAAAATATCTCTAAAATATATTAAACAAAATCATTAGAGCCATTTTTGAGAAAATCAAACAATTTGAAAAATACTCCATGTAAAGGGTAGTAAGGCATAAGGGAATTTTCTAGAAAATCTTGTGTCACATCCTTGGAAGATACTGAACTTAAATACCAAGTTTGGTATTTAATTGACCTTACATTTTTGAGCTATGCTGCCACACACACATGCATGCACATATGCACGCACGCATGGGCATCTTTCTATAAATGCTTCTTTTTTTTTTTTTTTTTTTTTGTATTCAGGGGGTTTCATAATATTTATTTTCGGTGAAATCTCAGTGTTGAATTTTTGGGTGGAGTACAATACATCTCTATCTATGTACATTATAGAGAAAGTAAACATTAATATGAGATCTACTTGTGGAAAAAAGTGAATCAATTGAGAAATTTAAACCTGTGCTGGCATGTTGTCACTGTAGCTCAGTGGTAAGAGCAACCGGACAGAAACTGGTACATCCACAGTTCAAAATTCTGGCTATGACATGGATAATTTGAAAGTACAATTAATTACCACTGATTGACCTAATAGATGGTTAAATTAATCATCTATATTTTGAGGCAGGTTAGGAAAACAATGGACGATGACATAGTAAAACAGGTTTACTATGCATTTATATACTCACACACTAAATATGATATAACACTGTGGGGAATATTAGCAGCGGAAATGAAAAAAATCTTTAAACACCAAAAAAGGCAGTTAGAATATTAGGAAAAGTAAATAGAAGATACAGTTTTAGGAATATTTTTAAAAGTTCAAATATCTTAAATGTCCCATGCATATATATTTATGAGAGTGTAAAGCAAATTTGACAAGATCTAGATGTATCCAAAAATAGTAACATACATACATATTCAAAATCTTCTCGGGCTTCTAGCCAGGTAAAAACTTGGCTTGACACCAACGTTTCGAAGAAGCCCGAGAAGATTTTGAATTAACACGTCGCCAGGAAAGCTTCAGTTCTTATTTTATACATATATATATTTTGAGAAACAATGACGACTATTACAGAACAGCACTTAGAGCTACATTAAATAATAGAGACTTGGAGAGCATGGGAAAAGAATTATATAACACATTACCAAAAGAAATAAAAGAAATTTGTAACACTAAAGTGGCTCTAAGTACAATAAAAAATATTTAATTGAGAATGCATATTATAGCATGGAAGAGTACAAATGTAAATTGCAAATACACATTTTAATCATGTGCATAGATTTAAACATTGACATGTCCTTTATTGTACATTTTAAAGGATGAATAAAATTACTTATGACTTATGATAAAAAAAAAACAACATAACTCCAAATAACTTTAGATTTGCTTATTACTAATACAACCATAAGATATTAATTGAACAAATCAGGGAGATAATAATAAGAATTGAGAGAACCGACTGGTCAATGCACTTCACTTGGGCAAAGGCCCATGTTGGGATCAACATGAATGAAATTGCAGACCATTTGGCAAAGTAGACAGCAGGAAACATATTTACCAGTGAGCTAAAGCAGAATTCTGCAGAGTTCTAAGTGAAATTACAAGAAATAAATGTTTTGTGGGAAAGGTCTAAAATCAAAACCAAATCATTAACAAAATTGTTTTTTCTCAATGTTAAACTAGATAAAGATAAATAAAATATACCCTTAACTGGTCATGCGAGGATTTACCTAATAAAAAATAGTAAAATTGATATCTTTAGAGTCAAAATAAAAGACAGTCTTTCGTGTTTAAATAATGTACAAGACCAGACAGTCAAACATGTGCTAATCCAGTGTAATTTATTAGACAAATAATATTCCTAATTTTCAAAAGTAATTTTAAACAAGCATGTAAAAATTGACATACAATAATCTACAAAAGAATTTGTAAAAGTCTATAAATCTAGAAACATTGCAGATTTAAATTAATAAATATGAAAATATAGCATATAAATATACTACAAATTTATTATATTAATAAAAACTTATTGTATTATTATATCAGTTTATTAAATTATTATATTTATTATATCATTAAATTAATAAATTATTTAATACAGGTTAGTTTTAAATAGGTAGATATAAATGAAGAATGAAAATTAGGATAAATGTTATATAATATTAGGCTAAATTAAATAATTTGACAGAGAAAAAATATATAACATAGTCAAAACAAATTGAAATAAGATCTTAAAAGGTTCATAAGCCATAGTAGATATGAGGGCCGTTTTTTTTTTTTTCAACCTCTGATAGACTATAAATAAAATACAAGTTCATAGAAACAATTGTTTTATTACTAAAAGTTTTGTACTTTTCAACATAATCACTGAAAAGATTGAAACATTTATCATACCTGTGCACAAACTTTGCAATACCAGCTTCAAAAAATGTTGCTGCCAATGATTTTAAATGAGTACTGATGTTGTTTTGAAGATCTTTGTACTTTACAACGTTTGCGGAGAGCCATTCAAAACAAACAAAGAGGAATGCTGACTTCAGGAATTGTGTTGATCCATGACAACGCTCATCCACACACTGCTGCCACATCCCATTGGTTCCTTGAACAATTTCAGTGGGACATTTTCGATCATCTGCAGTACAGTCCTGACCTGACCTGGTACCCAGCGAGTTTCACCTTTTCCCTGAACTGAAGATGTGGCTAGGTGGGCAGCACTTTCAAACCAACAAAGATCTTCAAAACGTCAATGCTCATTTGAAATCATTGGCACCAACATTTTTTGAAGCAGGTATTGCAAAGCTTGTGCACAGGTACGATTAATGTCCCAATCTTTTCGGTGATTATGTTGAAAAATAACCAAAAGTGTACAAAACTTTTAGTAATAAAATAATTGTTTTCTATAAACTTGTCTTTTATTTATAGCCTATCGGAAGTTGAAAAAAAAGTGGCCCTCGTAATTATTACTCAATGGATATTTGATAATTTATATTTATAAAAGTTGAGTAAACATAGCATGCAGTATTCCTTGCATTGCAATGGAGTATGGAGTGTAATGTGTTAATAAATAAATACATTTAAAATAATCACATACATTACACACTCATGCATGTAAACACACAAAACATGTGATGATGCTGTTGGAAGTAGTATTGCTATGATTCCTTTTTTCATAAAATTAATTATTTAAAGGTGTATATTTAACAGAAATAATTTACCTGTTAGAATAGTCTTTGGAGCAATAAGGGAGCCTCCACAGATATAGGAAAGATCTATGCCTTTAGACTGGTAAACAGCAGCATGCCAAGGCCACTGCCCACGTGAAGTGCGCTGTCCGTATGTAACTAGTGGCTTTGGCTGCATACTTACACGGCCACATTCTGCATTCCTTGTCTCTCTGTCTAGTGATGCTAAGCACACAAAATGTGTCAAATTATCCTATTTTTAAAAATACATACATCAAGTTTCCATGTAGTAACAAAAATCTCACAATCATTTTGAGATAAAGCACTTTTAAAGTTAAAACAGCTATTGTAATGCATTAAAATGATGCAGTATAATTAAAAACATTAACAATTTTCAATTACTATTTTATGAGGGTCATTTCAAAAGTCATGGCAACTATTTTATATATTCCAAATAACCGAATATGTGGTTATTGCAATATATACATTTGAAAACATGTTGTACGCAGTATGAGATGCCACTACCAGATGACATCTGAGTGTATAGGTAGGTGCTAGTAGACATATGCAAACGTTAGTATCCTAGAGGCTGTGTTACAAGATGGATGTCACTAGTTGATGGTATTCAGCACCTTCCTCAACGTTGACAAAGATGTGAGGCCTTAGGGGACTGTTTTGAAGGTTGTGAGCTTGTGAGAGCATTATGTGTATGTATGCATATCTTTTTGTGCATATGTACATAATGTGGATAAAACAATGATCATTATTTACGCATTCTTCAATGTTCGGTACCCACAGCCCCTTGTACCTGGATCCCAATTTAGCACCAGTGTTGCAAAGAACATTCCAGCGACTTTCAATTGTATATCCTGAGTTTAATTTCCTGCAGCTTTATTGACTGATAAAATATAGTTGCCATGAATTATGAAATGACCCTTGTATATTATCTAAATGCCTCCAAATAAATAAATCTCTAATAGTGACAATGTTATTACTTAGCAATATCAGTGTGTTCCTTTGTTAATGCAAGTTATATCGGCTAGAGGTGGATAGAGTGCAGATCATCAACAATTCTTTTGTATCTAATTTTGTTGATCAAAATATGTTAGCAATAGGATGCATTTTGGAAGTTTGACTGTAAGGTTTCTGCATATATTATCATAGTTATAAGGCTATTCTAGGTGTCAATCACACTTATCATAAACCTGACATTTCCCAAATCATTATATAATAATAAAGGTATTGCTTAAGAAGTTTGAACACTGTTTTATAGGAAGGATATCTTCTATGGCTAAATAAAAAAAAAAATTTGATGTATTACACTCACATGACTTTCTCTAGCTACCTTATAAACAAACTTCTTACAAAAGATTGTTGTTCTTTCTACACAATGCTAATCAAGATAAACATTAGCAGAATGTTCTTATTCCTTAGTTCCTTATAAGAAGGAAACTAAAGGAATGCACTAAAGTTATAGTCATATGTTTTAAAAGCTCCCGTTAAGTGATTGTCATTGCAAATCGCTTCTTTACTTGACCAGGAGTAGAATAAAAGAAAAATGGACACTTCCTATCTGAGAAAAGTATAAGTACTTTACAATTGAAACTAATAACAAGGAATATCTCGAAAATGGCAAACTCCACAAAAAAAATGTATGTAACATAAATTGTGTATTTTAATGAGATCTACATTTTTTGTGTTGTAATTTTTGGCCTATCTCTTATGGTTTATTAGTTATGCAAAATTCAGCAACATTCATCCAGAATAAACAGATCTTCAGAAGCTATTCCCTGGAAAATTCAAGATATACATTTTATTTGTGATAGAGATAGCTTTAATATGTGGTATTTTAATTAAAATCGTTAGGGCCATTTTTAAGAAAAACAAAATTTTTGAACATTTTTCCATGTAAATGGTAGTTAGGGGTGGGCAGATTTTCTTGTGTTGCATCCTTGGAGGATACAAAACTTAAATACCAAAAGACCTCATGAATTTTGGCCATCCTTTTGAAGAGAACCCGCAGTCATACATCAAGGATCCTCAGGTTGAATCTGACAATTAAAAACAGTACACAATGCATGCAACACACTTGCAAAACTAGTTCTACCTAAGTAGGTTTTTGTGAAGCATATGTGCACATACTCAACCCCAATATTAAAACTAATAATGTATATTTTATCTTTATTTATTATTACACAAATTCTACTCTTAACTTTAGAATCTTCACAAAGCAGACAGGGACCGTCACACTCAGGGTTTCATTTTGAGAGATTAATCCTTCAACATAGGGATAATTTACCTCAATTAACGGATTTATTTATCCATTTTAAGAAAATACAGAGATATTTAGAATTTAGGGATCATTGCTTAAAGTAATGATATACTACTGATAAAAAAGTATAGCTAGAAAGCACACATTTTAAATACAGGAGTATTGCTGACTGATTTGCACATTGTGAAAGGCAGATGAGTGTGAAAGCTCATTCAGCAATGTTTCATTTCCATTACTGAAAAATGCATCATATAACTGTAAGCTGGAAAATATAGAATCAAGCAGTAAGCTGAAAATCTTTCCTTTTATTAAAACCCATATTATAAATACAGATAACTAGTGATTAACTGAGTCCCAATTAATATTTTTAGTACATATGATTAAGGTGGTGTTTAAATCTGTGTAGGTCTATTCTAGGTGTGTAATACAATATGAGCAGCATACCGAGAAAGTGTGAGATTTCTCAGAAAGCAAAATTGAACACAATAAAAAGGTTGAATAAAGGCGAGTCTATTAAAAAGACAGTTGTCAACAACACTATTTTTAATATAGTCATTAATCCTGAAGAGGGATATGCCACTAATGAGAGCACCCAAAAAATATCACTCTGAGGGCTGAAAGTGGTCAAAAACAGCTACAGCCTATATTTAACAGCAAGAAGAAACTGCTGTCCCTGCATCATTGGCATTGCATCACACACCAAGAGAGGCAAATCCCCAAAAAACTATGAGAGACGTTTTCAAAAACTAATCTTCTTTAATATTGTAATCTGTTTATCTTTTAACTAACCTGTAAATTTCAATTAGGTACCATATATTTTAGCAGATAAGACGATAGTTAAGGGCGTGAAAATGGGCACCCAAAATTGGGGTTGTCTTCTAAGACAGATATAAAATTTATATAAATTAAAACCATTATAAAATAAAGTAAATCACTCATCAATACATTTAAAACCCTGCAAAATCTACTTGATCATCTAAGGAAAGCAACTCCTCAAGTGCATCCTCAGTTTCGCTGTTGAGACGCTCATCATATGTATTTTGCTTCATATTTTTTTGTTTTTGTTGGTTCCATCATTAGGCACACTTTACAAATTTTACGTCAATTACACTTTTACAAAATGTTTGAACTTGCTCAACCTACTAATATACTTGTCAGTGATTCATATGAGTTCGTTATTCAGCATATGCTTCTACAGACAAAACTGTAACAATGCTGAAGTAGGCTTTTACTTTATGATAAGTGTAACCATACCAATTGTTTAGTAGTATAGAGCAGGTATGTCCACAAAATTGAATAGCCAATAGGATGTTAGTGTGCATGTTGTTATACAAATGATTACTGTTCTAAATTAAATTTATATTCTAAATTAAATTTATAGACCTTGATAGTTTGGGAATTGTCTTATAGAAGAGACATATGGTAAATCTTTGATGAAAATTTATACCTTGTCTTATCCACCAAAATATATGGTAATTATGATGTAACCAACAATTACTCTACATGTTCAAATCTGGACATCCATTGCAGACACATGCTCCTCTAAACATGGTGTTGTGTTGGTAATCTGGATACGCTTTGACAACCTTTATTGTCATTATCTTTTGCAGGTTCGCAGATATCTGAGGTGGCTGGGTAGCTTTGACATCTAATATAGGTGTCGATCTGATAGTGGTGACATCAGGTGGTAGAAGCCTTCTTCTTGTGTGTCCTTGGTGACCTCCGAAACATTCCACCAGAGGTCACCAAGGACACACAAGAAGAAGGCAGAAGTCAATGAAGTCCGTCATCTACCACCTGATGTCACTGCTATCAGACCAACACCTATATTAGATGCCGAAGCTGCCCCGCCACCAGACGTCTGCGAACCTGCAAAAGATAATGACAACAAAGGTTGTCAAAATGTGTCCAGATTACCAACACCAACACCATGTTTAGAGGAGCATGTGTCTGCAATACATGTCCAGATTTGAACAAGAAGATAGCTTCACTGTATTTAACGGCTTTTTAAAAAAATTTAAAATTACTGTAAGTTGAAATTTAGTTTTATTTGAGCTTTATATCTGTATTATCCAAGTTTTTCTATCTCTGAGGTATAGATAATCACGAGTCCACTGTATGCTCTTTTCAAAATGGGATAAACATATTGAACCCAATGTACTGAGGACTTCGAATTCTATTTAAAACTACCTTGATCCTTGCCTACATTACTGAAATTAATCTGTTAGACTGTGCAATTATAGGCTAATTTAGTAATATCAGTTATGATTCCCATTTTCCATTGTATGCAGAGCACTAAATTCATTCCAGCCCATGCAGTTATTATTCCTTTTTCATTATGCACATTAAAGCATGAAATGAAAATTATTACCAGGCCTTGATGTTGTTTTTCTGGTTGGAGAAGCTGTACTTCTTGTGTTTGTAGGCCTTGATGTGGTTGCCTGGCCACTGGGATAGTTAGCCTGATTACCAATGGGTTGTCGAACAGGCTTTTTTGTAGGAACTGGCTCAGGTTGATAATAAGCTTTCATAGATGTACAACAATGGTAAATAAATACAGTTAAAGTAGTAGAGAAAAGTTATTAATTAGATTACATTTACTCAGAAACTGAACATCAACTATTTATGATTATTGTGAGTTTAGAGATACAGTTGAAACTCGCTTATACGTTATTCACTTCAACATTTTTCGCACATATGCACTAACATTTTAGGAACCAGTCGTTCTCCATTAAAATTTTGTTCAATTATATGTTTTGGTTATACTTTTTCTCGGTAATGCGTCACTTTTTCTGATCCCCATACACAAAATATACCCATTTATATGTTTTTAAAAAATGAACAGTGGTATGTTTGCTGTGTATAGCCTTGGAATTGCCTGGTTTGCAACTTTTATTGACGCTTATCATTTCATTGTCGTCATATCGTTCCAACGGTCACTTATCTATTTTATGTGAAGTTTCGAGTTACAAACAGGAGAAGAAACATGTGTGAATATTGACCAGCAAGGAAGAAAACAAAAAAAAATCCTTAACTCTTGGTGAAAAATTAAAAATTCTGGATGAGGTCCATACCAGAAGAGAAAATCAGTTACACATTTTCTCATTTATACAGTATTCTAGTAGTCTCCCTTGAGAAACTTATAAGTGAGGTTCCACTGTATATCTTTCTATGCGACTGTTTCCACACAAAAACAATTATTTTGATTTTAGAATAATACCTGGTCTTGTTGTAGTTGCAGTTCTTCGTGTTGTGGGAGGAGCATTCCCTTGTCCCTGGTATGGATTTCTTGAAGTACTGATTTCATATGTTTCATAATTGTTTTGATTACTTCCTGGCTGTTGTTGTGGCTTTCTGGGAGTAGTCACCTCATATTCATAGTATGCTGTTGAGTCAAAAGAAAGGAGAAAATAAATTTTAAAATATTTTGTCCTAAAGCTAAGAAGTGAATTATGTAATTTCCATGATCTTTAACATTAATGTACTTTTTTTTTTCCATAAAACAAGAAGAATTTGAAATTTTCATAATGTGATAGAAAAGGTTTGCATCATTTTCTCTAGAACAGAAGTTAACTGACATTGTTAGGACACTGAAATAAAAACCCATACTTTTAACTGGTCACAATCCATGCTAGGGTCAGGAGTTAAAGCACAGACGGTGAGCAAAAGAGCCATTTTTCAAATCCTGCTAGACAATCCTTGCCGATCTATGCTTTCCTTAGTCTTCATAGACAACAAGTATCTGGGAAGTATTATCCTAAGTTAAGTCTGAAAATAGTACCTTTCAATTTTGCTTTCCCAAATATCATTTCATTTTGACCTTCATCAGTGTTAGTTTACTTTGCATAAATTATGTGCTTTAACATCATGTACATATTTGTAGTGAGATTTTGTTTATATCTAATGCTTTACCAATTATACAACTGTGATGCACAATGTAAAGGACTTCACAGACTTTTCCTAGAAAACTGAATATACATTTTATTTGTAAAGGGAGTATGTTAAACATACATAAGGTGTTTTCTTTAAAATTTGTGCCCCCTCCCACACACACGCACACCTAAGCTCTCACTCACTCATACACACACATGTATAATCATAAAGCTGGAAAAATAGTTGCACTGTATACTAAAATAAAAAATTTGATTGATTACAGAAGTATAAAACAAATGTGAAAACAGAAAACTGGAGTTATTCTGGATATTTTAAAAAAAAATTAAAGGAGTCAAAATGCATAAAGATTATGACTTTGAAATCTAAATGAAAGTAGTAAGAGCAGACTAGGTGTCGACTCAGGGGTGTTTTCCAATCAAATCTGTCTATCTAAACTTAAATATAAGCTGGACTCCAATTATGCCGAACATTTTCTTCTGTATGCATTGTTGTATAAATTAAAAATAAAATTGGTCAAATGTTTGATTGCAAATGTCACCACATTGTTTATTTCTGCAATTAGAATAGCAAATTGAGCTACAAAAAAGATGAGTTATATGTGTTTTTACCATTTGTTCTAAAATGATTGTTTAGCAACAAAATGATGTTAAAGAACTGGATCCCAGCAGGTTGAGACCTTAATATATGGAAGCCAAGCATTTTCATATCAAGTTTATTTTTTGTTAATGGAAGCAAACTGATGCCATATTGATTTGTTGATTATGTGATAAAGAAAAAATTAATTACTGAAAGTAATTAGCTTGTAAGTGTGAATATCAGAATGCTTAATTTAATGTGTATTCTAAGTATAATTTCATTTATGTTCAGAACTAATTATTAAAAAAAAATTCAACAATGATAATTGCATTGCTACATGCATGAAAAAGGAAGTTGTTCTTTCTAGTATGCCACATCCCCAAGCGTTGGATACCCATATTTAAATATTCACTAAGCGCAAATAGCTTATGAAATAAATATTATATGTACCAAAAGTAATTTATTTATAAATAAAAGGAAGTCTGTATTATATACTTCCTTAAATAATGTTTAATAAGGAGAAACATGTAGAATAAGCTTTGAACCTATATAAGAGCTGAAGACGCTCCACCTTTGTCATTCCTCATTTATCAGTCTTCATGTTATCATCATTGCTCAGCACAAGGGTAGCGCCCTGTGCTTTTGGCGGGAACTAGTGCTGTTACCATGCTTTTGGAATGTAATCTTAATTTAATAATTATTGTATCCAGTGATATTGAAGAACATATAAGAACATCTTACCAGTGAAACCAGGGTATCATTTACAAGTTATTATTACCTATAATGCATTATCTCCCTCGCGGCCACAATTCTGAGACGTATTAATAATACCTATTACAAAGAGTAATACTAAAAAAGAATCTCAATTAGCTCGCCATTGAATATATTTGTAATAAGGTCTACTGTTGTGGTCATTCACTTGACAACTAGCCACATGCTGTAGAGCAAAAGCCAGGAATGATGATAGTAATGATTGTGGCTCGACACCTTGCACGACAGTGGTTCTGTAGTGCTTCAGATGCATTAAATGCATTAAGAACCATGACAGTCTTTACAAATCAAGAGTATCTAGATATGTTTCTTGCTTATGCAAAGCTCAACCCTTTAGATTATTATTTCTTGGGACATTTGAAGAGTAAAGTATACTATGACAAGGTTGCTATTGATCATCTTTGTACATGTGTGTTTGAAGTAGCTCTTAGATGGGGCAGAATGCAAAAGATCTAATGAGAATAGGGCAAAATTGGCTAAAAAAAATGTGATGCCTGCATAGATTCTAATTAAGCCTCCACTGTAAATGAGCATATATTGACATTGCAGCTATTGACCATTATTAAATTTTCTGTTAGGAAGGTGTGGCTTGGATTTAATTATTCCACAATATACCTGAATGAGGTATTCCAATAATTCATGTTTGAATTTGCTTTATCTTTGATCATCAAAGTAAATCTTATGTACAGCCCCTTATGCAGCTTTTAGTTCAGGCCTTGTGAAAATGACAGCTTGAAAGAATACCATTCCACCCCTCATTAGTACAGTTTACCAGTTACACAAAATTCAGAAAAATTCTTTCAGAATAAAGAGGTCTTAAGAGGTTATTCCCAGAAAATTCAAGATATACATTTTATTTGCCATATAAATATCTTTAACATATGGTATTTTAATCAAAATTCTGACATCTATTTTTGAGAAAATCAAAATGTTTTAAATTGTTACCATTAAAAGGGTAGTTTGGGGTGGGGGGATTTTTTACAAAATCTTTGTGTCACATCCCCGAAAGATATAAAACTTAAATACCAAGTATGGTAGATACACACCCACTCACTCACCCACCCATGCACACACACACACACACACACACACACACACACACACACACACACACACACACACACACACACACACACACACACTCTCACACTCACACTCTCACACACTCACACACTCACACACTCACACACTCTCACACTCTCACACTCTCACACTCTCACACACTCACACACTCACACACTCACACACTCTCACACTCTCACACTCTCACACTCTCACACTCTCACACTCTCACACTCTCACACACACACACACACACACACACACACACACACACACACACACACACACACACACACACTCTCTCACAAATCTTTTTCTGAAAATACTTATTTTGGATGCAGGGGACCCTGAAACATATATTTCTGGTGAAATCTCGATATGAAATTTTTGGGTGGAGTGCAATATCTTCTCTATACACTATGTACATAGTACGTGTAGAGGAAGTAAAAAGAATACCCTTGTAAAGAGTAAAAAAGCCTATTTCCTCTTTACATACAGTTTTACTTAAATGATCTAGGCCCTTTTTTTGTGTTTTTGCTGAACAAATCTGTTTAGAGCAGGCCTGACAAACATTACTCCCAAAGTGTGAAGCCCTTCTCTTACTTCCCCTCCCTTAGTAACCTTCAAAGCGCAGCGACTGGTTTAGGTGCGGAGTTTCCATAGCACCTTGACTAAGTACCTAGCCCACTGCTGCTAGAGAAAACCAGTGCCACCTTGCATATGTGTATGTATGTGTATCAGTCGCACTACAGGCAAGGAGGGGAGGGCAACCTCTGTCCACACTTTGGGAGTAATGTTTGCCAGGCCTGGTATAGAGGATGATGATTGATGACAATGACAGTATATAATTGATTGATGTTTGGAGGAATATAGTAATAGTGACGGTCAAATTATGTGTCGTATTAATTTGTTGAGTCAGTATTTTTAGCGCTACGTCATTTACATTTTCATTATGAGGGACTAGTTTGGAAGCTTATGCTATCATTTTCAACCTCACGGATCCAACTATCATTGTTGGCTGCATCTGCTTGTGTTCTCTTCGCTGGCAGTGAAATGATGAACTCCTTAACTAAGTTTTCAACTGGCAGGATTTCAAAGTTTATTAGGCGATCTTTGTGTTTCCATATGAGGATGTTTTCCGAAGTTGTGAGTTCATTGTGACCTGACATGGTTTTTAGCAATTTTGGATTTGGATCCAGATTATGGTTTTGCTTTCAGAAGTGAAATGCTACTGCTCATTCATTCATTTATTATCTGCTTAAAAGAATACAAACATATTCAAAGCATCGTCAGGTTAAATATGTACAATAACATATACTATCTAATATATACAAAAACAGCTTTTAAAGTAACATTTTACAATTCATAATTACTTACTGTATCATATAAATACTATTTATTTTGTCGGTATTAGTTAAGATATTCATCAATTGAATAATAACATCCTTCAATACACAATTTCTTTAAATCTTACAGTCATTAACATTTTTCAGATAAGCAGGGAGTTTATTATACAGTTCATGAGCTGCAGCAGTAGGTTTGGTTTTTTACTTTTCTAATCTATGTGATTGTATATGAAAATTTGTATTTCCTCTAGTGTAATGTTTATGCATTTGTTTGTTTGTTTTACCTATATCTTGTCTGTTGAACAATTGTACTATTACTTCATAACTGTATAGTGACTATACTGTTAAAATGTTTAGGTCTCTGAAGGTTTGCCTACATGAATCTGTTTGTTTCATCCTCAAAATTAGTCTTATTGCTCTTTTCTGGAGAAGGAATACTCGGTTAGTGTATTTTTTAGCACAACGTCCCCACACAGTTATCCCATATGAAAGGTGCGGGTAGATTAATCCATAATATAACATTATTTGTGTGTTAACATCCACTATATTTGCCATTTTCTTCATTATGAATAATCCTGAACTCAATTTGTTACATATATAGTCAATGTGTTTATCCCATGTCAGATTTTTATCCAAGATTACTCCTAGAAAATTTGCACTGTCGACTACATTTACTTCCCTGTTTTCAATAACTATCTTTGTATTTGATGTTGACCTGTTCTGTGGGGTTTGAAACTGCATGTAATTTGTCTTATTTAAGTTTATGTGTAAATTATTAAGCCTAAAATATTGTATAACTAGTGTTGTATTATTTATTGTCGTGTTTTCCAGAACCTGTGGGCTAACACCTGTATTTACTATTGAAGCGTTGATTTCTTCAAACAGTCGGGGAATATACCAGACCTAATAATAGAATTGACCAGATTTAATAAAGGCTCTATCATGTACGAGCTGCATTGCTTCAATATAATATTAGAGATACCATCTAACCCAGAAGAATGTTTATTCTTCAGTTTTTTTAAGGATTTAAGTAATTCTTCTTCTGTTATTTCCCTAAGGTACATAGAATTGCTAACTAACTTTGCTTTGCATTGATATGTTTTATTCCTACCTTTATTTAATATTAACTGGTTAACACTTTCTGAAAAATAGTGATTAAATGCATTGCTTATTTCCATTGGATCCTCAATTTTTAGCTGGCCTTTATTCAGATGAATGTTGCTATATTCACCTTTGTTTTTTCCTCATTCATTGTTAATAATGTTCCAAGAGTTTTTGACTATATTATTACTACAGCTTAGCATACTTTTAATATGGCTTGATTTTGTTTTCATTAATAAATTTTTGTATTCCTTCTTATATCTAAGAAATGCAATTTTACTTTTTTCATCTTTTGTGGTTTTGTATACATCATAATATCAATTTAGAAATTCTTTGGCTTGCATAGCATCTTGATTTATCCAGGGTTTATTAGTGGGATATCTCACTTCCTTGGTAGTTATAGGACATGCAATATCGAAATAGTATTTGAAGATAACAAAAAATGTTTCCCATTTAGCATGAATGTCAGCCTCATTTAATACTGTTTCCCATATTTCATTACACAATAGGCAGCATAGACCATTTACACTTGCTTCATTTATATTTCTAGTTTTTACATAGCATTTCTGACGTTTTGGTATGTAGCAATCAATTTCTATACTCTGAACAAAATGATCAGACAAGTGGCTTTTTATTATATTTGTCTGATACATAGTATCAGGGAGGTTTGTAATAATATGGTCTAGTATAGTAGCTGTAGTATCTGCTACCCTAGTTGGTTCATTAATTGTGAATCTTAATTTAAACATATTTGCTATGTCTAGCAGCTTTTTATAATGGCTGCTATTTTCATCTTTATTTATATTAATGTCACCGAGTAATATTATGTTATATCCATCCAGTTTATCTAAAGTTTTTATTATTATATCAAAGAATTCATTAGGTGATCGATAGCATGAGATAATTACCACTTTTTCTTTATTTAGGGTTATTTCTATACTGATATTTCACAGATCTATACTATTATTTTGTATCCATTTTTTAGGTTTTGCGCTTATTATTTTATTTCCAACAAAAAGTGCAGTGCCACCACCTTTATAGCTATGCCTACAGTAATGTGCTACATTTTTTTAACCTTCTAATTGACAGAATTTTAGTTTGTTTTCTTTTAATCCATGTTCAGAAATGGCTAGAATATCTGGTTTATTTTTATGCAGAAATACTGTAATTTCCTCATTCTTGTTTCCAAGATATTGTACATTTTGGTGTATAATGCTAATTTTTCTGTTTCTGCTGGTGTTATTGAGGGGGTGCACAGTAGACTGAGCCTTTACTGACTCAGTCCCTTTACCTAGTTTTCCTGAACAGTTTGCATATAAAAAGATCTGTGCTCTAGCGGGATAACTGGCAGGATACTTGTGCTAGTACTCTTAATTGTTTGTTAATTTACTTACCAGTAATTCCCTTCCTTTCCAGTTTAGGTGCAGCCCATGGGCTGTGTAATACTCCCTATTAAATCTATTTACACTAATCAAGCTTACATTTTTAAATTTACTACAAATTTTCATTATTTTATCATTACATTTTTCATTCACGATATTTACATAAGAGTTCACATCGTGTCTTTTAGGAATGTTACTACCACCACGTTTGTATGATGCAGTTTTGTTAGGCACTTGGCCAGAGTTTTACATACGTTGCTTCCATTATTTTTCGCAATATCGTTTGTTCCACCTGCTGATTTATCTTCTTGTTTAGTTTTAGATTTCTAAAGTGCTCTTTGGCTCTGATTTTTAAACTTCTTTTGGTTTGTCCCATGTAGTACTTTTCACAATTTGTACATTTAATTTGATATATTTCTGATCTATTTTCTGGAATTTCATATTTGATTTTTGAATTTAGCAACTTTATGACAGAAAATTTGTTTATTGAAGCAAGAGTGATGTTGTGTCCTTGAAGATATTTTTAAATTTATAAATGCTCGAGGATGGTAAGTAAATTTTTTGAATGTAATGAAAAGATAATTGACATAGTGTTAAAAATACTGACTCAACAAACTGATACCACATATTGACAGTATATACAATCTCAACTTAGAGTACCTATATAATTTCTTGTATTGAAGTAATTTAAGTTTCATTGCTTAGGTCCACTTGTGGAGAAAAATCATTGTTGAATCTCTTCTTAATTATGAAATGATCAATTTTGGAAGCACAAAAAAAGTAATCATTACATGAAGATGGAATAGCATAGCCATCACGGTCACAATTGTTACCCTTGCTACTGCACATGCATTTCACCCCTTACCCTCCCTCTTGACTTACTCAGCAAACATAAAGATACGTAGAATATTTTTGAGTTCGGTTTGAACACTAAGTAACCCTTACATATAATTTTTCCAGACTGGTTTTGATACCATGTGGGCATCATTGTCGATGGCTTCCACAGAGTGTTCTATGTTGAAGTGTGATGGTCCCTGGTCGCTGGGTGATGAACTTCCACAATATATTTTGTGGCAGCAATTCAAAGTTGAATACATGGTGTTGGTTTTTAATGCTATGGATTTTTTCCAGACGTCGAGGAGCTCTGCTGCATATCTGGCGGGTTTTACAAGGAGTATGTTAGGCACTATTTCATGGTTAGTACACCAAAAGTGGTGTGCAACGGCTGGTTTGTCAGTTTGTTTGTAATTTACTGCTCTCATGTGTTCTTTAAGTCTTGTTTCAAGGTGTCTTTTTGTTTTACCAATGTAAAATTTGTTGCAATCTGCGCAATTTATTCTGCAGATTCCTGATTTTTTATGTTCTGGGATTTGGTCTTTTTGGTTGTTGCAGAACATTTTTTGTAGGCTGAACTTATTCTGGGGGGCAAGTGTGATTTTATATTTTTTGAATATTTTTTTAAACTTGTGGTGTAGTTTAGATACATGTATAAAGTTTGGATAGTAGACAATATATTTATTTATTGTTTTATTTATTAAATGTAAATCAATTTTACTTAAGTTCATATTTATTTTACTAATATTGTGTCAAGGTTTTTAAACTTCATTAAAGATTTATTATGTTACTAATGTATGTTTTTTATTAATGTTAGTCTGGTGAGGAGGGGGTGCGCATCTCCCTCTGCATTCATCTTGATATGAGTACATGCATGCCGCAGTTCAGGGACTCTTGACATAATAGGTTTGATGTAATTATCTAGCTGCCGGTACATTTAGTATAACATTTCAAGTGATGAATAGGTTCATCTAGTTTGAACTAGTTTAGATCCAAGTTAGATTCTCTCAGGGTCTACAAAATTGACAGAGTTAAAGTAATGTGTATGAATATTAATATAAAAATAATAGTTGCAACCAATCTTCACTTATCTTTTGGAATCCTTGCCTGGACTAGTTTCGCAACGATTTCATTGCATTATCAACATATCCTTTTGGTCTCTTTTTTGATCAAAATGTTGATAATGCAATGAAATCGTTGCGAAACTAGTCCAGGCAAGGATTCCAAAAGATAAGTGAAGATTGGTTGCAACTATTATTTTTATATTAATATTTGTGTTATTCTTTACTGTTACTAGCTTCTTTTTACATTTATAATGTGTATGAATTTAAAGATAATCTAATCCATCTGTTAAAAATTTAATACTAAACCATTTCCTTTAGTTGTCCTCCAGTGTAGTGGTTATGATGCTAGCCTCTGATATCCAAGGTTGCGAGTTTAAATCCAGCGGAGGGTTATGGATTTTTTCGGATGTAAAAATCCTTAGCAAGGCATCCTTTAGAAGGGAAGTAAAGCTATTGGTCCTGTGTAATGTAAAAGAACCCCATACCTGGAAAGAAAATGTCCCTGGCCTAAAATTGCCATTTTTCAAGTCTGCAAGATATGATTTTGTCCTATAGTGTTATCTATGGGCAATAAGTCGATCCTCATCACCATGGCAAACTCTCAAACTAGAAATTCCCTGATCAAGAAAGCAACAAACATCGCCCAATATACACCAACATGATGGAACTTTTTGAACACTTGTTTTATATGTTTATGCTTATGTACAACATTTTCTGTGCGTAAATCAATGTTTTCCTTGCACTATGAATAAGAACAATACCTCCTGTGGTTTTTCTTGTTGTCAATGGAGTATTTCTTGAAGTTGTGATGTCATAAATGTCATAGTTGTTCTGACTATTTCCTGGGTGTCGTGAGGGCTTTCTGGAAGTTTCCAACTCGGGTTCATAATATGCTTTGGAAAGAAAAAGAGTTTATTTAAAGTATTGAAACTAAAGTATAATGTACTTGTTTGACAGTTATTTGCATTTAAAATTAATTTAAACAGTTTCAAATTATTTTAACACTGCAAAATTAATACTATTATTTTTTTTCTTTTTGATTTGAGGACAGTGAAAACTATAAATCAAATGACATAATATTGGTGGTAGAGGTTTATATTTATGCTGCAACTTGAAGTAACATTATTAAATGAATGGTTAATAAAAACCATGTCAGTATATATTAGTAATAGTTGCAGTTGTATCAGGAATTTCATACTTTGTGACAATTGTAGAGCTATGTTCAAGGAGAAACAGATAGCATAACATTACTTGTATATATTTTCAAATAACATGTTGCTGACACGAAATCAACTTATAAATAATAAAATGATAAATAAGCATCTAACAAATAAATATAGCAGCATGAGTGCAACCCTAAGAAGGTTGGTAAATAAATAAATAATTAATACAGTTGTCAATAATTTAAACATACTACAATCTGGCCCATATTTATGCAAGGACCACACGGGCCCAGGCCCAGGGTGGCAAAATCTTAGGGGTTGCAAATTTTTAGAAGAAAAAACAGCAGTGATGATTGCTAAAATTTTTATTAGTAAGAGGTAAATCGTAGATAGAAGTTTAGATATGTGATTAGATATGTGCACATCATGCAACTGGCAACACCGTCTCGGCAAAGGTTTTTGTGTGACTGAGCTTGGACGCGTCCAATATAGAAACAGAGGCTAAAGGTAAACATCAATATGGATGGTAGGAAACATCTGAGTGTGCAGGGTATAGAAAATTAGTTGAACAAAAGAGTAGGAGGGAAAGGAAGTGTTTGATCAAACTCAAAGTTATACATGTTTTCGTCAACAAAGAACTAGGCTCTGTAGCTCAAGTTCTTCCTCTTCTGAAAAAAAAACAAAAAACAAAAAACAAACAAACAAAAAGCACATACACACTCATATTTACACACATTCTGTCTGTCTGTCTCTCTCCCCCCCTCTTTCTCTCTGCAATCTGTAGATCCTATTATTGATTAGACTCAATGACCAAACTCTAGGATGTAGATCATGTCAAGAATTACATTTATTCTATACTTATTAATATATTTATTTACAAATAATAACTCTGACAATGAATTTTTAGAGGTGTCAGTTTTGCATAATTTTCAATTACATATCTGTTTCCAAAAACCTACTCATACACTTGCATTCTTATAATATCCATGTTTATTATATTTACAATGTTACATTATTACCCGTACTTTTTTTATTGAATCAAACCCTCCTTTGTATAGAAGGTGTGTGTAATATGGTATCTTTTTAATTCTGATCTAAACTTTTTTTTTTTTTTTTGAATTCCATTATAGAAGAATGAAAACTATTCCTTTGTAGTTAACCCCTTTTTAGAATAGCTGCAAATTATTTGTTGGCCTATGTAAGTTCTGCCTATGTCTGTTTTTTTTTTTTTTTTTTTTTTTTGTTATGAATATCTGCATTTTTTGTAAACTTTTCTGGGTTATTTATTACAAATGACAATATGGCTAGAATATACTCACAGGCTAATGGTAAAATTCCAAATATTTTGAAGAGTGGTTTGCAGTGAGTTGATCGTCTTTTCCCTACCATTATTCTTATCATCTTCCTCTCTGTCTCCCGTCCTTTCCTTGTCATCATTATCTTTTGCTATGCATGCATTGACTGTATACCATTTTATTTGTCTATGAGCTTCTCTTCTTTTTTGATTAATTTTTATTTCTTCCCTTTATTTACAGATCATGTCCTGTTGATGTATATGTGTGCCTTTCAAATCTTTTGCTTGATTTGTTACATCTTTCACCAGTTGAAAACTTATGCATTTCATCATTATGCTTCTCTTCCTAAATCTAAATGCATCATGCATTTCAAAATTGGTCACCTCCAGTCCTAGTCTTCTGCCAAATTTCTTTCATCTCTCTCCTTGCATCTGTTCCCATCTTTTCTTCTATATTTGAAATTGTAACAAAAACTCTCTTTTTCTGCAACAAAAACTCTATATTTTTCCTACAAACTGATTACAGGTTGAATCTGCTCATAAATAACTGTCTTTTGCAACAATTCTGCCACATAGTTTCTTTTCGATGGGCTTCATTGAACTTTTTTATATATGTTGGTCATGTCACTGGAAATTTCCAGAAGTCACTGCACATACAATACACAGCAGATACAGTATACTTCCAATTATTCATGTGCGGATTATCCATGCACCCCCCCATCCAAAAAAAAATATTGTAGATTGTTTTTCTTTAGGATACAGCAATAAAGGGCCTGCCATGTGACAATACGCGCATTTCCATTGTTTAAATGATCATCGCATGGCAACAGAGTACCTTTCCATTGTTATCGGCCTTCCTGTTCCGTGAAAAATTAAAAGCATGTTCAGTTTTATGTTAATTAGCATGTAAGTGTTAATGAAGTAAGTTAAAAAAAATTATAAAACAAATGGCAGAGAAACGAAAAAAAAAAAAAAAATGTGTTGACATTAAAACAAAACTTAGAATTAATTGAAAGATTTGAGAAGGGGGAAACCGTTACAAAACTAAGTGCTGATTATGGGATTGGAATGGAGACTGTTTGGGACATTAAAAATAATAAGTATAAAATATAGGATTTTATCAGGAACTGTGATTCTAATTCTGACAATCTGCACGAAAAAGCATGAAGAGATCTACATTCAATGACTTAGATGTTGCTCGTTCAGCCAAAAATTAGCAGGTGCAATGTGCACTGAAAAAGCTAAATTTTTTCATGAAGCTCTAGGGTTGTAGGGACAATTCATCTGGTTGACTTACCAGATTCAAGCAATGTTATGGGATTCGTGAACTTATTGAAAGAAAAGTTTGAAGTGCTGTGTAAAAAAATGTCAACACCTCTCAGAAGCAGACCAACATCATGGACATTTTAAGAAATAAATGGGCCTACAATACCTATGTACAGGAGTAGAAAACACTTTTGAACAAAGAATACATGTTGAATAAAGCTTTTAAACATAATATCCTATTTACATATGTACCTTTACAGGTTTCTCAATTTTTCATGTTTTCGATTATTCATGCTTCTTCTCCTCCACATTACCCAGGATAATTGAGAGTATGTGAATTATTCACAAACTCCTCAGGCCTAGTGATGCACGGTTTTGATATCAAAGAACCTTCCGAAAGAACACATGTCTACTTGAGCATGCAATGTCAAAATAATTCATCGTGGCACAGTGTTCACTAATGCACATGTGTAAAAATGGATGGTGTGTAACAATGTATGGTGTGTAACAATCAGATATGACTTACAAAGCTAGTCATTCACACATGTTTGGCAATTAACCCCAGTGTTACATTTTGCCCTCTAGCGGATAAATAGCCTACCTTATCGCCACCTTATTGTGTCTACCTTTCAAGTCATTGTTTAGCTTCCATTTTGTTGAGTCATAGCAATAGTAGCACCAACAGATCAAGGGCAACAAAAGGTTATTCTTGGAACTGCACTAGCTGCGTACTTTATACACCGCGCGCCCGGTCATGTAAGTAATATTTCATATCGCGGCTCATATCATACCCTGGGTATTTTAAAGATGTGTTTAAATAATTCATTAATTGTTACCAATATTTTGCGTTTCTAGTTTTAGGGCAAAGAAATATTTGACAGAACAGGAGTTAGAACGGGCTCTTTTAGAGGTACTTGCTTAAGAAGATGACTGTGGGAATACTGATGATTTGTTTTCTGATGGAGATGATGAAAAAATATCACTGAGTGATCATGACAGTGACTCTGAAATTGACAATGATGAAGAAGTGCCTCCTTTTAATGATAAAGATGACATTTTTATAGGTAGGGACAAAGAAACGAAATGGATAAAAACTAGTGTGCATAAAGAAACACCCCGTCTACCAACAAAAAATATTGTGAAGATCTTTCCAGGCTCTAAAATGGTAGCACGAGGTATTTTAGAGGAAATTGAATCTTTCTCAAACTACTGTTCTGTGTGAAAAATATAGTATGCTTTCACCTGGGGTCGTAGGGGACTAATTTACATACACTTTGTAATGTAACTAATTAGTATACATATGTATAAAACAGCTATGAAGTATATGATTGGATGTCACGTATAATTGATTGATTGATTGATGTAATGTGAATTAGTGTAATAAATAGTATAATAGTTTAATAAATAGTAACAGAATACCAACCTCGCTGTGCTATGAACAGAATACACCGCGCACCTGCTCTAGGATTATGTTCACAGGGTGTAATCACAATATTATTAAGTACCTCTGCTCATATCTTCCATTCTTTCTGCCCTTCTTTTGGTGTTCTGCACCTCTTCCATTATTGCTTCACATTTCCTGCTTACTTCTTTTTCTATATTATCTTTATAATTTTCTATGCTTTTCTTTACATTTCTTTCAAATCTTTCAACTCCTTCATTGCTGCTTTTGTAGTATCTTTTGTCTTTGTAGTATCTATCTGTCCTATCTTTAGTATCTGTCTAAAAACAGCAGCAGCACCTTTGCCACGTGGCACCAAACCAAAAGGAAAAATGGTCTAAGGTGGTAAAAGAAAGACTACAACGACTAATAATCTTACAAAATGTGAAGTAATGGCTAATTCATGGAGTACTGCGGTGGGTCAAAGAAGAAATACTTTTCTCTAAAAGAATTAAATCACAAATCTTTTCCTCAGAATTGAGTTTCTTGCATCCAATTATTTGTATTAGAAGCAGAAATACACAACTTCAAAAACAGCACTCAGATTAAAAATCTAATGGCAACAGACTCAAAGGCCGCGCCGTGGCCGAGTGGTCAGAACACTCGCCTCTCACCTAGACAGCCTGGGTTCGATCCCAAGCGACTGCATGTGAGATTTGTGGTGGACAAAGCAGTGCAGGGACAGGTTTTCTCTGGGTTCTCTGGTTTCCTCCGCCATCTCATTCCACTGGGGCTCCATCTTCATGTATCATCAGTGTCATCGCCTGCAGTGCCAGAGCAGTAAAGGCGGGCATTAAACACTACCAAAAAAAAAAAAAAATACTCAAAAAATGCTCTCCATACAATTAACAGAGACAGGTTGAGACCTGACCTGCTAATGGCAGCAAACCCATTGCTGTGCACTCAAGAATCATGTGATTTGCTGCTCTGCCTGCCCTTTGAAATATGATGGTAAAAGATCAAAATCTATGTTAGGATTTTTCTATGTTAAAAACGTAAAGATTTCAATTGCAATAAGTGTACAGCTTAAGGTACCTATGATTTGAGATTACCTCAAGTTAACTATTTAATTTTATCTTATTATGTAAATTATAGTAGTGGTGGTGTTAGTGGGAGTGGTGGTGATGATATCTGCAGTGGTAATGGTGATGGTGGTGGTAGTTTGGCTGGAGATGGCAGCAGTAGTGATGGTAGTGGTTGTGGTGGAGGTGGTAGTTGTGGTGGAGGTGGTGGTTGTGGTGTAGTGCCAGTGGTGGAGGTAATGGTGTTGGTAGTGATGGCAGCCATGATGGTAGTGTTGGTGGCAGATGTGTCAGTGGTAGTGGTTTGCAGTGGTAGTTGTGGGGAAATGATTATGATATAGTACTACCTGGTTGTGATGTTCTTCTTGTTGTGGAAGGAGCTCTTGTAGGATTTGCCTCAACACTAGGATAATACTCTTCAAAATCAACATCACTATTTCCTGGTTGCCGCGGAGGCTTTTTTGAGGGCACCTCATCAACTTCAAAGTAAGGTGAAGTTGTTCTTCTTGGTGGTGATGTGTGTGGCGCACTTGTGAATGGTTTCTCTATACACAGAAAGAAACTGCCACAATTAATAAATTACTTGTATTTTAAGCATTCTATACAAGAAATACTAATACCTATTGTTAAATAGAAACGTACAGCTCAGTAAGTTGCGTTGCATAAAGCAATAGTTAGTTTGGAGAATCAGATTTGCTCACTTAACCTATAATATGCAGACAATGTTTCTCTTAACTGTCCAGCAGGTCAACTAACTTTGCTAATGGTGTTTATGATATTGATGGTAGCTCTCACTTTTAATAGAACTTATCAGCTGGCTGCACATAGAAAAGAAGAGAAGAGGCAGATACATTATGGATTAAAACAACTCTCTAAAACATCTATTATTTTAGACAACACAACCAAGCTGTATCTCAAGCACACTGTTCTTTCAGTATGTCTGAAATTAATGTGAAAAAATGGAAGGTGACCCGTTTTTATCAATCATAAAAACATGACAATCACTGCAACTAATAATCAAAGATCATAATTAATATAATTAAATTAATGTCATTAAATAATGTTATTAGGTGAAACATATAGTTATAGGGGAAGAAGGAAAATTAAAAGTGTATATTTTGGCGAGTTGATAAGTGCTGTGGAAAGAAAAGATGAAAATACTGTTTCTCATTTAACAGTAAACAAAGGGTTTTAGAAAGTACAGGATATGGTCAGACAAACATTTTCATGCCTCGTCGGGTGCAGGTGTGATCGACCGTTA
This sequence comes from Hymenopus coronatus, assembly GCA_030762935.1. Lineage (NCBI taxonomy): Eukaryota > Metazoa > Arthropoda > Insecta > Mantodea > Hymenopodidae > Hymenopus > Hymenopus coronatus. The sequence continues at coordinate 126,151,183 of CM060888.1, read as the reverse complement.
TAACAGGGTTTTACATACCTGAGTTTTGCTTGACATGTGCCGGACAGTTCTCAACAGGACAGTGCAGATGTAAGACAGGGAGTTGTTGCTTGCAATGTAGTGCAGTTTAAAAGACAGGTAAATTAATATAGGCATGCCACAAGGCTCTATCCATGGTCCCTTATTATTTTTAAATTATATAAATGACATGCCATCATCTGTCAAACAAGTGGACATAATTATTTTTGCTGATGATACCAATGTGCTGATAAAGGGCAACAATCAAGATAGTTTACAAAAGACAGTAAATCAGGTAATGGCAGAATTGTATTCCTGGTTTCAAGTTAACAAACTAGTAATAAATGAAAGCAAAACTACTGCGATATCCTTCCACACATACCAAAATAAAGCACATCTTGTACCCCAAATTTATTATAACAATCTCAACATTAAATATAGGAAAGATACACAGTTTCTGGGAATCATTTTAAATGAGAACCTAAAGTGGAAGAACCATATTGAAAAGTTAGCGTCTAAATTGAGCTCAGCTTGCTACTTACTAAGAACTATTAAAAATAAAGTAAGCTTAAATATCCAAAGCAAATTTTCACAGCCTAATGTGCTACGGCATAATTTTCTGGGGAACATGCTATGAGAGTGAGCAAATATTTAAACTACAGAAAAGGGCAATTAGATTAATAAGTGGCAAGGATAGTCGGTGCTCATGTAGAGCTCTTTTCAAAGAACAAAAAATATTGCCTCTTACTTGCATATTGATATTGGAGACATTAACTTATATTAAAAAGATGTACAACCAGCTTGAAATAAATCAAAACCTCCATCAATATAGCACTCAACAAAAGAATGCACTGCATATTCAGTTCTGTAGAACCAACATAACTAAAAATAATGTAAAGAATTTGGGTATTAGACTATTTAACATATTGCCTCAGAATATAAAAATAATTACTAAAATCCATCATTTTAAAAGACGTTTAAAATTGTTCCTATTACTGCACACATTTTATTCCATAGATGAGTATGTATCATATTGTACAAATACCATGAGTTAATAAATCTGTGTTATAGTGTGTTTTCAAAGTATAATATGAATTGCTAGCTCTTAATAACTTAATAATGTGTAATTGAAAATTGTTTATTATCTTATCATTTAGCTACAGTACTACTGTATACATGTATAAAGTTAGTGGAAGATTTATACCATTGACATGTCCGAATAACAATGTAAATTGTTCTAAAAAAAACAAAAAAAAAACACATTTCACCACTCTGCAGGGACAAATTTCTAAATAGAACTAGTATTTTTATGTTCGTGGAGTTTTGCCCAGAAAATAGAATTTAAAAGTGTGGCTCTGCCCTGGCAACGAACTGCTGGTCTCGATAAGTGATAAAAGTAAATGTGGATCCTGGAAATTATAAAGTGTTCACAGTACTTGTATTTGGAAACCCAGATCCCAATATCCATTTACAGCTTACGTGAACAGGATGTGCATCGCGCCCTGAGAAGTATCACCTTCAAGATCTCCTGCTCTAGAGAGCAGCAGAGGAATGTAAGGTAAATGAAAGGAGACATCATTTATTCCCCATCTCAATTCTGGCCAGGCAGGCTCAAAGGGAAGATAAGGAAATGTTGTTTTTGAGTTTTTAATAACTGTTTTTTATAAAGTGAAGTACCTATTCTGCACAAGTTGTGATTTGCTTGATCCATTCATATATTCACACCATATATTTCTTTAAGATTGACCAATTAACAGCTGGAGATATTTACCTTGGTCTGGGGGACAGATCTGACGCCCATTCAGCCTAATAGATTGCAGCCTTGGAATGGGCTCTGTTTCTCCATATTTAACAAATATACGCACTGACAGAGGTGGACCTGGCAATATCTTCTGATTCAGGTTCAGAATCGTAAATTTAACATTATCTTTGGTAGTCACTTCTCCTTTCCAGTTCTGAAACAGAAAATAATGTTAATAAATATGTGTGCATTAATGGCAGTAAATTGCCCTAAAGCAAAATTTCATATTTTTTCAAGAGTCAGGCAATTTGATTGAATATGAAAGGAATGAACCAGTGAGCACAACATAGGTGAAAATAACTAGGAGTAAAAGTCAAATGAAGATTAGTATTTCTTATATAAGCTGCAACTATTTTTAGGAGCAGGATGGATCAGCAGTAATGTATGTGGCCAGCATTGAGGTCCCGGGTTCAAGCCTCGGTACCGACCAATATGACCAAAAGTTTAACTCGGTTGCTAGGGAAAAGCTGGGTGTATCATTATTTTATCTGCAAGTTTCCTCTTATTTCATTATTTCATTGCATTTCTTTTTGTTTTCGCACTGGGCTGATCATCCATCCTGGATATCCAATGATCCAGAAGCCGGGATTACGACTACGACGAGCTTTACTTAATGAGACAGGACGTAACGTGAAGTTAAGAAATGCTGCTAAACTGAAGACCAATTAGGATGTACTTTAACTTAACGTTAGATTGGTAGTTTTTATTACTTTCAGCTAGTGCTTTATAATTGTTGTGTAACATCCTTTAACGTATTGGAAAGGAAACTTTTTGACACTGCCAAACCCTTTAAGTTACGTTGCGTTAAATTAAATCAAGTGAACCCTAGATAGCCCCATTTAATACAATGTGAAAGTCAAATGACGTTACGTTAAGGTCATCGTAATCTCGGCATAAGTCCTTGGAGGTATATAAGAGGAGGGTAATTAGAGAAAGAAGAAGAAGAGTACTCATATAACATTTAAGGTCTACAAGCATGATTGATAAAATGACGATCGCTGAAATTAACGCGGTTCCAAAATGTTGAGAATTACCCAGAGATGAATAATAACAACAATTACTACAGTAACTATTGCCATTTGTATTTCTCGATTGTTCAGAGTTAGATGCGCAATTTGAGTGTGTTTGGATGTGTGCTCCGGTTGCTTAATAACAAATGCTACTTCAATCGAGACAGATGGCTGCGTAACGTGGAAGGATCGCATTTGGGAGGTGGCGGGTTCGGTTCTCGTCCAGCAAATCACTCTGTTCTGACCATGGGGGTTTTCGTGATTTCCCCAGGTCGGAAAGCTGGACCGATGTCCCTCCGAGCAGAAATTTTCTATCACCATAATTATCTTTCATCTGTTTTATCTTGTGTGTTTAGAGATTGTAAGATCAGACGACGGCGGCGATTGGTGTGTTGCGGCGGAACGGTGCAGTCTGTGCTATGTGTAAATTTCTTCCTGGCGTTTGGCCGGAACCTCTTCCAGGGAGTGGCTCGTCATTCCAAGACTCAGGTAGAAGATGGACAGGATTGCCGGTGCCAGGACTGGTGTCGTTCTGGATGCTAGTGCGCATCCTCGTCCGATCTTAGCTGCCCTTCAAGTTTCCCCTTCATCCCTTTTTCCCGTGGTAGAAAACAAAATGTTCTACCTCCGGCGGTGGACTATCCTAATCTTAAGGCTATATGCTTAAATAAAAATCTTATTTGATGAGGTGATGAGCACAGCTAATATACATACAAAGTTAGCTAAAAATCCCTTTGTATTTTTATTTCATCATTCTTTAAATATTAATTGGTCTTTTCTATATGCTCTCATTAAAATGTTTTAACTTCAAAATGCAATCAAAACGCCTGCACTGAATTCGAGGTTCGTTATATTTAAACGAAGTTTGATAGAACCAACGTCTGACAGTTGACGCATCGTATATTCTTCTAGGGAGAAAAGACATAAGAACAGATCACCCGATTCGATTCCCGACTGGGGCGGGGAATTTTTCTTTAACCAGAACTATTCTCTATCCCCCACAGAGTCTGGAAGTATGGATGTGTGTGTGTGTGTGTGTGATTAAAGATATAAAATGATAAACTTAATGTTCTAAAACCTACAGATAATGAGTTATTTCACAAGTCAAAGCCCCCAATAAGATTTTTGAAGTTGGAGGGGGCTATACAAATGAAACAATTACAAAAATAATAACAGAACGCACGCTACTTGAGAACAACAGTACGAAGATAATCCAGAAATAACGCATTTCCGCTGCGCAGTTCGTAGTCGGGATTCTATCCAAAGTAGAGTGGTTTTCTCGGTATATTTTGTATTGAAAGAGTTTCAGTCGAAAAGAGTTGTTATTGTGCATTAAATGATTGTTAATAATGAACTTTGCCCGCCTGGGTAGCGTGGTGGTAGCATGTCTGTCTCACGTTCAAAAGGTCGTGAGTTCGAATCTCGCTTAGGGTGAGTTTTTTCGGGGTTTTCCCTTATCCTGAGAAGACGAATGTCGAGTAACTTTAAGCTCCATGGACCCCGAGATCATTTGAGCATCATATCATCAATTGCATTCATCGTCCGATATGACCAAACCAGGTTAAAGGACGTTAAACTACAAAGTCCTGGCCATTGTAAGATAAGCGGTAAGGGATTTTTGAAAGTACGGACATTGAAATCTGCAGAAATTTACCCTCGGCTAAAGGAGATATACGATGAACGTACTGTGGGCATGTAGTATTGGGAGGTGTGAAATGTTCAACAAAGACGTGCAAATGTGCACGAGGGAACTCTATTCGGACATTTGAAGAATTAAATCGTCCGTGTAAACCTAGATTAATTACAGGTTTCTTCCTTAACATTTCTTTTTCTTTGCTTGGTGAAACTGTGGGCAAACGTCTTCACTTAATGGAAAAATCCTTGAATTCTTAAAAAAAAAAAAAAACGGAGATGATTGTGTGAAAAAATAAAATAAGCTTCAGTTTTGTAGGTAATATTTTTTAAATAAAATGTTTTTATGCATATATTAAAGCAAAACGGTCGTTATTTCTTGGATTACCCTCGTGCATGAATGCAATGATCTTATAAATTGTTGGATGTGTATTTTAAAAGAAAATGTCTAAAAACTTACCCCTAGCAGTATTGCAGATCTGTCGAGTGTAATGTCAAGACGAAGTCCACTAAGAGGTTCGTCTGTGGTGACAAGCACAACTCCAAACCAGCGATCTTTCTCTGCCTCACGTCCCTCGTAAGAGAACACGCTTGGACAAGGTGATGACGGGTGTTGAATGACTCTCTGCACAGAATAGTAAACTCTGCTTGTTCCTTCTCGTTCATTTGACACATATTCATATTCTCTGGACTGTGAAAATGTGCTTGGAATTACCGCGAGTACCGTTAGGACCTCTAAAATATGGTAATTCCATATCATCTGAAACACAATAGTAAATATGTAAAACAAAGCGTTGCGGATATTTTATCTTAAAAAATATATATGTATATATAAATAATTCCGTAGCTTACACAATATTTTCAGAATACTATAGCACCTATTGTCATACCAGGTCCGTTTTTAATTCAATTGTTTTTAATTCAACATGTCGGCAAAGTTACCTACTAAAAGACTCGAAATTCTTACTTTTGTAGCTTTTTTAATTAATTTATTGGCACTTAGATATTATCCATACAGTCAAAGATTATAACAATAACAAGAGTATAAATTTGCAAACTCAGGGCCTCTGTGTCATGGGTAATGCCTAGTCATCCTTCTTTTACTCGCTCCCGGACATCGTCCGGCAGCAACGCAAACTGCCCTTACTAACGGAGGTGCAGAAGCGGTACTCCATCACTCCTCTCCTTCTATTTCCCTTTCCTCAATTTTACCACAACTCTCTCCTTACCTTCCCCCTGAGGAAATAACTCAGGGTCTTTCTTCCTTCCAACTCTCTTTCTGTCTCCCCCTTTCCAAAACAAAAACAAACAAAAAATGTCATTTTTACCCGATTGAGCCATTCATCATCCTGATGATGGGAGAGATGCACGCTCCCGAAACGTCGATGACTCTTCATCACTACACCTGGCCTGAAGCCCGAGAACGTCTAGAATACTTACATGTTAGTCATAGCAGAACCTTTTGAGTCGCAACTAATTGAGCAACATTGTATGCAAGATGAATGCCTAAATTCACTATCTGATCCTGGAAATGTATTGCTGTCCATAGTTTCTTGCATGCATACTTTTGTAGTTTAAAAATTCAAAATAAATATCACGGCAATCAAGATACACAGAGAAATGCGTCACATAGATTTCAGGAGGCAGAGTTTGAATACAGTTGGTTATACTGTTTTCCTTCAGCGTTCGACTGTTACATTGCTATTGAATAACCTTATTTTGTTCTGTTGATATACAGAATGTTTAAAAAATACGGAGCATAATTTCAGGCATGTATTTCCCACATGTAGACAATCAAATTAGTTCATTATAACATGTGTCCGGAAATGCTTCATTTCGGAGTTATGGCCTTCACAACATTGAAATTCACTGGAACGTTTTTCTTTCCGCAGGTTATTGTCATTACAGAAGATATTCAAAATGTCCACCTCCTGCTTGAACACAGACCTCACATCGATGTCTCATTGACCTGCGAACACGATCCCAAACTTCAGGAGTATTGCGTATGTCCTCACAACTTGCCACAATTCGATTCCGAAGGGATTCCAATTCCGGCACCGGAGACGAATAAACCAATGATTTTAAATGGCCCCACAAGTAGAAATCGAGAGGGTTCAGATCAGGTGAGCGTGGAGGCCAAGCAATTGGGCCACCTCTACCTATCCATCGATCAGGAAACCTTCGATCCAAGTACCGACGAGCCGTAAGACTGAAGTGTGCAGGAGCGCCATCATGCAAGAAGTGAATGTGTTGATGATTGATCAGTGGAGTGTCTTCGAAAACGTCAGGTAGGGTGTTTTCCAGGAAGTTTGTGTACGCCTGCCCCGTAAGTCTGTTTACAAGTACATGGGGCCCAACTAATCGATCACCAATGATACCGGCCCACATGTTGAGGGAGAACCGCACCTGGTGATGAGATACAGCAGTTGCACGTGGGTTTTCATGCGACCATACATGCTGATTGTGGAAATGTGTTATGCCATCTCTTGTGAACTGTGCTTCATCTGTAAATAATACGACGGCAGAAAAGTTCGGATTTACACCACACTGCTGCAAGAACCACTGACAGAACCTAACTCGTGCAGGGTAATCTGCTGGTGACAGGGCCTGTATACGTTGCAAATGATAAGGATACAATTGATACTCGTTCAACAGTCTCCAGACAGTCGTATGAGGAACATTGACTTGCATTGCTAACCGTCGTGTGCTGATAGAAGGAGTCCTGTCCACAGCCTCCAGAATCTCCTCCTGCACTTCTGGAGTTGTAGATCTTGGTCGTCCCCTTCCCAAACCAGGAGAGGTGAATGTTCCATACTCGCACAGACGGGAATGGAGACGTACAAATGTCTTCCGATCTGGATATTGTCGCTGTGGGCACCTCTCCTGGTACAAACGAGGAGCCAGCGCAGCATTTTCGTCCGCCTTACCGTACATGAAGTGTATCCCTGCCAGCTCTTGATTTGAATACATGTCGCACAGTCTTAACGTCTAAAGAACACTGAATGTAACCTTCCTCAGAATGAACTATCAGAGCGCCCTCCTAATGTCTCCTTTGACGGCAAAGACCTGCGGAAAGAAAAACGTTCCAGTGAATTCCAATATTGTGAAGGCCATAACTCGGAAATGAAGCATTTCCGGACACATGTTATAATGAACTATTTTGATTGTCTTCATGTGGGAAATACATACCTGAAATTATGCCCCGTATTTTTGAAACATCCTGTATATTGTTTTATATGCTTCGTTATGTGTACATGCAGTTTTATGTTTAGCAATGCATTTAAGAGGATGTCCTTAGTGTGGTATACTGTCATAGAATTCAACAGGATGAACCAGCACACTAATGATGGTAAAATAAATAAATCCACAAACTGGATATTTCACAATCTATAGCGAAATCATAAAACTAAAACGTATTTCATAAACCTTTGTGTATCAGCTGTTGCAGGATAAAATTACGAGAATAAAAGTATTAATGGCAAAAACGAACATGTTTTACCTCTACTACTATATGAATCGAATTATTTTAAAGGGGCGAAACTCACTAATTGAACGATTTTCCTATTTTTATCGTTTCGGAAATCCTTTACATAGACATACCGATCATTTATAAAAGGGCTTTGTAATGTCTCAGATTGAGCAAGAAATTGAGGTAAAGAATTGCGGTTGTTTTTAAACGGGCGTATCTCACTGACTTCCGCCAGTTTAAAAAAATCTGTTGGCAGAACTGTCAGCAGCTGCTTCAATTTACCGCTCATTTCTGCATTGTTACAATACACACTTTTTTTTATCGCTGTCCAGTCTGCATCAAACAAAAATGAGTGATATTGATTGTCTGTGCAGTGGTGATAAGCCAAAATGCATAAAAGAAAACGTGAGGGAAATTCTTCATCATATAAAGTAAATAAGGTAAAATCAGCTCGACTTAGAGGTGAAAGTTATATCAACCACAGAGGCAAGGACATTGAGGCTAAACAACCTGAATTTGCTTTCAATCCATTATTTCTTTATGTTAATCAAGATATTAATTGCTTCAGAAAAATATTTTACGTGTAAACCAATACAGTTAATACAGATACTACTAATTTAGTAACCAAAGTTGCTCTAGGTTATCGTTTGCCTTGTCACTGAGAAAGTAGTGTATGCTATTAGTTTTTACTTTAGTACTAATTACTAACGTGTTTATTTTTTTTTTTTTTTTTTTTTTTTTTTTTTTTGTCTTTAGATGCACAGGAAAGTGCTTGGAGAATCTGAGGGAAGACAACTGGATACCTATTCAAAATTCTACAATATTTATAGTAAGATGCTCAAGATTTGTGTCTAGGTGAAATTAATAGGAGGATATATTAAGATAAAAATACTCCCAAAGTAGTGAAAAGTGCCATTTTCTTTTGCCACATAATTGTAGGAAATGACAAGAGTGAAGGTATGCATAAAAGTCTTTCTTTCAATTTCTTCTTTGAGAGAAAAACGAGTCAGAAGAATCAGAGATTTAAAAATAGCTGGAAGAACCCCAGAAGAAAAGAGAGATAATGTTAGTAGATTTCTTGCACCTGAAATTCACGATGCTATTCATGCCCATATTAGATCATTCCCCCTGCACGAATCTCATTATTCAGGAGAAAAAATGTACTACTTAATAACTCAGCTATCCATAAAGTCAATGTGGGAACTGTTCAGATCTAAGTATCCTGAATTTAGAACAACTGTTTCATGCTACAAGTTTTGAAATGATTTGAACAAGAGTTTTAACTACAGGTTTGCTAGACCTCAAGTTGATACCTGTTGTATTTGTGAGGAGCTTAACCTCAAAATTAAATCCCCACATCTAAATGAGGTCGCTAAAAGGACCGCTTTAGCTGAGCAATTAAATAAACGCAGGAGTAGTACGTTTTATTCTGCACTGAAGCACGAATTATCTGAAAGGAGAAGAAGAAAATATGTTTTGTCCATTGCAATTGACTACATGCAGAATATAACCTTACCAAAGATTCCAGTTCAGGAGCTTTTCTGTTAGTGTGTTCCGCATCAATGACATTAAACCGAAGAAGAGTATTTTATACATTTAACATGAATGGAATGGCAGAAAATCTGCAGATGAGGTATGCTCTTTTTTTATCAAAATGTTTAAAAAGGTGCCTCACAATAAATAAGAGCTCCGTTTATTTTCTGGTAACTGCGCAGGACAAAACAAAAATCAGACACAGCTTTCTTCTCTCACAGACACAGGTCGATTTATGAAAATTCAGCAATTTTTCCTTGTGAAAGGTCATAGTTTTCTGCCAGGTGACCGAGATTTTGGAATAATCACTAAACATCTAAAAAAAATTACAGAATTTACTCAGTATAAAAAAAAATGCTGTTATTTAGGAGCGCTCTTTAGCTGCTGTGGTTTTCAGCGTCCCATTCTATACTGCGCGAGAAAGACCGCTTAATTTTGCTCAGAGGTCTCTCTATCAGGTTTGAGGTTCTTTTACGTGCCGTAAATCTACGACACGGTACCAACCGCTTTACTTCCCTTCCGAAGGAAGCCATGCTAAGGATTTTTACATCGTCCTCAGTGCATGAGGTTATTCGTCTTGTTATAGACAGGAAAGTTTGTGGTGAAAGAAAGAGAAAAAAAAAATGAACGAAAGAGTTGCATTTTCTATCAGTAACCTTTACCATTTCGTGTATTCCATAGTAAACGGTCTGGTTTGCCATACCTTCTGACTCTTACTCCAAAGACACCTATGTCACCAGCATTACCGTCATACCCATCTGAAAAATTCCCCTCAAAAGAGTGAGGATTGAAGACCTGAAGAAACTCCTAATGTACATTCCTAAACAGCACAAGGACTTCTACTCAGAAATCATTGCTTGGCCAAGTGAAAAGGAAAATACAAAGTATAAGAACACTGAAAATATAATGTAGTTGGAGATTAGTACTGGCGTTTTGTGTATTATTTACTAATTTACATTTAAAATAATATTATGCTACAGAACTCAATAAAAATAATAAATGCTTGTATAATATTCCATAAAACACAGCAAATTAATTTAATATCAGTTAATGCTGCTCTATTTTTCAGTGTTAGAGGTTGCATTTTTTACTTTCTCTATACGTGCTATGTATATAGTGTATAGAGAAGGTATTGCACTCCACCAAAAAATTAGATACCGAGATTTCACCGGAAATATATGTTTTAGGGTCCCCTCTATCCAAAAAAAGTATTTTCAGAAAAAGGTCCGTGTGTATGTGTGTCCGTGTGTCCTTGTGTCTGTGAAAACGATAACTCAAAAACGAAAAGTCGGTAAAATACCGAACTTGGTATTTAAGTTTAGTGTCTTCCAGGGATGCGACACGAAGATTTTGAGAAAAATCCCCCCACCCAAACTACCTTTTACATGGACACTTTTTCGAAAATGTTGATTTTCTAAAAAATGGCTTTAACGATTTTGATTAAAATATCGTATATTAAAGATATTCACATGACAAATAAAATGTATATTTTGAATTTTCTGGGAATAGTCTCTGAAGACTACTTTATTCTTGGTCAATTTTACGGAATTTTGCATAACTGCTAAACCGTAAGAGATGGACAAAAACTTACCACACAACAAATGTAGAGCACCTTAAAACACACAATTTATGTTACATACATTTTTTTCGTGGAGTTGATTGTTTTTGAGATATTCCTTGTTTTTTTTTCAGCTATAAAGACTTACACTTTCCTCATACAGGACTTTGTGAACTCGTGTCCATATAAAGGAACTTCAGTCTCAGAGCCACCAGCTTTTGACTATCACTCTAACCTATGGTACCCCCTTATTTCGCTTCTACTAACAAGGAAGTAAGTAATAAGACTATTTCTGCTAATTTTTGCTCCATTAGATGAAGCAAATAGAATAATTTGTTGCAGTGATATAGAGAAAGTCATGTGAATGGAACACATCAGATTTTTTAAAAGGCGTAAATTAAGAAAGTTTATAGTTGAATAAAACATGATTTAATTACTTAAAGTGAAGATGCATTTGATATTATCTCACATTCTAGCTTACCAATCATATAAAACCAGCACAATGACTCACACAATTCTTTTTGTGAGAAATCTACCGTTGGTCCCCTGACATAGATTTATTTCAAATCTGATACAGGTTTATAAATAAAACTCAATTTAATTTAATTTCTCAGCCCTTCCCGAAGTAAGAAACAGTAAAACAAAACCCTAAAGACAGCCGCAAGAACGTGGCCACAGTGAATGCTCTCATTGGCCTCTGACTGTAATACTTAGAGTAAGAATAGAAAATAAATCACACCCTTCATGTTTTTATTTTTAAAATGCTTATTATTAGGGATGTGATTTTTCGCAAATGCGACATAGCGCGAAAGGTCCATAAAATCTTGTAATCTTGTATTTTCATTTTTTACGACCTCTAAATCACATTTTAATGTGCTTTTAAAATGCGATAAAATGCGAAAATTATACTAAATGCTATATAAATGCGAAATCGCTGGTTTTTTAAAATGTATTTATTTTCTTTCTTTCTTTCTTTTCTTCCAGAAATTGTATCTGATGAGTTTGTGCACCCTTGAAATGTGTTAGATTCTGATACACTTGTTCACCGTACTGATCTGAAATGCGGAACGAATTCCCTCATCTGTTTGTAAAATACACATTATAAATGTGAACTTGGCATACAGAAATAAATCAATTTCATAGTTATCAAATTTAAATAACAATCATATATTCTTGTTAACAAATATTAAAGAAAGGGACTCTACTTTATTTACAAGAATTTGTGCATAAATTTGTATACATAAAATGAGCATAAGAAATAATGTCCTCAAATGAGAACACTGGCCTTATGCATACATTGTTATTACACATGATTTTTATCTCATACGCTTACTGTTTATGTCAATAATTTATTATTTTGTCATTGTTGTATCAGTGTCATTGTTAATTATGAGAATTCAGTTCTCGTTTGCTAATATTGTGTTATTAATGCCACATTAAAGCTTTTTCATGAAACAATATCTGCTTATGATAATAAATTCAAGATGTATGTTTTTCTTCAAAATGCTGTAAAATGCTAAATTGAAAATGTATTAATGCTATAAAATGCCAAATGCAGAAATAAAAATGCTAAATTTGTGATTTAAAAGTACTAAAATCACTGGCCCTAGTTATTATTTGTGTTTATTGATTCATAGCAAGGTACTGCATTTTCACGGTTATTTAGAAATAAGGTTAGAATTACGCACAGACACACTGGGAAAGAGAACAGACGTAGGCTCGTGAGTAGGAACCGGACGCTTCCACCTGAACCGTTAGGGATCCCGTCCATACTTGAGCCCGCCGTCATCTGGATATGGTCACCTTTCGGGTCTCTCCTCCCATTCCTCTGGGCTCCAGTGTCTTGGGGCCCCGACCGTGTGTAATCCTAAGCCTAAGTACAGACGTTGGTTGCTCCATATATCGATGCTTTTTATTTAATCGCACGTACACGAGCAAATTTCCGTTTCTTCTTGCTCTTGTTTAATTATATTTTCTGCAACTCACACTGATGTACACAATCGCAGTGCGACCTCGTCGTTTTGTTTAAACATCTTCCATGTTTACTTAAGTTGGCATTTACCTTTCTTTTTGTCCGTGGTATGGTCACCTACAGGAGTCCCGCAGTTGCCGCTTGAAGGCCTGAAGAATGCAGTCGCTATTTCATGACGTCACCGTTAAGGTCACAAGTCTTTCGAGCTGGTTTTCCGCAAGCTGAAGGAATACCCATTTCATTTGCAAAAGGAGTTTCGCCGGTTTCAGAAAGAAGGTGCGATTCCGAGAATTGACATGTCAGTACTTGTAATATCTCCCCAGTATGATGCCGAGAAACGACATAAGATATCTTGCATAGTATTTCAACCATTTTGCAAGACAATTACAACTAAATATTAACAAAATGCCGGGGATCCGGCAAGGCATATAATGACAATGTTAAAATTTAAGCTTTCAAGGTACATTTTCTCAGAAACTATTTATTGTACCTACTTCAAATTTTTACAGTACATTATATGGACTTTTGCACACACTTTAACATGTTTTTTGGGAGGGGGGGAAGAAGAATTATTTGAAGAGTAAATAATTTATTTTGTAGTAGTAATTTTTTTCATAAAAAATATCATACCAATCACTTCAAAATTTCAAAACTATAGATCATTTTAAAAATGGTCCTGTTAAAACGATTATCATTTATATAAACATAATGCCTGAAAGTATGAGTTTTCTATGTCTAACAGTTTCTTAGAAAATGTTCCTCATGTATCAAAAAATGTTGTTTTGAGATATTGAGCTTTAAGGTTAGAACTAATCTTTTCAATACATTCCAGCACCATAGGTGGGATTGTCAGGGTTATGAAGAATATCTTAAAATATTTGAATATTTATTTCATCAGTATCTTTCAATAAATTATTATATTCATTTCCATAATTCTGCAGTTTCTTTTTAGAAGAACTGTTACACTTCACATCATCACTGTTACTTTTACCTGCATCACTGTTTATTTCAACATCCAAATGTGGATCTGTAATATCAACATTATTTGCAGTGATATCTTTTGGTTTTCCAACATTCTTCCGCTTTCTGAAAACTCTATTACTCTATTACTGTGTAAACAAATTAAAATAACAGCCAAACACAACATCAACATATTTACAATCAATAACATACTAAGATGTTTAAACAAAACAAATTGGCTAGGTTAGGTTGCCTGATAAATCAGTAATCATTGTTACCAAAAATCATTATGGTCATTTCAAAAATTTCCCACATTTCTTTCCTAAAAAAAAAAAAGAAAAAAAAAGGGAGCTTTAAATATGCTAATTCCGTTCATAGCAAAAACAAATGTCAATAAATTGACCGACCACGCCCACTAAATGCAGCCCCTTGGTAAATACTCTTTAAAAATCCTTAGAATAGGATATCAAGATAAAAACAAGCATATTACTCAGAAAATTCACTAGTATATATTTTTACATACAAAAAACAAAAAGATGTATTTTTACTCATATCTGCCTTACCTGGTCCCCTCAATGCGATGACTCTACTAAATTAAAAAAAAAAATGTCCATGTATTACCTTCATACAAATTCTCCACTATCTCTTCTACAAACTATTCATAGAAAACTAATTCTTTTGTTCACTTCTTGCTAATAGAGCTAAATCATTTATATACAGGCAGGCACACGTTGCGGTATAGGCATAAACAGAATACAGTGCATTACAGAGTTATTAAAACTTTTAAAAGTGCCATGGCTTTGAAATTCCATTTACTTGGCATCACCACGAAGGAAAAAGAGAAAGAAAGAAAGAAAACAAAACAAAAGCTGTGATGTTGAGTTGAAAAAAAATTAATTCACATAAATTTCCCTACCCATTATTCAACAAACTATTCTTACAAAATGTTAATTTTAATTAATTGTTTTGCACACAAGTCATGTGAAAAAAGCATGCGAGTCAGTTAGGGAAATTAATGCTCTGCTGGCATGTTGCCATGGTAGCTCAGTGGTTAAAGGTACCGGCTAGAGACCGGGAGATCCGTGGTTAAAATCCAGACTATGGCATCTGACTCCAACTGTTAATATTTTTTTCCAAGCAAGTCGCGTGTTGGATAGGTAGAATCAGACTGAAAAAATCTTTTGTTCCATTCACATGATTTTCTCTACATCCCTGCAACAAATTATTGTTGAAAAGCTTATGCTTCTATTTACTTCATGCTAATCGAGAAAAAAATAGCAGAAATAGTCTTATTACTTGCTTCCTTGTAGGTAGAAGTGAAATAAGGGAGTAACATCGGTTAAAGTGAGAGTCAAGCGAGAGAGAGCTGGTTGCTATGTGACTGAAGTTCCTTTGTTTGTATGGATAGGAGTTCACAAATTCCTGTTTGAGAAAAGTATGTTTTCCAAAAGTGAAACCAAAAACAAGGAATATCTAAAAAACGATCAACTCCACGAAAAAAAATTATATGACATAAATTGTGTGTTTTAACGTGTTCTACCTACATTTTTTGTGTAGTAAGTTTTTTTTTTTTTTTTTTTTTTTTGTCCATCTCTTACGGTTTAGCAGTTACGCAAAATTGCGTAAAATTCATCTAGAATAAAGCAGTCTCCAGAGGCTATTCCCATAAAATTAAAGATATACATTTTATTTGTCAGGTAAATATCTTTGATATGCAAAATTTAATCAAAATCGTTAGAGCCACTTTTGAGAAAATAAACTTTTTCGAAAAAAGTTCCATGTAAAGGGTGGGGGGGATTTTTTGCAAAATCTTCGTGTCGCATCTCTGGAAGATACTAAACTTAAATACCAAGTTTGATATTTTACCGACTTTTCGTTTTTGTGTTATTGTGTTCACAAACACACGGACATCACACACACATACACACACACTTATACAGACTCCTCACACAGACATACTCACAGACCTTTTTCTGAAAATGCCTCTTTTGGATATAGGGGACCCTAAAAATATATTTCCGGTGAAATCTCGGTATCGAATTTTTGGATGAAGTGCAACACTTTCTCTATACACTATGTACATATTACGCGTAGAGAAAATAAAAATCATGTGTGTTCAATTCGCGTGACTTTCTCTACACTCTTATTTATTTGCAGGTATAGGCAAAACTATTTTTGTAAAATATTATATTTCTATTTACTTCACTTTAATGAGATGACTTTTGCAGAAATAGCCAACACTTCCTTATAGGCACAAAAGAGTAGTGATAGTCAAACGTTAAGAACTGAGTGTTATTTGCTAGTCGTCAAATTCCAAGATCTTTGCGTCCAATTGCGAAAAACAGAATACCGATTTTTTTTAAAACAAAGACAGAGCACACCAAACCATTAACAACCATGGCTTATGTCCACAAAAAACTCATTTGGAATAAATGGTGTGTTTTAAAGATATCAACATTTTTTGTTTTTTATTTTCTACTGCGATTTCTTTTATCACTTACATTTACCACTTATATTACATAAAAAGCATTTGGAATAACGAGAATTTCAGAACATTTTATTTGTCATGTTACAGGTTTTGAATCAAAATCAGTCATATCCAAAATTTGTGTCTCATCTTTGGAAGATACTGACTTAAATATAATTTGTTATTTAACCGACTTTTCATTACTAAGTTATGCTCTTCGCAGGCAGATACACACGCACGAACATTTTCCTAAAAATGTTCTTTTTTGGATTCAGGGTGTTTTAATACGTGTATTTTCAGTAAAATCTTGGTATGGATTTTTTGGGCGAAATGCAATACTTCCTATATTTATTATACATAGGAGAAAATAAAATATTCATTCAGAATGAAGACGAACTTCAAGACATACATTTTATTTATTTTTTATCTTAAATCTGGTATTTTGATCAAATCGTTTACATTTTTAAAATAACGAAAGAGTTCCAATGTAAATGGTGGGTTGGAGAGCAGGATACTCTTAAATTATCTTATCACCTTGCAGGAGGCTGAGCTTAAATACGAAGTTTGGTATTTAACCGACTTTTCATAAACACCGGACACACATATACTGACACGCACAAGCGCACGCCCACACGCTCGCAGTACATAGGTACCTTTCTCTAAAACTTTTTTTTTTTTATTGTTTCATTTGTATAGCCCCCTTTAACTTCAATGGTCATATCGGCGGCTGTGACTTTGTGAAACAACTCACATTACTGTAGGTTTTGAAACATTAGGATAATACACTTTATATCACTAGACACATTCACCCTCACATTCATAGTTCCAGACTCTATGGGGGTTAGGGAATAATTCTGGTTAAAGAAAAATTCCCTGCCTCAGTCGGGAATCAAACCCAGGACCTCCAGGTGAGAAGTCAGCTCATTGACCACTCGATCACGGAGGCAGTCTAAAATTAAGGTAATGTCAAAACGTGCATTTTCACTTAAATCTTGTTACCGAATTGTTTGGTGGAATGTAATATATTCCTCCTATACTTACTATAGGTAAGTAATGAAGAAAACATACCAATAGCTGTGTATCTCGGTGGTATAGATAATGGTTAACATGCTAACCTCCAAGTGCAAGGCTTGATACTAGACTAAATGTGTCATTTTTCTTCGATTAGGACTATTTCCTATTCTTCTCAAGTGTGGAATCATAAATGAGAATGTTAAAGTGTGTAGAATTTGTGTAGGTGCCTTATCTCGCATGTGGTTTAGGACGACGAGGGTCCAGGCTAAATAATCCATGGCACGGCATGCTGGATGGGCCTCAATGCGGATGGGTAAAAGCATCCAGTGTGACACCTAATTTGTAAATTCTCTAATAAATTACTATACTCACTTTTAAAAACTAATGTATTATAAACATTAAAAATCTGATGTGTTCCATTCACATGACTCTCTCTACAGCTCTGCAACAAAGTATTGTTGAAAAGTTTAAGATTCTATTTACTTTATGCTAATTGAGAAAAAATTAGCAGCAATACCTTGCTTCCTTGTAAGTAGAAGCAAAATAAGGGGGTACCATAGGTTAAAGTGGCAGTCAAAAGCTGGTTGCTATGTGACTGAAGTTCTTTGTTTGTATGGACACGAGTTGACAAATTCCTGTATGAGAAAAGTATGTTTTTCAAAGCTGAAACCACAAATATAACATAAAATGTGTGTTTTAATGTGCTTTACATTTTTTATGTGGTAAGATTTTGTCCATCTCATACGGTTTAGCAGTTAGGCAAAATTCCGTAAAATTCATCCAGAATAAAGTAGTCTTCAGACGCTATTCCCAGAAATTTCAATATATACATTTTAATTGTCAGGTAAATGTCTTTAATGTACGATATTTTAATCAAAATCTTTAGAGCCATTTTTGAGAAAATCAAAATTTTACCAAAAAAAGTTCCATGTAAAGAGTAGTTTTGGGCGGGGGGGGGTTTTCTCAAAATCTTCTTGTCGCATCCCTGGAAGATAATAAACTTAAATACCAAGTTTGGTATTTTACCGACTTTTCGTTTTTTGAGTTATCGTGCTCACAGACACACGGACACACACATACATAAACCTTTTTCGGAAAATACTTTTTTTTTTGGATATATGGGCCCTAAAACGTATATTTCCGGTGAAATATCGGTATCGAATTTTTGGTTGGAGTGCAATACCTTCTCTATACACTGTACATAGTACGTGTAGAGAAAGTAAACACTTGTGGTTCTGGAGAATTTTAATGGTAGCAAAACATCAAAAATGAAATAATTGAAGACTCAGCAAGGAACTCCTCAACACAAGATTTGGTTCGCATCATGCAAAGTAAGAAGCGAATTTCTGAAGAAGAAAAGAAACAACTAAAGTGATACCTTCTCAATGAGCGTGACCTGCTCACTATCTCAGTGATAAGTAAGAGGGGTAAAACGAAGGTCTCTCAGCCAGTATCCCACTTACTGATTTTTAACTTGAAGTAGCCTCGTTGAGTTCTGCAAAAAGCTTGTTCTTCTATTTCATGATAATCGAGATAAACGTTACAAGAAAGTGTCCTTATTACTTGGTTCCTTGTAAATAGAAGGGAAAAATGTAATATGTCCATTCACATGATGTCCTCTAGCTGGTTGGTAAACAAACCTTTTATTCAAAACATTAATCTGTTATCTACATCATGCTAATTAATATAAACATAAGCAGAATTTGTCTTATTACTAGCTTCCTTGTATGCAGAGGGGGAATAAGAAAATGCACAGGCTAAAGCGATAGTCTCATCCTTTAAAAGCCGGTCGCTATGTGGCGCAATTGCAATTTCAATCTCTTTGCTTGTCCGGAGTAAACAAACGAGAAACGAGAAGAAAGATATCTTCCCGTTTGTGAAAAGTTTAAGTGGCTTAAAATTGAAACCGGAATATCTCGAAAACGCTTACTCTACAAAAAAAATTATTTGTATATGTATATAATATAAATTGTGTTTTAATGAGATCTACATTTGCTGTGTAGTAAGTTCTAAATCTCTTAAAATTTACCACTTATACAAAAGTCATCCAGAATAAGAGCTCTTCAGAGGCTATTCTCAGAAAATTCAAGGTATACATTTCGTTTGTCATAAACATGTTTTATACATATTGTATTTTAATCAAAATTGTTAAAGCCATTTCTGAGAAAATCAAACTCTTCGAAAAATGTTCCATGTAAAGGGTAGTCGGGGTGGGAGGTATTTTCTTGAAAATCTTCGTGTCGCATCCTTGGAAGATTCTGAACTTAAATACCAAGTTTGGTATTTAACCGGCTTTTCTTTTTTGAGCTATGCTGCCCACAGACCACACGGACCTTTTTCTATAATTTTGTTTGGATTCTGGGGGTCTCAAAACATGTATTTCCGATGAAATCTCGGTATCGAATTTTAAAGTGCATTTCAATACCTTCTCTAACCACTATGTACATAGTACGTTTAGAGAAAGTAAAAAGCAGAAACCTTCAATAGTATTGTGAAATACATCCGTTCCTAATACTCACAGGAACTCACTATGGTAATTGTTTGAAACGCGAAAAGAAGAATTACTAATTGAGGACCTCAGAAAAATCATAAAACATATTTTACAAATTCACATTGATGTAACACGTGCATGACAGGAAATATTTGCTGAGGAATGCATGCAAATCAGCACACGAGCCTTAGAGCAAGATCGTGAATTTCAGGAAGCCTTTGTGAAAGGATGTATTTTCAAAATTCAGTCGAATTAAGGGAACTGGGTGATTCATAGTGTTCAAGTCTCAAAGACTTGAGTGGCTTTTGAGTTCTGTTACTTTTATTTGTAAGGTTCGAGAGCATTATTTAAGAATCTCAGACTCTAAAATGCAAAATGGATTAATGAATAGATCTACATTACACTTTTCAAATTGAAAAGAGGAAAAGACTTCATGTCGGATTTGGAGCTATCGGGAGGTCATTCAAAATGTTTTGATGCACCACTATTTGGCCAGCCGTCCTAGGGATAGTCGCCCCTACTAGGGATAAGAACCTATAGCATACTCGTATATGATTGGAACTTGAAGATCTGTGCGATGAGGCAGGCAGAGAGCATTTGAAGTGTGGATAAAATAGAAGATTTGAAGATGAAAAGAGAATTAAGCAATGAAGTCAGCTTTAGATTGAGAGCATGAAGAAAGAATAATGCAACAGTTGATTAGAAAGAGAAAAATCTGATGTGTTCCATATACAGGACTTTCTCTACATCTCTGCAACAAATTATTGTTAAAAAGCTTGTGTTTCCATTTACTTCATGCCAATCGAGAAACAATCAGCAGAAGTAGTCTTATTACTTACTTCTTTGTAAGTAGAACCGAAATAAGGGAGTACCATAGGTTAAAGTGATAGTCAAAAGCTGGTTGCTATGTGACTGAAGTATCTTTGTATGGACTGGAGTTGATAAATTCCTGTATGAGAAAAGTTTACGTTTTTAAAGCTGAAAAAACAAGGACTATCTCAAAAACGATTGACTCCACGAAAAAAAAAATGCATATAACATAGATTGTGTGTTTTAACGTGGTCTACATTTTTGTGGCATAAGTTTTTTTCTCTCTCTTACGGTTTAGCTGTTATGCAAAATTCCGTAAAATTCATCCAGAATAAAATAATCTTCAAAGGCTATTCCCAGAAAATTCAAGATATACATTTTAATTGTCGTGTAAATATCTTTAATGTATGATATTTTAATCGAAATCGTTAGAGCCATTTTTGAGAAAATAAAAAAAAATTCTAAAAATGTTCCATGTAAAGGGTAGTTGGCGGTGGGGGAATTTTCTTGAAAACCTTCGTGTCGTACCCTTGGAAGATACTAAACCTAAATACCAAGTTTGGTTTTTAGCGGTCTTTTCGTTTTTGAGCTATGCTGCCCATAGACACACACACGGACATTTTTCTAAAAATCAGTTTTGGATTCAGGGGCTCTCAAAACATGAATTTCCGGTGAAATCTCGGTATGGAATTTTGGGTGCATTACAATACCTTCTCTACACACTATGTACACAGTGCGTGTAGAGAAAGTAAAAAGAGACTGGCTGGCAGATAGAATGTTATGAAACGTCTTGCTAAAAATACAATGGAAGGAATGATGAAGTAGAAAAGAATGGTGACCATAGAAGATACCATATGAAACAATAGACATTTTGTGGGTCCCAGAGATGGAAAGAAAAACGGAAAAACGAAATACGTGAGGTTGAGTTGGTTATGAAAAATGATTAAGCAGAATCTAAAATGACAAAAACCTAAGAAAAGTATTTTAAATTACCGTAGATTAATATTGATAAATAAAGAATGATTAACCTGAAATAAAGAAACAATGAACAAATCATATGTGTTCATTCACATAACTTTCTCTGGCTTTTCCACAAACAAACTTTGCTTACAAAATATTATTCTTTTATGCTAATCTAGGGAAGCATTAGTAGAGTTGGTGTTATTACTTGCTCCCTTGTAAGTAGAAGAGAGAAAAAACTGATGTGTACCATTCACATGCCTTTCTCTACATCTCTGCAACAAATTATTCTTAAAAATCTTATGCTTCTATTTACTTCATGCTAATCATAAAAAATTAGCAGAAATAGTCTTACTACTTAATTCCTTGTAAATAGAAGCGAAATAAGGGAGTACCATAGGTAAAGAGATAATCAAAACCTGGTTGATATGTGACTGAAGTTCCTTTGTTTGTATGGACAGCAGTTGACAAATTCCTGTATGAGTAAAGTTTTTGATAGCAGAAATCAAAAATAAGGAATGACTCAAAAAAGACGAACTCCACGAAAAAAAAATGTATATAACATAAATTGTGTGTTTTAACGTGCTCTACATTTGTTGTGTAGTAAGTTTATGTCCATCTCTTACGGTTTAGCAGTTATTCAAAATTCAGTAAAATTCATCCAGAATAAACTACTCTTCAAAGGCTATTCCCAGAAAATTCAAGATAAACATTTTATTTGGCAGGTAAATATCTTTAATATACGAAATTTTAATCAAAATCGTTAGAGCCATTTTTGAGAAAATCAAAATTTTCGAAAAAGTTCTGTGTAAAGGGTAATTGGGGGTGGGGGGATTTTTCTCAAAATCTTTGTGTTGCATCCCTGGAAGATACTAAACTTAAATACCAAGTTTGGTCTTTTACCTACTTTTCGTTTTTGAGTTATCGTGTTCACAGACACACGGACACACACACACACGGACCTTTTTCTGAAAATATTTTTTTTGGTTATAGGGAGTCCTAAAACATTTATTTCCGGTAAAATCTCGGTATCGAATTTTTGGGTGGAATACAACACTTCTCTATCCCTATGTACATTGTACATACGGGGCTAGAGAAAGTAATAAGGGAATACACTAGGCTAAAGCGATAGTCAAATATTTTAAAAGCTGGTCGCGCTATGTGGAACATTTGAGGTTCGGTACCGTTTGAGAAAATGTAATTAGTTTACAATTGAAGCTAATGGCAATAATATCTCGAAAACGCTCAGCTATACGAGAAAAACGTGTACGGCATAAATGATGTGTCTTAACGAGATCTACATTTGTGTGCAGTAAGCTTTGTCTATCTCTTATGATTTAACCGTTATGCCAAATTCTGAAAAACGAATGAGCTTTTCAGAGGATATTCCCAGAAAATTCAAAATATACATTTTATTTATGATATAAATATCTTTAATACAGAGTATTTTAATGAAAATCGCTAGTCATTTTTAATAAAATAAACATTTTCGAAAAATGTGCATTGTAAAGAGCAGTTGGGGGTGGGGAGATTTTCGTGAAAATCTTCGTGACGAATCCTTGGATGATACTGAGTTTGGTTTTTAAATGACTTTTCGTTTTTGAGCTATGCTATCCATAGACACACGGACGTTTTCCTAAAAATGTTATTTTTTTACTAAGGGGACATCAAAATATATATTTTCGGTGAAATCTCGGTACAAAATTTTGGGTGGAATACAATACCTTCCTTATCCACTATGTACATTGTACATGCGGGCTAGAGATAAAACTTTTGTAAGTAGCAAAGCTAGACAGTTTCACAGGTACAGAACGTGGAAACAAAGAAATGAAAAAATCTGAAGTGTTCCATTCACATGATTTTCTCTACATTTCTGCAACGAATTATTGTAAAAAATTTATGCTTCCATTTATTTCATTCTAACCGAGGAAAAATTAGCAGAAATAGTCTTATTACTGGCTTCCCTGTAAGTAGAAGCGAATTAGGGGAGTAGCATAGGTTAAAGTAATAGCCAAAAGCTGGTTGCTATGTGATTGAAGTTCCTTTGTTTGTATGCACAAGAGTTGACAAATTCCTGAATGAGAAAAGTATAAGTTTTTCAAGGCTGAAGCTAAAAACAAGGAATATTTCAAAAACGATCAACTCCATTAAAAAAATGTATATAAGATAAATTGTTTGTTTTAACATGCTCTACATTTTTCGTACAGGAAGTTTTTGTCCTTAGATTACGGTTTAGTGGTTATGCAAAATTCCGTAAAATTCATTCAGAATAAAGTAGTCTTCAGAGGCTATTCACAGAAACTTCAATATATACATTTCATTTGTCATGTAAATATATTTAATATACGATATTTTAATCAAAATCGTTAGAGCCATTTATGAGAAAATCAAAATAGTCTTTAGGAACGAAGGAAAAAGCCTCAACTTCAGATCAGCTGCAGAGATACATTTTCAGACATTCTAAAACGTGACGCCTGCATCACACTTATTTGGTCGGGACTTAATGAAGGCTAGACCAGCTTTTTCCATTTCTTCTTTTGCTTCTTACTCCCTCCCCGGACCGGCTTCATGCGAGATGAACGTTCATCTGGGGAATTCCGTCAGTTCGTAGCGGTTGTAGAAGTTTCGTGGAAACTCCATAACAGCAGACGCCCAAGGAGAGCCATCACCCCGATCAACGGATCACTCTAATCGCTTTTCTTAGAAAACAGGGACAATGGTTCAGATATTCTTTATAACAGCAGTTGGTATTTCCGAAATCACGTGCTGATTCTCTAGGCGAGCCTATCAAGCATTTGAATATAATACCTATTATATTATCCATTTTAAAATACGATAGGCTATAAATAAAAGACAAGTTCATAGAAAACAATTATTTTATTACTAAAATTTGGTACACTTATGGTTAGTTACATAATCACCGAAAATATTCTGACATTTATCGTACCTGGGCACAATGATTTCAAATGATCATTGATGTTGTTTTGAATATCTTCCTACTTTACATGTTTGCGGAGAGACGTTCAAAACAAACGAAGAGGAATGCTGACTTCAGGAATTGTGTTGATCCGTGATAACGCTTGTGCACACGTGTGCTGGCACAACCCATCGCTCTTTAAACAATTTCAATGGGACATTTTCGATCATCCGCTATACAGTCCTGACCTGGCGCTCAGTGACTTTCACCTTTTCCCTGAACTGAAGACGTGGCTAGGAGGGAAGCACTTTCAAACCAACAAGATCTTCAAAACAACGCCAATGCTCATTTGAAATCATTGGCGACAACATTTTTTGAAGCGGTTATTGGAGAGCTTGTGCACAGGTACGATAAATGTCTCAATCTTTTCGGTGATTATGTTGAAAAGTAAACAGGTGTACAAAACCTTAAGAAATAAAATAATTGTTTTCTATGACTTGTCTTTTATTTATAGCCTATCGGAGATTGAAAAATAAAAAGGCTCTCGTATTACTGAGTATACACTAGATTCGAATACTGCTAAGTCCACCGAAAAAAATTTAGATGAGATACTTTCTATGTATTCTTGTATGGGCAATACGATGCCAGCATTATTTTTATGTGAAATACGCTTGATTCCTCTAAAAATGCGGGCCAAAGTCCAGGAATAGTTTCAATATCCGCTAGATTCAACTGAGTTTCGGTCAATGTTGGTTTCAAAAACCACCAACTCCTTTTCGGCCATCCAGGTTATAGAAATGATCTACCCAGCATTCTGTCGCCCTCCGTGGTGTAGTGGTTACCATTCTAACTTCATGCATCCAAGGTTGCAGGTTCAAACCCAGCGGAGGACGTTGTACTTTTTTGGATGTAAAAATCCTTAGCATGGCTTCCTTCGGAAGGGAAGTAAAGCCGTTGGTCCCGTGTCGTAGATTTACGGCACGTAAAAGAACCTCAAGCCTGATAGAGAGGCTTCTGAGCAAAATTAAGCGGTCTTTCACGCCCAATTTAGAATGGGACGCTGAGAACCATAACAGTTAAAGAGCGTCCATACATAACACGACATTTCCAATTCTTTACCCAGCATTCCATCACATGCAGTGAGCTGAGAGTTTGATTTATTTTTGTTGCAAATATGTTTAGAAGTTGAATGGTGAATACATGAGCAGTAAGTTACAAAGCTGCACACTAAGGGAAAACATACCGAACGGAAAAACCTGTTGTGTTCCATTCACATGACTTTCTCTACATCTCTGCAACAAATTATTATTAAAAAGCTTATGCTTCTATTTACTTCATTCTAATCGAGAAAAAAAATTAGCAGAAAGTCTTATTGCCTGCTTCCTTGTAAGTAGAAGCGAAATAAGGGAGTACCATAGAATAAAAAATCTGATGTGTACCATTCACATGACTTTCTCCATATCCCTGCAACAAATAATTCTTAAAAAGCTTATACTTCTATTTACTTTATGCTAATCAGAAAAAATTAGCAGAAATGGTCTTATTACTCGCTTCCTTGTAAGTAGGAGCGAAATAAGGGACAACCGTAGGTTAAAGTGATAGTCAAAAGCTGGTTGCTATGTCAATGAAGTTCCTTTGTTTATATGGATAGGAGTTGACAAGTTCCTGTAAGAGAAAAGTATCCGTTTTTCATAGCAGAAACCAAAAATAAGGAATGTCACAAAAACGACGAACTCCACGAAAAAAATGTATATAACATAAAGTGTGTGTTTTAAAGTGCTCTACAGTTTTTGTGTAGAAAGTTTTTGTCCATCTCTTACGGTTTAGCAGTCATTCAAAATTTAGTAAAATTCATCCAGAATAAACTACTCTTCAGAGGCTATTCCCAGAAAATTCAATATATACATTTCATTTGTCAGGTAAATATGTTTAATATCCGAAATTTTAATCAAAATCGTTAGAGCCATTTTTGAGAAAATCAAAATTTTCGAAAAAAGTTTCATGTAAAGGGTAGTTGGGGGTGGAGGGATTTTTCTCAAAATCTTCGTGTCGCATCCCTGGAAGATACTAAACTTAAATACCAAGTTTGGTATTTTAGCGACTTTTCGTTTTTGAGTTATCGTGTTCCAAGGCACACGGACACATGGACACACACACACACACACACGGACCTTTTTGTGAAAATGCTTTTGTTGGATATTGGGGACCCTAAAACATATATTTCCGGTGAAATCTCGGTATCGAATTTTTGGAGTGCAATACTTTCTCTATACACTATGTACATAGTGCGTATGGAGAAAGTAAAAAGTAGTCAAATGCTGGTTACTATGTGAGTGAAGTTTTTTTGTTTATAAGGACAGGAGTTTACCAATTCCTGTATGAGAAAAGTATGCTTTTCAAAGCTGAAACTAAAAACAAGGAATATCTAAAAATAAAAAAAAAACAAAAAGAAACGATCAACTGCACGTAAAAAATTTATATACTAAGTGTTTTAACATGCTCTACATTATTTGTGTGGTAAGTTTTTGTGTATCTCATACGGTTTGGCAGTTATGTAAAATTCCGTAAAATTCATCCAGAATAAAGTACTCTTCAGAGGTTATTCCCAGAAAATTCAAGATATGTGTGTATTTTTTGTCAGATAAATATCTTTAATATACGATATTTTAATCAAAATCGTGAGAGGCATTTTTTAGAAAATAAAAATTTTCGAAAAAAGTTTCATGTAAAGGTTAGTTGGGAGTGGGAGGATTTTCTTGAAAATCTTCGTGCCGCATTCTTGGAAGATACCAAACCTAAATACCAAGTTTGGTATTCAACGGTGATTTCGTTTTTGAGCTATGCTGCCCACAGACACATACACAGACAGACAGACACACACACACAGACATTTTTTTTTTTTTTTTTTTTTTTTTTTTTTTGCATTCAGGGGGTCTGTAAACATATATGTTCGGTGAATTCTCGGTATTGAATTTTTGGGTGCAATATAATACCTTCTCTATACACTATGTATAATAGTACGTATAGAGAAAGTAAAAATGGAAAGAAAGGTATGTATATGTGATTGAGGTTATATTTTAGTTACACAGAAAGTTTAATAATGCTTAATTATTATATAGTGACAGTTATGTACATTATTACAGTATTATAGCGCACTGCAAACCTATTTTAAGCTTTTAAAATTACATAAATTTATAGCTACTCCTCCTGATGTACTCCTGATATACCAGCTGTAAACATCCTGATAGCAGTAATTGGAAATGCAACAGTTTTAGTTTGTTGAACATAAAGAAGTTCTATTCGGTTTTCCACTCTTCATCATATACACAGCAACAGAACAATTTAATTTTACTATCGCACAATCTCCAACTGATCCAGTAAAACGATGTAGAGTTAAGGATCGCTCTAGATTCCTCGTAAGAGGAATAGTGTAAAGGTCTGGTTATGCCGTGAGCGTTTCGTGAGAATTTTAGGCATTAAGAAAGACAGACTGAATGGTGTAATGAAAAGACAGTACATGGGGAACCAGTCAAGGAAACCCGAGGTGGTGATAGGAAAAGCTTTGAGGTTGTGACCGTAGGAAAGTTAATCGTGAGTATACTTCACAATCTATCAAGGCAATTGACTCCCACTATGATTGTAGTAAATCCATTTGCCGACAACATATCTCCACATATACTAATATTAAGATGTGGGAAATATACAATAACTATGTGCCAGAGAAGTTATCAGTAAGAGAATACTTCTTCATATGCGTGCTGGTAAAAACCTCCAACATTGGATTTGGAACTCCTTTTGTTGAAGAACTACAAGAGGAACAAAATGAAGATAAACATGCAGCTTTAGAAACAAAGAAACAATTACAAAAGGTGTATGAAAGGCGAATTTTATGACTTCCTCAAGAAAAATAAGCAAAAAGTTCTTATAATATCATTTGACTGTCAAAAGAACCTAATGCTTCCAAAATTGCTAGATCAATCAACGTAATTCAGCCACCAAATACGTTTTCTTTAAATTTCATTGCTATAATCAGTAACTCAAAATCTATACTGTGTTCAGGAAATTTACATTGTTATACTTGGAATGAGGGTGAAATGGTACAAATTCCAATGCTATAGCAAGTTGTGTACATCATTAGCTTAAAATTCTCACGGAAAGAAACGTTTGGTGAGACATTGTGCAGATGGATATGTCACACAAAATAAAAAAAGTCTGATGTGCTCCATTCATATGACTTTCTCTAAACCTCTATAGCAAATTATTGTCAATAAGCTTATTCTTCTATCTATTTAATGCTAAAACATTAGCAGAAACGGTCTTATTACTTAGTTCCTTCATAAGTAGAAGGGAAATAAGGGAATATACTAGGCTAAACCGACAGTCAAATGTTTTAAAATGTGGTTGCTGTGGGATTGAAATCCGTTTCTTTGCGTGGGCAAGCGTTGACAAATCCTCGTATGAGAAAAGTATTTTAAGACCTAAATCAATAACAAGGAATATCTCGAAAATGGCCAACTCCACGAAAAAAATGTATATGATATAAATTGTGTGTTTAATCATTATCTACGTTTTTATGTCTACTAAGTTTTTGGCTATCTCTTTAAGATTTTACCAGTTATGCAAAATTCAATAAAAATGTTTCAGAATAAAGAGATCTTCAGAAGTTATTCCCAGAAAATTTAAGATATTCATTTTATTTGGCATATAAATATCTCAAATATAAGATATTTTAATCAAAATCGCAACAGCCATTTTTAATAAAATCAAAATTTTTGACCAAAATTCCATGTAAAGGATAGTTGGGGATGGGGGGGATTTTCTTGAAAATCTTCGTGACGTATCCTTGGAAGGTACCAAACTTAAATGCCAAATTTGGTACTTCACGGCCTTTTCGTTTTTGAGCTATGCTGTCCACAGACACACACAGGACCTTTTTCTAAAAATGCTGTTTTTGGATTCAGAGGGGCCAAAAACATGTATTTCTGGTGAAATCTCGGTATCGAATTTTTGGATGCAATACAATACTTTCTCTATACACATAGTACGTGTAGATAAAGTGAACTAAAATACAATGGTCTTAATGGCTACTCACTGAAGCACCTATCAATATTAACAAATATTATATTTCTTGTGGTTGGGCATTCATCTTTCCCTCCTGATCGCATAGTAAGAGTAATCGAAAGAAAGTTATTGTAGATCCTCAGAAATGTTAAGATATTATTAGAAAACATTGAACAGCCTTTAACCTTGGAGGGGAATATGTACCTCAAGACTGGAAAAAGAAAAAGAAAAAGAAAAAAAAAAAAAAAAGAAGACAGAATTTTAAGCTTTCCTGCAAACTGGCATTTAAGGTTCAGTCCCTGTAAAAGTTTATTTTAAGACCCTATGCTTTGAAGGAACACATAAGAGCAAAAAGATGAGGTTGACTATAGAACTGACAGGGTTGTTCTAAAGTTAGTAACAAGAAAGAAAATAAGGGGAAGAAAACAAAGAATTTTAATGATTCATCCTGATATGTTTAAACCTTTGATGCACCTAAGTTAAAACATGTGCCCAAACTTTTGGAAAAGCATTTTGCGCTTGATTTAGCAAATGCTGCCTACATTCAAGATTTTGTGGAGATTATAAATTTAAGAAATACCACTGAAGTAGGAGGAATAATTCAATAGAGTAAGAGGATTGTGCAATATTGGCTAAAATCAGTATGAACTTACAAAATGTAACATACTTCATATTGATACTGCTGTTGAGTTTAAAATGTGTGCACAGTCATAATGCATGTCTAGTTTCCATTTGCTTCATAAATTGTAAGATTTAAGTTGAAATATTTTCTTCTTCACTTATTTTTACTTTCTCTAGTCCGTTTGTATAATGTACATATTGGATATAGAAGGTATTGTATTCCACCCAAACATTCGATACCGAGATTCCATCAGAAATACATGTTTTGAGACCCCCTGAAACCAAATAATCCATTTTTAGAAACGTCCGTTATGTGTGTCGTCTGTCTGTCTACTATGTACGAGCACATAGTACGTGTAGAAAAAGTAAACATGGTCAACTCCACGAAAAAAATCTGATATTTTCCATCCACATGACTTTCTCTACATTTCTGCAACAAAGTATTGTTAGAAAGCTTATGCTTCTATTTACTTCATCTAATCGAGAAAAAGTACAGAAATAGTCTTATTATTTGCCTCCTTGTAAGTAGAAGCGAAATAAGGGAGTACAATAGGTTAAAGTGATAGTCCAAAGCTGGTTGCTATATGACTGGAGTTCCTTTGTTTGTATGGACAGGAGTTGACAAATTCCTGTATGAGAAAAATATAAGTTCTTCAAAGCTGAAACCAAAAACAAGGAATGTCTGAAAAACGATCAACTCCAAGAAAAAAATGCCTATAACATAAATTGTTTTTTAACGTGTTCTACATTTTTTGTGTGGTAACTTTTTGTCCATCTCTTACGGTTTAGCAGTTATGCAAAATTCCGTAAAATTCATCCAGAATAAAGTAGTCTTCACAGGTTATTCCCAGAACATTCAAGATATACATTTATTTGTAATGTAAATATCTTTAGTGTACGATATTTTAATCAAAATCGTTAGAGCCATTTTGAGAAAATCAAACTTTTGTAAAACAATTACATGTAAAGGGTAGTTGGGGGTGGGGCATTTTTTTTTTTTTTTTAAATCTTGCTTTCGTATTCTTGAAAGATACAAAACTTAAATACCATGTTTGATATTCAACGGTCTTTTCGTTTTTGAGCTAAGCCGCCCACAGACATAGAGACGCACGGACACACACGCGAACTTTTTTCTAAAAATGATTTTTTTGGATTCTGGGGGACCCAAAACATATATTTCCGGTGAAATCTCGGTATCGAATTCATGGGTGCAATGCAATACCTTCTCTATACACTATGTACATAGTATGTGTAGAGAAAGTAAAAATGTATATGACATAAATTGTGTTTTAACGAGATCTACAGTTTTAGTGCAGTAAGCTTTTGTCTATCTCTTACTACTTACAGTAATGCAAAATTCAGCAACATTTATTCAGAATGAGAAGCTCTTCAGAGGTTATTCCCAGAAAATTCAAAATACATATTTTATTTCCATGTAAGTATGCTTTTAATATACGGTATTTTAATAAAAATTGTCAGAGCCGTTTTTGAGAAAGTAAAAATGTTCGAACATTTTTCCATGTAAAGGTTAGTTTTGGGAAGGATGATTTTCCTCTAAATCTTCTTGCCGCATTCTTAAAAGATATTAAACTTAGATACTAATTTTAGCTTTTACGGAATTTTACGTTTTTGAGTTGTCACAGACTCATAGACATACTCGAACCTTTTTCTAAAATGCTTTTTTACTATATCTAGCCCGTATGTACAGAGTACACAGTGGATAGAGAAGCTATTGCATTCCACCCAAAAAATCGATATCGAGATTTCAGCGGAAATAAATGTTTTGATGTCCCCTGAATAAAATTTTTTTTAGAAAAAGGTTCCTGTGTATATGTCTGTGGACGGCACAGCTCAAAAATGAAAAGACCGTTAAATTATAAACTTGGTATTATCTTTAGTATTTTCCAAGTATGCGACACAAGATTTTCAAAAAAATCCGCTCCACACAAACTACACTTTACATGGAAAATGTTTTGAAAATTTCGTTTTTTCAAAAATGACTAACGATTTTGATTAAAATACCGTATATTAAAGATATTTATACCACAAATAAAATGTATATTTTGAGTTTTCTAGGAATAGCCTCTGAAGACCTTTTTATTCTGGAGTTTTACAGGATTTTGCTTAATAATTAAACGTAAAAGTTAGGCAAAACCTTCTACGCAAAAAATGTGTAACTCGTTAAAACACATAATTTAGTCATACCTTTTTATGTAGATTGGACCGTATCTGAGATATTCTTTGTTATTGGTTTCAATTTTAAACTAGCCTTTCTCAAACGGGAAGTGACGTTTCGTTTTATTCCTTGTTTTACTGTAGGTCATGTAAAGCGAACCGAACTTCAATTGTTTCACTCCGGACCAGCTTTTAGAAGATTTGACTATCGATTTAGCCTAATGTATCCCCTTATCCTCCTTCTACTTACATGGAAACAAGTAATAAGATCATTTCTGCTAATGTTTATCTTGATTAGCAAGTCGTAAATAAATGAATCGTCTTTTGTAAGGATATTTGTTTGTGAAACAGCTAAAGAAAGTCATGTGAATGGATTACATCAAATCTTTTGGGGTACAAGGGGCCCTAAAACGTGTATTTCCGGTGAATTTTCGGTATCGAATTTTTTGGTGGCGTGCAATACCTTCTCTGCCCGCGTACCATGTAAAATGTGAAGAAAGTAAAAATCTAGTTTTACATTCAGATTACGTTCTCTACATAATCTGCAAAACACTATTGTTGCTAACGTTTATTCTTTTATCTACTTTATGCTAAGGAAATAAAAATTAGCAGAAACGGCTTTATTATATATTTCCTTGTAGATATAATGGGAATGCATCAAGCTAAAGTGATAGTCAAATCTTTTGCGATCGGGTCTATGTTTTCAGTGAAACACCGTTCTGCTTACATGACACAATGAAAGAATAGAAATCACGATTTTAAAAATCTGACATGTTACACTCACAGACTTTCTCTACCTATTTTACAACAAACTAGTATTACAGATGCTTATTCTTTTATCTACTCCATGCTAATCGAGATAAGTATTAACACAAATTGTATTATTACTTATTTAAATGCAAGTAGAAGGGAAATAAGAAACTGCACTGGGGTAAAATGATAGTCAATTTTTTTAAAAAGTGCTCACTAAATGGTTCTCTTTGCATGGTCAAGAGTAAAACTAAAAAGAATGACGACCTCCCATTTGAGCAAAGTTTAAGTATTGGAAAATTCTCTCCTCTAACCAGTAATATCTCTGGGGGAAATGTTTTCTGATACAAATCGTGTTATTTTATCAGATTTACATTATTTATTTTATTTTTAGTTAGACTGTTTATTACGCTTTATTAGTTATGCAAAAGTTATCCAAAATGAAGAGAATTTTAGAGGCTATACCCAGAAAAATACATTTAATTTATTATAAAAATTTAAACATGCCTTTATTCAAAATAGGCCCGTTTTTGATAAAATATAACTTTCGAAAAGTGTTTTATGTGGATGGTAGTTTGGAGTGGGTGGATTTTACAGGAAATCTTCGTGTCGCGTCCTTGGAAGATACTACATTGAAATACCAAGTTTAGTATTTAACTGACTTTTCGTTTTTGAGTAATGCTACCATCCCACACAAAGATACACACATGTACCTTTTTTCTAAAAATGCTTTTTATAGGCACAGGATATCCAGTGAAATGTCGATATCGATTTTTTTGGTGGAAATGCAATACTTTTCTACCTATGTACCTAGTTACTATGCATCACTGTATTAGCATATTATTTCATTGTGTAAAATGAGCTAAAGAATTTTTTTGATGCTGAAACCTCTTGGCATAATGAATGATTTGTTTTTGAGACAATAGCACGATTTAAAGAACTCATAATTAGGTCATTGTTGTGTTGTGGTTTTATATATTGTGCATATATTATGTGTATGTATTTCTTTTAAGTGTATTTATCTATTATAATGGGGTACATTTATGCTTATGAATAAGGTGTACTCTATGCTGTAAATTTAAATTGCTGAATTTGAATATCTTTATCTTTTTATTTTCGTGTTTACTCTTTTAATTCTTTGTTGTTGTTTTACTATTTCTTTTTGGTATGTATTACAAAAGCACATACGATCTGTGGACCCGTGCGATTGTTGTATGATATTGTTATGTCAAAAAATGCACTTATTCATTCATTCATGCCTACTATGTACAAAGTAGAGAGAAAGTAAATAGCTTTTATATTTCTATATGTTGCCAGTAAATTGGTTATGGGTAAAAATAGTCCATTATTTAAGATAGTTTCTCCAATCATTCATATCGTTGTGCAGGAATCTTTGCGTCAATAAGGCTCACAATGAGCCTGGTTATATTCAAAGAAATTCGAGATCTTTATGGTGAATTTTTTGGGCGGAGTGAACATGGATTTTCCTTTATTATTATTACTGTATGCATGTGTAGGAGTCGTTAAGAGCTCTTCTTAATGGCTCGCTGGTTGACGTAAGTGAAAGAGCCGGTGTTAGTAGTTTCAAGGACGATCTCGATTACTGGAACTGGTCAAGAGCACTCTTCGAATGCATTTTGAAGAGAGGACATTTTAGACATGAAGACTTTGCGGTTAGGTACTCGTTTTTGTTTTGTTTCGTAGACTGCTGTGTGCTCAACCTTCACTAGAAGTTGGAAGCAGCATTTCAGAGAATTTCCTTTTCTTTATTTACATATTTCAAACTTAAAATGTGTATTTATTCAAGCATTTACATGCTCTTCATTCTGCTACCACTCTATTCACATTTGAATATAATTTGTCGGAAAATAAACTTTATGTTAAGCTAAGATAGAACCGAAATGTATCTTCAAGATAAAGCGATAAACAAAAGAAATGCGACGAAATTAATATTATCATAAAGTAATATAACGAGGGCTCCAACTATTAATCGAATGTTCCATTTACATGACTTTCTCTACATCTCTGCAACAAATTATTGTTGAAAAGCTTATGCTTCTATTTACTTCATGTTAATCGAGAAAATTTCGCAGAAATAGTCTTACCACTTGCTTTCTTGTAAGTGGAGGGAAAAATAAGAGAAAACACTAGGCTAAAACCATAGTCAAATCTTTTAAAAGCCGGTTGCCATGTGGATAAAATACGTTTCTATACAGGGCCAAGAGTTTACAACTTTCAGTGTGAAAAAAAGTTTAAGTATTCTAAGTCTGAAAAAAAATAACAAGGATTATCTCAGAAATGATCAATTCAACGAAAAAAAACGACGTAAATTGTGCGTTTTAAACGTGATCTATATTTTTGTGTAGTACGTTTTTGTCTATCTCTTACGGTTTGCAAGTTACACAAAATTCATTCTGAATAAAGATGTCTTTAGAGCTATTCCCAGAAAATTCAAGATATAAATTGTATTTGCCATGTAAATATCTTTAATATACGGTATTTTAATTAAAATCATTAGAGCCATTTTTGAGAAAATCAAAATTTTCGAAAATGTTTTCATGTAATAAGTAGTTTGGGGGGTATCCCTAGTTTCGTGTCGTATCCCTAGAAGATACTAAACTTAAAATACCAAGTTGGTATTTTATCGTCTTTTTTTTTTGAGTTGTGTTTACAGATACACGGGCACACACACGCAGACCTTTTTCTGAAAATGTTTTCATACAAGAAACCTTAAAACGTGTATTTCCAGTGAAATCTCGGTATCGAATTTTGGGCGGAATGCAACACCTTCTCTAACACTATGTGCATAGTACATGTAGAGAAAGTAACAAGTTGAGCTCGAGTTGTATTTAATAAGACTATTTCGTGAATAAAATTACATTGATTAGCCTATATGGACACGACAGATAATATTCCTAAAATTCCATTTGTCTTGACGTATATTTGCACCGAAATCAGTGCAACTTGATGTCCATATCATAAATCATGGCCTCGTTGCTTACAGATTT
Organism: Hymenopus coronatus; assembly: GCA_030762935.1. Classification (NCBI taxonomy): domain Eukaryota; kingdom Metazoa; phylum Arthropoda; class Insecta; order Mantodea; family Hymenopodidae; genus Hymenopus; species Hymenopus coronatus. The sequence goes on along the minus strand of CM060888.1, from coordinate 126,114,977 downwards.
CGTTGAACTGGTTCCAAGATAAAATGATGATTCCAACTCTCTCGCTCTCTCTCTCTCTCTCTCTCTCTCTCTCTCTCTCTCTCTCTGTTGTTTTTAGTATTTTGCGGCTTTGAGTTTTCAATTAATACATTCTGTCAAGAAAGTACCGGGAATTGATCATTAAAAGGGGATTCGAAATTATTGTTGTCCTAAGTTGGTACAACTTTCCTCAATACCCACGCGGAGTTTGATCGTCATGTCATCTAGTTTGTTTACAGTACGCCATTTTTTAGTCCATCTCAAATGTGATTTGCGATTTTACGATGGATACAAATATTGAACAAAGAATCTGTCTCAAATTTTGCATTGCAAATGGTATTTCGTGTGCCGAATCGCTGAAAATGTTACAGAGGGCTTACGATGAATCGACTTTATCAAAAACACGTGCATATGAGTGGTACAGTTCATTCAAAAGTGGTCGAGATGTGGTGGAAGATTTACCTCGCCCTAGTCGGCCATCAACGGTTTCAACTGAACTGAACATCGCTAAAGTGAAGCAAATAATGTCTGAAAATCGTCATTTAGGTCTGAGAGAGACTGCCGCTGAACTTTCTGTGTCCCACGAATCGATTCGTACCATTTTAAACGATTATTTGGGCATGACACGCGTTGCAGCTCGGTTAGTTCCGAAAGACTTGAATTTTCTACAAAAACTCAATCGCGTAAGGATTGCTGAAGACATGCTAGAACGAGCCAGTTCCGACACCACATTCATGAAACGCATTGTAACTGGTGATGAGAGGTGGGTTTACGAGTTTGACACTCAAACCTGTCAACAAGCTTCCGAATGGCGCCTTCCAATTGAACCGAAACCTAAAAGGGCACGTCAAACTCGACCAAAACTGAAGGACATGATGACGGTTTTTTTCGATTATCGCGGTGTCGTGCACTCAGAGTTTTTGCCAGAAGGTCAGAGGGTAAATAAAGACTATTATCTGAGCGTTATGCGGCGTTTGAGAGAACAAATACGGCGAAAAAGGCCAGATTCGTGGAACGACAACTCATGGATTCTGCACCGCCATAACGCACCAGCTCACAAGGCTATTATTGGGAACGAATTTCTGGCCAAAAACTGAACACATTTCATCGAGCAACCACCGTATTCACCTGATCTGGCTCCTGCTGATTTCTTTCTCTTTCCAAAACTCAAGTTACTACTTCGAGGCACCCGTTTTCAATCGATAGAAGACATAAAGGAAAATTCGCGGCGACAATTGACATCAATTCCTAAAAGTGTCTACAAAAAATGTTTTAATGATTGGATTATTCGTTGGCATAAATGTATAGTTTCAGAAGGGGCTCACTTTGAAGGCGATAAAATAAAATTGGATGAATAATTCATTTTTTTGTGTTTTATTGACCAATTCCCGGAACTTTCTTGACACAGTAGTATGTCTATTTCAGCGACAGACCTTTCCCCAAAACGTTTTGGAACTTCCGCCATTATGTACGGGAAAATTACTGCACACTGATGCTACTATTATGAGACGAACTTTAGATCAGAGAGACAACAAATGCACATGGGTGCGATAAATTTAGAAAAACAATTGCACGTGAGTGTAATAAAAATGATTAAAATACAGAGATAATAAGCTCCGATTGGTAGGAGGTATAGCGTATCTGCGCGATGGGAGCCATGGAAGACTTGCTTTATGTTGCTACTACATATTACAACAGTATAAGACAGCTTACGAAATAAATAAAAAAAAATCTTATGTGTCCCATTCACATGACTCTCTAAATCTCTGCAACAAATTATTGTTAAAAGCTTATGCTTCCTTTTACTTCATGCTAATCGATAAACAATTTGCAGAAATAATCTTATTACTTGCTTCCTTTTAAGTAGAAGCGAAATAAACGAGTTCCATAGGTTAAAATGACAGTCAAAAGCTGGTAGCTATGTGACTGAAGTTCCTTTGTTTGTATGGACAGGAGTTGGCAAATTCCTGTATGAGAAAAGTATATTTTATAACTCCACGAAAAAAATGTATATAACATAAAGTGTGTGTTTCTATTACAGTTAGTTTTTTTTTTTTCTATCTCTTACCGTATACCAGTTATTCAAAGTTCCATAAAATTCAACCAGAATAAAGTAGTCTTTAGAGGCTATTCCCAGAAATTTCAAGATATACATTTTATTTGCAATGCAAATACCTTTAATATACGGTATTTTAATCAAAATCATTAGACATATTTTTGAGAAAATCAAAATTTTCTAATTTGTTTCATGTAAGGGTAGTTTGGGGTTGGAAGATTTTTCTCAAAATCTTCGTGTCACATCCCTGGAATATACTAAACTTAAATACCAAGTTTGGTATTTTATAGACTTTTCGTTTTTGAGTTATCGTGTTCAAAGGCACACGGATTCACTGACACACGAACACACGGACACACATACGGTCCTTCGGGAAATGCTTTTTTTTTTATAAAGGGGACCCTAAATCATGTATTTCCGGTGGAATCTCGGTATCGAATTTTTGGGTGAAGTACAATACCTTCTCTATACACTATGCACATAGTACGTGTAGAGAAAGTAATAACTCAGGAAACATTACTTCTTCATTTATCTTCTTTCTTTGTTTTTACTTTCTCTATACGTACTATGTACATAGTCTATAGAGAAGGTATTGCACTCCACCAAAAAATTCGATACCGAGATTTCACCGGAAATATATGCTTTAGCGTCCCCTGTATCCAAAAAAAAGTATTTTCAGAAAAAGGTCCTTGTGTGTGTGTGTGTGTCCGTGTGTTCGTGTGTCCGTGTGTTCGTGTGTCAGTGTGTCCGTGTGTCTGTGTGTCTGTGAACACGATAACTCAAAAACGAAAAGTCGGTAAAATACCAAACTTGGTATTTAAGTTTAGTATCTCCCAGAGATGCGACACGAAGATTTTGAGAAAAATTCCCCTACCCCAAACTACCCTTTACATAGAACTTTTTTCGAAAATTTTGATTTTCTAAAAATGGCTCTAACGATTTTGATTAAAATATCGTATATTAAAGATATTACTTTATTCTGGGTCAATTTTACGGAGTTTTGCATAACTGCTAAACCGTAAGAGATGGACAAAAACTTACCACACAACAAATGTAGAGTACTTTAAAACACACAATTTATATTATATACATTTTTTTCGTGGAAGTGATTGTTTTTGAGATATTCCTTGTTTTTGGTTTCAGCTATAAAAACTTATACTTTTCTCATACAGGACTTTGTGAACTCGTGTCCATGCAAACAAAGGAACTTCAGTCACATAGCAACCAGCCTTTGACTATCACTTTAACTTATGGTACTTCCTTATATCGCTTCTACTTAAAAGGAAGCAAGTAATAAGTCTATTTCTGCTAATTTTTTCTTGATGAGCAGGAAGTAAATAGAAGCATAAGCTTTTTAAAAATAATTTATTGCAGAGATATAGAGAAAGTCATGTGAATGTAACACATCAGATTTTTTACTAAGTTTTCTTAATGTCTTTTGGCATTCTTGAAAACAAAATTTCCGCCATTATTTGGTTGTTAAAATTTAAATTAAGAGAAAGAGGAATAAAGGTATTCATGGATCAATGAAAACATCTTGTACAGTATATACCTATGTTGTTGTGTTATAAAAATCTGATGTGTTACACTCACACAAACTTCCTACAAAAGATTCTTCTTCTTTCTACACAATGCTAATCGATATTAACATTAGCAGAATGTTCCTATTACTTAGCTTCTGGTAAGTAGAAGGGAACTAGGGAAAACACTAGCCTAAAGTGATAGTCAAATGTTTTAAAAGTTATCGTTATGCGATTGTCATTGCAGATCGCTTTCCTCTCTGGGATAAGTCCTTCATAATTCAAACCAATGACAAGAAATATCTCGGAAACGGCTATCTCCACAACAAAAACGTAAACGACATAAATTGTGTGTTTTGACGAGATCTACATTTTTTGTGCAGTAAGTGTTTGTCTTTCTCTTACAGTTTAGCGGTTAAGCAAAATTTGGCAAAATTCATCCAGAATAAAGGGATCTTCAGAGGCTATTCCCATAAAATTCAAGATATACACTTTATTTGAGATGTAAATATCTTTAATATACGGGATTTTAATCAAAATCGTTATTCATTTTTAAGGAAATCAAAAATTTCGAAATATTTTCCATGCTAAAGGTGTTTGTGGTGGGGGAATTTTCTCGAAAATCTTCGTTTCGCATCCTTGGAAGATACTAAACCTAAATATTTTACGTTTTTTCGTTTTTGAACTATGCTGTCCACAGACACACACCGACCGTTTTCTAAAAAAAAAATTTTCGGACTCAGGAAACCACAAAACACACATTTCCGGTGAAATCTCGGCATCGAATTTTTGGATGGAATATAATACCTTCTCTATCCACTATATGCATTGTACATGCAGGCTAGAGAAAGTAAAAATAAAAAGTTGCACCTGCGTATATGTGAATACAAGTACTTTCTTGGAAGCCAATCAACTAATTATGGTAATTTTTACCCATTGAAAGGCCATGTTCTTCCCGAAGGTCATAGGCTGTAATAGATCATAGGCTAACGTTCCAAAGCGGAATTACAAGACCTGGGTATTAGACTGCGAACATTCTGCAAGCATGGAATAACATACTTGCGAAAGTGGTTATTAATTTTCATTCAGTAGAAAATAATTGTTTATATTTTACTATAAACGCATATACAAAATCTAATGCGTTGCATTCACCTGACTCTCTACTCACTCTGCTACAAACTTAAAAAATCTGATTATTCTGTTTCTGGTTAAGCTTCGTTTATATCTACACGTTTCTTGTAGATTATAGTAGGTAAAGTGACATGCAAGGAGCAGGGTCCTAGTGGTGACCAAAATCAAAATGGATGCCCTTTTCATGGTCACTAGAAAAATTTGAAGTGGTCCATTTACATGACTTTCTCTACATCTCTGCAACAAATTATTCTATTTGCTTCATCTAATCGAGAAAAAATTAGCAGAAATAGTCTTATTACTTGCTTCCTTGTTAGTAGAAGCGAAATAAGGGGGTACCATAGGTTAAAGTGATAGTCAAAAGCTGGTTGCTATGTGACTGAAGTTTCTTTGTTTGGAAGGACAAGAGTTGACAAATTCCTGCATGAGAAAAGTATAAGTTTTTCAAAGCTAAAAAAAAAAAAAACAAGGAATATCTTTAAAATGATCAATTCCACGAACAAAATGTATTTAACATAAATATGTGTTTTAATGTGCTCTACATTTTTTGTGTGATAAGCTTTTGTCCATCTCTTATTGTTTAGCAGTTATGCAAAATGCTGTAAAATTCATCCACAATAAAGTCGTCTTCAGAGGCTATTCCCAGAAAATTCAAATTATACATTTTATTTGTCAGGTAAATATCTTTAATATACAAACTTTTAATCAAAATCGTTAGAGCCGGTTTTGAGGAAATCAAAATTTTTAAATTTTTTTTTCCATGTAAAGGGTAGTTTGGGGTGGGGGATTTTTCTCAAAATCTTCGTGTCGCATCCCTGGAAGATACTAAACTTAAATACTAATAAACTTGATACCTTCTCTATACACTATGTACATAGTATGTGTAGAGAAAGTAAAAAGAAACGAAAGTTGTAAAAGCAAAACGCGTTTGTAAATTTAAGCTAATGACAAAGAATATCTTAGAAATGATTTAACTATACAAACATTTTAATTCGCATAAATTGTGCTAGTAACAAGTTCTCTATTACTTTTTCTACACGTACTATGTACATAGTGTATAGAGAAGGTATTGCACTCCACCCAAAAATTCGATACCGAGATTTCATCGGAAATATGTGTTTTAGAGTCCCCTGTATAAAAAAAAAAAGCATTTTCAGAACAAGGTCCGAGTGTGTATGTGTGTGTCCGTGAGCCTGTGAACAAGATAACTCAAAAACGAAAAGTCGGTAAAATACCAAGCTTGGTGTTTAAGTTTAGTATTTTCCAGGAATGCGACACGAAGATTTTGAGAAAAATCTCCCCCCCCAAAAACTACTTTTTACTAGAAAAAAATTTCGAAAATTTTAATTTTCTCAAAAATGGCTCTAACAGTTTTGATTAAAATAACGTATATTAAAGATATTTATCGTAAATTTAGATATTTAATAATAGGTATATCTTGAATGTTCTGTGAATAGCATCTGAAGACTACCTTATTCTGGATGAATTTTACGCAATTTTGCATAAAAACCACACAAAAGACGTAGAGAGTTTACTTTATAATACACAATGTATGTGATATAATTTTTTTCGTGAAGTTGGTCGTTTTCAGATATCCCATGCTTTTTATTTCAGTTTTAAAAAACTTATACTCATGCAGGAATTTGTCAACTGCTGTCTATACACACAAACAAAGGAACTTCAGTCACTAGCAGCCAGCTTTTGCCTATCACTTTAACCTATAGTACTCCCTTATTTCGTTTCTACTTATAAGGAAGCAAGTAATAAGACTATTTCTGCTAATTTTTACTTTCTCCATACGCACTATGTACATAGTGTATAGAGAAAGTATTGTACTCCACCAAAAAATTCGATACCGAGATTTCACCGGAAATATATGTTTTAGGGTCCCCAATATCAAAAAAAAGCATTTTCACAAAAAGGTCCGCGCGTGTGTGTGTGTGTGTGTGTGTGTGTGTGTGTGTGTGTGTGTGTGTGTGTGTGTGTGTCTGTGTGTCCGTGTGTCTGTGAACACGATAACTCAAAAACGAAAAGTCGGTAAAATACCAAACTTGGTATTTAAGTTTAGTATCTCCCAGGGATGCGACACGAAGATTTTGAGAAATATCCCCCCACCCCAACTACCCTTTACACATGAAACTTTTTTCGAAAATTTTGATTTTCTCAAAAATGGCTCTAACGATTTTGATTAAAATTTCGGATATTAAACATATTTACTTGACAAATAAAATGTATATCTTGAATTTTCTGGGAATAGCCTCTGAAGAGTAGTTTATTCTGGATGAATTTTACTAAATTTTGAATAACGGCTAAACCGTAAGAGATGGACAAAAAGTTACTGCACAAAAAATGTAGAGCACATTAAAACACACAATTTATGTTATATACATTTTTTTCGTGGAATTCGTCGTTTTTGTGACATTCCTTATTTTTGGTTTCTGCTATGAAAAACGTATACTTTTCTCATACTGGAACTTGTCAACTCCTATCCATATAAACAAAGGAACTTCATTGACATAGAAACCAGCTTTTGACTATCACTTCAACCTACGGTTGTCCCTTATTTCGCTCCTACTTACAAGGAAGCGAGTAATAAGACTATTTCTGCTAATTTTTTCTGATTAGCGTGAAGTAAATAGAAGTATAAGCTTTTTAAGAATTATTTGTTGCAGGGATATGGAGAAAGTCATGTGAACGTTACACATCAGATTTTTTTCTGATTAGTATAAAGTAAATAGAAGTATAAGCTTTTTAAGAATTATTTGTTGCAGGGATATGGAGAAAGTCATGCGAATGGTACACATCAGATTTATTACTTTCTCTATAGGCACTATGTACATAGTGTATAGAGAATGTATTGCACTCCACCAAAAAATTCGATACCGAGATTTCACCGAAAATACATGTTTTAGGACCCCCTGTATCCATAAAAAGCATTTTCAGAAAAAGGTCCGTGTGTGTGTGTGTGTGTGTGTGTGTCCGTGAGTCTGTGAACACGATTACTCAAAAACGAAAAGAAGCTAAAATACCAAACTTGGTATTTAAGTTTAATATCTTCCACGGATGCGACACGAAGGTTTTGAAAAATATCCCCCCACCCCAAACTACCCTTTACATGGAACTTTTTTCGAAAATTTCGATTTTCTCTAAAATGGCTCTAACGATTTTGATTAAAATTTCGTATGTTAAAGATATTTACCTGAAAAATAAAATGTATATCTTGAACTTTCTGGGAATAGCCTCTGAAGAGTAGTTTATTCTGGATGAATTTTACTAAATTTTGAATAACTGCTAAACCGTAAGAGATGGACAAAAACTTACTACAGAAAAAAGTAGAGCACGATAAAACACACAATTTATGTTATATACATTTTTTTCGTGGAGTTCGTCGTTTTTGTGACATTCCTTATTTTTGGTTTCTGATATGAAAAACTTATACATTTCTCATACAGGAATTTGTCAACTGCTGTCCATACAAACAAAGGAACTTCAGTCACATAGCAACCAGCTTTTGATTATCACTTTAACCTATGGTACTCCCTTATTTCACCTCTACTTACAAGGAAGCAAGTAATATGGCTATTTCTGCTAATGTTTTACTGATTAACATGAAGTTAATAGAAGTATAAGCTTTTTAAGAATAATTTGATGCCGGGATATAGAGAAAGTCATGTGAATGGTACACATCAGATTTTTTCTTGATTAGCATGAAGTAAATAGAAAGATAAGTTTTTTAACAATGATTTGTTGCAGAGATGTAGAGAAAGTCATGTGAATGGAACACACCGGATTTGTTTTGTATATTAAATATATCTTACAGTTTACCCATTATACAAAAACCATTCAGAATGAAAAGGTACTTACACCAATCTGTGGGTAAGGATAACTCGAGCATACTCACCACAAAACTCATAGTAGAGCTGTAAAAAGAACATGGTAGCCAATATGTCATTGGGCAAATCTTATAACCACATTAATCGTATGGCATAAAACATTCGAAGCTCTTAAAACGGTGCAATATGAATGCAATACGCATGCCAAACCTTTCTGATAACTCTTATGTAAAAAAGTATTCTCTCTCTCTCTCTCTCTCTCTCTCTCTCTCTCTCTCTCTCTGTATACCGATTGTAAACGAGTTCATTTCCAGTGTATGCTAAATAACTATATAGGGATAAAATTCTGTCCAGCTCAAAGCAATGTATATGCAATGTATATGATATAAATTGTGTGTTTTAACAAGATCTACATTTTTTGAATAGTAAGTTTTTGTCCATCTCTTACGATTTACCAGTTACCAAAATTCAGCAAAATTCATTCAGAATAAAAAGGTCTTTAGAGGCTATTCCCAGAATATTCAAATTATATATTTTATTTGCCATATAAATATACTTAATATAGGTACGGTAGTTTAATCAAAATCGTTAGTTATTTTTGAGAAAATCAATATTTTCAATTTTTTCCCATGTTAAGGGTAGTTTGGGGCGGGGGGAGTTTTCTCAAAATCTTCGTGTCGCATCCCTGGAAGATACTAAATTTAAATACCAAGTTTGGTATATTACGGAGTTTTTGTTTTTTAGTTATCGTGTTCATAGACACACACGGACCTTTTTCTAAAAATTCTTTCATTTTTTTTGCGCACTGGGACCATAAAACATGCATTTACAGTAAAATCTGGGCATCGAATTTTTGGGTGGAATGCAATACCTTCTCTACACACTATGCACATAGTATGTGTAGACAAAGTAAAAATCTGATGTGCTCCATTCAGATGACTTTTTGACTTTTTCTACATTGCTGTAATAAATTATTGTTAAAAAACCGATTCTTCTCTATACTTTATGACAATCGAGATAAACATTACAGAAATTGTCTTAAATACTTGCTGTCTTGTAAGTAGAAGGAAAATAACGGAAAACACTAGGCTAAAACGATAGTCAAATCTTTTAAAAGCTGGTTGCTATGTGGATGAAATCCGTTTCTTTGCAGGGCCAGGAGTTTAAGTATTTTGATTCTGCAACAAATAACAAGGAATATTTAATAAATGGCCGATTCAGCGAAAAATGCACATTTTATAACAGCCGTCTACATGCAATTTTCTTTTAAAATTGGTTTTATTTTGAATTCAAGTTCCATCATACCTGTATTGGGCTACTTGAATAGCGGTTTCTTGATCGGAAAGTTACTAGTTCGCGAGTTCGCACATGATGACATGGCACTACAAGACAAAAGTATTACTTAGGAACGTGAAAATTGGGAATTAGCCCAGGGACATTTCCTTTCAATTATGGAGTTATTTTATGTGCAAATAAACATTTTCGGGACCAACGGCTTTATTTCCCTTCCAAAGAAAGCCACGCTAAGAATTTTTACGTCCGAAAAGATCCATCCTCCTCCACCTTGGGTTTTAAAGGCTAACATAATAGCCATAGCACCACGGAGGGCGACCATTTTATTTGAAAGAGAAATAAATGTGGACAAATGTAAATGTAAATGGCGTGTTATTTATGGACGCTCTTTAACTGCTATGGTTCTCAACGTCCCATTCTATACTGGGCGTGAAAGACTGCTTAATTTTATTCAGAGGCCTCTCTATCAGGCTTGAGGTTCTTTTACGTGCCGTAAATCTACGACACGGGACCAACGGTTTTACTTCCCTTCTGAAGGAAGCCATTTATTTATCCTGGTTGGAGTTAAGTCCATGAGGCCTTCTCTTTCAAACTGCCAGGCAATACATTAAATTCAATACAACAATGATACAATGAATAAAGAAATAAAGAACAAAAATGCAATTCTATACAACTTAATAAAAACAGATATAAAAAGGTGCAACAAATGTACTGAACTGAAAAAAACCACTGTAAACAAAGTTATTCTAAGTGAAATATCCATGTAGGTTGAAATACATATTAGTCTTATTTATAATTGAACTGCATATCACTTACCAGCACATAAAATATAGATAAAAATAAATGAAAGTAATGATGTATTCATCATATTAATACAGCAACAGATTAAGTTTGATTACGAATGTATGCTCTAATTTTCTGCTTGAACAGTATAACGTTCCGGCAGTCTCTTACGTCTTCAGGGAGGGAATTCCAAAGACGAGCTAAATCTATTGTAAATGATGAATAGAAGGTTGTATGATGAGCAGGTATAGCAAGAAGGAAAGAGTGTCGTGAGCGAGTTTCTCCATTATGTCAGTGGGAAAGATATTTGAACCGAACATTTAGATAGTTTGGAATGCGAGAATTAAGAAGTTGATAGAGAAATTGTAAAGAATGTAGTTTTCTTCTAGGCCTAAGATGAAGTCATTCGTTGATGGATAGGAATTACTTGGGTGGTGCCTCTTCTATCTCCTTTTTTACAGTTTCCTGCTCAAGGTTTCGTGATGTTAGGCGGAGTCGAACAGATGATGCGTGACTTACTCCAAGGAAAGGGTACTGATAGTAAATGGCTGCTGGTTGCAAACCTGTATGAGAAAATGTATAAGTTTTTCATATCAGAAACACGTTAAAACACAAAATATATATTACACACATTTTTTTCGTGGAGATGATCGTTTCGAGATATTCCTTGTTTTTGGTTTCAGCTTTGAAATATATACTTTTCTCATACAGGAACTTGTTAACTCGTGTCCATACAAACAAAGGAACTTCAGTCAAATAGCCAACAGCTTTTCTCTATCACTTTAACCAATGGTACTTCCTTATTTCGTTCGCTTCTACTTACAAGGAAGCAAGTAATAAGAGTATTTCTGCCAATTTTTTCTCGATTAGCATGAAGTAAATAGAAGCATGAGCTTTTTAACAATAATTTGTTGCAGAAATGTAGAAAAAGTCATGTGAATGGAACACACCAGGTTTTTTTTTTTTTTACTGCAAAGAAAGCAAAAATGCACTACGAACGGTAGCGTGTGATGTTTATAACAGCTGACAGCGAGGTCAATGAACCTTTTGTCCAGCTATACTCGAGCCGTAGAAACGAGCTCACGCTCACACGAGGTGGAAATGGATAATGAAGCTCATTATTTCTTAGAATGCTTGAGAGTGAATGAGTTAGAGGAAATTGTAAATTTACGCGTAGAAGATTAAAATGGCGTAGTAAACGAACAAAATAGTATGATAATGTGCGTTTAGGGAAAATACACAGTATGAACCACAGTGACTTTGAAATGGGATGAGGTTTGTGCTAGAGGTCGGCAGCCAATCGGAATGCTGCTGTGTTGACATATTGCATTCGCGTTTACTGGGGAGTAACGCTCTAAGTGATTCTCTCATAAATACTACCTACGCTAAGACTATTCAAATTCTGCAAAAAATAATTCACGAGGAAAATTGGTAGTAATGTTCGTAGGAGAACCGTAAAAACCATAGATATTTTAGCTCAAATAGTTTTTATAATACACATAAATATACATTATGTTGCCAGGCAGATTTGCATGCTGGGTGTGTGAGAGAAAAACGAAAAGAGTGGGGTTATCGACCTGGCAACGCCGAGCAGCGTAGAACTCTTCCCATTTGAAAAAAACATTATAATTAACATAGCTGGGAATTCGTACGGATTTCTTTACACAGAGTAAGAGGGGCCAGGTTTGACAATACCATGCGGTGCTACTTGCGCGAGCAAAGGTCAACGTAGAGTACAACCCATTACTGCAAAACAGGTATCACTGCATGACACAGAACCACATCGGTAGGCAGGAACGCGTTCGAATAACATCCTGTTCTGCTGAAAAATGACCCAAACCAATTTGTTTTACAGCAATGTACTTATTCGTATACTAGTCGCTCTCCGTGGTGTAATGGTTACCATGCTAACTTCATATACCCAAGGTCGCGGGTTCAAACCCGGCGGAGGACGATGGATTTTTTCGGGTGTAAAAATCCTGAGCATGACTTCCTTCGGAAGGGAAGTAAAGCCGTTGGTCCCGTGTCGTAGATTTACGGCACGTAAAAGAACCTCAAGCCTGAGAGAGGCCTCTGAGCAAAATTAAGCGGTCTTTCACGCCCAATATAGAATGGGACGCTGAGAACCACAGCAGTTAAACAGCGTCCATAAATAACATGCCGTTTTCAATGTTTTATTCGTACACTTATTTAGAAACCAATGACCATCCTAGAATACAAACTGTCAGACGTCTAGCAACAGAACTGCTTCACAGAAATATATTGTTGATCGCAATTGTTTTTCAAAACGTTACCCACAGTGGTACAATTCAGGTGTATGGAGCTGACTGATTACAATCCACGAGCATCCTACATGAAATAAAGATGAAAATGAAAAGCGTAATTGAAAGGAATGTACGGTTTAGTGTGATATATCGCATACAAGCTGCACTTTTAAATCCTAACAAATGCATTTTACTTGGTGATATTGATACGGAACTGATAAAATATTTCAAATATGCCCTGATGACATCATGCGAAGTGAAACAAACTTCTTCGCGTTATAAATCTTATTTATCGGAACATAGACTTTTTATTTGAAAGGCTTCAGGAGTACATTATTGTTTTCAGTAGGAAGATGAGTAAAGATTTAGTTTCATTCCTGCTTTGGTTTTCATCTAGTAAGCATCTTAAGATATTTAAGAAATTCAGTTTATTATTGGGACATTATTTTACATTCAATCAGTAAATATTAAAATCTGCATTATATAATTATCTAAATTATCTGTGCATTTACGAATGTTTCCTAAGTCGTTTTTGTTCTCTGGAAACAGTACTCTTTACTTGACAACAGGCTTGTTTTCCTCTCCACCGTGCGTCATTATCTATATTTTGTTTTGATGCGTCGAGACGGCCGGTCGCTACCTATATGACGGGACGGCGAATGGTACAAACTTCTTAGCTCCGATAATTAAACATTATAACCTTATCGCAGGCAAGAACCTATTCAACGATAACACTGCGACGCAGGTAGACTATTTGAATGAAACCGAGATACCACGGAAGATAAGGGCAAAAGTCGATAGTGCGCAATCATTAAATAATGACCAGAAATGAATGTTGTATAATGTGTTAGTCAATAACAGAGTTTTTTTTTTTTTTCGGAACCAACTGGTTGCTGTAATGTCCTTGAATATGAATTCGAGATTAGAGAAATGGCCACCGAAAGGCATAAATGTCGGAACATCCCAATAAGCTTGAGAGAGAGAGAGAGAGAGAGAGAGAGAGAGAGAGAGAGAGAGAGCGAGAGAGAGAGAGATGATTGAGGTATAAAAATCCCCTTATTCGAATATAAGGAAGAAGAAAAACAGGTCTGTCCGGATTACAATCGACGCCGTAGACTGAACAAATACACCCTCATACAATTGCATACAGGCTGGGAGGCGGAAAACCGTACACCAGAAGCCATTAACACCAGAAGATCCAAAGATGAGGATGAAAATAAATGATCAAGGAAGCTTATGAGAGGCTGACGAAGAGAGCCGAAACGAGGAAAAAACGCGCGTAGCGCTATAAGGCAAAATGGCTGCCACGCTTTGGAGAGAAAGTTTACGTGAAGAACAAAGCGCGTTTAACAAAAGAAATAGCCGAATGGAAAACTTATGGCTGGTCGCAGGTAAGGAAGTATAACAGTTGAGTGACCGGACTTTCGAAATAATTTGTGTTATAACAAATAAAATTATGGGAAGGTATAATCATACTAATGAAACCATGCAAAGAGATAGTAAGGTAGGATGTAATTTTGGTGATACAGGACGCGGCAAACGCAGGCTTTAAAGTGAAATTGTTTGTATATAGATATAGATTGCCTTTAGAAGTTGGCGCGCAAAATTGTGAAAACCATGGACAAAAAATGAACAAACTGATCATAAATAAGTAAATTTGTATAATACGCATACAATATCATAACAATCATGGATACGTAAAAGGCTATACAAAAAAACTCAGGTATCGGGGCACTATTAGTGATAATTGCACGGAAATAAAATTGTAAATATCTGCATAGTAGTTTAAGAGATTAAAATAACTATCAAGAAACAACAGCCTGTGAAGTGCATATGTGAGAATATATATGCTATATATATATATATATATATATATATATATATATATATATATATACACACACACACACACACATATATATTATAAAATACACACACACACATGCAAAATACATGAGGGTCATTTCAGAAGTTATGGCAACTATTTGTGTCAGTCAAAAAAGCTGCAGGAAACAAAGCTCAGGATATAAAATTGAAAGTCGCTGAAGTGCTCTCAATGCTGGTACCAAATTGGGATCCAGGTTCAATTTTTTTTGGTAGTGTTTAACGCCCGCTTTAACTACTTATGGCACCGAAAGGGGGTGACACTGATGATACATGAATGACGATGGAGCACCGGTGGAATGCGATGGCGGGGAAAACCGGAGTACACGGAGAAAACCCGCCCCAGCGCCGCTTTGTCCACCACAAATCTCACATGCGGTCGCTTGGGATTGAACCCCGGCCGTCTAGGTGAGAGAATCCGGGTTCAAGGGATTATGGGTAGAGGACATTGAAAGATGCACTAACAGTGATCATTTTTATTCGTATTACATATGCACAAAAGAGTACGCGAGCTAACGACTTTCAAAATAATCCCTCAAGACTTCCACACACGTTTGACACGAGAAATGCAATTTTGATGTATGCTCACTGTTCAGCTTTAGTGACATTCATCTTGGAACACAGTCTCTAGGATACTAACGTTTGCATATGGCTGCTAGCACCTATCAATGCACACAGACGTCATCTGGTGGTGATATCCCATTCTGTGTACAACATGTTTTCAAATGTATATACTGCAATAACCGTATATTCAGTTATTCGGGATATATAAAACAGTTGTCATTACTTATGAAATGACCCTGGTATATATATATATATATACGTTCATTGGAACATTTGCAAAAATATGCATTAAAATGTCAAGAGAAATATGACATAATGATGAAGTTAACGTAATCATGTATTATGTTTGAGTATAATTCTGGCAGAAATTCTATGTTTATATATATATATATATATATATATATATATATATATATATATAACCATTGTTGGAGAGAAAGACAAATCCATGATGATCTTAATGTATTCAAGGAAATGCAAAGAAATACGTGTTCTGTAAGGGAGTTCATGTTATAATTGTAAGCAATACTGAGTAAATATTTATGAGCATGATTAACTGTAAAATGTTATGTGAGAATTTTAATATGTAGCACCAACATATTAACAGCACTACAGCACAAGTAACACTGATGCGTAATGCACACAACGCATTACGAGGTGTGAATTGTTTGGAAAAATAAAAATGTACTTAGAATTCTGAAAGGGACACACAAAACAAAAACGCTAACTACATTCAATTGGAGTTGTTATTTTTATTTGTATGGCATATGAGACAGTACATGTCATGTCATGGAATTAAAATGCATTTATAAGGGAGTTATAAATTATATCAATAAGGGCTAATATGCATTGGAAATGGGCAGGGAAAGATTTTGTGAAACACATCTTAAAGTGCAAGAGACAAGCGACCCAGGTAGAAAGATACCGTTACGGGCAGTACAATGAACCGAAGGAGGTAGAAGTTCCATTGCCAAGGATGCCACACAAAGATTTTCAGAAAATCACACCAAAAAAATGACTCTAACGAAATTGATTAAAATGCTATATATTTAATTTGTTTACATGACAAATAAAATGTGTATCCTGAGGTTGGAATGCAAAAGAGAATTGGTTGACAGAAGCGAATGCAACGAATATTTTGTTGGTCGAGAGACGCGACTTCACTTGCTATGGAAGACTCGATCAGCTAGGATGTGTTATTTGATTGGAAACGAACGAGCTATGTATGGCCGCGATAGAAAGTGTTTATTAATACACCATAATACGGCCACAAGTAATAAGGAATGGTAGGCGCGGTCGCGTAAAGATTGGCTAAAAGGGGGAGAACATAGAAAGAATGAGTGGTGTTCGACGGCAGAAAATAACGAAGAAAGTAAACGAGTTCATTAGCAATCGTGAACTCAAAGAAAACCACTTGTGTCTTACCACCACCCCTGAGAAAGATTCCATGCCGACGCATCCAGATCTAGGGCACCCACATCTTCACACCATTCCGAAATCTACTGAACCATCACCGGGATTCGAATCAGGAGACCGTAAGTCACCAATAACAGAACCGCCGCAAGGTGAGGGGATATCGTGAAAATATTAGTGTGAGTACCCTTTGAAGATGGAGTATATCTTATAGTTTAACGCCCTTTAGCTTTTAGGTTATTTCGGATGAGAATGAAACCGGTGAAATTGTGCTCAAAGAGTCAGTGGTCCATGGAGCATAAATTTATTCGAGATTTGCCTTCTCCACATAAGAGAAAAGCGCGAGGGTCAGTCAATAACTAATGCCTACTTTTTTTTCTTTTAATTTGTAAGAACATTAAACTTTGATTATACAGCATGAAAGTCACAATTTTAGGATTAAATTGTTACTTTTCAATGTAATCCCAGTTCCTTTCCAAAGTTTGGGCCCACCTTTACAAGAACATGTATTGCAGTAAGGTAAAATGTACGGTCTTGCTTCGGAAACCATTGACGCACAGATGTTTTCACGTACTCTGTTTCTTCAAAGTGAATCCCACGATGAGCTTACTTTAGCGGCCCAAACAGATGGTAGGTTGATGATGCTAAGTCAGGGCTGTATGGGGGATGAGGCAAGACTTCCCATCCAATTGTCACAATCGCTTCAGTGGTGTGTGGTTTTGCATTGTCATGAAAAAAAAAAAAGAGCATCTGCCATGGTTTTTGTTGGGCGAACTCTCCGAAGACCTGCTTTTAAGATTCTTTAGGGTGCTGACGTATCAAACGGAATTTAATGTGCATCCCTGCTCCAAAAGTTAAACCAGATCACACCCTGTGCATCCCAGAATACTGTCGATATCACTTTCCCTACCGATGGCACAGTTTTGAATTTTTTCTTTTTAGATGAGGTGCGATGCCATTCCATTGACTGTCTTTTTGATTCAGGTTTAAAAAAATGAACCCAGGTATTGTCTCCAGTCACAATGTTTTCCAGAAACTCGTCTCCCTCCAAATTGAAGCGCTGCAAGAGTTCGGCGGCTTTTGTTTTTCTTGTCTCCTTATTCTCGTCAGTTAACATTCTTGTACACACCGTGAACAAACTTTTGAGTACCGCATTGTTGAATAATCGTCATCACACTGCCTTTACTGAGGGACACAACACAATTGCAACACAATTCACCCGTTGTTATCCGGCGGTCAGTACGAATGATTGAGATAGAGTAGGACGCGCCTGTGTTTAAAGGTTAGGTCTCAGTGCGTTCTGAGTATTTATTTTGATTAAAGAGTTATAAACTGTGAGGGTGCAGCCCTAGTGCTGTTAAATAGTTTAGTAATTCTTATATTACAATGGAAACTAAAGTAGTTCGTGTAAATACACTGAAAGCAACGTTTAATCCAACACAACAGAGACCTACCACTCTGGATATACACAATTGGGTGGATGAAGAATTAAAGGTACGTGTTGATGAATTACAAACATTGCAGCTTGTAGGAAAAGAAAATGCAGTATATTTAAAGTTTAAAACCAGTGTAAGCTATAAAGCTCATTTGCGCCGTCATGCAGGAAACGCAACAGTAACCTTAATGAACGGGGATAAGGTAAATGTGGTAATAACCCCAGCAGATCAGAAATTTACGACTGTCAGGCTTTATAATATTCCTCCTGAAATATCCGATGAACGAATTAGAAATGTTCTACAAAATTATGGAAATGTACATCTACACAAAATGGACAACTGGACCGTTAAATGGAATTTTTCTACGGTAGAAACAGGTATACGCCTAGCTCAAATGATAATTAGGAAACCTATTCCATCTAATGTGATTGTTGGGAAATGTGAGGCATTTGTTACTTATTTGGGTCAGGAACAAACCTGTTTTAAATGTGGAAGTTCTACCCATATAAGACATATTTTTCCGCAGCGAATGATATCTGACAAACCTGCGCCTGCAGTAAGGAAGTTTAGTGATCTGTTTTCTGCTGTTGACAACAGAATAGAGCAAAATGAAGGTTTACCAGAGAATATCATTACGGAAACTATCACCATGCAGATGGAAATAATTGAACAACACAAAACATTTCAGTCTCTAGAAATAGGTGAAAAAGTTTGTATTAGTAATGCAAAGGAGGATGTTAATTTAGATGCTTCTGATACAGAAATGGAATGTACTGCAACAATTGCATCTATGAAAACTAAACAGACCACACACAAAGGAGGGACCACCATCCCAGTGGACATAGATATCGAAACAGCTGAAGAAGAAGAAGAAGAAGAAGAAGAAGAAGAAGAAGAAGAACCTTCATGTGAGAAGACAAAACATAGTAGCAGTGATGGGGAGAGCATGAATGCAAACAAATCGCCGAGAAAGGAGAAGAAGAAAGGCAAGGGCAGCAGTACTAGCATTGAGATGGCCTCAACACGCAAGAAAAAGGCATACACTACGCATAAAGACCAACTTGAACAGTAACAAACCACACGCAGGAGTAAAAGTGTTGACAATGCAGAAATTACACGTGACTCTATGGTACCAAAGAAAGCTCCAACAGAAACTAAGACGTGGCATGAAGAAGTTGAAGCAACACTTGTCAAGGGAAGTTTGCACCAGCACACAAGAGAAGCAGATAACCCCATACAGCCGGGACAACTTGGAGACTCAGCACGACAAAAGGTGCTTCCTTGTAGTGCAAAGGAAAGTAAATTGGGGTTTCCACTACTTAAAAAGGTAATTACACATGTATTAAATGTATTGTTTTGTTGTTCTTTGTATTGTTTTGTTTTTCTTTTGCTTTTTATTGATGGATCTCACATTAACGGTGACAACGTTAAACTTCAATGGCAATTACTCCCGACGAAAATGGCTATGCTGCAATGCTTTTTAAACGCACATGACATAGATATACTCTTTCTTCAGGAGATAAAAGCTACCAACTTTTCTTCCATAATTAATTACAATGCATATGTTAACATGGGAAGTGAATCGCTAGGCACTGCCATATTAATAAAATCGGGAATTGAATTAGTTTCAATTGAAAAATTGCCCTCAGGAAGAGGAATAAGTGGCATATATAATAATGTTGTATTTATTAATATATATGCGCCATCCAGCTCAAATAAGCACAAGGAAAGGAATATGTTTTTTCAGTTGGATCTTGCATATTTTTACGGACTTTACCAAATTTTTACGTTCTTGCTGGGGATTTTAATTGTGTATTGAGGGGAACAGACTGCACTGGGCAATATCGCCCTAGTAATATATTAAAGGATCTTGTACGTCGATGAAAATTATGATGTATGGATCCAAACTCATTCAGTGGTGCATTTTACGCATTTTACAGGAAATTCTGCTGCCAGACTAGAACGCATATATATTCCGGAAATCTTACAAAATAATATCCAAGCAGTTGAACATCTACCTGTAGAATTTAGTGATCATGAGTCGGTTAGTTTACATATAGCATTAAATTTGTACTTCATTCCACAGGGACGCTCATATTGGAAAATGAATACTAATTTATTGAATGATTGCGATCTGAATGCCAAAATTGAAGTAGCCTGGAGGAATTGGAAACTGCGTTTAAAATCTTACCAAAATTACGCAGAATAGTGGGAGCGCCTAGTGGTGGGAGCCAAAAATTAAAATCTCTTTTTAAACAGTATTCGTATGAAAAGCGAAAAGATGATGACCAATTGGTGCATTTTTATTTTCGCTGCATACGCGAATTGCAAACCAATTATCAACCAAAAGGGATGAATTGGATTGGTAAGTAAGGGATGAATTGAGTAAAAGGCAGCAAGAGGCATGAGATTAGGACAACTCAAAGCTAAAATCCTCCCCATTTAGCGTAAAAGAATGGAAGGACTCAAACTCAGAAGTGGAGATAAAATTATAATTGCAAATGAGAGGATACGTTTATATCATCTCGTGGAATTGCACAAGAAACGTAAGAGGACTCTGATTTTAAAAGTACATACAGATGGGCGTGTGGTAACGTCACAGAGAGAAATTAGTAATGCCGTCTCCAGTCACTATTCTACTTTGTTTTCAGTGAGCCAAGTACGGAAGAGATTTCATTAGACAACTTGAATCTGAAATCTCTGCCTAGAGTAACTTTGGAAGAGAATAGTGCCTTGGAGCAGCTTATTTCAAAGGCTGAATTGCTTGAAGCATTGATACAAGGAAAAACGTCAAAAACACCAGGATGTGATGGCATTCCGCATGAATTCTACACATATTTTTGGAATGGTATTGGGGATGATTTAGTCAATATTTTCAATTGTATATTACAAACTAAACAACTGACTGTGTCTCAAAGGAAGGGTGTTATTGTGCTGATAAGAAAGCAACGCGACAAACATCAAGTTACAAATTTCAGACCCATTTCATTGTTAAACTATGCTTATAAATTATTAGCGAGGATATTACTAACCGAATAAGACCCTTACTAAGTAGATTAATTCATCCAGCATAAGTATGCAGTCCTTCGGATCGATCTATACGTGATGCTGTGGCATATTGTGGTTATAGTGGGAAACAAGCAGCTATCGCTTCTCTAGAATTTAAGAATGCCTTTGACACATTATACCATCGATACCTGTTTCAGGTTTTGAAGTGGCATGGATTTAGTGATCTTTTTAAAACTTTTATTGAATGCTTGCATAATGGCATCACCTCAAGCTTACAGATTAATGGGTTTCTACTGAAGATATGCAAATTAAACGTTCTATTCGTCAAGGTTGTCCAATTTCGATGATTCTGTTTTCTTTAACCATAAATTCTTTAATATATCAACTATATGGTAGGATACATTATATAAATTTGAGAGGATATAACTTTGCTATTTCAGCTTATGCAGATGATGTTAGTGTTATTCTATCCACTGATTCAGATGTTGCTAATATGGCAATTATTATTGTCAAATTTGGAGAAGTATCTGGACTAAAAGATAATGAGGATAAATCTTACATAGGCCCTTGGAGAGTAGCACCTGAAATACAACCTTTAAATACTGTGAAAAAGCTTAAAATATTGTGAATAATGTATACTACATATGTAAATGAAATGCAGTCTGTAAATTGGGCTCCTATAGTACAGCAAATAAAATCTAGCTGTAAAGACATGTATCATTGACAACTTTGTTTTTATGAAAGAATGTGGGCTATACATGTTTATGTGCTTTCTAAGCTATGGTATACAGTACAAATACTTCCCATTACGAAGCAACATCATCGTCAAATTACTGCAGCTGTTAGTTGGTATATTTGGCAGGGAAATATATTCAATATACATAACAACCCTTTATCTTCAACCACGAGAAGGTGGTATTGGTCTTTGGAACATAGAGATGAAATGCAAAGCCCTTTTCATCAGCCGAAATAACAAACTACAAAATAGTGATGGTGAATTTTCTAGTAAGTGATTACAACACTGGATTGATTGTTGTAGGAATAGATAATCCAGTAGACATTAGAAGAATACCTACAACTTTAAATTGCATGCGCCTTTATATTCAAGAAAGAAGTTATCTACCTCCTGAACAATGCTGTACATTGAAGACAACCTATCGTAACCTCATGCTTTACTGTAATGCATCTGAGATGAGAATGATGAAGGTTTTGCCTCCGGACACTCATTTTTCGTTTTTATTTCACAATATCTCCTTGAAACATCTTCGACTTAGAATCAGATCCTTATGGTTTCAAGTTGTATATGATATCCTACCCACTCGTAGTAGATTACATAAAATTCATCTCAGTGATTCTAGTAAGTGCCCGAAATACATCGGAGAAGATACAGAAAACATTGGGTGTATGAATGTTCTGTTATACAGGAAATTAAGATTCACTTTAAGGATTCCCTGAAAGAACTACGGTTAAATCTCTATAAATGGTGCACTCCAAATATTCTTCTTCCTCCAGATTTTGTTTTAACTCAGACTTCAAGACATAAGTTTACATTGTGGTTATAGCAAATACAATACAGGGTTACTACAAAAGAAATAGACAACTTCAACTGCCTGTAAAACAAAAACTATTAGAGATAGCAACCTAATTATTTTGGAGGTATGTTGAGAAACTCTCAAAGTTTCGTTTGTTACTGTTGGTAACGCTGTAGTGTTTTGTTTGTTGTTGTTGCAGAAGCTGAAATGGCGATAAATCCAGTGGAAAAGACATACTGCGTGTTGGAATTTGCTAGAACGCAATCAGCAACTGTTGTCCAACGACATTTTAGAACACGTTACCACAAAACGCCACCGACTAGACAGTCAATCTACGACTGTTATAGAAAATTCGACCCACGGGATGTTTGTGCAAAGGGAAGAGCTCGGGAAGACCAAGAGTTTCGGAAGAAAACGTTGAACGTGTTCGTTCTGCCTACATAAGAAGCCCACAGAAATTGACATCTAGGGCAAGCATTGAATTACAAATTCTACAGCAAACTGTATGGAAAATCTTGCGGAAGCGACTGCACATGATGCCTTACAGATTACAGATGTTGCAGTTTCTGAGTGAAGAAGATAAGGTCATACGGCGTGACTTTTGCATCGACATGTTGCGACATGATGAAGACGATGCTGGTTCTTGTGAACGTATCATTTCATTTTTGTGGTAACGTGTTCTAAAATGTCGTTGGACAACAGTTGCTGATTGCGTTCTAGCAAATTCCAACACGCAATATGCCTTTTCCACTGGATTTATCGCCATTTCAGCTTCTGTAACAACAAACAAAACACTACAGCGTTACCAATAGTAAAAAACGAAACTATGAGAGTTTCTTAACACACCTCCAAAATAATTATGTTGCTATCTCCAATAGTTTTTATTTTACAGGCAGTTGAAGTTGTCTATTTCTTTTGTAGTAACCCTGTATATCGCAACATTATGAATACGTGACTTTAATGGAGTATGTAATTTATATGAAAACAAAGCATGCCAAGCTCTTCTGTAATACTCCGCAAAATCTTACAAGATGTATAAAAACTTTTTTGATTGATCTTAATTCA
This sequence comes from Hymenopus coronatus, assembly GCA_030762935.1. Classification (NCBI taxonomy): domain Eukaryota; kingdom Metazoa; phylum Arthropoda; class Insecta; order Mantodea; family Hymenopodidae; genus Hymenopus; species Hymenopus coronatus. Next base: position 126,091,176 of record CM060888.1, on the reverse strand, counting down.
TTAACTGCAATAGAATATAGTAATGTGTTTGTATCCAGTTAAATATGTGATAGCAAAGTTATGTATATTCATAGTTTTTATTGTAAGGTATAACAAAATAAACAATACATTTAAAAAAAAGTAAACAAAAAAAATGACATCCACTCGCTCAATGTTGCGTGGAGTTACTGCAGTCACCGGTCTACCGCTCCGATTTTCATCAGTCCTTCTGCTCCATTACAAGAACGGACCCATCTTCTAACAGTGCTGACATCCATTGTTGCATCGCCATACACATTTTTCATTCTTTCACAAATGTGAGTGGGCGTTTCACCTTCCGCATGCAAGAATTCAATTATGGAACGCTGTCTAATACGCACATCGATGTCAGCCATTTTGCAAAAGGCAGCAGTGCAGCCACTTGTTAACTTAGGAAGTTACTATTGCAGTGGATTAGAAAAGAAGGTTTGAGGAATTGCGCCAAATTTAAATTTCTCACATCGCTAAGTTATGAAGAAAAAAAAAAAAAAAAGAAAGGAGGCATTAGTTATTGACTGGCCCTTGTAACGCGCTCTGAGATTCAAACTAGGGACGTCCTGAATGTGAGGCAGACATGCTACCCCCCAATCGATTTTTCATTTTTGAGTTATGGAATTTAAAGACACACAGACACATATACGGACCTTTTTGCTTTCTCTACACGTACTATGTACATAGTGTATAGAGAAGGTATTGTAATGCACCCAAATATTCGATTCCGAAATTTCACTGGAAATGCATGTTTTGGGTCCCCCTGAATCCAAAAAAAGCATTTCTGGAAAAAGATCCGTGCGTGTTTGTGTCTGCGGACAGCATATAAATACCAAATTTAGTATTTAAGTTTGGTATCTGCCAAGGATGCGACACGAAGATTTCCAAGAAAATCCCACCACTCCCAACTACCCTTTACATGGATTTTTTTTTCAAAAATATTGATTTTCTCAAAAATGGCTGTAATGATTTTGATTGAAATATTGTATATTCAAAATATTTACTTGGCAAATGAAATGTATATCTTGAATTTTCTGGGAATATCCTCTGAAGACTACTTTATTCTGGATGTAGTTTACGGAATTTTGCAAAACTGTTAAACCGTAAGAGATGGACAAAAACTTACAACACAAAAATGTAGAACACAATAAAACACACAGTTTACACCATATACATTTCATTCGCGGAGTTGATCGTTTTTTAGATATGCCTTGTTTTTGGTTTCAGCTTTAAAAACTTACACTTTTCTCATACAGGAATTTGTCAACTCCTGTGCATACAAACAAAGGAACATCAGTCACATAGCAACCAGCTTTTGACTGTTACTTTAACCTATGGTACTTTTTTCCTTCTACTTACAAGGAAGCAAGTAATAAGACTATTTCTGCTCATTTTTTTTTTTTTTTTTTTTTTTTCAGTTAGCTTGGAGTAAATAGAAGCGTAAGGTATTTCACAATAATTTGTAGCAGAGATGTAGAGAAAGTCATGTGAATGGAACACATCCCCCAGCATATACTCGCATTTCCGGTGAAATCTCGACATCGAAGTTTTGGGAGGAAACCGATCATTCTCTCCACTTAAAATGTGAAAATGAATATTCCTAAGCTTTATTGCTTGATCTCTCTTACACACACACGCACACACGCACGCACGTACACTAGTCTTTGTGATTCATGTGTTCTAAGCTAACTGCACTGCACTTTCCTTGAGTCTCCCTTGAAAATACTTTCCCTACATTACTATGTACATATGTAGTGTATAGAGAAGGTATTGCACTCCACACACAAAAATCCGATACCGAGATTTCACCGCAAATACATGTTTTAGGACCCCCTGAACCAAAAATAATTTTTGGGGGGAAAAAGGTCCGTATGCCTGTGATCCCGATAACTCAAAAACGAAAAGTCGGTAAAACACAAAACTTGGTATTTAAGTTTAGTATCTTCCAGGGATACGACACGAAGATTTTGAGAACCACCCCATTCCTAACTACCCCTTACATAGAAAGAATTTTGAAAATTTCGATTTTCTCAAAAATGGCTCTAAAATACTGTATATTAAAAATATTTATTTGGCAAATAAAATGTACATCTTGAATTTTGTGGGAATAACCTCTGAAGACCTCTTTATTTCTTTACGTTCTTTCTTTCTTTCCTTCTTTCCTACTTTCTTTGTTTCCTTCTTTATTCCTCTATCTCTTTCTAAAGAATTCGTTGAAATAGCGAAATGTCTTAATAACAGCAACACAGAGGAGGTCGTCCGCCTTCCGTGGTGTAATGGTTGCCATGCTAACTTCATATACCCTAGGCCGCGGATTTAAACCCGGCGGAGGACGATGAATTTTTTTCGGGCGTAAAAATCCTTAGCATGGCTGCCTTCGGAAGGGAAGTAAAGCCGTTGGTCCCGTGTCGTAGATTTACGGCACGTAAAAGAACCTCAAGCCTGATAGAGAGGTCTCTGAGCAAAATTAAGCGGGCTTTCACGTCCAGGGTAGTTAAACAGCATCCATAAATAAAACTCCATTTCATTTTAGAGAGGAGGTAAGCAAGTTATGAGAAGAAAATACCATTCACTTAACGACTTGTTCAAATGCTGTTATCATCTCATTGATGCTCTTCCATCCCAGTCTCTATTTTATCCTACTTCCTAAACTGCTTCTTGACGTTTTTAGTGATTTTAAATACAAGGTTTGAACATTCATATTGTCACTCGATAGTGGATAATTATGTTCTGATTGCTGTTAAAAGAATATCAGATAACAGTCTTACATAATCAGATTATAGAATATCAGAAAAAGCTCAGTTTCTCAGCCCCGAAGTCCTGGATTCGATTCCCGGCTGGGATGGGAGAATGTTCTTGTTCAGAACCAGTCTCTACTCATCGCGAAGCACTAAGGTAGGAGTGTGATTTGTTATAAAATGGTTTTATTCCAACCTAAAACCTCTGAGTTCAGAACACCTTAGTTTTTTTCTAAAATCAAAGCCCTCGTGTGAAGATAGAACTTCAAGAGTGCTATACAAATACAACAATGAATAACAATAAATTGAATTAAATGTCATAGACGGAATATGAACCACGGATATTCCGGTCTTCGTCTGGTTGCTCTAACCACTGAGCTACTAAAGTGACATGCCGACAACACTTTAAATTCTCTGACTCGCATTTTTCCTCATACGAGGAAATCTCAAATTATTTTGAGATAACATTCCAAGGACGTAGGTTCTTGTGTCCCTTTGCCACTTACTCCAGGGAGGGAGGAAGGAGATACTTGAAAGGTGACCAGATTCGGATGACGATGGGCGCAAGCATGGATTGAATCCCTATCGGTTGCAGTTGGAAAGATTCCGGCACTGCTCTAGACCCTGCTTATAAGCCCCGAGCTTACCGCGAGCCCCCGGAGGGAGCCCTGAAAGAGAGATGATTAGGAAGTGATGGGATCACGAAATGGTAGACCGGAACATTCGGGGGATATAATGCACCTACCCAGCATTCCCTAGGAAACCCAAGTAAATACCCGTAAGTCAGGTAGGGGGACATGGGGATCGAACCCGCGAACTCCGGAATGCAGGCCACAGATGAACCGCTGAGCCACCCGCTCGGTTACAATGTCATAACTCATAAGTAACTTTTAAGTCCCAGGCTTCATAGTTTTACCGACTAGTACTTAGGTCAATCAATTTTTGCCGTGGTATCCCATCGGTTAGAGCAGCCGGACCGTGAGATCCACGGTTCAAATCCCGGCTAGTGCAGTGAATTTTTCAGTCTAAGTCTACCTTTCCAAATTCCTGACCTACACACCTACACATGGCTTGTGCGGAAAAATGAATTTAAACATTTTAGACTCTTTCCACGATTTCTTGTATGCTCGCATATGCAAGCAGAAAAATAAATATATAGACTCTTTTAATAATCGTTACAAAATTACAACTAAGCATCTACTTATGCAATAATTCCTTTCACAAATTATTTCACCGTTAGGTCAGTCTGCCTATGAAAACCTCATATCTCTACACCTTAGTTCTTGTGGTCACATGTTAATCAAGTCTAATGGTTTAATTGCTTTTGAACTCGCACTTCTTTAACACTTTTAAGTTTCTACATTCTAGAACTCTTTACCAATTTTATTTGAATTTCTCTCTCTCTCTCTCTCTCTCTCTCTCTCTATATATATATATATATATATATATATATATATATATATATATATATATATATTGGGCCTTTGCCAACAGTCGTTTGTCCGCGCATGACGTCAATACTAGGCAGCGAGTTTTATCATCCATTGCCTCTTACAGAGGACTAGCAAAGGATAAGTAGAAGGGGTGAATGTCAACAGTTTCGAGGTCACCTTCATGAAATGGGACTTGTATCATACCTTTCCAATACTTACATTTGGAACATTCGCTTGCGTTTCGTAAATTCGAATCGCAGCATTTATGCTGATACGTAACTCAATTAACAGGACGGTAATGGTAACGTAGAGGGCTTTAATGACACAACTTCCACATTGTAATAAACGCTTGTTCATACTCTTTATAGCAGTAAATGAAAACTGACATACACAGAATAAATTAAGAAAACACACAAAAAATATTATGTGTTCCATTCACTTGACTTTCTTTACATCTCGTAACAAATTATTGTTAAGAGTATTATTATTCTACCTACTTCATACTAATCGATCTACAGAAATGATCTTCCTTGTAAGTGGAAAGGAAATAAGGTAGTACACTATGCTATAGCGATAGTCAAATCCTTTATGATTGAAATTCGTTACTTTGCATGACCAGCGGTTTACAAATTATTGTATGAGAAAAATGTTAAGTATTTTAAAACTGAAACTAATTACTAAAGACATTTAAAAATATATAAATATATTCAAATTTCTTAAAGAAACTACCTCCAAAATTATATCCTTGGAATAAAATCCTGCTAAAAAGGTATTCCACATAAAGTAAAAATTGGTCACAATCTTCTTTTTCAATAAGAACTCTAAAAAAATATTACAAGGTAATATCTTGAAAATGGTCAACTATACGAAATAATGTATGACAAAAAGTGTGTGTTAACGAGATCTACATATTTGCGTAGTAAATTTGAGTAAATATCTTGCGGTTTACTGGCTATGCATAAGAATATCAGAGGCATTCCCGAAAATTCAAGATATACATTTTATTTGTCATGTAAGTATCTTTAATATATTGTACTTTAATCGAAATAATTAGAGCAATTTTGAGAATATCAAAATTTTCAACTTTAAAGGGTAGTTTGGTGTGGCATCCTTGGAAGATAATATGCTTAAATACCAAGTTTTATATTTTACCGACTTTTTGTTTTTGAGCTATCGTGATCATGGACACACACATGTACCTTTTTCAAAAAGTGATTCTTTTTATAACAGACATAATGCAACACAATTCATCCGTTGTTATCTGGCGGTCAGTACGAATGATCTCATCCACTCGCTCAGTGTTTGCATGGAGTCATGGCAGTCATCGGTCTACCGCTCCGATTTTCATCAGCTCTTTTGCTTCCTTACAGGAACGGACCCATCTTCTAACAGTGCTGACATCCATTGTTGTATCACCATACACATTTTTCATAATTTCTCAAATACGAATGGGCGTTTCACCTTCTGCATGCAAGAATTCAATTGCGGAACGCTGTCTAATACGCACTTCGATGTCACCCATTTTGCAAAATTGCAACCACCTGTTAACTTAGGAAGTTAGAATTAGAGAAGAAGGCTTAAGGAATTGCGCCAAATTAAAATTGTTCACATCGCTAACTTAGTAAGGTGAAAAAAAAATAGGAGGCATATATTGAAGCGAATTGGAATAATTCCCTTTACTGTGGAACTCCACTGCGCTGGTCTTGTTAAAGGTGGCCCAGTTGGCCGTCCTGAAGTTCTATAAATGGCGTGTTTTCTTTTATGGCCGCTCTTTAACTGCTGTGGTTCTCAGCGTCCCATTCTAAATAGGGCGTTAAAGACCGCTTAATTTTGCTCAGAGACCTCTCTATCAGGATTGAGGTTCTTTTACGTGCCGTAAATCTACGACACGGGACCAACGGCTTTACTTCCCTTCCGAAGGAAACCATGCTAATAATTTTTACACCCGAAAAAAATCCATAGTCCTCCGCTGGGTTTGAACCCGCGACCTTGGGTATATAAAGTTAGCATGGTAACCATTGCACCATGGAGGTATCTTCTTTTTCGCTCTTACGAAATGTCAGTCTGAGATACAGCGGCGGTACATTATAGTCGAACAATTATAATCTTGGGTGCTAGAGCAGATTTGTAGTGAGCGAAAATTATGCTAATTTTATTCTTGATATTCGGTATTTATATTTTTTTTTATTTCTTGATACTATTTTCCCCAAAATATTTAAGTTGTCCGAAGCTTTAAAACCTTTAAACAAATGTTAAACACTACTTATAAGTCTATAATTGTTATGAAAACCACTTTTAGCTGGTATTAATTATATGAATAAAAAAGCTGATGTGTTCCATGCACATAATTTTCTCTACATCTGTGTGCCAAATTATTGTTAAAAAGTTCATTAATCCACGTATTTCATGTTAATTGAGTTAAAATTATCAGAAATGGTCTTATTACCTTCTTCCTTGTAAGTAGAAGGGAAATAAGGAGGAACCATAGGCTAAAGCGATAGTCAAATATTTTAAAAGCTGTTTGTTTTGTGGTTGACATCCCTTTTATTTGTATAGCCAGGAGTTGACAAATTCCCGTATGAGAAAAGTATACGCATTTTAAAGCTGAAACCAACAACAAGCAATGTATCAGAAATGGTTAGCTCTATAACAAACGAAGTATAGACTTGACATATATTGTGTGTTTACATTTTTTGTATGTAGTAAGTTTTTATCTATCTCTTAATGTTTACGAATGTGTAGCATTCAGCAAAAGTCATTCAGAATAAAGAGGTCTTCAGAGACTATTCCCTTAAAATTCAAGATATACATTTTATTTGCCATGTAAGTATCTTTAATATACGATATTTTAATCAAAATTGTTAGAGCCATTTTTGAGAAAATCAAAACTTTCGAAACATTTTCCATGTAAAGGGTAGTTTGGGATAGGGTTTTTTTCTTAAAAATCTTCGTGTAGCATCTTTGGGAGATACTAAACTCAAATACCAAGTATGGTATTTAACAGACTTTTCGTTTTTGAGGTATGCTGTCCACACATACACACACTGGCCTTTTTCTATAAATGATTTCTATTCAGGGGATCTCAAAACATGTATTTCCAGTGAAATTTCAGTTTTGAATTTTTGGTGGAATACAATGTCTTCTCTATACACTCTGTACATAGTGCGTGTAGAGAAAGTGGTATACAGTAAATCTGCAACATTGGGCAAAATTTACGGTACTCCATTTACTAAAAATATACTGTATCAAATTAAACTTATAAAATACACAGGGTTACTACAAAAGAAATAGACAACTTCAACTGCCTGTAAAACAAAAACTATTAGAGATAGCAACATAATTATTTCGGAGGTATGTTGAGAAACTCTCAAAGTTTCGTTTTTTACTATTGGTAACGCTGTAGTGTTTTGTTTGTTGTTGCAGAAGCTGAAATGGCGGAAAATCCTGTGGAAAAGGCATATTGCGGTGTTGGAATTTGCTAGAACGCAATCAGCAACTGTTTTGTCCAACGACATTTTAGAACACGTTACCACAAAAATGAAATGATGCGCTCACAAAAACCAGCATCGTCTTCATCATGTCGCAACAGGTCGATGCAAAAGTCACGCCGTATGACCTTATCTTCTTCACTCAGAAACTGCATCATCTGTAATCTGTAAGGTATCATGTGCAGTCGCTTCCGCAAGATTTTCCATACAGTTTGCTGTGGAATTTGTAATTGCCTGCTTGCCCTAGATGTCGATTTCTGTGGGTTTCTTATGTAGGCAGAACGAACACGTTCAACGTTTTCTTCCGAAACTCTTGGTCTTCCCGAGCTCTTCCCTTTGCACAAACATCCCGTGGTCTCGAATTTTCTATACCAGTCGTAGATTGACTGTCTAGTCGGTGGCGTTTTGTGGTAACGTGTTCTAAAATGTCGTTGGACAACAGTTGCTGATTGCGTTCTAGCAAATTCCAACACGCAATATGCCTTTTCCACAGGATTTTCCGCCATTTCAGCTTCTGCAACAACAAACAAAACACTACAGCGTTACCAATAGTAAAAAACAAAACTTTGAGAGTTTCTCAACATACCTCCAAAATAGTTAGGTTGCTATCTCTAATATTTTTTGTTTTACAGGCAGTTGAAGTTGTCTATTTCTTTTGTAGTAACCCTGTATTTACAATGCAGTCAGACAGGTAAACAAACACATATTTAATGTACATCTACCGATTGGTTTTAAATGCATAAACCTCACTTTTAGAAAGCTCTTTGCTCTTCCGTTAAGATAAACAGCGTTTGCAGTGGTGAATTAAGACTTAGACGTGAAAATAAGTATTCCATTAATTATTTAAGTAGGTGATTAGAACATTATTCTGCTTCCACTCTAAAGTATATTTTAGTAAAGTTTAGAAGCATACATAACAGAAATGAAAATAATGTATTTCAAACAACGTCGCGCGGAAACTGGACAGACATTGCATGCTAGATAGAACATAAATAATACTCATTATTATGTCAGTCAGAAGATTGAGATTCTCATAGTCTAATTTCCAGCAGCGTGACGTCAGCATTTCCTTTGGATCTTCCTAGAAAAGGCTTATATTCGGATATCAGTGTTGTAGTGATACGAGTCTGCACTAACGAACATAAAAAAAAATCTGAGGTGTTCCATTCACATGAATTTCTCTACATCTCTGCAACAAAGTTTTGTTAAAAAAGCTCTTGCTTCTATTTTCTTCATACTAATCGAGAAAAAAATAACAGAAATAGTCTTATTACTTGCCTCCTTGTAAATAGAAGCAAAATAAGGAGTACCAGAGGTTAAAGTATTAGTCAAAAACTGGTTGCTATATGACTGAAGTTTCTTTGTTTCTATTGACAGGAATTGACAATTTCCCGTGTGAGCAAGGTATGTTTTGAAGCTGAAACCAATAACAAGAAATATCTGAAAACGATCCACGCCACGCCAAAAATATATATATGACATAAATCGTGTGTTTTAAAGAGCTCTGCATTTTCTGTTGGTAAATTTTTCTCTATCTCTTACGGTTTGCCAGTTATACAAAATTCAGTAAAAGTCATCCAGAATAAAGTAGTGTTCAGACGCTATTCCCAGAAAATTCAAGATATGCATTTCATTTGTCAGGTAAATATACTATACGATATTTTAATCAAAATCGTTAGTCATTTTTGACAAAATCAAAATTTTCGAAAAACTTTTATGTTTGAGGTGTGGGGATTGTCCTGAAAATCTTCGTGTCGCATGCTTGAAGGATACCAAAGTTAAATACCAATCGTTAAACACCACTCTTGCATAACAAATCATGAACAGTTTTAACGCCCGTAGGCATAATTGTGTTGCAAAAAAATAGGGAAAGAAAGATATAATGATCGATAGACTAATAAGTTTTATACACTAACACTTGAATTGGTCGTTTCGAAATACAAGATGCCCATAAAGTCCCAGTGCATATTCATGATCCTGTGTGACACAATACAACCGACTTTCTCTACATCTCTGCAGCAAACTATTGTTAAAAAGCTTATGCTTCTATTTACTTGATGCTAATCGAGAAAAAAAATTAGCAGAAATAGTCATTACTTACTTCCTTGTAAGTAGAAGCGAAATAAGGGAGTGCCATAGGTTAAAGTGATAGTCACAAACTGGTTGCTATGTGACTGAAGTTCCTTTGTTTGTATGGACAGCAGTTGGCAAATTCCTGTATGAGAAAAGTATAAGTTTTTCATAGCAGAAACCAAAAACAAGGTGTGTCTCAAAAACGATCAACTCCACGAAAAAATGTATATAACATAATTTTGTGTTTTAACGTGCTCTACTTTTTTGAGTAGTAAGTTTTTGTCCATCTCTTACGGTTTAGCAGTTATTTAAAAGTCCGTAAAATTTATCCAGAATAAAGTAGTCTTCAGAGGCTATCCCCAGAAAATTCAAAATATACATTTTATTTGTCAGGTAAATATATTTAATATACGAAATTTTAATCAAAATCATTAGAGTCATTTTTGAGAAAATAAAATGTTTCTAAACTTTTTCCATGTAAAGAGTAGTTTGGAGTGGGGGAATTTTACTCAAAATCTTCGTGTCGCATCCCTGGAAGATACTGAACTTAAATACCAAATTTGGTATTTTATCGACTTTTCGTTTTTGAGCTATTTTGAGAAATTGCATTTTTGATGAAGTCTTTAGTTATGGACACCTTGTGGCATTGAAAGGCTTTAAATCACTAGCGAACTACACGTCACTGACAAGTGCTACGACAAAAACAATAGAATTCCTCTATGGAAATATTAGGGCTGTTTTAATATCATTTATTTGTCCACTTCACCCACTAATTGGATTATTTTAGCTACAACGACTTTTCCAGGAACTCTACCATGAAATAGGAATAAATATCTCCAAAGTTCAAATTTTGAGGGATAAAGCTGCAATACCAGTGCTTAAAAGATTAGTCCATATAACAAATTAAACACTTGTCATTGAACAATTGGAAAACTAGAGGTTCTTTCTCGAAAAGAGGTTTACAACTTTCCTATTAAAAGTAGTCAAAGTAGAAGGAATGTGAAGTCTGCAATTATGGATGCATGCTGCTATAGTGGACATCGCGTAATCTGGAGAATAAACAGTTGCGCTATATTTTCGTAGGTATTGAGCTATATCTGATCACCTAATTGCTTGTTTAATGAGCTGATAATTGACGCAAATTTGGATTTTAATTCTAAACGTAACTATCCTCCAATGTTTATAAGATGTAATATAAGATTCATTTATTGCTGTATGATTTTCGTCCAATATATTGTAGGGTACCTGATGATCATGTTGTGTATAATTTAGTCAGTTCATTTAGCAAGAGGTAATGCTGCATTGTCGCCCTACTGGTTACCATGATTGCAGGTTCAAACCTGGCGGAGGGTAATGGATTTTTTCGGACGCAAAAATCATTAGCATGGGTTCTTTTGGAAGAGTGGTAAAGCCGGTGGTCCCGTGTAATCTTTATTTGTACGTAAACGAACCCCATATTTTGAAAAAAGAAGTTTCCTGGGCAAAGTTCCGCCATTTCGCGTCCACACGTTATGATTTCGTCCTCAGGTGCCATCTGTGGGCGACAAGCTGATTCCTCGTCACCATGGCGCATAGCGGCGAACTTATGAATTAGAAATTCAAATTCGATCACCGAAACATCGTAACGATGCCCTATGCTCTCTTAGGACCTACAGAAAGTAACTAATATTGCATCTGTTTGAGCAATTGATATTAGTGGCATTGTGTCGTAAATGATAACACAATCGTGCCCTCATAAAGCAACGCTGGCATAAGCATGGTTTTAGCTATAAAGACCCCGAGAAGTAGATCACGATGGGCCTTTTCATCTGAACCATAGACGCAACTAGACGCACTCTTGATCGCCACTGAGTAGAGGAGCAAAATTTAAAAGTTTATTTAAAAGTTTGACTTCCAGCAGAGCAGAATGTACCAGGTGAGTTTTGTGCAATATGGTAATCATTGGGTTCTCCCCATAGCTCCTCAACCGTTATTCTCGTTAATTCCTCTGAGTGGTAGTAAAATCACAGTGACTCCTCGCACCCCTTGGTGTGCTTATTTAGAGCTCCCCAATCTCTCCCTGGACAATCCTATCCAAGAGATCTTCATACCTCCCTCTACGCATGCGGCAGTAGCTCAGCCCTGAACCTACTGTCCCCTTACTATGCACAGTGGTAGGAGTAACTCCTACTCCACACTTGCTATATTACAATATCATTCAGTAAGTTGTCTGATAATAAAATATCTACCACAGCGTTAGTGACTGCTAATGTAACGTTGCACAGTGCGTTAGGTTACTCCATAAATTCTAGGAACTCTTACTGAATATCGTTATATAAAGAAATGTACATATTTTGGAAGTACTAAAGCTTAAAAGGTTGTGCTGAGGTAATACAATAACTAATAGGCATTTAAAAACGATGGTTGAGATTTCAAAATAGTGTAGAACCTAGCATTGAACCAAAAAGAATTGTTTGCTTCATAAACTGCATGTTGTATATATGCCCAATTAACACTATTACAATTGGCAACATGTTGGCATCTATTGCCAGTTTTGAAAAACTCAAGCTGTACAATAGATGGGTATCAATTAACTTGGTACAATCTAATATAGTTATAAATGCAAATGTTCATTTCATTTGTATGAAAGCATATAAAAATATTAAACGTAAGATTTTAAACTCACAAAAAATGTATCTACATATCTGAACTACAGTTCATTATAGAATGTTAATAAATTATGGAGTCACTTATCCGTTCTTACTTACTTTGCTTTCATGCACGATTTTTATTCTTTATATTCATATCCACAAGTCACAGCCAGTTAAAATTATTTCCCTGTAAAGAATAAAAGTGTAGGCTACCCAGTTGGAATAGTTCCAAGGACTGTTTTTCCAAGGTAGCTGCTAAAGCAGACGCGTAACAATTTCTTCTTACTGTGCTATATATTATTTCTTGCACGGTGTACGTGATGGTCTTTGTAATGGAATTCTTTATTAGTGCAGTTCAGTTACTTAGTCAATTTGTAGAGAGGCTCGACATAGGGATTATCAAGAAGCTTATGTCCAAGTTTCTTGTTAAAATAAATTTCAGCAGAACCTAACACTCTTAGACTTACATTAGTATAAATGACATAGCAGAGAACTTTTAGTTTCAATATTTCGGTCACTTATGCGATAATTTCTACATAACATTACTCTTTCTCTCGATGGAACGGTCTATTAAGTCATGCATGCTGAAAATGTTTTTGTATTAAAAAATGCAGTAAAGTATTAGCTAAACAATGAAGTAAAGCATCAAGACACCCGTAACGTGCAGTGTGCAACCATTTTATTAAATTGGGGAATACAAGCTTGAGACCCATGTGTTTGCTTAGAAGATATAGAAACTTTGTATATCATTTTTCTTCGGCATTTGATTCATAGTCACGATTTCTTTCCGAGTCATAATAGTTCTTCCCACTCCCTCCCACCCTCCTCCACATTACTCTGTCTCTCTCTTCGATTAACTCTAGAATTCAAGTAGCAATGTGTCATGTACGTAAATAGCAAAGTGTTCAATAATCACGGTTTCTTTCGACCCATAACAGTTCTTGTTCCTCTTGCTCTCTCTCTCTCTCTCTCTCTCTCTCTCTCTCTCTCTCCCTCATACAGAATAGCTCAAAAATTCAAGTTACAAGGTATCATGCATATAAGATGAACCCATAGAGAGACTTACATTGTTAAAATAGTTCCACTTAGGGAATGCACATTTCAATTCTAACTCTATTTTTCTGAAGAAAACTCATACAGATAAGTCAATGGCAAATTTATAATTTAAAAATGACTAAAGTCATCTTATTGTATAGATAAGCTGTAAACCTCAGCAATTGGGCGAGACGAGCGAAGTGACGATATTCTTGCTATAAGCTTTCAATGTAACCTTGGCTAGAAGGCAGATGCAAAAAATTGCGTTTCTACGTAACCAAGGGCATTGTATTAAAAGTTATTCTGGAGTTATGAAGAAACTGGCAAGGAATTTAAAAAATGACTATGGAGATTTCAACGCTGGTATAGAAAACTAACATTCATATGTATGTTTACTCTAGTTCCGTAATGTGGGCTGAAGTTATAAAAAGAAGTGACGAATTCAAAGGTGTACAAAAGAACGGACAGTTAAATAACCCCCAAAATATCTTATTCGAAAACATTAATACAATATTTATCCCAATTATTCGAAATTTTGGTTAAAATAAACCTGTTTTAGAAGACCACAAATGATAGAAAGCTTGAGAAATAGTATCCCCTGACTTCTTCATTAGACCGATAAAAAGTAACTATTTTGGCACCGTTAGTTTGAAGTAATATCTGGATACTGAATAGTTCATTTTTTAAGTCCAACGTATGTAAACAAGAACAACGTGGTTGCTGAAATATTATGCTGATCACGCTGTTTTCTTTGTTGGACAGTTATAAATAAATTGTCAACCAAAAATCGACTAAGTATTATTGAGGTTTTATTAAGAAAAAACTGATGTGTTCCATTCACTAGACTTTCGCTACATCTCATTGTTAAAAAGCTTATTCTTCTATGTTAATCGAGAAAAAATGAGCAGAAATTGTCTTATTACTTGCTTCCTCGTAAATAGAAGATAAATAAGGTAGTATGATAGGTTAAAACGACAAATCTTTTAAAAGCCGGTTGCTATATGATTGTATGGTCAGGAGTTGACAAATTCCCGTATGAGAAAAGTATAAGTATTTTAAAACTGAAACAAATAACAAGGAGTATCTCAAACGCGATGAACTCCATGTAAAAAATGTAGATAACATACATTGTGTGTTTCAACGAGCTTACATTTTGTTGTAAAGTAAGTTCTTGTCTATCTCTTACGGTTTACCAGTTATGTAAAATTCCAGAACAAAGATATCTCCAGAGGCTATTTCCAGAAGATCCAAAATATACATTTTATTTGCCATGTCAAGATCTTTAATATAGGATATTTCAACCAAAATCGTTAGAGCCATTTTTGATAAAATAAAACTTTTCGAAAATGTTTCTCCATGTAAAGGGTATTGGGGGTGGAAGATCACTCCTTCTGTGTATTCAGTATATCACGGCCGTTATGTACTTAACACAGATATGCAAACGTAGCTATATTAAGCGTTTAAGTAACTATGAATGTATTATAGCGTCATTTCCTCCCAGCTCTCTCGAAAAGCTGCATAGAACCGGAAAGACAACATTTACATCCAAGGTTATCGCTGGAAGGCGAATTCGCCCTGTTCGAACTTAATAATCATACCGGGGATTAACCACTGATTAATAGTCTTGCTCAGGGTTTGCGGCTTTCCAGTGAAAGTGAGGCTATTGTAGACAGCGTCTTTGGCTTAAGGAAGCTAGACATCTATGAAAGTTGGAAATCCACAATACGTAAGACATCTTATTGAAGTTTATAGCAATAATTATACAGAAACATATGATGTTCCATTCACATGACTTTCTCTACATCTCTGCAACAAATTACTGCTATAAAGCTTTTGCTTCAATTTACTTCATGCTAATCGAGAAAATTATTACTTGCTTTCTTGTAAGCAGAATCGAAATAAGGGAGTACCATAGGTTAAACTGATAATCAAAAGCTGGTTGCTATGTGACTGAAG
Source organism: Hymenopus coronatus (assembly GCA_030762935.1). Taxonomy (NCBI): domain Eukaryota; kingdom Metazoa; phylum Arthropoda; class Insecta; order Mantodea; family Hymenopodidae; genus Hymenopus; species Hymenopus coronatus. Next base: position 126,075,814 of record CM060888.1, on the reverse strand, counting down.
TTCCTTTGTTTGTATAGACAGGAGTTGACATATTCCTGTACGAGAAAAGTATAAGTTTTTTAAAGCTAAAACCAAAAACAAGGAAGATCTCAAAAACGATCAACTCCACGAAAAAATCTATATAACATAAATTGCGTGTTTTAACGTGCTCTACATTATTTGTGAGGTAAGTATTTGTCCTTCTCTTACGGTTTGGTAGTTCTGCAAAATTCCGTAAAACTCATCCAGAATAAAGTAGTCTTCAGAGATTATTCCCAGAAAATTCAAGATATACATTTCATTTGACAGGTAAATATCTTTAATATAGATATTTTAATCAAAATCGTTAGAACCATTTTTTGGAAAATCAACATTTTCTAAATGTTATCCATTTAAAGGGTACTTTGGGGTGGGGGATTTTTTTTTTCAAAATCTTTGTGTCACATCCCTGGAAGATACTAAACTTAAATACAAAGTTTGGTATTTTATCGACTTTTCGATTTTGTTATCGTGTTCATAGACACACGGATACACACACACATATGCACACACATGGACGTTTTTTTTAAAACTTTTTTTTATACATGGACTCTAAAACGTCTATTTTCGGTGAAATCTCGGTATCGAATTTTTGGTTGAACCTTTTCTATACACTATGTTATAAGTACGTGTAGAGAAAGTAAAAATAGATATTTTTCCATGTATCAATATTCTAGTTTACATGGTTATTTAATGTTTATTATTTTTTTTGTCTAAATTCGTGTTCTGGTAAAATTGAGTCAAGTCGGGCATTTTAAAAATTATTTACATAAAAAAATTCAAGTTTTACAGTAAGTTTGCTACACGTACTATGTACATAGTGTATAGAGAAATATTGCATTCCGTTCAAACATTCGAAGAGAGACACCAATATAAAAAAATCTGATGTGTTCCATTCACATGACTTTCTCTATCTCTCTGTAACAAATTATTGTTAATAAGCTTATCTTTTATTTATTTCATGTTAATCGAGGAAAATTAGCAGAAATAGTCTTATTCCTTACTTTATTGTAAATACAAGCGAAATAAGGGAGTACCATAGATTAAAGTGAAAGCCAAAAGCTGGTTGCTATGTGACTGATGTTCCTTTGTTTGTGTGGACAGGAGTTGACAAAGTCCCGTATGAGAAAAGTGTAAGTTTTTCAAAGCTGAAACCAAGAAAAAGGAATATCTCATAAACGATCAACTCCACGAAAAAAATGTATGTTACATAAATTGTGTGTTTTAACGTGCTCTACATCTTTTGTGTGTTAAGTTTTTGTCCATCTCTTACGGTTTAATAGTTATGTAAAATTCATCCAGAATAAAGTAGTCTTCAGAGGCTATTCCCAGAAAATTCAAAATATACATTTTATTTGTCAAGTAAATATCTTTAATATTTTAATCAAAATCGTTAAAGCCATTTTTTAGAAAATCAAAATTTTCGAAAAAAGTTCCATGTAAACGGTAGTTTGGGGTGGGGGGATTTTTCTCAAAATCTTCGTGTCGCATCCCTGGAAGATACTAAACTTAAATACCAAGTTTTTGAGTTATCGTGTTCACAGACACACTGACACACGGACACACGGACACACACACACACACGGACCTTTTTGTGAAAATGCTTTTTTTAGATAAAGGGGACCCTAAAACATATATTTCCGGTGAAATCTCGGTATCGAATTTTTTGGTGGAGTGCAATACTTTCTCTATTCACTATGTACATAGTGCGTATAGCGAAAGTAAAAAAAAAAAAAAACATTTTTGGAAAAATGTCTGTGTGTGTCCGTATGTCTGTGTACATGATAACTCAAAAACGAAAAGTCGATAAAATAGCAAACTTGGTATTTCAATTTAGTGTCTATCAAGGATGCGATACGAAGATTTTGAGAAAAAATCCCATCACTCCAAACTATCCTTTACATGGAAATTTTTTCTAATTTTTTTTTCTCAAAAAACTGTGCTTACCACACACACAAAAAAAAATATAGGGCACGATAAAACACACAATTTATGTAATATACATTTTCTTCGTGGAGCTGATCGTTTTTGAGATATTCCTTGCTATTGGTTTTAGCTTTGAAAATCTATACTTTTCTCATACAGGAATGTGTCACTCCTGTCCATACAAACAAAGGAGCTTCAGTCACAAAGCAACCAGCTTTTGACTATCATTTTAACCTATATACCCTTATTTCGCTTTTGCTTACAAGGAAGCAAATAATAAGACTATTTCTGCTATTTTTTTCTCAATTAGCATGAAGTAAATAGAAGCATAAGCTTTTTAACAAAAATGTTTGCAGAGATGTAGAGAAAGTCATGTAAATGGAACACATCAGATTTTTTTATACGTATGTATGCTTTTAATGGGTCTTTGGAAACGGGCTTTGGTAATTAAAACAGCATTTAAATCTATATGCATTATATTATCACTATACAGAGTGTATCTTCTACATGTACAAATTAAAATCAATATTTTGGTGCATAAAAGAGAATAGCGTATCACCAAACAGGATATCATGTATCTTTTAAAACATATTCATTTGCTCTCCCACGTTTGTCCTCCCATTTTACAATACCAACGCAAGTCCTTTCATTTATTACTGGTCATTAGTCAAACCAATGTAAAGCGTAGAGTATTCCTGAGGCCCAATTCAAATTTGGGTTGGAGTGAGCTGTTTCGTGTTTCTTTTCCTCAGGTGTCCTTTAATTTGTAAACATAAATATTGGTAGAGTTCCTAGAAATACGGGTTCTTCGTGTTTATTTTTAGTTTGGGATGTAAGCGACGTTAATATTTGTCGTCCAATAAAGCTCAAAAGGGAAAGCAAATGGAAAAGAAACAAAACACTATTACATACATTCTCAAGGTTTAAATTTGTTTTTCCAAAACGGATTTTCGTGAAATGAAGGTTAAGTTAATTTTAAAATAACAATCCCAATTCGGGGAAACCATTCAAGTTTTAATAAATTATCATTAGCAGAACCAATTTCAAGAGATTGTGAGTTCGAATCTCGGTTAGGGTGAGTTAAACGGATAAGGTTAAGGTTTTTCCTTATCCTGAGAATTCGAATATAGAGTAACTCTTAAGCTCTATGGACCCCGGTCTCATGACACCATGTCAACAATTTTAGACTTCGTCCATTATGACTTACCCAGTTTAAAAAAAAACAATTGAAATACATTCATTTCTTCAGAATTGCTAGTTAGTTTCCTATATTTACTTTCTCTATGCGCATTATGTATATAGTGTATAGAGAAGGTATTGTACTCCACCCAAAAATTCGATACCGAGATTTCATCGGAAATATGTTTTAGGGTCCCCTTTATCTAAAAAAAGCATTTCGAAAAAGGTCCGTGTGTGTGTGGGGGGGGGTGTCCGTGTGTCTGAGAACACGATAACTCAAAAACGAAAAGTAGGTAAAATACCAAACTTGGTATTTAAGTTTAGTATCTTGCAGGGATGCGACACGAAGATTTTGAGAAAAATCCCCACCACCCCCAAATACCCTTTTCATGCAACTTTTTTCGAAAATTCTGATTTTCTCAAAAAATGACTCTAACGATTTTGATTAAAATTTAGTATATTAAAGATATTTTTACCTGAGAAATAAAATGCATATCTTGAATCTTCTGGGAATAGCCTCTGAAGAGTACTTTATTCTGGATGAATTTTACGCAATTTTGCATAACTGCTAAACCGTAAGAGATGGACAAAACTTACAACACTAAAAATGTAGAGCGCGTTAAAACACACAATTTATGTTATATGCATTTTTTTCGTGGAGCTCATCGTTTTTGAGACAATCCTTGTTTTTGATTTCTGCTTTGAAAAAGTTATACTTTTCTCATGCAAGAATTTGTCAACTGCTGTCCATACAAACAAAGGAACTTCAGTGGCATAGCAACCAGATTTTGACTATCACTTTAGCTGATGGTACTCTCTTATTTCGCTTCTACTTACAAGGAAGCGAGTAATAAGACTATTTCTGCTAATTTTTTCTGATTAGCATGAAGTAAATAGAAGTATAAGCTTTTTAAGAACAATTTGTTGCAGGGATATAGAGAAAGTCATGTGAATGGTACACATCAGATTTTTTAACATCTATGCGTAACATTCACAAAGACGAAAATAAGGATGGACACATTAAGATATAATAAGGAGTAACAGACACTCTAATTATGTATTAGAAAATACAAAATAATACACATATTTACGTGTCCAGGTGGAGATATCAATCCAATTCATATTTGGGAGACTAAAATAAACTTCCAGTCAAATCTTTAATACTTCATTCTGGTAATTTTTTAATTTAATATCTTTATTGCTGTTATTATTATTGTTATTATTATTATTATTATTATTATTATTATTATTATTAAAATACAACGTTGTTGTACAGATTTAACTCTAATCACCAGCATAAAATTAAAGCAAATGTAAACAAAATTAAGTCAAACACACTGCAGTTGTACTATAGTCGTTATAAATGAACAAAACAGTACTTAATTACTATTAACACTGGCAACTAATGTCCGGAATAACCTTAGGGGATTGCAAAATCTAACGTTTCTTGTATGTAATTAATTATTCAATCCGTTCAATGTCAACCACGTATTACATATAATTTTCATCGTCAATAGCTTTTATACTAATGGGCAGTTCTACTTATTACTTTATTATCTTTTTTTCTAATTTTAACGTGTTTTACATAGTGTACCTATTTCAATTGAAATAAATACTACATCGTTTAATTTGTCTTAGTGAAACAGTTTGCTACGTTCAATCAACACTATTATATATATTTATTTATACATTTCATATTACAGAATTATTCAGTTCTCTTCTGCTCTTAACTATCTCTATTGAAATTTTATTTTCTGTATACGTACTATGTACATAGTGTATAGAGAAGGTATTGCACTCCATCCAAAAATTCGATACCGAGATTTCAACGGAAATATATGTTTTATTGCCCCCTGTATCCAAAAAAAGCATTTTCAGAAAAAAATCCGTGTGTGTATGTACGTGTGTACGTGTGTCTGTGAACACGATAACTCAAAAACGAAAAGTTGGTAAAATACCAAACTTGGTATTTAAGTTTAGTATCTTCCAGGGATGCGACAGGAAGATTTTGAGAAAAATCCCCCACCCCAAACTACCCTTTACATGGAACTATTTTTAGAACATTTTTTTTTTTAAAAAATGATTCTAACGATTTTGATTAACATATCATACATTAAAGATATTTACCTGACAAATAAAATGTATATCTTGAATTTTCTGGGAATAGCCTCTGAAGACTACTTTATTCTGGATAAATTTTACGCAATTTTGAATAACTGCTAAACCGTAAGAGATAGACAAAAACTTACCACACAAAAAATGTAGAGCAAGTTAAAACACATAATTTATGTTATATACATTTTTTCGTGGAGTTTTTCCAGATATTCCTTGTATTAGGTTTCAGCTTTGAAAAACATATTTTTCTCATACAGGAATTTGTCAACTCCTGTCCATACAAACAAAGGAGCTTCAGCTACATAGGAACCAGCTTTTGACTATCACTTTAACCTATGGTACTCCCTTATTTTCTTATACTTACAAGGAAGCAAGTAATAAGACTATTTCTGCTAAATTTTTCTCCATTAGCATGTAGTAAATAAAATAATAAGCTTTTTAACAATAATTTGTTGCAGAGTTATAAAGAAAGTCGTGTGAATGTAACACATCAGATTTTTTTATTTTCATAGGGCACTTAAAAGAACTGCGCCCACATTCCTTGGTTTCGACCAGGAACTTGTGTGTTCCATTGACTACGTAGTCAACATACTGCTGACAAGGACTCTGCTATCTAACCATCTACCTTCCTTCCTTCTTGCTGCTTGCTTCGGCTCTCTCTCTAATGAACATAAAAATATCCTTCCTTCTGAAGCAATTTTCAAGTATGGCCTTGGACAGACATTGAATGCTTGTTACGCTAAGGTAAATTGTCTTGCTACTTTAAAAACGAAAAGGTTAGGAAACAGTGATGAGAACAGGAAGAGTTTGTATTTCTGAGCTCTTAGAAAATACTTACAGTTGTTCTTGTTAGAAAAATATGACATGAAGTTGAACAGCAGAGAGCTTCTTAGTCACTCCCATTCTTTTATGATCAGTGTTCTACTTTCTCTACACGTACTATGTACATAGTGTATAGAGAAGGTATTGTATTGCACTAAAAAATTTGACACCGAGATTTCACCGGAAATATATGTTTTGAGAGCCCCTGAATAAAAAAAAATGTTTTTAGAAAAATGTCCGTGTATGTTCTGTCTGTCTGTCAGTCTGTCTGTCTCTGTGTGTGTGTCTGTGGGCAGCATAGCTCAAAAACGAAAAGACCGTTTAAAACAAAACTTGGTGCTTAAGTTTGGTGTCTTCCAGGATGCGACACGAAGATTTTCAAGAAAATCCCCCCACCCACAACTACCCTTTATATGGAAAAAAAATTCGAAAATTTTGATTTTCTTAAAAACGGATCTAACAATTTTTACTAAAATCTCTTATATTTAAGATATTTGCTTGCCAAATAAATTGTATACCTTGAATTTTCTGGGAATAGCCTCAAAAGACTTCTTTATTCTGGATGATTTTACTGGTTTGTATAACTGGTAGACCGTAAGAGGTAGACAAAAACTTACCACAAGAAATGTAGAGCACATAAAACACAATTTATGTTATATACATTTTTTTCGTGGAGTTGATCGTTTTCTTTTTTTTTTTTTTTTTTTTTTTTTTTTTTAGATATTCCTTGTTTTTGGTTTCATCTTGGAAAAACTTATACTTTTCTCATACGGGGATTTATCAACTCGTAGCCATACAATCTAAGGAACTTCAATCACATAGCAACCAGCTTTACCTATGGTACTCCCTCATTTTGCTCCTACTTACAAGGAAGCAAGTAATAAGACTATTTCTGCTAATTTTTTCTCGATTGGTATGAAGTAAATAGAAGAATAAACTTACTAACAATAATTTGTTACAGAGATATAGAGAAAGTCATGTGAATGGAACACATCAGATTTTTTTTCTCTGTGAAATAATCTGACGTGCATAAGGTTACTTTAAACTTACGTAACTTTAGTGGGATGTACATGGTAGAGTTAAAGCATTGCGGGTTTTTTGTATCCTATACTGCGACGAAGAAAAACATATAACACTGAAGAAAACTCCCAGCATAGTGCAGCATATACTTAATTACTCAGTTTTTGTTTCTATTTTGAGAATTACCTCTCACGTTTTAAACATAATTTCTCTAGCTTTCTATATATATATATATATATATATATATATATATATATATATATATATTAGTGTCATATACTTAGTAATACTTTTTTTTTATTCTGTGAATTGTTTCTCATATTTGAATCATATTTTCAGAAGTTGTAACATGTGTTTAACGTCAAAAAGAGAGGACATAAACTGTCAGTTCAGTTACAAAGGAAGAGCATACCTCTAAAACGTCAGTATTAACAGCTTAATTATTATTGATTTCAATGCATTTTATTTAGCAATAATACTTTGGAAGCACGGGACTTTAAACTTAATGTTAAATATGTTTATATGGGAGTTAAGGAAGTGTGATTTTGATTGAAAGGTTTACCTTGGTCTCGAATCAGCCAGGAAACGATGAATTCATAGTGACACCAAATTAACTAAGTCCGTTATGTGGTATCGGTGAAGTGAAAGGCAAACATACACTCACACGCACACGAAATCACATGTCTTTCCTTTGATTCAAGTGCTCGAATATACATCCATCCCGAGCAAGCAGAAGCTAGTGACTGGCTTCAGCTTCTTGAGGAACCGGTTCGCGGCCACCTTGTTCTTCCCGACCAACCTAATCATAAACTCGCACAGAAGGCAACAGGATGGTGTTACATGGATGGTAGTTTTAGAAAACACTATTACAACCTACACCGTGTAGTAGCGTCAGCCCACGATGACAACAGCTTTGCTGGTAGCCTCTACTCAGTCAAAACAGAAGGCACCTGACTTGGTGTATGATCCTATAGATATCGACATTGATGGCCGAGATAGCTTTCAAGCGGTCGTCTCCTTAGCGCGGTGGTAGCGTCGCTGCTTACCAAGCGGGAGACCTGGGTTCGATCCCCAGTACCGGTGTGGGGATTTTTCCCCCGCTGGGAGACCTGGCCCGGGGTGCACTCAGCCTCGTAAGGTCCCTGGGGGGCCAATTGAGGAGCAGATGGAGAAGTAGCGGCTCCAGGTCGTGAGGACCGCATTAACCGGCCGGGGGGACTCGAGGCGCTGACCACGTCTCACCCTCCAATACTGCACCCCATCCATGACGTCTGTAGTGGACCGAGATGGGGGACGCAGCGGCCGGGCGGTAGGCCAAGGTTCCCCGTGAGCTGTCGTGCCATGGAGTTATGTTATAGCTTTCAAGCATTAAGCCAGCGGTTTAAATTCCCACCAGGAAACTCTTCCTTTGCAGTTTTTCCAGGTTTTCCTCAGCTCTCATAACTAACACATGTCAAAAAGTACCTTAAATTAAGTCTGGAACGTTTGCTTCCTTCACGTATCATAAATATCCTCTACCTTATGTTGCCGTACCGGTAAGAACTAGCATTGACCTCCTCTAAAAACATTTATACATGATAATAGCAAAATAATTCTGGTGACTTTGCATCTGTTTAATGGCTTTCCTGAACAAAATTCTGATGTATTCCATTCACATGACTTTCTCTACATATCTGCAACAAATTAATGTTAAAAAGCTTATGCTTCTTTTTACTTCATGCTGAGAAAAAATTAGCAGAAATAATCCTATTGCTTGCTTCCTTGTAAGTAGAAGGGAATTAAGGGAGTATCACAGGCTAAAGTATAAGTCAAAAGCTGGTTGCTATGCGACTGAAGTTCCTTTGTTTGAATGGACAGGAGTTGACAAATTCCTGTATGAGAAAAGTATAAGTTTTTTAAAGCCGAAACCAATAACAAAAATATCTCACAAACGTTCCACTACAAAAAAAAAAAAAAAAAAAATGTACTCGTACATAGCACAAATTATATATTTTAACCAACTATAAATTTTCTGTTAGATAAGTTTTGTCCATTTCTTACGATTTGCTAGTTATGCAAAATTCCGTAAAATGCATCCAGAAAGGCTATTCCCAGAAAATTCAAGATATGCATTTTATTATTTATCAAGTAAATATCTCTAATATATGATATTTTAATCAAAATCGTTAGAGCAATTTTTTAGAAAATCAAAGCCTCTGAAGAAATGTTTATTCTGGATGAATTTTGCGGAAGTTTGCATAACTGGTAAACCGTAAGAGCTCACACATATAATGTAGAGCTCACTAAAACATATAATTTATATTATGTATATAACTTTTTTTTTTCGTGGAGCTAGGCCAGCTTTTGAGATATTCCTTGTTATTAGTTTCAGCTTTAAAATACTTATACTTTTCTCATACGGGAATTTGTAAACTCCTGTCCATACAAACAAAGGTACCTCAATCACATAGCAACCAGGTGTTAAAAGATTTGACTATTGATTTAGCCTAGTGTATCCCCTTATTACCCTCCTACTTACGAGGAAGCAGGTATTAAGACTCTTACCGCCAATGTTTTCTCGATTAGCATTAAGTAAATAGAAGAATAAGTTTTTTTTAATAATAATTTGTTGCAGGGATGTAGAAAAAGTAATGTTAATGGAATGCATCAGATTTTGTTAACGAACGCATTAAGCACTAGTTAACCTCTTCTAAAATATTTACACATGATAGTAGCAAAATATTTCTGGTGACTTTGGATCTGTATAATGGCTCTCCTGAACAAAAAAGGAATTACAAGAAATTGATGTGTTCCATTTACATAACTTTCTCTATCTGCTCTGGAAACCATTCTTACAGAAGATCATTCTTTTATCTTCATCTTGCTATTCAACATTAACAATAGCAGAAATAGTTTGATTACTTAGTTCCTTGTTAGTAGAAGGGAAATGTGGAATACACTAGGCTAAAGCTACAGTCAACTCTTTTAAAACCTGGTCGTTTCGTGATTGTTATTGAAATTTGACATTCTTTCCATTGCCAGGAGTAAAACATAGGAGATATGAAACGAATGAACATTTTCTCTTTGAGAAAAGTTTATATTAGTATTTTAAAATTGAAACCGCAAACGGGGATATCTCATAAATTGTTAGCTCTACAAAAACACTGTATAATGACATAAATTGGTGTTTTAACGAATTCTGCTGCTAAATTCTGTCTGTCTCTTACGGCTTACTAGTTATGCAAAAATCAGTCAGCATTAAGGGGACTTGGGGACTATTTGCACAAAAATCAGGATATACATTTTATTTATCATGCACGATGTGATCAAAAAGTTGTCCGGAATGACGTCATAAATACTACACAACAGTTTGGTTTGTCTAATCTGCATTGTGACCCTCGAAGTGGTCTCCTTGGGAGTTGATACACTTGTCCCAGCGCTTCTGCCACTGCTGGAAGCACCTCTGGAAAAGCCCTCTTCTTTCAACATGCTCAGAGCCTTCTGCGATTCACGATGGATGACATCAATGTCCTCAAAACGGTGTCCTCGGAGCCGCATTTTAAGTCGCGAGAAAAGAAAAAGTCCACTGGTGCTAAAGCTGGAGAATAGGCGAGATGGGGAACAGTGTCCATGCTATTTTTATCCAAAAATTGGCGAACAGAAAGAGCTTTGTGCGCGGGCGCATTGTTATGATGCAGGACCCAGTCACCACTCCTCCATTTCTATGGCCGTTTGCGTCGCACACTCTCCCTTAATGGATCAGAAAGTTCTCTTATTGTAATGCGCCTATCATTTAAGACAATTTCTCTCACCTGATTGATATTTTCATCAGTTTTGCTGGAACAGGGTCGTCCCGATCGATCTACATCTTTAACTGATGTCACACCACTTTCAAATTTCGAAAACCGCTCAAGTGCTTGAGCTTTGCCCATAACTTCCTCCCCATAGGCTGTTCTTAAGATTTCATAGACTTCTGTTACAGCTTTATAGCAAATTGTGTTCTTCGTAATCTGACATTTTTGCTGCGCGGAAAAATCGCAGCACATGCAAAACACGTGTTTACTTCAGAGGGTCTACCTCGTCACTACATGGTCACAGGAAGTCACGTGGCCTCTCATTTTTATCGGGAAGGAACGCTGCACGTACCGTCTGCGTTAGACTTGAAGAAATCTCAGCATCAGCATTGTTGCGAAACCATTCCGGAAACTTTTTGATCACAACTCGTAAATATTCTTAATATTCGGTAATTTAATCAAAACGATAGAGCCGTTTAAAAAAAAAAAATCGAAAAGTTCCAAACATTTTCTTTGCAAAGCTTAGTTCGGGATGGGAGGATTTTATTGAGAATCTTGGTGTCGAATCCTTAAAAGATATTAAATACTAAGTTTGGTATTTACGGACTTTTCCCAACAAAACGCCATTTCACATAAATTGTGCGTTTTGACGAGATCTATACCTTTAATGATGCAATCTTTTGCCTTTATCTTAGTTTACTAGTTATGCAAAAGTCATTTATACTGAACAGGACATCAGAGGTTATTCCCAGGGAATCCAAGGTATACCAACTTTATTTTGGCATTAATACGGTAATATTAATACGATTTTAATCAAAATAATTAGAAACATTTTTACTTTCTCTAAACGTACTATGTACATAGTGAATAGAGAAGGTATTGCGTTTCACTCAAAAATTCGATACCGAGATTTCACCAGAAATACATGTTTTGGGTCCCCCTGAATCCCAAAAAAGCATTTTTAGAAAAGGTCCGTTTGTGTGCGTGTGTGTGCCTGTGGACAGCATAGCTCAAAAACGAAAAGACCGTTAAATACCAAACTTGGTGTTTAAATTTGGTATCTGCCAAGGATGCGACATGAAGATTTTTAAGAAAATCCCCCACCCCCAACTACCCTTTACATGGAACTTTTGTCGAAAAATTTGACGATCTCAAAAATGGCTCTTACGATTTTGATTAAAATATCGTATTATAAATATGTTTACCTGAAAAATAAAATTTTTATCTTCAATTTTCTTGGAATAGCCTCTGAAGACTACTTGATGAATTTTAGGGAATTTTGGATAACTGCTAAACCGTAAGAGATGGACAAAAGCTTACCACACAAATAATGTAGAGCACGTTGAAACACACAATATATATTATTTACATTTTTTCGGGGAGTTGATCGTTTTTTAGATATTCCTTGTTTGTGGTTTCAGCTTTGAAAAACTTATACTTTTCTCATACAGTAATTTGTCAAGTCCTGTCCATACAAACAAAGGAATTTCAGTCACATAGCACTCAGCTTTTGACTATCACTTTAACCTATTATACTCTATTATTTCGCTTCTGCTTACAAGGAAGTAAGTAATAGGACTATTTCTGTTAATTTTTTCTCGATTAGCATGAAGTAAACAGAAACATAAGATTTTTAACAATAATTTGTTGCAGAGATGTAGAGAAAGTTATGTGGAACACATCAGATTTTTTTTTTTGAGAATTTCCCATTTTCCATCCAAACGTATCACATCCTTGGAAGCTGCTGCACTTAAATATTCTGACTACGCTTTGCGGCCGTAATAACCTCACGTGTGTGAACAGCTTGATTCGGAAGCCTTAGTTGGTTATTGCCATTCATTGTTACATGTAGGTTAGTGGACACTGAGTTCTTTTGACATCGAAGCTGCGATTGTTAAACCCGAGTGAGTGGACAAGGTGCTGTAGGCAAGTTCTTTGGTGTCTCGAAGCCGCGTATTCTTACACTTGAATGCGTTTGTGACACCTGCGACTGCTTCTGGAAGTTTCCTGCCACGTAATCGACAGGTACAAAAAGGGGAACAAACCATATACAGAGTTCAGTTCAGTCGATAAGCATCTAAAGATAATTGTAGCCTAAGCATGGAATAAAGAATGTTGTTTGTGCGCAGATTCCAATTGTAATCCGTTTGTGTAAGAAATAGAGTTGTTTATTGGCGATAAAACACAGTTTTCGTAGCAATATTAATATCAAACTTGCTACTAATCAACTTTCCGTTTGTTATTTCTCTACACGTTATTAATATGCATATAGTAGGTAAATAAGGTACCTATTTTAATCCAACAAAAATGTTGATGTCGAGATTTCAGCGGATATGTATTATTTGAGTTACCCTGAATAAAAAAAAAACTATATTTTTAGAAAAAAATCGTATGTGTATGCGCGCGCGTGTGTGTTTGTGTGTGTGTGTGTGTGTGTATATATATATACATACATAGATCAAAAACGAAAAGATTGGGAGACTGGGAGATTTTTCTGAAATTTTCCTGTTGCATCCTTGAACGATATTGAGCTTTAGTAGCAGGTTTGGCATTTAACGGATTTCTTGTTTTAGCGTTATGATATTTACAGACATACATACACAGGGACCTTTTTCAAAACATATTTTTTCTGGATTCAGAACTCCTCAAAACAGGTAATTCCGGTGACATCTCGCTATCAAAATTTTGGGTGTTATAGGATGCCTTCTCTGTTCACTATGCACTTACATTATACATACGTGTTAGAGAAAATACAAGTGATTTGGGGGGTGGGATTCGCTAAATTTATCAGTAAAATCTCGGTAATGAAATTCTGGGTGGAATGGGATATCTTCTCTTCCTTTGTACGCAGTAGAGAAGGTCAAGTCCCCCCTTCTTTTTGAATTAGAGGTTACCAAACGTATATTTTGGGTACAATGCAATACTTCCTTTCTTGGCTTATTGTGCGAAGTAGAGAAAGTAAAAATGAGTATGTAAGCTGTTACGGTCATTTTTCCCTACTGTTATTCTTGTATACATAAGGTTGCCACTTTGAAACACTGGTATGACCCCTTTACTAAGGATGTTAGTTACCATGGAAAACGGTATCGTTTCGAATGCTTAACAAGCTTAAGAAGCAAGTTCTTTTAACTTTTACTAATAAACAAAAAAAAAATCTGGGGTATTCTATTCACATGACGTTCTCTACATCTCTACCATAAAGTATTGATATAAAGCTTATTCTTCTATTTACTTAATACTAATCGATAAAAAAGTTAGCAGAAAGGGTGTTATTATTTGATTCCTTGTAAATAGAAGGGGAGTAAGGAAGTACCAGCTCCACGAAAAAATGTATACAACATAAATTGGCTATCTCTTACGGTTTATGAGTTCTACAAAATTCTGCAAAATTCATCGAGAATAAACAGATCTTCAGAGGCTATTTTCAGAAAATTAAAGATATGCATTTATTTGTCATTAAAATCTCTTAAATATAAGAGATTTTAATCAAAACCAAATTTTCGAATTTTTTTCCATGTAAAGGGTAGTTGGGGGTGAAGGGATTATCTTGAAAATCTCGTGTCGCATCCTTGGAAGGTACCGAACTTATTTACCAATGGTATCAAATGGTCTTTTCGTTTTTGAGCTATGCTGCCCACAGACAGACACACACGGACAATTTTAAAAAGGCTTTCTTGGATTCAGGGAGTCTCAAAACGTGTATTTCCGGTGAAATCCCGGTATCGAATTTTTGGGTGCAATACAATACCTTCTCTATACAGTATGTACATAGTACATATAGAGAAAGTAAAAAAGCAGTTTCCAAACTTCATATTATACGTTGGTTGTTGAAGGTGAGAGAGACAATGGTTGAAATAGCAGCAGTAGCAACAGCATATGTGGTAGCAGTAGTGGTGGTGGTATACTTCTGCAAACTTCAGAAAAAGTACAAACCAAATGCTGTTTCATTGTAAGAGGTTATATACGCAAACTTGCAACAAACCACGTGCCATGCCTTCGCTTTGTTGTCTTTGCTACACTGAAATTGGTTCTGCGGTCAAAATAAACTTCATAAATTTGTGTAGTAAGGAAACAGCACTACTTTCGAACCTTTTTTAAATTTTGCAACATCTATAGTGGCAATTTGGGTTTGGCTTTCTCTTTTTACTTTCCCTGCACGTGCTATGTACATATTGTATAGAGAAGGTATTGTATTCCACCCAAAAATTCGATACCAAGATTTCACCGGAAATACATGTTTGGGTCCCCTTGAATAAAACAAAATTCAAGAAAAAGGTCCGTGTCTGTATGTGTGTGCATGTGTGTGTGTGTGTGTGTGTGTGTGTGTGTGTGTGTGTGTGTCTGTGGACAGCATAGCTCAAAAACGAAAAGAAAATACCATTGAATTCCAAACTTGGTATTGGTATTTAAATTTGATATCTTCCAAGGATGTGACACGAAAATTACCCCACCTCCAAGTACCTTTACATGGTACTTTTTCGAAATTTGTGATTTTCTCAATAATGGCTCTAACGATTTTGACTAAAATATTGTATATTATAGATAACTACCTGAAAAATAAAATATATATCTTGCATTTTCTAGGAATAGCTTCTGAAGATTACTTTATTCTAGATGAATTTTACGAAATTTTGTATACCTGCTAAAACATATGAAATATAGAGAAACTTACTTAAAAAAATATAGAACTCTTTAAAACACACACTTTATGTAACACACATTTTTTTTCGTGGAATGGATCGTTTTTTTAGATATTCCTTGTTATTGGTTTCAGCTTTAAAAAACATACTTCTCTCATACAGGAATTTGTCAACTCCTGTCCATATAAACAAAGGAACCTCAGTCACATAGCAACCAGCTTTTGACTAATACTTCAGCCAATGCTACTCCCTTATTTCCTTTCTACTTGCATGGAAGTAAGTAATAAGACTATTTATGCTAATATTTGTAAAATAGCATGAAGTAAATAGAAGCACAAGCAATAATTAGTTGCAGAGATGAAGGAAAAGTCATGTGAATGGAACACATCAGTTTTTTTTTTTTTGTTTTTTTTTTCTGTTTAATTACCGTTTTGCTTTTAACACACCATTCAAATTTACACAGTTACATACAAACAAGCACCCATGCCCAAGGCGAGACTCGAACCCACAGTACCCTTCGCCACGAAGCACAAAGCACTTTAGCTAGCGCGGCCATGAGGACCGGTCGGCTTTAGGGCGCCTAACCGCTGAGTCATGTGCCTTGAGTTGGAATGAAAGAGTGGGTGGGAGAGAGTGAGGGGAGATGAAACAGGGAATTCCCGCGATAACACGAGCAAAGCTATTGGTTTGCTACTCTTAACAACAAAGAAAACAATACCAAAGTCAATCAAAAGTATGCGTGAAATTCTCATCATATTGTTTTCTGGAAAATAGCAATTATCATGCTCGCTTAAGTGAATCACGAGTTTACGTATTTCCCAAAGAGGCTCAAAAAATTGTCTCTGCTCAGAATGATGAGACGTTGCTACTATTAGCATAGCTGGACTCTTTGAGATGGATCCCAAAAAATCTGCGTGTTTCATTCACATGACTTTCTCTACATCTCTGCAACAAGTTATTGTTAAAAAGCTAATTCTTCTATCTACTTCATGTTAATCGAAATAAAATTAACAGAAATTGTCTTATTGTTTGCTTCCTTGTAAGTAAAAGCGAAATAAGGTAGTACCATAGGTTAAAGTGATAGTCAAAAGCTAGGTGCTATGTGATTAAAGTTTCTTTGTTTGTATGGATAGGAGTTCTCAAAGTCCTGTGTGAGAAAGGTATAAGTTTTTTTTAAATCTGAAACCAAACAAGGAATATCTAAAAAATGATCAACTCCACGAAAAAACGTATATGACATGAATCGTATGGTTTTAACGTGCTCTAAATTTTTGTGTGGTAAGTTTTTGTCCATGTCTTTTGGTTTAACAGTTATGAAAAATTCCGTAAAATTCATCTAGAATAAAGTGGTCTTCAGAGAATTTTCCCAGAAAAGTCAAGATATACATTATATTTGTCAGGTAAATATCTTTTTATATGATATTTTAATCAAAACGTTAGAGCCATTTTTGAGAAAATCAA
The DNA here is from genome assembly GCA_030762935.1 of Hymenopus coronatus. Classification (NCBI taxonomy): domain Eukaryota; kingdom Metazoa; phylum Arthropoda; class Insecta; order Mantodea; family Hymenopodidae; genus Hymenopus; species Hymenopus coronatus. The sequence continues at coordinate 126,058,860 of CM060888.1, read as the reverse complement.
AATTTTCAACAAATGTTCCTTGTAAAGGGTAATTGGGTGTGGGGGAATTTTTCTCAAAATCTTCGTGTCGCATTCCTGGAAGATACTAAACTTAAATACCAAGTTTGGTATTTCACCGACTTTTCGTTTTTGAGTTATCGTGTTCACACACACACACACACGGACCTTTTTCTGAAAATGCTTTTTTTATATACAGGGGACCCTAAAACAAGTATTTCCTGTGAAATCTCAGTATCGATTTTTGGGTGGAGTGCAATACCTTCTCTATACACTATGTACATAGCTCGTATAGAGAAAGTAAAAATCTGATGTATTCCATTCACATGACTTTCTCTACATCTCTATAAAACTTATTCCTATCTACTTCATACTAATCCAGATAAAATTAACAGAAATTGTCCTATTACTGGTTTCCTTGTAAGTAGAAGGGAAATATGGGAGTATCAGAGGCTGAAGCTATAGTCAATTTTTTTAAAAGCTGGTTAGTAAGTGATTGAAATTCCTTTGTTTGCATGGCCAAGCGTTGACAAATTCCCGCACGAAAAAAGTAAGTATTTTAAAGCTGAAACCAATAACAAGGAATATCTCAGAAACGGTAAGCTCTTAAAATAAACAAATAAATAAATAACCGTATCTGAGATAAAGTATTGCTTTAATGAAATGTACATTTATGCGCAGCAAGTTTCATCCTGTATCACTTTTTTGTTAAAGTCAGAATGAGAATAAGAATAAAGAGAACAAACATACGATGGTATAGAGAAAATAGAAGATAAAGAAAAAAAAAGAAAGAAATATCAAAAGTTAATGAGCAGCAAATTAAATGAAAAAGGAAAAAAAGAAGGTATAGAAGAATAATGGGAGATAATAAAGGAGACAGTAAAAGAGATAGCAAAAATAAGCATAGGTGAAAAGAAAATGGAAAGAAACATAGAATGGTATGATAAAGAGTGTGAGCAAGCTATAGAAAAAAAAAAAAGAATATGACTAGGAAAAAAAGTGCTCCAGAAAGAAACTAGAAATAACCTGAAGAATACCGTCAAAGAAGAAGAGACGCTAATAACATATGTAAGAAAAAGAAAAGAGAACATTGGAAAACGCGAACTCAAGAAATAGAAATTTTGAATCAACAGAGTGGGATAAAGAAATTCTAATACGGCATTAAAGCAAATGAAACAAGGGAAACAGAATAAAATGAAAGAATGTCTAAGCAAGGAAGGTAATGCTCTTGGAGAAGATAAAGATATACTGGAATAATGGGCTGAGCACTACAAAGAATTGTTAAATAAACAGCAAACAATAAATAATCAGGAACAAGGAGAGAACGAAAATGGAAATGAAGAAAGAATGGAAGAAGAAGAACCGGATATTAGGGATGTTAAAATAGCAATTCAGAGCCTAACAATTAATAAAGCACCAGGAGAAAATGACATAATTGCTGAGTAATTAAATATGGTGGGAATGGAATTATGAAAGCAATACATAAGTTAATAATAGAAATATGGAGGAAGGAACAGATGCCTGAAAGCTGGAAGACAGGCATAGTATGCCCAATATATAAAAAGGGCAATAAAGATCAATGCCATAATTATAGGGGAATTACATTGCTAAGTGTAGTATATAAAATATTTTCATGTATTTTAAATAATAGAGTTAAAAATATGCAGAAAATGTTTTAGGCGAATATCAACGTGGATTTAGAAGTGACAAGAGTACAATAGACCAGATATTTGTAATACGACAAATAATGGAAAAATTCTATGAGCATGGCATAGATTTATGCTTTTTGTTTATTGACTGTAAGTATGCATTTAACTCAATTGATAGAGAAGTTCTCTATAACATCTTACAATGTTTTAAAGTGCAACCAAAAATAATAAGTCTAATAAAAATGACAATGGAAAATACAAAGCCAAAGTGAAAGTAATGAATAAATTAAGTCCAGATTTTAATTATAACACAGGAGTAGGACAAGGTGGTGGACTATCTACGACTCAATTCAACCTTGCCCTGCACAGAGCAGTAGAAAAATAAATACTAAAGGAACAATGTTCTTTAAGTCTAGTCAGATATGTGCATATGCAGATGACATATTGATTGTGGCAAGAGATAAAAAAATGTTAGTTGACGTTTATGAAGAATTAGAAAGAAGGTCTAAAGAAATAGGATTAGAAGTAAATGAAAAAAAAAACAACTAAATATCTGAAAATGATAACAGACAAAAGCAAAAGAATAATTTCAAGTCTAGTAGTTGGAGACAAAACATTTGAAGGGTATCCAAATTTAGATATTTAGGAGCACTTGTAAATAATAATAATTTAAATGAGTGCATAAAGGAAAGACTTCAAAGTGGAAATGCAGCCTATTATGCAAATTTAAATCTATTAAAATAGGCTTATTAGTACAGGGACAAAATACAAGATCTATAAAACACTAATAAGACCAATAGTAAGTATGCTGCAGAAACCTTGACCCTAAACAATGTAGATGAAGAAATACTATGAAGATTTGAAAGGAAAATACTTAGACGAATCTTTGGACCTGTAAAGGATATAAACCAATGGAGAATAAGATATAATTATGAGATAGAAGAATAATTAAACAGCAAAATATTGTGAAATTTATAAAGGCACAAAGAATAAGATAGCTAGAACACGTAGAGAGAATGACAGAAGATAGAATGCCAAAAAGCATATTGAAAGGAAGACTGTTCGCTAGAAGAAAAAATCTTATGTGTTACACTCACATGACTTTATCTACCTGTTCTACAAAATTCATACATAAGATTCTTCTTCTTTCTGCACCTTGCTAATCGTGGTACTCATTAGCACAATGTTCTTATTATTTAGTTCCGTAGAAGTAGGAAGAAAATAAGGGAAATACACTAGGTTAAACCAATAGTCAAATGTTTTAAAAGCTGTCGTTATGCAATTGTCATTACAAATCGCTTCTATTCTTGGCCAGGAGCAGAACAAAAGAAAAACAGACACTCCCGTCTGCGAAAAGTATAAGTACTTCACAACTGAAACTAATAACAATGAATACCTCGAAAACGGTAAGCTCCATGAGAAAAATGTATATGACATAACTTGTGTATTTTAACAAGAGCTAAATTTTTTGTACAGTAAGTTTTTGTCTATCTCTTACGGTTTACTAGTTATGCCAAATTAAGCAAAATTCATCCAGAATAAACAAGTCTTCAGAAGCTATTCCCAGAAAATTCAAGATATACATTTTATTTGCTACGTAAATAAATTTAATAAATGATATTTTAATCAAAATCGTTTGAGCCATTTTTAAGAAAATCAAAATTTTCGAAAAAAGTTCCATGTAAAGGGTAGTTTGAGATGGGGGATTTTTCTCAAAATCTTCGTGTCTTATCCCTGGAGCATACTAAACTTAAATACCAAGTTTGGTGTTTTTGAGTTATCGTGTTCAGACACACGGACACACACGGACCTTTTTCTCAAAATGCTTTTTTTGGATACCGGGGGTCCTAAAACATTTATTTCCGGTGAAATTTCGGTATCGAATTTTTGGGTGGAATACAATACTTCTCTTTCCCTATGTACATTGTACATATGGGGCTAGAGAAAGTAAAAAAGGTAGACCAAAAACAAGATAGTTAGATGATGTGATGGAAGACCTAAGAAAGATTGGAAGCAGAGGGTGGAGAAGTAAAACAGAAGATAGAGATATGTGGAGGAGGATTGTGCAGGAGGCCAAAGCTCACCAAGGGCTGTAGAGCCAGAAGAGAAGAAGTTTCATCCACAATGAAGCCTTCAGAGGCTATTCCCAGAAAGTTCAAGATGTAAATTTTATTTGTAATGTAAATAATAATAATAATAATAATAATAATAATAATAATAATAATAATAGATACACGGTATTTTAATCAAAATTGCTAGAGCCATTTTTGAGAAAAATAACATTTTTGACAGTTTTTCTATGTAAAGTGGAGGAGATATTCTTGAAAATCTTCGTGTCGCATCCTTGGAAGATACTCAACTTCATTACCAAATTTGGTGTTAAACGTTTTTACTTTCTCTTGCCCCGTATGCACAATGTGCATAGGGATGGAGAAGTATTGCATTCCACCCAAAAAGTCGATGTCGAGATTTCACCGGAAATACATGTTTTAGGACCCCCTGAATTCAAAAAAAGCATTTCCAGAAAAAGGTCCGTGTGTGTGTCCGTGTGTCTGTGAACGCGATAACTCAAAAACGAAAAGTAGCTAAAATACCAAACTTGGTATTTAAGTTTAATATCTTCCAAGGATGCGACACGAAGCTTTTGAGAAAAATCCCCCCACCACAAACTACCCTTTACATGGAACTTTTTTCGAAAATTTTGATTTTCTTAAAAATGGCTTTACGATTTTGATTAAAATATCGTATATTAAAGATATTTACCTGACAAATAAGCTGTATATCTTGAATTTTCTGGAAATAGCTTCTAAAGACCTGTTTATTCTGGATGAATTTTGCTTAATTTGGCATAACTAACTAATAAACCGTAAGAGATAGACAAAAACTTACTAAACAAAAAATGTAGGCCTTGTTAAAATACACAATTTACGTCATATACTTTTTTTCGTGTAGCTTACCGTTTTCGAGGTATTCATTGTTATTAGTTTCAGTTGTGAAGTACTTATACTTTTCTCAGATGGGAGTGTCCGTTTTTCTTTTGTTCTACTCCTGGCCAAGAAAAGAAGTGATTTGTAATGACAATCGGATAACGACAGCTTTTAAAACATTTGACTATCGATTTAGTCTAGTGTATTCCCTTATTTTGTTCCTACTTATAAGAAACTAAGTAATAAGAACATTATGCTGAATACCTCGATTAACATGGTGCAGAAAGAAGAATAATCTTATGTAAGAAGTTTGTAGAACGGCTAGAGAAAGTCATGTGAGTGTAACACATCAGATTTTTTTTTTTTCCTTCCCCGTTCCCCGTTTCTGAGCTTTGCTGTCCACAGACACACACACACACACTCACACACGGACCTTTTTTCTAAAATTCTGATGTGTTCATTCAGATGCCTTTCTCTATCAACTTTCCTCACAAAAGATTATCCTTTTCTCTACGACATGATAATCAAGATAAAAATTAGCAGAAATTGTCTTATTACTTGCTTCCTTGTAAGTAGGAGCGAAATAAGGGAATGCACTAGGTTAAATCGATAGTCAATTGTTTTAAAAGCTGAAGTTCGGTTCGCTTTGCGTCGTCTGCAGCAAAACAAGAGAGACAAAACGAAACGTCACTCCCGTTTGAGAAAAGTTTAAGTAGTTAAATATTGAAACCAACAATAAGGAATATATCCGAAACGGTCAGCTCTAATAAAAAAACGTATATGACATAAAGTACGTGTTTGAACGTGATCTACAATGTTTGTGTAGTAAATATTTGTCTATCTCTTACGCTTTAACTGTTATGCAACATTTAGCAAAAGTCATTCAGAATAAAGAGGTCTTCAGAGACTATTCCCAGAAAATCCAAGATATAGGTACATTTCTTTTGTCATAAAATATCTCAAACATATAGTACTTTAATCAAAATCGTTAGAGCCTTTTTTGAGAAAATCAAAATTTTTGAAAAATGTTCCATGTAACGGGTAGTTGGAGGTGGGAGGATTATCTTGAACATCTTGGTGTCGCATCCTTGGAAGGTACCAAACCTAAATACCAAGTTTGGTATTTAAGGTTTTTTTTTTTTTTTTTTTTTCGCTTTAGAACTATGTTGCCCACAGACACACACACACACACACACACACACACACACATATGGACATTTTTCTAAAAATGCCTTTTTTGGATCCAGGGGGTCTGGAAACATGTATTTCCGGTGAAATCTCGGTATCAATTTTTTTAGTGTAATACAATATCTTCCTTATACACTATGTACATAGTACGTGTAAGGAAAGTAAAAAAAAATCTTTTGTGTTCCATTCACATGAGTTTCTCTAAATTTCTGTATTGTTAATAATCTATTCTTCTCTCTACTTCATAATAATCAAGATAAACGTTAACAGAAATTGTTTTTATTACTTGGTTCCTTGTAGGTAGAAGGGAAATAAGAAAATACACAGGCTAAAACAGCAGTGAAGTCCTTTACAAGCAGATAGCTAAGTGAAACAATGGAAATTCCAATTTCTTTCCTTGCCGGAGTAAACAAACGGGAATCGAGAAGAAAGATGTCTTCCCGTTTGAGAAAAGCTTTAGTGGCTAAAACTGATACTAATAATCCGGAATAACTTGAAAAATTTTTATTGCCCGTTGTACAAAATCATCCAGAAGAAAACGGTCTTCAGAGACTGTTCCAAGAAACTTCAAAACATACATTTCGTTTGACATAAAATATCTTAATATAAGGTATTTTAATCAAAAGTCTTAGAGCCATTTTTGAGATAGTCAGAATGTTCCATGTAAACGTTAGTTGGGGGGGGGGAAGGATTGTTATGTCGCAACCTTGGAAGATACGAAATCTAAATACTAATTTTGGCACTTTCGGTCTTTTCTTTTCTGAGCTATGCTGACCAAAGACATACACAAACACATACTCACACATACATACCCAGAGGTACCCAAAATATGTATTTCCGGCGAAATCTCGGTATCGAATGTTTGGGCGCATTACAATACCCTCTCTATACACTATGTACATAGTACGTGTAGAGAGGTAAAAATCCGAAGTGTAACATTCACATGACTTTCTCTAGCTGCTCTAAAAACAAACTTCTTACAAAATATTATTATTCTTTTTACACAATGCTATTGGAGATAAACATTAGCAGAATGTTCTTATTACTTAGTGCCTTATAAGAAGAAGAGAACTAAGGGAACACACTAGCCTAAAGTGATAGTCAAATGTTTTAAAAGTTATCGTTATGCGATTTTCATTGCAAATCGCTTCTTTGCTTGGCCAGATGTAGAAGAAAAGAAAATCGGATACTTCCTGTCTGAGAAAAGTATAAGTACTATACAATTGAAACCAATAACAAGGAATATCTCGGTTACCTCCACAGCAAAATTGTAAAGGATATATATTTTTTTTTTTTTTTTTTGCAGTAAGTTTTGTCTCTTACGGTTTAGCAGTTAAGCAAAATTCAGAAAAATACATCCAGAATAAAGAGGTATTCAGAGCTATTCCAAGAAAATTCAAGATATAAATATTATTTATCATGTAAATATCTTTAATATACCATATTTTAATCAAAATCATTAGAGCCATTTTAGTGAAGAAAAAAAAAATAGAAAAATGTTCCATGTAAAGTGTAGTTTGGGGTGAGGGACCTTTTACTAAAAGGTTGACGTGTTCCATTCACATGACTTTCTCTTCATCTCTACAATAAGTATTGTTAAAAATCTTATTCTTCTATTTACTTATTGCTAATCAAGTATAAGGGTTTTATTACTTGCTTCCTTGTAAGTGGAAGGGAAATAAGGGAGTACCATAGGCTAAATCAATAGTCAAATGTTTTAAAAGTTGGTTGCTATATGATTGAAGTATCTTTGTTTGAATGGACAGGAATATACAAATTCCCGTATGAGAAAAGTATAGGCATTTTAAAGCTGAAACTAATAACAAGGAAGATCTCAAAAACAGCCAACCTCACGAAAAAAATGTATATAACATAAATGGTGTGTTTTAACGTGCTCTACATGTTTTGTGTGGAATTTCTTGTCTTTCTCTTGTGGTTTAGCAGTTATACAAAATTCCGCAAAATTCATCCAGAATAAACATATCATAGAGACTATTCCCAGAACATTAAAGATATAAATTTTATTTGTCATGTATAAGTGATTTTAACCATAAGCGTTTTTGAGAAAGTAAGTTTTACTGTCAAGGATATCGAGAAATATGTACTTTCTTAACTGAATTTCTTCCTATAAGTGAAGAAACAAGGAAAAATCGCAAACAAGAACTCTTATCTCCTACAGCAACCGAATGACTTGTGCGAACTAGCTTATTAACTCTGAGGCTCCCAGTTAGGTTGTTCAGTCGTAGAGCATGAGACACTTATTCTTTATGAAAAAAATCTCATGTGCTCTATTCACATGACTTTCTCTGCTTCTCTGTAACAAATTATTGTTAAAAAGCTTATTCTTCTATTTACTTCATGCTAATCAAAAAAAAATTAGCAGAAATAGTCTTATTACTTACTTCCTTGTAAGTAGAGGCGAAATAAGGGAGTACCATAGGTTAAAGTGACAGTCAAAAGCTGGTTGCTCTGTGACTGAATTTCCTTTGTTTGTATGGACACGAATTGACAAATTCCTGTATGAGAAAAGTATAAGTTTTCCAAATCTGAAACAAAAAACAAGCAATATCTCAGAAACTATCAACTCCTCGAAAAAAATTTATAACATAAATTGTGCTCTACATTTGTTGTGTGGTAAGTTTTTGTTCATTTCTTACGGTTTAACAGTTATGCAAAATTTCGTAAAATTCGTCCAGAATAAAGTAGTCTTCAGAGGCTATCCCCAGAAAATTCAACATATACATTTCATTTGTCAGCTAAATATCTTTAATATATGATATTTTAATCAAAATCGTTACAGAAATTTTTGAGAAAATCAAAATGTAAAGTTCCATGTAAAGGGTAGTTTGGGGTGGGGGGATTTTTCTCAAAATCTTCGTGTCGCATCCCTGGAAGATACTAAACTTAAATACCAAGTTTTACCGACTTTTCGTTTTTGAGTTATCGTGTTCACAGTCGCACGGACACACTGACATCCGGACACAAACACACACAGGGGCCTTTTTGTGAAATGCTGTTTTTGGATACAGGGGACCCAGAAACATATATTTCCGGTGAAATCTCGGTATCGAATTTTTGGGTGGAGTGCAATACCTTCTCTATACACTATGTACATAGCATGAGATGAGAAAGTAAAAAACGTACGGAAAACAGGAAAAATCTGATGATTTCTAATCACATGACTTTCTCTACACCTCAGTAGCAATTGTTCCCGTCTTCGGAAAGTTATTCTCCAACCAAATTATCTGTGTTGTCGCCAAAGTCTGGTCAGTGTGAATGAGAATAATTTTGCGTTTCGATTTAAACAGAAATACATTTAATGCTATTAACTAGCCCATTTTTTTCTGCAAAAGTCAGAGTTACCAGAAAGAGTGAAAGGAACCTACATAAATTAAACAATAAAATGAGTTTATAATATATCGAACATTCTTCAGATTAAACATAAGAACAACAAAGACATGTTATACTCTCCGTAAATTTAAAACCAAGAAGGAATAAAAAATGAAAGATTTGAGCCATTAGAAGAGACCCAGAGTTTTAAAGGAGAGCATTAGAAAATGCTCAAGTGCATAATTGTTATCGCTTTTTAAATTACAAGAACTTTTTCTAGTGCATACATGGAAACTTCATTCACTTTTAAAGTCATAAACCAGAAATGAGCTTTGAAACTATTAATGTAACGTCAATCTGACTTTTGTTCAGACATTTCTCATTATTCTGTTACTTAATCCTTTGATTAATCACACCACTTAATTATTCGTTTACTATACTTTTCAATGGATTCTAAGTTTTTAAACATGATCAAACATGTAAATATTTGTGTGACTTCTCATTTATTACGTTATTGTAAAAGTTTGAACACTACATTAAATAATAATAATAACAATAATAATGTAATATTATATTTATAGTATTTGCAAAGTGGTCTATTTGAAGTTTAGTTAGCATTCACACAAGCTTAATTCATACGTCATCAACATTGCAACAAGACAATGTCTCGTAAAACAATGACGAATCAGTTAAACAGCACATTTAAGTAATTGTGATTCAATTACCAGCCACAAATACTAAGTTAGTATATATATTAAATGATTACTATTACTAATTGTTAATGCTTCCGATCACCAACCAGAGTGCAATACGAAGGAAGTAGGAGTTGCATTCAGCTATGACCCCAACAAACTTTTTCGTTCATTTATAAGAGTTAAAATATATTTATAAACGCGAATTAATTATTATTATTATTCGTAAATGCGCTGTAATTAAAGAGATTTAATTATCGCGAAACATTAGTCATTTGAAAAATAAAAAACAATTACCCAGCTTCAGCCGTATTCTAAACAAAAATTCCATCATAGCCTCGGCACAGGCAATCAAGTGCCTTCAAGGTCTCCTCCAGCCATGCTTACTGAGTCTCACAACAGATCTTCTTTTAAGGTTACAGTTGCGTTTTTGTTTTTTTTTTTTTTTTTTTTTTTGCTTCTTTTGCTTTTTTTTTTTTTTTTTTTGTGAATCCTTTTCAGGCCTTCTTCCTAAGTGTTCTGTTCCCATTGTTCTTTATGGTTCTTTAATCTTTTTCATATTAAAATTCCTGGTCCTTCTCTTATATTTTCACTGATTAAATAATATTGCTTTGTGCATCCTTTTATATGCCTCAAATATTTCATTTCCGAAGCCTATGTTTTATCTTTTTAATACTTTCTTTAGGCCGTATGTACAGCCGTGGACAAAAAATATGATGTGTTCCATTCACATGACTTTCTCTACATCTCTGCAACAAATTATTGTTAAAAAGCTTATGCTTCTATTTACTTCATGCTATTCGAGAAAAAATTAGCAGAAATGGTCTTATTACTTGCTTCCTTGTAAGTAGAAGCGAAATAAGGGAGTACCATAGGTTAAAGTGATAGTCAAAAGCTGGTTGCTCTGTGACTGAAGTTCCTTTGTTTGTATGGACAGGAGTTGACAAATTCCTGTATGAGAAAAGTATATTTTTCAAAGCTGAAACCAAAAACAAGGAATATCTCAAAAACGAAGAACTCCACGAAAAATATGTATATGATATAAATTGTGTGTTTTAACGTGCTGTACATTTTTTGTGTGGTAAGTTTTTGTCCTTCTCTTACGGTTTATCAGTTATGCAAAATTCCGTAAAATTCATCCAGAATAAACTAGTCTTCAGAGGCTATTCCTAGAAAATTTACACATTTTATCAAAATCGTTAGAACCATTTTTGAGAAAATCAAAATTTTCGGAAATTTGTCCATTTAAGAGTAGTTGGGGGTGGGGGATTTTCTTGAAAATCTTCGTATCGCATACTTGGAAGATACTGAACTTAAATACCAAGTTTGGTATTTAATGGTCTTTTCGTTTTTGAGCTGTGCTGCCCACAGTCACACACATATACACAGACAGACAGACATACACATGGACATTTTTCTAAAATTGCTTTTTGGATTCAGGGAGTCATAAAAGATGTATTTCCGGTGAAATCTCGGTTTCGACTTTTTGGGTATATTACAATACTTTCCCTATACGTTGTGTACAACGTACGTGTAGAGAAAGTAATAAACCAATACATACCAATTTAGGCGAAAAAAGGGTCATGGCAACTATCACTATTTTAATAAAACACCTTAAGTTGGGAGCCCCGGTTATGTATAAAAAAAAAATCTGATGTGTTACACTCTTGCTCTAGCCACTCTACAAACAAACTTCTTACAAAATATAACTCTTCTTTCAACACCATGCTAATCGAGACAAACATTAGCAGAATTTTATTACTTAGTTCTTTAAAAGTAGAATGGAACTAAGGGCATGCGCTATGCTAAAGTGATAAGTCAAATGTTTTAAAAACTATCGTTATGCGATTGTCATTGCAAATCGCTTCTTTACTTGGCCAGGCGTAGAACAAAAGAAAAACGGACACTTCCTGTCTGAAAAGGTAAAAGTACTTGCTTCACAATTGAAACTAATAATAAGGAATACCTCGAAAACGGTAAGCTCCACGAAGAAAATGTATATGACATAACTTATGTACCTTAACAAGATCTACATTTTTTGTAAAGTAAGTTTTTGTCCATCTCTTACGGTTTACTAATTAAGCCAAATTAAGCAAAATTCAACCAGAATAAACAGGTCTTTAGAAACTACTCCCAGTAAATTCAAGATATACATTTTTTTGTGATAGAAATGGCTTTAATATGTGGGATTTTAATCAAAATCGTTACAGTCATTTTTAAGAAAATATTAATTTTCGAAAAAAGTTCCATGTAAAGGGTAGTTGGGGGTGGGGGGATTTTCTTGAAAATCTTGGTGTCGCATCCTTGGAAGATATCAAACTTAAACACCAAGTTTGGCATTCAACGGTCTTTTCGTTTTTGAGTTATGCTGTCACAGACACACAGACATACACACATGCACACACGGACCTTTTTCTGAAAATACTTTTTTTGGATTCAGGGGGACCCAAACATGTATTTCCGGTGAAATCTCGGTATTGAATTTTTGGGTGGAATGCAATACCTTCTCTATACACTGTACTTAGTACGTGTAGAGAAAGTAAAAAATCTGATGTGTTCCATTCACATGACTTTCTCTATCTCTCTAAAATAAATTATTGTTAATAAGCGTATCTTTTATTTATTTCATGTTAATCGAGGAAAATTAGCAGAAATAGTCTTATTCCTTGCTTTATTGTAAATACAAGCGAAATAAGGGAGTACCATAGGTTAAAGTGAAAGCCAAAAGCTGGTTGTTATGTGACTGATGTTCCTTTGTTTGTGTGGACAGGAGTTGACAAATTCCTGTATGAGAAAAGTGTAAGTTTTTCAAAGCTGAAACCAAGAAAAAGGAATGTCTCAAAAACGATCAACTCCACGAAAAAAATGTATATAACATAAATTGTATGTTTTAACGTGCTCTACAGTTTTTGTGTGTTAAGTTTTTCTCCATCTCTTACGGCTTAGTAGTTATGCAAAATTCATCCAGAATAAAGTAGTCTTCAGAGGCTATTCCCAGAAAATTCAAAATATACATTTTATTTGTCAGGTAAATATCTTTAATATATTATATTTTAATCTTAATCGTTAGAGCCATTTTTTAGAAAATCAAAATTTTCGAAAAAAGTTCCATGTAAAGGGTAGTTTGGGGTGGGGGGATTTTTCTCAAAATCTTCGTGTCGCATCCCTGAAAGATACTAAACTTAAATACCAAGTTTGGTATTTTACCGACTTTTCGTTTTTGAGTTATCGTGTTCACAGACACACGGACACACGGACACACTGACACACGGACAAACACACACACACACACACACACACACACACACGGACCTAAATGGTTTTTTTAGATAAAGGGGACCCTAAAACATATATTTCCGGTGAAATCTCGGTATCGAATTTTTTGGTGGAGTGCAATACTTTCTCTATTCACTATGTACATAGTGCGTATAGAGAAAGTTAAAAGGACTGAACACCCCTGCGCTATTGTGAGCCCAGATTCCTCTAGCGGTTGGATATCTTTAGGCTCTTTCCAGGGTTACGTGGCGGACAGACAATTTTTCGGAGAGAAGGCAACCTGTCTAAAGCAAGGAAAACCCCGAAATCAAACCCTGGTCCTCCAAGTTGGGGGGTTGTGTGGCAGCCTGGTTCCTTCTCACGTAAATAAATAAACACATTTACTCATATAAGAGCTTAGCTTTTCTGGCGGCGTAAATCTTCGAAGTTCTCTCGAAAATTTACTCATATATCTCAGAGGAGCAGAAATACGGATTAAAAGATGGCTATCATGCTCCAAACAAGACTCTAAGAATAAACATTTCAGAAATCAGGAATATACATGCTTGGAATGTTAGAGGTATATCCAGCGAAGCAAGCGAATTAGAATATTAATTATTTAAAGAAAACGTAAGTTTACATACATATCAGAGACAAAAAAAAAAAAACCCAAAAAAAACAAAACAAACAAAAAACTAATGTGTTTCAATCAAATGACTTTCTCTACATCTTTGTAACAAATTATTGTTAATAAGTTTATTCTTCTATCTACATGCTAATTGAAACAAACATTAACAGAAACGATCTTATTACTTAGTCCCTTATAAATAGAAGTGAAATAAGAGAATACACTAGGCTAAACCGACAGTCAAATGTTTTAAAATGTGGTTTCTATGGGACTGAAATCCGTTTCTTTGCGTGGCCAGAGTTGACAAATTTCCGTATGAGAAAAGTATTTTAAAACTGAAATCAATAACAAGGAATATTTAAAAAACGGTCAACTCCACAGATAAAGTATATAACATAAATTGTGTGCTTTAACAAGTTCTACATCTTTGTAAAGCAAGTTTTTTGTCTATCTCTTACGGTTTACCAGTTATTCAAAATTCCGCAAAATTCATCCACAATAAGATGCCTTCAGAAGCTATTCCCAGAAAATTCAAGATATGCATTTTATTTGTCGTGTAAATATCTCTAATATAAGAGATTTTAATCAAAATCGTTAGAGCCATTTTTGAGCAATTCAAATTGTTTTCATACAAAGGGTAGTTGGGGGAGGAGGGGTTTTCTTGAAAATCTTCGTGTCGCATCCTTGGAAGATACTGAACTTATATACCAAGTTTGGTATTTAATGGGCTTTTCGTTTTCAAGCTGTGCTGCCCACAGACACACATACACACACTGACAGACAGATACACAGGGACATTTTTGTAAAAATGATTTTTGGGGGGTCTCAAAATGTGTATTTCCGGTCAAATCTCAGTATCGAATTTTTGGGTGCAATACAATGCCTTCTCTATACCTGGTACGTGTAGAGAAAGTAAAAAAAAAATCTTATGTGTTACAATCATTACTTTCTCTACATTTCTGTAACAAATTTCTGTTAAAAAGCTTATTCTTCTCTATATCATGCTAATCGAAATAAACATTAGCAGAAATAGTCCTTGATACTTGGTCCCTTGTAAGCAGAAGGGAAAAAGTCTAATGTGTTCCTGACACATGATGTCCTCTATCTGTTCGGTAAACAAACATTTTATTCGAAACATTACTCTGTTATCTACATCATCTAATCAAGATAAACATAAGCAGAATTAGTCTTATTACTAGCTCCTTGTAAGCAAAAGGGGGCTGGGGAATGCACAGGTTAAAGCGATAGTCTCGCCCTTTAAAAGCCGGTCGCTATGTGAAAGAATTTATATTCCAATCTCTTTGCTTTCCAGGAGTAAACAAACGAGAAACGAGAAAAAAAATGTCTTCCCGTTTGAGAAAAGTATAAGCGGTTAAAACTGAAACTAATTACCCGGAATATCTCAAAACCGGTTAACTATACAAAAAAATGTATGTAATTCAAATTGTTTATTTTAATGAGATCTACATTTTTCATATAGTAAGTTTTTGTATATCTCTTACGGTTTGGCAGTTATACAAGTCATCCAGCACGAAGAGGTCTTCAGAGGATATTCCTAGAAAATCCAAGATGTACATTTGTTTGTTATAAAACTATCTTAAACATGCGGTATGTTAATCAAAATCGTTAGAGCCATTTTTGAGAAAATAAACATTTTAGAAAAATGTTCCTTATAAAGGGTAGATAGGGGATTTTCTTGAAAATTTTCGTGTCGTATCCTTGGAAGATACCAAGCTTAAATGCCAAGTTTGGTATTTAATAACCTTTTTGTTTTTCAACTGTGTTGCCCACACACACATATAGACACAGACGCACACACAGACAGACATACATGAACATTTTTCTAAAAAGCTTTTTTCGGAATCAGGGGGTCTCAAAACATGTATTTCCGGTGAAATCTCGCCATCAAATATACACTGTGTACATAGTACTCGTAGAGAAAGTAAAACAAAACAACAAAAACCTAAAGATCAATGGAATTGCATAATTGTTTTATTGTTTATAGTTGAGTACCTCTAGATAAAAGAGTTTCAGCAGAAAAAGATATCCTAATTAATAAGCAATATTGAATTAGGATAGATAGGTACACTTTAATCAATTTTTTGTAGTGTTTAACGCCCACTTTTACTGCTCTGGCACCGCAGGCGATGACACTGATGATACATGAAGATGGAGCCCCGGTGGAATGAGATGGCGGGGAAACCGGAGAACCCAGAGAAAACCCACCCCTACGCCGCTTTGTCCACCACAAATTTCATATACTGTCGCTTGGGATCGAACCCGAGTCGTCTAGGTGAGAGGCGAATGGTCTGACTACTCGGCCATGGCGCGGCCGCTTTTATCAATGAATGAGTAATAAGTCTCAGAGTAAAAATGGACAGAGGATACATGACATTATTGGCTAATGCCCCAGAAGAAAGAAAGAGGAAGACAAAGTATTTTACAAAGTCTTGCAAAAGCACAAATAAAAACAATTATGTGGTGGTTGGGAGAATTTCAATGAGTGAAAAGTCATTCAAGATGTAGTAGGAATCTTCAGAGGACAAATTATAAATGAGAATGGGAAAATACTCAGAAATTTCTCTTCTTTTAACAACTTAGAATAAAGAACTAATTTTTCAGGCACAAGGACATGCATAAGTATAAATGGACTAGCAGAGTCGTAAAACTACCTACCTTTACCTACATTTTTTTACCTTACTGAAAGCAAGGTACACGCCGTTTACTATACACACTTTTTTACAGCTTTATAATACTATATTTAGGAGTATATAATGCTATACTTAAGTGTTTTTAATACAATATGGCTATAATAATATTAGTAGAATAATTAACAGATTGAACCAAGACAGTTTATCAGGTTTTTTTTTTTAAGTATCAAGAACTCGCAAGCAACAGCCAAAGTGCCGTCGAGAATTCCTCCTGGCGCTAATCTTCCACCTCGCCCTCCTCATGTAATCCATGTACTGTATCGGATCCACACCACTGTGGAAGTGCGAAAGAACATAAAAGATCCAGTTCCCAATAATCCATAGCAAAGTGTTCTGCCTCCTAAGCGGGTGCGAAAAATCTGGACGAAGAAAGGTTTCTGTAGCACAATTTGGTACACCTAACTTTCCCAAAAAGCTTATAGCAATGGTATACACAGCGGACACAGTGGAGCAAGTAGCATCACGATGTAATACAGTACCCAGTTGATGACAATGAGCGCATATCGGGGAGTCACTCAGGTGAATAGCTGCCAGACGCTGTCGTGTCGGTATGATATCATGAATTGCTTGATGCCAAAGGGAGCGAACTGCTTACGGAGGGACAGCGCCGCTAAAATTCTTCCAGAGTTGTTGATAATACAGATGCAGTGGCGCGACTCGTTCAAGTCCCATTGACGGACCTCCGCATACTTGAAGCAGTTCCTAATAGATGCGTCGTGCCAGGTGCCCTCCG
Organism: Hymenopus coronatus; assembly: GCA_030762935.1. Lineage (NCBI taxonomy): Eukaryota > Metazoa > Arthropoda > Insecta > Mantodea > Hymenopodidae > Hymenopus > Hymenopus coronatus. The sequence continues at coordinate 126,041,750 of CM060888.1, read as the reverse complement.
GGTTGTGAACAAAATGGACTTAGGTAACACCATTCCAAGAAATATGTTTGTAGGTATCGTAAGGTAGCTGGTATAGAGCGAAGATCCACAGGACTGCGTAGGTCAACAGTAGTGGTCCAAGACTGCAACCACGAGGCAGAAAAACTGATATTTGTATCTTGTATATGCCTCCCACGACTAAGAAACAATGCTAGGCACTTAAAGCCTACATTTATTAGCTCAGTCCCACTTTTTTGCGGAGATAAATACAATGTAGACATTGGCATTTGAAAATTACAGCCCTGCCACATGAACCAAGAAATCGCACAAATGATTTGTCTTGTATAGAGCTTAGGCAGCGGCAAAACCTGAGCGACAAATCAACACTGGGAAAGTAAGTACATGTGTATCATCCATCCTCGCTGATATAGACACAAATTTCGATGGTACAGGTCCTTGGCAGAGTTATTTATCCTGCCAACAATGGGTTTCCAATTCAGATGCTGCATTGCTCCCAAGGAAGCTGTGAACATAACACCTAAAACTTTGAGTTGGGAATCAATCTTCAGTGGCGCTAAACGTGAAGGCGTAGCCTATCGTCCGAAGATAAGCGCCTTGGACTTCTACTCGTTGATCCCAAGACCAGAAACAGAACTATAGCTTTGCCAGATACTCCAGAAGGAGCGAACAGTAAGAACATCGAGCTCATCAGTAAGGACATCGCTTACATTATCAGCATATGTCAGAGCACTCAGTCTGTGAGTATGTAAGGAAATTCCAAGACTCTTAGTGTGTGGGTGACAAAGGCATGGATTTAAGGCTAGCACAAACAATAGCATAGACGCTGGACATCTTTGCCGAACAGAACGACCAATGGGAAACTCACGAGAGAGAAAGCCATTAACCTGCACACAGTTAGAGATACCCGTATACAAACATTGGATGTAGGAGATAAAGACATCACTGAGGCCATGTCATGCTAAACATTTGAATAAAAAGTCATGACTGACACTATCAAAAGTTCGTCTGAAATCCAAAGACAATAATATGTGTTTGTAGCCCTGAGTACTGTGTGCCACGTAAAGGCACACAAAACGTCGAAAATGTTCGTTCCGGAATACCACAATGTTGGGAAGGATGAAGAGCTTCCCCAGAAGAGGGCGAATTCTGTTTTCCAGAACAGGAGCCAAAATGTTGTAATCATAATTAAGCAGTGTAAAAAGTCGAAAGTCATCAACAGAGGAAGAGTGGGGTTTCTTCTTAATAAGGACTATTACACCTCGTTTTTGAGAAGCACAGTGATGTCTGCGCCATAAAATGGAGTTGAATACTGCAGTTAAGTCGTCAGCCAACAGACCCCAAAATTGACGTTAAAACTCCTTGGGTAAACCATCTTGGCCAGACGTTTTGGAGGTCTTTCCCTGAAGAAGAGCACTATACACTTCAGTTTTGCAGAGGGGCCGTTCAACGGCCTGCAACTCATCGAGGGAGATGGGTGTAGGTTTACAGGCGTCGAAGAGAGTGAGTGAGTTGATTTCAGTTGTCTCCCGCTGGAAAAGCCTTTCAAAATGAGAGCGAAAGGTACGATTAATTGATGGCTGCGTCGTGTACAGTTGTCCATCGCCATTCTGCACCTTGAGTATGAGACTGAAACGACGTTGTTTGTACGTCTGCATAAGATGATAAAGATTGACATTTTCCTCCTCCACGAGTTATTGACGCGACTTCTAACCTGTAAGCCTTCCATGCGTTTCCTATAAATACTTAAGATTTTGGCCTTGTAGAAGTTGGAGCGAGTACGAAGGGCATAGGCATTTCCTGAAGATCCCGCAGACACCGGAGGAAAAACTGCAAGGTGTGTTCTTCATCCCTCATATTTACATAAGAGCTACCTTTAAAGAAACGTCGCAAACAAGGCTTGGTGTACAGGTCAAGCAGACTAACCTGCAAAAGAAAATGACAACGAATATCGAAACGCGTCCAGATTACCAACACCAACACCATATATAGTGGAGCATGTGTCTGCAAAGGATGTCCAGATTTGTACAAGAAGAAAGCTTCACTGTATGTAAAGGCTTTTTAAAACAATTTTAAATGGCTGTATCTCTTGATACTATGTACTTGATGCTGGTGCTGATTTTGGGCACTGAAATTCAATACTCGATACTCACTTTATAAAATCTGTAATGCCCATCTGATTTATGTACTTTTAGTAGATTTCTGTACATAAACACACATAACCAATTTTAGGAGCATAGTGGCCCTCTGTGGTGTAATGGCTACCAAGCTAACGTCATATACCGAAGGTCGCAGGTTCAAACCTCGCAGAGGACGATATATATATATATATATATATATATATACATCGTCCTCTGCGAGGTTTGAACCTGCGACCTTCGGTATATGACGTTATATATATATATATATATTTTTTTTTTGTATAAAAATCCTTAACATGGCTTCCTTCGGAAGGGAAGTAAAGCTATGGGTCCGTGTCATAGATTTACGACACGTAAAAGAACCTCAAGTCTAATATGAGGTGCCTCTGAGCAAAAGTAAAGTTATCTTTCACTCCCAGTATAGAATGGGATGCTGAGAACCACAGCAGTTAAAGAACGTCCATAAATAAAATGCCATTTCATTTTTTTTAAGAGCATTTTGCACTATTTTATTTGCTGTGGCTGATGTAGAAGCTATGTAACTCCATAGAGACAGGCTGTCACTTTGTTCATCATTTTCAGATAGTGTGGCATCATGTTTTGAGAGTGAAGGGAAAATTATACATCCCTTTTTCAATAGACATTTTACAATTAACTTAGTGTATGAGCATAAAATTATGTCTTTAAATTTGTTGCATTGTGTGACTTACCATCACAACGTTTTTCTGCACATTTTATGTGCTGCTTTTTTGTTATTAGTACTGTCTACTTAAAAATAGTCGCACATTTCATTCATGTTTTATTCAATATGACTGTTGTACAGTGGTAAAACAAAATATTTATGGAAATGAATTGTGTAGAATATCTGAAGCTATGCTTATGTCCCAAGTTTGATTTGCATAAACACAAACTGACAGATGGAAGGAAAAAAACAAATATTTCCAGGACCTGCATCTTGCATCTTAAGCTCTGATTTGTTTCTGCTTGATACATGGAGTTTGGTCACTGGAGTAGGTAAATGTAATAGCTGAGAGGGAGCCACCAAGCCAGGGTATTGCAAAAGCATTTCATGAATTCCCTTATTCTTTCTCCCACTGTTTTGCATGTTTTCATTTAGGAAAAGAATATTGCATTCATTCACCCACAGGAAATGCGAGTGTGTGTTTGTGGGAGAGTGTGCCTGCGTGTGTGTGTGTGTGTGTATAATGCTCAAAAGTTAATAATGAAATCATTCTTCTTCTTGTTTTCTTCTTGCTTTTGAAGTTAGAGTTTCGAAAGCCACAAGGCATTCACAATTTTTTAGATGTTCCATGTCCACTTTTTCTTTGGAGCACAATAAACAAATCCTATTCTGAAAAGATGTTTATTCAAACAATCATGTCTATGAGCTTATCACAGACATCTATCATCTTATCAGCTTATGCATGTTGAATTAAAGGGAGGGGCTGCTCATCAAATGGAATTGGTCAACCTGATGAGTATAATGACTGATTCTGGTATTCTTCCTTTTCCATACCAGAATCCCTCTTTCTCCTTACCTTTCCAGTCTTCCTTGACTGAAATCTCATTTTCTTCAACCCTTATGGTAGTAGAGCTATTGAGGCCTAAGGGTTCATTTCATATACTTATATCCTTATCCTTTCTTTATGTGCTGACCTGCAATGGCTCAATGTCATCCTACATTGACAAAAGGAGGAAAGGTTGATGATCAGTATGATCTCCCAGCAGGTGTCAGAGAGATTTGTAGACCAACTGCAGGTGCAGTCCTCCAGAGACTCTGGGGATTGAGTAGGATGATTCAACTGCCACTCTTAAAAAGTGGTGTCCTGAAGAAACCATTGAAATGTGCTCATGTATGAATATTGTTTCCCGAAACAAAATATTCTGGAGTAATAGTCCCTCATTTAGATCTCTGGGCAGGGACAGTTTTGAAAAAACATGATCAAAAGTTTAAGATTCTCCCACAGGAAATGCAGTCAAGGTCTATCAAGAATGCAGTCCAGCAACTCTTTGGGGACACATGTGAAGCATTGCTGGACAACGAATTTTGACTTTTTGTTTACAACATGATGAAACCTTACTTTTCTTGTGGATTACAGTATGCTAAACATGAATATGACAACAAGCATGCTATATTGGCTCTGGTTTGAGAATAATCTAAGGAAAATATAATAGTAATTCTATGAAAATCTGTCTGATGTCTTGAAATACAGTTTCATAATCTCTTACCTTTGCTAAATATGCTTTCTCTGTAGTCAAGGTGAGCATCCCTGATGACTGTCCAGCAGTAATCAGTGAGCGTTCTTGTACTCCACTTTCCCTGGTAACATTTTTCCATTAATGATATTTGTTGGTGAAAATGTTCGTCATGTTCATCGCTTACTTTCCCACAACTTTCAGGAAAACAATTCACATGGGAGTGTAAAACGTATAATTTAATGTTGCATCCCATTTTGTGATGAGATGACAGTAAATCTGTAGCAAGGTTTTCACAGTTTCCAGCTTGTTTCTTTTCCAAAAAATAGTTTATGATTTCTCTGAAAGAACATTTAGCATCATTTAAAAGGTATTCTAATATCTCATCTTGATGAATCTGTGGGTAATAAAAACTCCTTCCTTAAACTTGGTGTCACTAATTCTCGGAAATTTTTAACTAGGTATTTGAATGCCAGTCCATTTCGGTCCAACTTTTTAGTAGAGCTAAAATAAAATATTCTCAGATTCCACCAGAGGTTTGTGTTTAACATTAATTTTTCCTCGACATGAAGATCATTTCTTTTTTATGAAATGAGAAGCTCTACCTCTACTGTCCATTCACATATGAAACTACTGTGTTTAGTGTGGCCTAGTTGGAGTCCAGTTAATATTGCAATTACTTTGAAGTCTGCACATATTTTAAAATTATCCTCATCCTCATCCTCATCCTCATCCTCATCCTCATCCTCATCCTCATCCTCATCCTCATCCTCATCCTCATCCTCATCCTCATCCTCATCCTCATCCTCATCCTCATCCTCATCCTCATCCTCATCCTCATCCTCATCCTCATCCTCATCCTCATCCTCATCCTCATCCTCATCCTCATCCTCATCCTCATCCTCATCCTCATCCTCATCCTCATCCTCATCCTCATCCTCATCCTCATCCTCATCCTCATCCTCATCCTCATCCTCATCCTCATCCTCATCCTCATCATCATCATCATAATAATAATAATAATAATAATAATAATAATAATAATAATAATAATAATAATAATAATAATAATAATAATAATAATAATAATAATAGGTACAGATGGTTCATGTCATTATAAGTGTTAGATTAGTTACCAAAGGTTTTTCCCAAATACCAGGACAGGATTTTAATCAAATATAATCCTAAAATAAGAACTGAAGCTTTCCTGGCGACGTATTAATTAAAAATCTTCTCGGGCTTCTAGATTTTCAATAAATATAATCCCATTATAAAGATTGACTCTATGAGAGTACTTTTTGGTTTAGCAGCTGAATTGGACCTTGAAATTGATCATGTGGATATGATCACTACCTTACTTAATGGAAATTCAGATGAGGGCATACACTTGAGATTTTGTAATAGAAGGTTCAGAAAGCAAAATCTGCTATCTATGGCCTTAAACTAGCTACTTGATATTGGAATGACAAGATCGACTGTTTTTTTTTTTGGTCAGTCTAAGTTTAAGAAGTCTGATAAAGATCCGTGCATGATTACATTAAAAGAATTCAGAACATACTTGTACTTGGTTGCTTGTTGATGACTTTTATATCTTTTCTGATTGTAAGAAGAAAACTATCAGAAAAAAAGAACATTTAGGCAGGTCATTCATGATGAAAGTTATTAAAGATTGCTTAGGGAACAATCAGAAAGAAAGGAATTATCATGTTAGATCAGGAAGCACATCTCAAACATATTATTAGCAAATTTAGACGACAATTGCAAAGTTGTAATTACGTACATACATCTCTTCAATATGGTCAAAAGTTGAGAAAAGCTGATAGTAATTGTAACAATGAATTGTATCAGAAATTTTAGGTGCTTTAATGTATCTTTCGGACAAGACATAAATAAGTTTTGATGTCAATTACTGGTGTCAATTTAACACATGCAACAGCAATTAACATTTTGTTGCTGGTAAGCAGGTCATGATATATTTGAAGGGAACAGTAAACAAAGTCTTATGTTTCCACAAGAGAGAAACTATGAATAATATCTAGATAAATCGTAACACTTCTCCCAAACACACAGAAAGCTTTAATATGTTACATTACCGACAACAATTGCGAACCAGCTGAAGGAACTTCCCTCTTGCTTCAACTGAGTAGCGAGAACATCTTGCACGCACATCTCTGAAGGTCACGGGCCATATGCGTGTTTCACTGCTCCAAAGAAGCAAACTTTGGAGAGGAGTAAACTGTAATAACGTAATATAGAGTATCACTATAGGTAAATGCATTTAGAGAAATTTGGTGATCAGCAGCCAAACATGGATTCTCTGTCATGCATCTAATATCATTTTACCTATAGCTGCTCTTGAGATAGCAGAATAGAAACTGCACTGATGACCAGCTTAAAATGGACTATACACAATAAAAATCTGACTTTCTCTACATTTCTGCAACAAATTATTGTTGAAAAGCTTATGCTTCTATTTACTTCATGCTAATCAAGAAAAAATTAGCAGAAATAGTCTTATTACTTGCTTCCAAGTAAGTAGAAGAGAAATAAGGGCGTGCAGTAGGTTAAAGTGACAGTCAAAAGCTGGTTGCTATGAGTCTAAAGTTCCTTTGTTTATATGGACAGGAGTTGACAAATTCCTGTATGAGAAAAGTTTTTTAAAGCTGAAACCAAAAACAATGAATATCTCAAAAACGATCAACTCCACGAAAAAAATGTACATAACATAAATTGTGCACTTTAATATGCTCTACATTTTTTGTGTGGCAAGTTTTTGTCTGTCTCTTATGGTTTGCCAGCCTACATAACTTTCCCCAAATGGGGTCACCTTTCTTTTTACTTTCTCTACACGTACTATGTATATAGTGTATAGAGAAGGTATTGCATTCCACCCAAAAATTCAATACCAAGATTTCACCAAAAATACATGTTTTGGGTCCCCCTGAATCAAAATATCTTATGTCTTCCATTCACATGACTTTCTCTACATCTCTGCAACAAACTATTGTTAAAAAGCTTATGTTTCTATTTACTTCATTTTAATCGAGAAAAAAATAGCAGAAATAGTCTTATGACTATACCATGCTCCTTGCGAGTAAAAGGGATATAAGGGAGTACTATAGGCGAAACTGATAATCAAAAGCTGGTTGCTATGTGACTGAAGTTCCTTTGATTGTTTGGACAGGAGTTGACAAATTCCTGTATGAGAAAAGTATAAGTTTTTCATAGCTGAAACCAAAAACAAGGAATATGTCAAAAACGATCAACTCCTCGAAAAAAATGTTTATCACATAAATTGTGTGTTTTAATGTGCTCTACATTTTTTGTGTGTTAATTTTTGCCCATTTCTTACAGTTTAGCAGATATGCAAAATTCCGTAAAATTCATCCAGAATAAAGTAGACTTCAGAGGCTATTCCCAGTAAATTCAAGATATACATTTTATTTGTCAGGTAAATATTTTTAATATATGATATTTTAATCAAAATCGTTAGAGCCATATTCGAGAAAATAAAAATTTTCGAAAAAAGTTCCATGTAAAGGATAGCTGGGGGTGGGGGTAGTTTCTTGAAAATCTTTGTGTTGCATCCTTGGAAGATACCAAACTTAAATACCAAGTTTGGTATTTAACGGTCTTTTCGTTTTTGAGCTATGCTGTCCACAGACACACACACACAAACACACACTCACACACACACACACACACATGGACCTTTTCTGAAAATGCTTTTTTTCGATTCAGAGGGACCCAAACTATGTATTTCCAGTGAAATCTCGGTATCAAATTTTTGGGTATAATGCAATACCTTCTCTATACACTAGGGATCAATATTTGTGCCTTCCACTAAATTAAGAGAAGATGTTTGACTGTATATACAAGTAGGTAATCTAGTGTAAGTGTAGTGAAATAATGCCAAGGTTGGCAACATGTTTAAACAAAACATGTTTATTTCCTGAATCATACCAAGAATTCTCACTTTATGTTCCTGGTTTCTTCCATGCTACCACCAACCTGGTGTGCTGGTCTAAAAGATAGTATGAATAAATCAATGTTTGCAATGTATCCCTCTGGACTTTCATTCAACATCAACGACTAATCCAAGTACATAGAACTGTAAATGCAGTTGTAATCAAGATCTTTTTACTGTCACAATTCTTGCTCTATAGCAGACATTATCTTTGACTTTAAAATGACTAAGACCTTGTAACTAGATTGGGTCATCATTCACTAGGTTCCAAGTTTTATTCCTTTATAAAAGTCTTTATCTTGTATGGAATTTTCCAATTTGTTTTTTATCCCTTAACCCCACATCCTCTTTACATATGTCAATGATGACTTTTCAGTAGATAGCAAATGGTCTAACTTGCAATCTTAATATTTCTTTGGTAATTATCTATTTCTTTGAGGTCTTTAATTTGATTGACATTAATTGGTATCTCAATTCCCTTGGGATAAGATTCATAATCAGAATTATTATCCTAGATGAGAAGGGGCTCAAAATGATTTATTATGGAGTTATATACCCATATTTACTGTATGCGATAGAAATTTGGGGTTGTGCTGCTGCAACCCATATGGAAAGGTTATTTAGATTACAAAAACGGGCAGTCAGATTGATTTTCAATGTGAGCTCTCGCGAATCATGTAGGGGAATATTTAAAGATAAGCAGATATTAACATTGTATTCTTTGTATGTCTATAAAGTTGTAACCTATGCAGTTCAGAAACAAAACCTAAAAAAATAGCAATATCCATAGTCATTACACCTGACATAATGATGATTATTTTCGGCAGGGGTTTAGCAAAAATATTTCAAAAACGGATCCAAATGTCATGGGTTTATTGCTTCATGCAAAACTACCTGCATATTTAAAATGTTCTAAAGGTAAACAATTTGAGAGTGCCCAGAAGAAGTATTTGATAACAAAGACATTGTATAGTATCAATGAACTATAATAATGTCAATATTGAAATTGCAGACCCTCTGTGTATATACAATTGATATTTAGTTATAATAATATGTGTAAATATGTAGGTTGTCCATCTTTGTAATGTTCGTTAATTAATACATACTTTAAGTGTAGACTACTTTGGACGAATGTAAAAAAATTGTAAATACATAATTGTAAATATGAATTTGTGACAATATCAGAAACTGTATTGCAGTCTATTGACAATAAAGGTATTATTATTATTATTATTATTATTATTATTATTATTATCATCATCATCATCATCATCATCATCATTATCACTTACTTCGTTTTTTCATAACAATGCTTGACATTTCTTCATTGTTTTCTTGGCTTTCTTCTTGTTGATTTTTGCCACTCTCATTTCCATCTAATTCTCCTGTCTTCATTTTGGTGCTCTTCAATTGGAAGCTCTTTTCTTCTTCATCAATGAAATTTTCAGTTTCATAGTTTGATTTACAAAATTGTCTTGATCAGGTAAGCTCTTAATATGCAGACCATATGATTTTCTACATCCCAGATTCCATAAGCATTGCTAATGTGTCCAGAAAATATTCCTCTTCCTGCTCTAGGATCTGCAAAATTTCTTGAGATGACCAACATAAACTAAAAGTTGGAGAAGACATGCTTTTTCTGATACCATTTTACAGCAACATGAACCAACAGTCTCAGAAGACTCCTGACTATGTACATAGTGTATAGAGAAGGTATTGCACTATACCAAGATTTCACCAGAAATATATGTATCCAAAAAAAGCATTTTTAGAAAAAGGTCCATGTGTGTGTGTGTGTATCCATGTGTCTGTGAACACAATAGCTCAAAAATGAAAAGTCGGTAAAATACCAAAGTTGGTATTTAATTTGAGTATCTTCCAGGGATGCGACACAAAGATTTTGAGAAAAATCCCCCCCCCCAAACTACCCTTTACATGGAACTTTTTTCGAAAATGTTGATTTTCTCAAAAATGGCTCTAATGATTTTGATTAAAATTTTGTATATCAAAGATATTTACCTGACAAATAAAATGTGTATCTTGAATTTTCTGGGAATGCCTCTGTAGACTACTTTATTCTGGACGAATTTTGAGGAATTTTGCAAAACTGCTAAATCCTAAGAGATGGGCAAAATCTTGCCATACAAAAAACATAGAGCACATTAAAACACACAATTTATGTTATGTACATTTTTTTTCGTGATGTTGATCGTTTCTGAGTTATTCCTTGTTTTTGATAATACCTTTAAAAACTTAACTTTTCTCATACGGGAATCTTTTAACTCCTGTCCATATAAACAAAGGACCTTCAGTCAGATAACAACCAGCTTTTGACTACCACTTTAACCTATGGTACTCCCTTATTTCGCTTCTACTTAAAAGGAAGCAAGTAATAAAGACTATTTTTGCTAATTTTTTCTTGATTAGCACGAAGTAAATAGAAGCCTAGGCATTTTAACAATAATTTGTTGCAGAGATGTAGAGAAAGTCATGTGAATGGAACACATCAGATTTTTTCAGCTGTTCTGTTCAAATGAGGTGAATGAGTTATGGTATAACTCACTTGCATACCCTTTCCTTTACAGCAACATTTGAAGTGATTAGAGCTATATTCACCACCATTATCTAATCTGGTTGTTACGCTTTTAAGTTATAATTATTTTCATCTTTGACAATGAATTTCATGAGGTAATCTTCTGCTTTGTCTTTGGTTTTCAGAAAATATATGAACAAAATATGAAACCTCTAATTTATATATCCCTACATTGTTGCACCTATGTGTGTGATGATTTGGTTTTTTTCATGGTCTAGGGGTAACATTTTAGACTTTGGTTCCCAAGGTCGCAGTGTCTAACCCAGCAGAGGGCAATGTTTTTTGTTTTTTTTGGGCATAAAAATCCTTAGCACTGCTTCCTCCAGAAGGGAAGTAAAGCTGTCGGTCCTGTTTAGTAGATTTACTGCATTAAAACATCCTCAAGCCCCATAAAGAGGCCTCTGAGGAAACTTAAGGGTTCTTTCATGCCCAATATAGAATAGAACATTAAGAACCACAATAGTTAAAGAGTATCCATAAATAAAACTCAATTTATATTGGTTTAATTGTCTTTTCACACAAGCCATGTGTAGGACAAGAGTTGGATAGGTAGAATCAGACTGAAAAATTCAATGCCATAGCCAGGATTTGAACCACAAATATCTCCCGGTCTCTAGCTGGTTGCTCTACCACTGAGCTACCATGACAACATTGAATTTCTCAAATGACTTGCATGTTTCCTGGTAAACCACAAGGTGATTTCAAATTACTTATAGTACTTACAACATTGTAAGTCGCCATTAAGGTTGTTATCTCAAAATAATTTGAGATCACCTTGTGGTTTACCAGGAAACCTGTGAGTCAGTTGAGTAATTCAATGGTATGCCAGCATGTTGCCATGGAAACTCAGTGGTAGAGCAACTGGCTGGAGACTGGGAGATACATGGTTCAAATCCCAGCTTTGGCTTTGAATTTTTTACACTGACTCTACCTGTCCAAAACTCAATTTAATTTAATTTGTCTGTGTAAATGAACTTGTGCAATAATGGCTCTAAGGAAAAAGAAAAGTTTGTGTGCACCTTTTGGGGCTCTTACTATGCAACTGGGACTATAAAAGCAGGGCAGCCAGGACCAGTAGGAGGCTTCGAGATGCCGAAGAGGAAGCAACAACGCAGACCAGCAGCTCCTACAGCAGCCACCGCTTCTCCGGCAACCGCCGGTAGGAAGCGCTCACAGGCATCTCCGCCACCTGCCGTTACGCCGGCAGTGAGCGCTGCACCTTTGCCGCGCTCACCATCACCACAACCGCCGACCGCCGCCGCTGCTTCACCGGCAGCCAAAACTACATCGCCGCCACCGCTGAGCTCCACGCCGCCTCCGCCCCGGTACAGTGCCGTGGTTAGGGGGGTCCCTCGGGATCTCTCCACCCGGCACCTCCTCGCCGCTGCTCAATCTAGATGGCCTTCATGTTCGAGGGCCACTAGAATTATCTGTGACCGGGGCCCGACACCACTAGTTAGGGTGGAGCTACAGGACCGATCAGACCTGGAGGCTGCCTTGGCGTCAGGATTGCCCTTATTAGGGCGACTTCTGCACGTTGAGGCAAGCAGACAGGAAAGACACCGGCCCTGCCGTCGCTGCTGTGCCTACGGGCACAGCCAAGAAGACTGCTCTTCGCCGCCGAAGTGCCACTACTGTGGCACCAACGCATACACTTCGGAGTGCACTGGGCACGACCTCCGCCGCCGTCGCCGGTTCTGTGCCACCTGTGGTGGTACGGGACATTTCACCGGGCAAGCCCAGTGCCCCAGCTACCCAAAGAGCAGGCACTCATCGCCTAAACCAGCCCGGACACCATCATCTACACAACCATCTCCGCAGACTGAAAAACCAACACCAACCATCCTGCAGCAGGAAATCCAGGGCCTAAGTGAGGCCATTCAGGACCTCCACGCGGAGGTCCTGATTCTTACGGCTAAGCTGACGGCCTTGGAGGACAGGCTTCAGGAACAGGACAGCACCACTTCACACACAGAACTTCACCAAGCAATAGCAACAGCAGTCACCGATATCCGACTCATCTTCAGGGAGGAGGTGAGAGCTCTCCTGGAGAAGTCGGCACCTCAAACTTCCAAGTTCAACATCCAAAGTAGACGCCAAGGGCTTAGGCTCGAAAACGTCCCAGGATACAACGACTGGCTCAACAGAGTCAACCAGCACTAACTCCAATCCTTCACCCTAGAATTCCTTCACTCCTCTCCCCGAATACTCCGCGGTGGCAGTCTGGGCCTCGGTCAAGTCTGTCTCCCGGTCCTCATTTCACCCCTCTGACTGCACCCTGCAGTCAGTTACATTATCGCCTTGAATGCGCGGGTGCAATCATGCGGTACCGCCTCTCCTTTCTTCCTTCTAATACCGGTGGAGGGGTTTTTTAGTCGGTAGGCCCACGTGGGAGACCCCGACACTCCGGGCTCGCCCGGGTTAGTCCATAAGGTGGATTTTTCCCCTCCACTCGAAAATTAAAAAAAAAAAAAAAAAAAAAAAAAAAACCAGTAGGAAGTCAGTTGCAATAGTAAGTTTGGAGAGTGCAGTTGGAGGAGAGAGCCAAGCAGTCGACAATAGAGGGCATGAGCATCAAAGCAACAAGAAGTAAAAAGAGTTGTCATCACCCATTGAAATAAAGACAATTTGTTACAATATACAAAGACTTTTATTTTTTCAACTCCCATGAGGCATAACAGAAAGACAATGTGAACCACAAAATTATTTTATTGGCTGAAGTGAACTATAGTCATAATTTATAAATGTAAAAAGAAAGTTAGTAACAGTAAAGCAACATAAATATTAATATAACAATTAATAATTATAACAATTCTCCACTTATCTTTTTGAAATTCAAGGACTAGTTTTGCAATAAAATGATCTATTGCATCTCACCAAAGTTGTTTTGATTCCAGTAGTTAGCAATGTCTTAGTACGCAATCCACCTTGTAGCAGTAACCATAACAATGTAAATAAACAAGATCAGAAAGAAAATGAGCTGACGATGCAATAGAAGTGGAGAATTGTTACAATTATTAATTGTTACATTAATACAATCACAAATATTTTTCCACATAGTCACAGTGAAGATTAAGACATTTGTCATATCTATAAACAAGCTTTCCATATGCTCTTCATAGAGGTTGCCATCAGTGAATGCAGACCATCTTCACGGCATCTTGAAGTTCTCAATTGGTGCAGAAGCACTGTCCTCCTAGACTTTTATTGAGCTGCCAAAAGAGATGAAAGTAACTCAGCTCTAGATCTGGGCTGTATGCTGGATGCTTCATCCTTCTCAATGAAACTCAGTAAGCATCTATTGGTTACTGCAGCAGTTTTGCGCTATCGTGAATCAAAATAATTTCAGATGACAGCATATTTTCTCTTTTGTTTTGAATGGGTCTTCACAGGCAATGTATTGTCTGACAGTACATGTCTGCAGTGATCACAATCTCTGGCTCCATAAACTTCATGAACAACGCACCTTTCTGGTCCCAAAAAATAGTAGCCATGGTCTTACTGTTGCTGAAAGTTTGTTTGAACTTTACAGATCTTTTGGGGAGTGTGTATGCATCCATTGTTTGGATTATTTTGATTCCGGATTGTCATAAAGAATCCATGTTTCATCCCCTAGTGCTTCATCTTTAATAGAAAACTTATATATTTTCATGGTCACTCAATATTTACAATGGAGTTCAAAAACTCTTCCCCATCACCTGTGTGAGGAAGGCTGATTCCATGCACCAAGATTTGAGGTCCTCAGACAGTCTTTTGGGAACTCAGCATATACAAAGTTTTCGATAGGCTAGTTGCTCTGTGACAATCATGTACAGAGCTGAATTTGAAATGTTCGGAAAATTCACAGACAACTTACTGATTCTAAATCTCTGTCTCTCTTGAACCATTTGATCAATTTGCTAAACAAGGTCATCATTTGCTTCCTTGGCTACCTTCATCATGGACATCAATTTGGCCTTCTTTAAATTCCCTACACCTTTCACATACAGCAGCCTCACTCATGCAGTTTGCATTTTAAACACGGCTCATTTGGTGATGAATTTCTGCTGCACTATTCCCTTCTGCATATAGAAAATGAATAATGCTTCACAACTTGCACAGGAGAATCAATGATAACAGCCATCTTGAAATCCCTGTAGTTTGACTCCAAAAGATGTATTAAACCTGGCCTTAGAGGATGTAATGCTGGGTTAGCTGCACAGTATGTAGCGCCACCTTCTTATGCTTATCTGGTCACATAGCAAGGCAATTTGAGGTTAGAAAATAAAAGACCTCAAAGTGCTTGTTTAGTTGCTGAATCTTATAACTTTTTTTGCTTAGGTGAATAAATCTGAATCTGAATTTTATCTTTCATTTTTAATAAACTTTTATTACATCTCTCAAATTTTGTGCATTACCAGGTGTAATTCTTCATATAATGGTGTTATTTGTCTACTGAATTCTTCTCTACATCTAATTTCAATCTAATCATAAGTGTAACATCAATAATATTTCAAATCATATTGGCATTTTGAAAATTCCAAGCTTCATTTGAGTATTGTGTATGGTACACAGGTAGCAGGCTTCCTTCTACAAGACATCTGATGGAGAATGATCCATCTCCACATCAGATGGATAATAGAGAATAATTTATTTATTTATTTATTTATTTATTTATTTACTTATTATTTGGCATTATACATAATGGAACAGACAATATCAAAGTAGTAAAAATATAATAATATAGGTGTATTTGTGGAGTTGGTTGTAACACTTCGTCACTTACACTTTTTATTTATGGGGTACTAGTTTTGGAAGTCACTTCCATTTTCAACCAAGACTTTGATGCTGGTTGCTGTTGCCTGTGGTCTCTCTCTCTGACAATGGAACAATTAACTTCTTCACTAATCTGTCAACTGGCAGGATTTAATACTTTATGAGAAGGTCTTCTTTAAGATGTATGTCTTTATTAAGATGTTTTCCCATGTGGTGAGTTCCTTATGGTCTGTCATGCTCTTTAGTAGCTTCAGATTTGGATCTAAGTTATGGTTTTCTTTCCAAAAGTGAAATTCTACTGTTGATTTGAACTCTTACTTCAATTAAAGATTTCCAAAGTATTCTTTGGTTTTTAAACCTCTTTTGCTTTCGCCTGTAAAAAACTTTTCGGAGTATGTACAGTTGGTTTGGTATACTCTGGGTAAATATTCTGTCGGGAACTCATCTTCTGTTTTTGATTTAAGAACTTCATCATAGAAAATCTGTTTATGGGAGCCAAGTGATATTTTGTTTTCTGAAGGTTTTTTTGAATTTTATAAATGTCCTAGACTGATAAGTTAACTTTCTCAAGGTGTTATAATTAAGTATTTTTGAATTCCAATCAAAAAGCCTATAACATTTAGAATAAATAATTCAAATTTTAACTTGTATATCCTTAATTGTATTAACAATCCCCTTCATTGTCATAATGTAAACTAATTTTTATAAAAAAAAAAAAATTATTGAACATCGTGAAAAAATTCCCCTTTTGATTTTTTCTTGTCATCCTCCATAGTCTAGGAGTAACATGCTAGCCTTTAGTTCCCAAGGTCATGGGTTCAAACCCAGCAGAGGTGATAGACTTACACACATAAAAGAATCTCAATTCTGATAAAGAGGCCTCTGAGCAAAATTAAGCAGTCATTCATGCCCAATATAGAATGGGATGCTGAGGACTGTAGCAGTTAAAAAGGTCCATTATTATTAGCATAACGAAAGGGTGTTTTAGATCAGTGATACTTATAAATAGAATATTTTTATATGTGCTTATATCTTGTGTGACTTTCTTTTGCTTTGCTTTTTTTAATTTCTTTTATACAAGGCTCTTGTTGTGCCATTTTTTTGGCTGTTTGGAGTATGGTTTTTAACTCCTTGTTGAATGCAACTGGATTCATGCAAACATTTTATATGTAAGAATGTTTATTTTTGCATGTGTGTGTGTAAATGGGTTTGTCACTGATATTCTTAATTTAATTTTGCAATTTTGTTGGCTTTCTGTAAATCCCAAAATTTATGCTTGTGTTATTTCTGATGATTTTCAAGTCTAGAAATGGGAGTTGTCCATTGATTTATTTTTCCACATAAATTTTATGATTTCTTCCTGTACATTAATTAGCTTTATGGCTTCTTCTAAATGTCTGCTTGGAACTATTGCAAAGGTATCTTCCACTTAACAGTACTCCACCATGGCAATCCATGGGAATGTCTTCTTGATGTATATTTAAGAACTCATGAACATATCTGCCAATTTGGAGAGAGAAGGTGCCCATAGAGAGTCCTGATTTTTGTCTATAGCATTTGCCATTGAAAGTGGAGCATATATATTTAGAGATGGAACCAGTAATAACAGAATACAGTCACACAGTGTTGGGTAGCCACATATTAAATGGCCTGCCTGTTGACATCATCTACAGGTATGATTCACAGCAACAACTAATTGAAGGGATAGTAAGACAAAGCCATTTTATTTATTTATTCACTTTTGTGTTGAAAATTAAGGTTAAACTTTCAAATATGCATATTGTAGTAGCACTTACCACATGCTCACAAAACATGTAAAAAAGAGAAATTGTATATAATAATATTAGCTTATAGAAAGCAAGGTAAAATAATTGTGAATATTTAAGGGTAGAAATATGCATAAATGCAAGTTGTTATAACTTGGTAATTAAGGCAAGGTTAGTTAGGGTAATTCCTGGTAACAGTTCACCAACCATCACCTGCTAATGAGCAGGGGGTTTAGGCTAAGGAATGTAAGATAGAAAACAATAGATATATAAAAAAATGAGACAGGAATAGTGACTTGTCTTCCAAGTAGAACAGGGCATGAGAAAAACAGACAAAGTAAGCATAAAGTTAAAATGAGAGGAAACAAAGGGTTTTTCCAAACGCGTCATGTGCACGCTATGATGTCAGAACTTGGCACAATTTAATCTCATAGCTTGTGAGGTCATGCTAACTAAGAACCAATAAGAGATACTGTTACATTTTATGGCATGAAAACTGGCATCACCCAGGATCAGTGTTTAAGGCAACGCAGACCTCTTATCTAGCCTGAGCTTCTGTTCACATCACATAGTTGCGCGCATGTCCACATGCTTAAGTGATAGGGGAGTGATGTGCAGGTGATTAGATTAGGCTCCTGATTAATAATTTAAATGGCGGTGGTATTTATTTATAATTTTTTTATAAGGAAACAAGCTAGCCGCCCGTTTAAATCCATGATACAACAAATTCAAGTCATAAGGGAATATGCAGTGTTTTTAATATTAGCCTCACCTGCAAACCCCTGAGATAAGTTTAATTAGGAGATTAGGGGTGGAATCTTCATTAACGCCGGAGCTGAGGACACTGCTGGAACGAGACACCGATCCCCATGACAATATGATTTGGTTTAATAAAATCTGCATGATAATTATATGGGATTGTTATCACTTAATTGAGGTGCTAAAGGAAGGATAAGATGGAGAATACTATGACACTTATGTTTTGGATTCTTTATTTGAAGAGTTGAGGCAGCAGCATCCAAACATAGGATGTTCAAGCCTGCTACTATTATGTGAATGCATCTCCTCACAGAACAGGGGCAAATTTCAGGAATTTTCAAGTCCAGGAGCTTGATCATTCACTCTACACCCCTGACCTTACACCATGCAACTTTCAGTTGTTCCTAGACTAAAATCTTTCATTCCTGGTAAAATGTTTAAATGAACGCTCAATTCTTGATCTATTGACAATAACTCAGTTCATATATAGCAGTGCTTTTGGCAAGTACAAGCAAGTCTACAGCAGTATATGGAGAAAGATGAAAGTAATTTGAAGTATTGTAAAAGTAATGCTTTTTTAATTCAGTTTTTAGCTTGGATTTTAAGATAACACCTAAAACTTTCTGAAGTGCATTGTATCTTAATGAATAGTTATTTTTATGACCTAAGTTCACCATAAATTAAAATAAAACTTAAGAAAATTAAATTTGGTATTTATAGAAAAACAACACATTCATACCATACATGGGAAATGGATATAGGACCCAGTAATTGTAAGTAATACATTTAATGCCTTTTTTATCAATGTGGCTTCTCAAACATTAAACCGAAGCAAGTATTCAGATATTACTACTATTACTGCACCTCCAGTCCAGTGATTCTTTATTAGACCAGTAACAGAAAGTGAAATCAGTAAATTAATTAGTAACTTACAAGTAAATCAAGCAGTGGGTGGGATGACATCAGTCCAGTGATAATGAAACACTGTAGGAACGTTCTGGTTAAACCACTAACACATTTAATAAACTCCTCTATAGAAGAAGGAGAATTTCCGGAAATATTAAAAATAGGACTAATTAAACCATTATTTAAAAAAGGAGATGGTGATGATGTTAATAATTATAGACCAATTTCATTATTTTCTGAAGTAGCCAAACTTTTTGAAAGAGTCCTATTGGAAAGGTTAATTCCTTACTTTGATAAATACCAACTTCTTCAAAACTTTCAACACAGTTTCAGAAAAGGAAAATCAGCAATCACTGCTATTAGCCAGTTTATTCATGAAGTCACAAAAGAAATGGAAAATGATGACAAGGTTAGCTCTTTATTTTTTGATCTGTCTAAAGCTTTCGATTGCATTGATCATTACATCCTATTGAGTAAACTGGATAACTATGGGATAAGGGGTTTAGCTAAGAAAATAATAAGTAGTTACCTTATCGGAAGAAGTCAGTTAACAGAAATATCCCATAAAACGGGTAAATTCATCAATAAAATACACTCAAAAATAAAAATCATTAAGTACGGAGTACCCCAAGGGACAGTATTGGGACCATTATTATTCATTATATATGTTAACGATATCGTGCACCCACTCAATACATCAATTGTCACTTATGCAGATGATACAACAGCCATCTGCTGGAGTAAAAGCATAGAGAGATTAAATGTAAATATGAACAACTCTGCCTCCATGATAGAAAACTACTTTGAGGCTATCAACCTTAAATGTAATATGAAAAAAACAAAAATGATGCAATTTAACTCATTAAACAAAAATATCTCCAATTTGAGCCTAAATTACAGGGTAACATTATCGAAGAAGTGCAAGCTCACAAATTCTTAGACATAGTAGTAGATAAACAATTAAAATGGGTAGAACACATTAACCACATTTGCAATACCATCAGCAAATCAATTTTTCTACTAAGACATTTCCAGACATATGGGGATTTATATATTTTGAAACTTATTTACTTTGGTTGCATTTATTCTCAACTTGTGTATGGAGTAGAAATCTGGATCTGCTGTGCAAAAACACACATAGACAGATTATTTATTCTTCAAAAAAAAATGCATTAGACTTATGTTCAAATTAAAATCAAGAGATTCATGTAGGAATACTTTCATTAATAAAAAAATATTCACCATTTACTCTCTGTATGTTTTCTGGACTATATTGTATGTGATAGATAAGCAGAGCTTAACAAGGAATAATGACCTATATGAGTATAACATGAGGAGCAATTCTGATTTCTACAGACAAAATGTAAATAAGGGTAACACAGAAAAAAATGTTAGCATAAGAGGAATCAAGTTGTTTAATAAGTTACCATCACAATTAAAAAATATTGCTAACGTCTCAAAAACATGATTTAAATCTAAACTACAAGATTACTTAATAAATAAGGCTTTGTGTAACTTAAATGAACTATAAATGTATAAAAATGTAAAAATATTGTAAATAATTTGTATGCTCTAGGAATAAGGCTGACATGTCCAAAGTCAATGTAAAGTTGATAAACTGGATGCAACTATCTAGTGGTTTAAGTTTTTTGAGGATGCTGACGTATCAGACAGAATTTATTTGCATCCCTGCTCCAAAACTTCAACCAAAATTACACCCAATGTATCCCAGAACACTGTTGCCATCACTTTCCCTGCTGATCGTAGTTTTTAATTTTTTCTTCTTTAGTGAGGTTGTGCGATGCCATTCCATTGATCGGCATCGTAATTTTGATTCAGGTTCAAAAAGATGAATCCATGTTTCGTCTCCAGGCACAATGTTTTCTAGAAGCTCCTCCCCCTCCAAATTGAAGCGCTGCAAGAGTTCGGTAGCTAATGTTTTTCTTGTCTCCTTATTTTCATTGGTTAACATTCTTGATGCCAACCATGAACAAAGTTTTGAGTACCCCAGTTGCTAAATAATCATCACATGCCTTTACTGAGGGACATAATACAACACAATTCATCCATAGTTATACGGTCAGTATGAATGATCTCATCCACTTGCTCAATGTTGCATGGAGTCACTGCTCTGATTTTCATCAGCCAACAGTGTTTGCCCTTCTGCTTCATTACAGCGATGGACTCATCATCTAACAGTGCTGACAGCCATTGTTGCATCACCATACACATTTTTCATCCTTTCATAAATGTGAATGGGGTTTCACCTTCCACATGCAAGAATTCAATTATGGAATGCTGTCTAAAAATGTAAGTGATGAAACTATTTCTATTCTGACTCAAACCTACTCTTAAATTTACCTCCTTATATTATACCCACACACACATATCTCAGTTAAGTATTCTATTAAGTTCATTAATGTCTAACTATAAGAATGGTCTTTTTTGTGTAATGTCAGTGTTTTGTTATATTTTGCTTCATACAATAGAGCACTAAATGAAAGTAGAGCAAATTTATTACATGTAAAGAAAGTCCATTATTGTATTTTGACATCCAGAAACAGTCTTGTACCAAGTTACTCTGTTATACCAAAGAAACATCTGAATACACTATGCAATATATACAAATTTCTTAAATCTGGAAACAGCTCCCTTGATCTTGGTATTCTATATTAAAAGAGTTCTGTTAATGCAATCATTTTCAATAAATAGACATTCTGGTTAGAAATATAATATTATGCCAGAATTTGGTTACCAGAAATCAGTTATATTCTACATGCAGAAATATCTGCCAACTATTTTTAAGAAAGTAGAGAACTCATTTGGCAAGGCATTACAGTCACTAAAGATGTGTTCAAGCAGTGAAATTAGGGAAGAGAGAAGTTTTTCTCCTTTTATGTGAACTGCAAAGGTCGGCAGCCACACAGGCTATTTCAGTTGTAACTACCTTTCAAGTCTTGTTCAGCCTCTCACCATCTTGAAAGTGCTAAAAAGAAGTGTCAATCACTGCAGCACCAAGTTCCAGAGACCATTAAATTGCCCTGTTAGGGCAGTTTATATAGTCACCTGCAAAGAGGAGGTTTTCCCATAGCTGATTTAGTGCAACTCACCTAAGAAAGTACCAAAATACATAAAATAAATGTGTAAACAATCCTCTAAGTGTCCCTCCCACCAAATTATTATTATTATTAATAATAATAATAATAATAATAAGGAAAATAACAACATTGATAATAACGGAGGTAGTGATGATAATGATGATGACGACTGTGACGACAATTATAGAATTACACTGCAAATACTCATATTTATGCCTTGCCACTGTGAATTGCTTCCAAGGCACTAGCAGTTTCCTTTCCATAGCTGGATGCTTCTTGCCCCTGCATGTAACATGGCAACATCTGCACATATAGAACACTTGCAATAATGACTTCTACGTCTCACTAAATAAGCAGGAGATATGAAAGAAAGGGTCAGAGAACCTACAGAGTTCAATGACTTCCGAGAATACACTTAGAGAGACAGCAGAGGCAGTCGAACAAACATTGTATCAAAGAGGAATAAAATTGTACTACAGCACTGAATTAAACATTTAACAGAATTTCAAATAAGTATGAGATTTTTGTTACACTAGCGTTAGAACTGGGATTTTACGTGACATTGGAACAGATGAAAAGTTTATTGGCTGAAATCAAGTAATGGACATGAAATGGAGAAGATAGAGGAGAAAATGAAATCTAAAACTAAATCTGCAATGGACAAGATGAAAGATATTATGTAGACAGAAATGAAGATAAAAGAAATCTGAAGATGGAGCAATTTACCAAAATCGACCAACACCTGGCGGGTGTGAAGGAGGACATGGAAGAGTTTGATAGAGCTGTGGAAGTGCTTGTTGGAAAGGTGGAAGACCATGTGTAGTGTTTAAAGGTTAAAATGATTTAACAACTAACGTTGAGTAATTTTATTTTCCAGTAACAGCATTTACAGGATGAATGATGAACTTCATAGAGTAATATAATTTATGATAATAACAGATGAATTAACATTTATAAAAAATATCACTCTAAGAGTAGATGAAAACATATCAGGGTGTATCAGTCCTCAACATCCTCTTACCCCTGGTCAATTTCCAGCGGGATGACCAGTTGCACAGGTCATGGATACATAATCCTTTGGATAGGTTTTTTTATTTATTTATTTATTTATTTATTTATTTATTTATTTATTTATTTATTTATTTATTTATTTATTTATTTATTTATTTACATAGAATATCCCAATGAGCATATTGTTCTAGATAGGGACTGCCCTTTAGTGAGGTGGTAAGCAAAATACAAAGAATAAAATAAACACACTAACACATATAAAAAGGGGTATATAAGTATAATAGAATTACACTTTTAATTAGTATTTAGTAGTAGATATTTTCTGAAATAATGGAAGTGAAAAAATGTTTTAAATTTGTAAATAAATGATAAAGATTTGGAATATACAACCTGGTTGAAGGAATTAGGGGCCAGATTTATTTTATCTTATGTACCCACTATCCATAACCTCAGTCTCTACACCAAACTATCCTGGAAACAATGAACTTCCATGACACAGCATGGTGAGCCAGGTGTTGAAGATCTGTGGGTACTTGAGAATGTCTGTGACTTCTTCAAGTTCCTTGCAGGCAGCTTGGAATGTATGTGCATTGTCAGAGAAGAGAGTGTATTGCAAACCTTTTCTACCCAAGAACTTTTAGAAGGTCATGGGGAACTTCTCCAAACTCAAGTCTGATGCTAGATCTGAGTACAGAGCTCTAATAATAGCACAGGTGAAAAATGCAATGCATATCTGAATGCTGAACTCTCCCCACCTTTACAAGGGGACATGCAAAATCTAATCTGGTGACTGTAAACAGCTTAGTGAATAGAATACGATTGAGTGCTAGTGCTGCTTCAACTTCAAGGGTTTCTTGCAATCTTACATGTGTCAGATTGGTAGCGTTGAAAAGTGATGAGAGCCATCAAGAAGAGTGGATGTTACTCATTTGTTATCAGTTCTGCATATTTTAGACCCTTCCTAATCTTATGATATTGTTATCAAGGAAGAGATGTGGAAGATCGTATTCATCTTGAACCTGCCTGCTCAGCAGCAATGCTTTCTTGTTGGGCAGAGCATATTCAAAGTAATCTTGTAGTTTCAAACTCTCGAGCAGTATAATCACCAGCTGCTTTCTCAATTTTTTGGTGGAACTTGTTAATAAAGCTGTGATTTAAACATGAAAGACTTCTTGGGAAGGCTACTTGGTTTCCAAGAGTGAAGCAAAATCTTCCAGGGGTGATTTGTTGAGCCATTGTGAGCACTGTTGCTGAAGCCAGGCAGGTGCATTCCACCAGTTTGCAAATTCTTCCAAAGCAGGTGTGATGATGCCTCTTGTCAAATTATCCGACTGATTGTCTTTATTCGTAGTGTCGTAATTGAATGCCGTGCCGTGGCCGAATGGTTAGATCACACGCCTTTTACCAAGGCAGCCGGGTTCGATCCCAGGCGACCGCATGTGGGATTTGTGATGGATAAAGTGGCGCAGGAACGGGTTTACTCTGGGTTCTCCGGTTTCCCCCGGTGCTCCTT
The DNA here is from genome assembly GCA_030762935.1 of Hymenopus coronatus. Lineage (NCBI taxonomy): Eukaryota > Metazoa > Arthropoda > Insecta > Mantodea > Hymenopodidae > Hymenopus > Hymenopus coronatus. The sequence goes on along the minus strand of CM060888.1, from coordinate 126,017,048 downwards.
CTTCATTCCAGTATCATCAGTGCCATCGCCTGCGGTGCCGTCTGTTAAACACTAAACACTTTAGCGGAAGTTAAGCACTATAAGAAAATGCGTTTGATTTCGGTGATTTCGTCCACTTGGATCATTCTGTATTCACCCACTGTCTGTATATAAAATAGTTTCTCCAGCATTAAATCTAGAGGCCTCAAATAAGTAGCAAAAGATTCTCGCTCCTACTAATATTGCTAGGAGCTCCAGTCTCGGATGGGGCATTCCCCTCTACTTTTACTACACATGAACCGCATTGTGATGTTCTTTTCTCGTGAGCTCCAGACTATCATGCAACTCCATAGGTTCTCTCCGAAGCATCACAGAAGACGTAGACTTCAGAAGAGAAATGTTTGGAGGTTTCAACCCATCTCGTAAGTGAAGAAACAGAAAGAAGAAAATGTAATCTAAGTAGTTCATCCCATTGTAGTTCTCTTTCCAGGTCTCTTGGAAAGCAGTTTTCCAATGATGGAGTCAATAATCCGAAAGGTCATAAAAGATTGACAGTTGTTTGCAGTAAATTCCTCGTTATAGCAGGAGATTGGTATGTATTTTCGAAAGCATCACCATGACTGAAGAAGGTGTATCAAAGCCTCTGTTCCCGTCGTTCTCGATCACCTGAATTCAACCTTTATTCCTCTTCCTCCCGGCTTACATATTTGTTGCAACTAATGTAATTAGATGCTTATTTTGCCAAAGGGAATCGAATTAATGCCACCAGCGTTTATAGCTCATAAGAGAGCTTAATATCGGAATAATTTTCGTCCTCAGTGCCACCTACAAAATCATCCATGAACATGCTGGGTTCGATAAGAGGAATAGTGGTTGAGTACCCTTAACATAAATTATTATCATTATTATCAAAATCAGCATCATCAATAAGAGGAGTCACTGTTGTGAATTTTTAAATATGCTCTTTTGCAGGTTCGCTTAAGGAGGAAGAAAGTAAAAAAGGACTAAATGTTGCGCTGAGTGGTAGTCTTATGAAACGGCATATTATTTTCTCTCTATTAGTAATGTACGTTCCATCGTTAACTCTTACCGATCTCTTATCCAGTGGCGGCTCGAGAGCATTTTTCTTGGTGGGGCCATAGCCGGGATTTGAACCACGGATCTCGGTTGTCATCTCAAAATAATTTGAGACTACCTTATGGTTTACCGGGAAACATGCGAGTCAGTGAGAAATTCAGTGCTATGCCGGCATATTGCCTTGGTAGCTCAGTGGTAGAGCAACCGGCAAAAGACTAGGTGGTCCGTGGTTCAAATCCTAGCCACGGCATTGCATTTTTCAGTATGACTCTACATCACAATTGTGAGAAGACAATTAAAATTATCACAATTGTCCATAATAGTTGGCCATACTATGAGTCCTGGGAATTAAAGTACGCACAACATTGTAAGTCGCCATTGGGGTTGTCATCTCAAAATAATTTGAGATAATCTTGTGGTTTACCGGGGCAAGTCAGTTAAGAAATTCAATGCCATGCCGGCATATGGCCATGGTAGCTCAGTGGTAGAGCAACCGGATAGAGACCGGGAGATCCGTGGTTCAAATCCCGGTTATGGCATTGAATTTTTCAGTCTGACTCTACCTGCCCTACTTACCGTTTCGTGAGAAAATAATTAAAATTATCACATATCACTGATGGTCCATTCTCTAACTTTTCGTGGGATATAATGGGAATGTAATCTGATGCAAATTTTCTTACAGAGTCAGCAGGGAAATTTTCTCTAAATGTAATACATTTCTTGGGTCAGTAATTCCAAAATTATTGAATATAAGAGTCTGTTGGAACCGACCTTTCATTTGGTTGACCACTGTGTCACACACTTCTTCGGCATTTGAATTCAAGTTTACTTCAGAACCGTAAATCGGTCGCTTCAAAATATTGTAAAGCATTAGATACTGCAACACTATCGGCACTCTGCATCTGAATTCCGTTGTACAGAATGTCAACATGTTTCATAATGTCACAGAAAAAATTTAAAAGAAACAAAAATTATGGATTGTTCTGTAAATTCTTCAAACCAAGAGATTCCCTAATGGTTATATTATCCCACCCATCTTCTTGCACAATCTTCTCAAAACATTCTAGTAAATAAACTTTGTTTTCATGAACGCTGTTCACAACCCGTGATTGAAAGTTCCATCGTATTACATAAGCAGCTGGAATGCATTTGTTGCAAACTGAACGCAACAAATCACTGCGATTTGGCGAAGAAGAGAAAAATGTTGTGAATAGACCAATGTTGGCGAATAACAACTTAACGGGTGTCCTGTATTTGAAACAAGCATTTCATATAACCAAGTTTAATTGGTGAGCATTCATACTAAAAATATAGGAAGGATCCTGCATCAAAGACTGGATACCTCCATGGATACCGCTCATTACCGAGGCACCATTGTATGCTTGTGATGTTTTTTTTTTTTTTGTTTTTTTTTTTTTTGTTTTTTGTTTTTTTTTTCAAACTTTGAAAGCCGCAACTTATTTTTCAAAATATCACCTCCGATAATGAATCTCTTCAAAGGAAAGAAATCTTTCAACGGGTTTACACGCATTAATGTACCGTAAAATGATTACAAATGGACTGGGGCAAGTTATGTTCGTTGTTTCGTCAGCCTGCACAGAAACATAATCCGCAGCATTTATGCCTTTCATTAACTTCTCAACATAAATCTGATACATGTAACTCAATAGTTCATTCTGAATAGTATGTGTAGTGTATTTGCATACTGCATTACTGGCACAGTTGAGGTGGTCATCTAACACATCTTCGAGATTACCGAGGAGAGATAACAAATCTAAGAAATTGCCACGATTTCCTTATTTCATCGTGACCCCTCAATGCTAGATCATAGGTCCACAAAAATGTATACACTCTATTCAGTATGTGACTATCTATTCTTAGTGACCAGTTCATTGTTGGATAGATAGACTGAAAAATTCAATGCCATAGCCGGGATTTGAACCACGGATCTCCCGGTCTCTAGCCGGTTGCTCTATCACTGAGCTACCATGGCAACATTCCAGCATAGCATTGATGGTAAAGTGCACTTGCCTCGTGTTTCGTAATTCGTTCACTCAAATGTTTCAGATCCTTACAACCCAAAGTCCACATACTTCACCACCAAATAACAAACAGTAAAACCAAAAGGCATTTTGTTTCTCTTCACTTACAGTTAGCCACGAACCAACTATTACAGAGAGTCATCTTGTTGCGTAAATGTAGCATTATTCGGTTGATGTGCACCAAATCGCTTAATTTCAAGTTTTTCTTCTACCTTTAATGAGTGGATGGGATTTTTCAACAAATAATTCACTCTATTCAATTTAAAATTACACTATTTTGTCCACCAAACAATTACAATTCCAACAACAATCGCACGAATCCTAAACTTCATGTAACGGGTCAGGTGACTGGCGTTGCTGAGTGCGACGTAGGAAGAGGAGTGAAGGGAGGTGAGAGAGATATATAGAAACGTGATTGGCAAAGCTTGAAGAGGGGTGAGGGTTGACCGCTGGCCCATGTAAACTGGCCAAACGTTCTTCTTCGACAAAGGACAAGAATACTGGCGAGGTTGTCCCATGCGCTTTCGTAATGTCACATGCCGCAATGCAACCTTCAGTAACCATTAAGAACCATCGCATAATAAATTATTGTTTGCAATGGTTATTATAATTGAATAAAACGTAAAATGAATTATTTCATCATTCATAATTAAAATGCCGACAAGTTGCATGCTATTAGCGATGGGGCCGTCCCTTCTGGCCCTTAAGGACAATCCGCCCCTGCCCGTATCACAGAAAACGTGTCATGTCCCTGTCATTCGGGTGAAGTACCAATTTTATTGCTAACGTCACTGGTGCTCACTATGGATGCATGGTAAATATCAGTAGGTACATTGCCAGAATTTCTGGAAGGAGGTTCGATGTTACTTCTAGTGCCTCTTTGGGCGAAGTTTCATTCGCTTCATGTGAACACTCGTCTAAAACAATGTCCAATCTTTCCCTTAGTGAAGTGATGTGGTAGATAAAACAATTCTCTTGAAGTTTGTGGCTGGGCTACTTCAGTATGCCCCTTTTTTGTATGTAGTCAAGCATTGTTCTTCATAGGAGATATAAATCTGGGTTTTAATCCAGTCGTTTTTCCAACTAAGTAAAGCGTCTCTACGAGTCCTCAAAATCACTTGGAAAGAAGACATTGTTTTTCCTCGGTAAGAAGATCTTACTGCATAGAAGATCAAAGAAGTGTCCATCTCTAGCGCTTATCGCTCGGTCCTATTCATCAGTGACACCTGGTGTTTCCAAATGCCAGAAGCGCCGAAGAATATTGTCTAACTGATAGGACGTTGAATCCAGAGGGATGAAGTTTATTGTCGTGAGTTTACTGAAACATTTGAGCAATTTGCGATTAACACCTAACTGAATATGAATAGCAATACAGCCAACGACGAGAGGTGAGACATATAAGTGCAGCATCCTTTGTTATCTTCAAGTAATGGTCTCCTTCAATGAGAGCTTCAATGGCAAGATTTTCATCGTCTACCTTTGGATCGGCTAGCTGCAATTTGTGCGATAAGCCGAACGTGTTGACATTTTAGAAAACTGTCTGGCATGAGAAAAGAAGTGAGTAATTCCTCGAGGATATTAATGAAATATTGTGCTTTGTTCCATATCATCTTCAAGTTGGGTCATACAAAACGCCGTGACTACGATTGTGAAGAAGCGCCAAACCCGTGGTGATCCTATTTTATCGACAGAAGCAGATGCAGTTTCTTCCTTGTTGCAGATAAATGTTATACTTTGCAATGGCAGCAAGATGCCTTGCCTCGTTTGAACCATGTGTCCCTATTATGATTTTCATGAGGCATGGGAAACAACGTTCTGACGTTTTCAGTTTCTCAGACGTTTCTTTGGAATCTCACAGTTGTTGGCAGTCCTGTCGTCCAGTGGCTTTTGTTCTCACAAAATACACAAAATGGCTGTTTCTCCTTTATTACTTCTTGAAGGCTTACGGGTATTTATGTACATATAGAAAGTCTGCCGAATATATGTAAGTTGTGCCAGATGGGTGTCACCACGTACACTCTGTGCTGAGAGGGCTCCTTACACTTCTTCATCGAAAAAAAAAACAACAAAAAAACATAAATCATGTTAAATTTCCTTGCTGGATGTTTTATCGTTTGGCATGGATGAGCCACCGATAACAAATGTCTTCAGAGAATGATCTTGGGTGTTTCAGCGCTAGAATTTATCCATAGGCGTCGATATCTTCTAGAGTTTCAACTGCTTCTAGCCGCATATGATACTCAATATATGTGGTATTTAGAACCTCAGGGCTCTCTAATGATGCTACTTCTAATGTTTCAGGAAGTCCAGATAGCTCGGAACAATTCAAGTTTTGTTGACTCGTCAGTTCATATATTTCTGCAGTAACTGCTATGTCATCACATAATTGTTTAGTTCATCATTTAGGTAACCTCGGAAGAAAACGTGCTTGTTGATTTTCAGACCGCAATATTCTTATCGACTGAGGATTCGAATTGTTCCCCAAACCGGTTTCACTCCTCTATATTTCCAGAGCACGGTTGCAACGTTATAGTTGGCAGCTCTACATTGGGAGCACTTTCCATGGGAAACAGCTGGAGGTGATTGATTATCAGCGTTACTGGAGCTATCTGCCGGTCGTCGCTGTTATATAAAATGTTTTGCTTTCCTGATGATCCGCTTGTCACTGTCTATATATTCTTGGCAAGTCAGAACCTTGGTCTCGGATTCGAGAAGAAAATCTCGAACAGATCCGCCTATATTTGTATGTTTTACATTTTCGTAGGCGGTCGAAGAAGTGCCCCACCTCATCCAGTGGTGAGGAAGAGACAAAACCATCGAGCTGACTAATGATTTGCTGCGTTTTTCTTTTGTGTCTCAATTTTAAGAGCATTTCTTTGGTGTCTGTCATGAATCTAGAAGTTTCCAAGATATCAGTCAGGGTCACGCTGCACGCAGTTCTTATACATTTTAGTATCTTATAGAATCTGCCCAATAAAATAAATAGCTCAATTCTTTTTCTTGTAGTTTAGCATCATTAAACCTGATAAGTCATATCGGATGCCTTGAATTATTTCGAAATTAAAGTCGCTCTTAAAGCCTTCTCTGTCTTCATTATTTCAACGAAACAATCTTTACGGAACGTTTTGGCACCAATGTGAATTGTTTAAGGGTTAAAATGATAAACAGCCAACCTTCATCAAATTTATTTTCCCTTAACACTTTTACCGCAAAAGCGCGATTTACATACATTAATATAATTTATGATAGTAACAGAAGAATAACAATAAGAACAAATACGTAGAAACATACCATTGGGTGTATCAGTCCTCAAGAGACCATTGCCAACGGCTTAAAGATCTGGAGGGAAGAGTCGACGACAGCACCAAGAACTCCACGGCAAAATGGAAAAGATGCTGGATGTAAGACTTAAGGACTTGAAAGTCGAGCGCCAGGAATCAACACAATTGCGCGCGTCCAGCAACTCAAATAAAATGGGTCTTAACCTTTGAAGTCTTCCACCAATAGTTTGAAGCCGTCTTCAGCTATAACAGATGCTAAGCAGAGGAATAAGTCTCCAACAAGAGGGGGGGGGGGTGTCAGAAGTATTAAATGTAATTCCGACGGTGTCCGAAGATATATTGAAGGTCAGGGGAGAGATACAGGAATTCACTCTGGTAATTGAAGAGCTAGTAAATAAAGTCTTCATGAATCTTCCGCCTAGTTATGTGTCTCAGGAAGCAGTCTACTCCTTTGTCGATGTGTGTGTGTGACACCGAGATACGACAGTGCCTGAAGCTCGGCGATTATATAGCGTTTCATGAGGCGTTAAAAGCCGAATTGAGAATGGAGGTGGCCAAGTTAACATTAAACCCACTTCAAAGATCGGGAGTATTTTCTACAATAGACTGAAAGAAACAACTCAGAGACATCAACAACAACCCTCAAGAGCCTTGTGCTGGGTGTGTGGCAAGCCAGAACATATAGTAAAGAGCTATCCACACTAAACCGACGAGAGGCAAATAACGAGTACGAAGAGTGATGAGAGAAACAGCGGGTTTTTTTCGTCACTCCCTCGATTGAGGCTATGTGCCTTGGGCAGAAGAGCTGCCGTGACTCCGTGACGTGAGAATTTCGGGCAATAACAAAGGCCCGGAACAAAACTACAAATACCTGCATGATATAAGTCCTACTGGACTCATTAAAGATTAAGGAAGGTGCCATAGTGACTAGTTGCCCAGAAAACATAGAGTCACTTCAGTGATAGCAGCGGGTGGACTCGACCACACTTGCGGTGGCTATTGGTTCATCCGGGTAAGTTTAGCAAATTTTGTGTTTTGGTATGTTCATACTTATAAATAGCTCTCTAAGTCAGCAAGATGGAATACTATTTTTAGAGGGGATGAGGAAACTAGAATTGAGATTATAAGCTTTGGTTGAAGGCGAGTAATTTTTCCCTCCATTGGCGTTCAAAGGCTGTTGGAGGTGGTAGGAGGGCTAATAATCAGGAATGTGAGGTGAAAGTGTGGCAGCTCACCTGAAGTGGTGTCAGTTGGCTCTGCAGGAATACTGTAATCTTAAGGAACATTGCAAATAGGCTAGGTTTACCCGTAGGTATGAGATAAAAATGTATTAAATTGAGGTACCCATTATATCTTTAAAATGATAATATGCCGAATAACTTTCCTCGGCATGTGGGGATACAAAAAAGGAGGGAGGAGTTAGTGTAACAGTTGTTAGCCTGATATAACCAACTTCGAGGTGGTTGGATTTTAGCTGTTTGACTGAAGGGTGTAGCCGACCAGAGGAGCGGTGAGGAACTGCTGGGTAATGAGTCCGTGAAATTACATTTCCTGGGATTAAGACGGAGTATGGATGAGAAAACACAAGCGTTTCAGATCCAGGACTGTGGTTCTTTAATTCCTTCTTTGCGTTTTTGGATTAAGGCGGAGGATATGGCCACCATGCATGCCATTTCGGCAAAGGTGGATTTCGATTTTGTGAGCACACGTTAACTGGCCCGGCCTTGAGCCGGAGATCTGATTAAGAATTTCAATGAAATTGTGTTAATGTATTTTGTCTAAACGAAGGAGTTTACTAATTATATTCGCAATTGCTATTTGGCGCCACAGACTGATGAGCAATCTTGGAATATTTGGAGAGGGTTTACCTATATGTGTTAATATTAATACTAAGCTCGATTACTCTTTCAGCTATGGTTTTTACTAGACGCCCTGTTAGTTTTAAGGAATTAGATAAGTTTAGCACAACTGTATCGAGTATGCAGTGTCTGACGGTGCGCAAAAATGGATCAGGAATATTGTGGGGAATGGTCCCCGCAATGGGGGTCAAAATAGCGTAGGGGCGGAACGTACAGATGGTATTTTGCTATCTTTATCGTCAACCTGGACTATTTGCTCACGATTGGCTGCGCGAGGAGGAGCAAGTTCCTGGGATGAAATAGAGGTTGCTCCAAGGGAAGATACGCATTACCTTAAGGCGTTTGAACTTGTGACTACAGAGATGGCCTCGCGTCTTGGAATTTCTCCCGGAACAAAGTAGTGTTCGAGATATTTCGGCAGTCTCTCGGCCCATGGTACAGGCCTCATGGAGGAAGAAGTCGATCCTGGCTTTATTTCACTCGGGGAGCATATTCATCACAGAATGAAGATTTTTTTCGCTCTGAATTACGAGGTAGTAGTCCTAAGGTTAGGATTTCAAAGATTTGTTGTATGTCAGTATGTAAGGGAAACTTTGTCGAATTAGTGGGCGCGTTATTTGTGTGCTTTTCCCGTGTTACACTTGAAAACAAAAATGTTTGTTGTTCCCTGATTTGCTTTGTCAGTTATTGTTAGAAACATTTTATGTCGCATAGGGTATAAACCTTGAATTTACACAATATAGTTTGTGTCTTTACTTTTTGGCCGAGGTTATCCCTCCCTACACTGCGCCTGTGGGAGTAAGTTTTGAAGTTTCGTCCGGGGTTGATGAACCGCAACAGTTTGCTATACTTCACCTTCCCCGTACCAGAGGAGTGCTGTTACAAGGGTATTCGACCAATTTACTGCCCTCTTACAGATCTATATATACTTTAATAGTTGAATCAGCTAATGATTTTACCAAATTAATTACTAATTTATCTGAAGAAAAATAATCATCAGATGACTGAAAAGTAAGTAATGGTCTCTTAAACCAGATTATAGTAATATATTTTGCACCTAATAATTTTATTCAATATAAAATACAACTGTTGGATTAAGTCCCAATATTGTCATCTCTGCATCTAACGACGCCTCCTATAATATGAAAAGAAAGGTCCAGGAGATATTGGACAAAGAAATGAATTATACACCCTTTGAACTCCTGTTATAGTAGCCCCATGTTCTTGGTGCCGAAGACACATGGGAATTTTCGACCGATGGTGGGTTGTCGTAAATTTAACATAAAGGTATTCATAGATTCCACTTTAATGCTGGGTCTGCATACTGCTCCCCCACTTTTTTTCTCAGATGCCAAATTTTACAGGATGCTATTATCTATGGCTACCATAAGATTCCGTTGACCGAGGGTTCCGAACATCTATCAGCCAATACATTCCCATAAAGGCTGTGTGAGTTTAATGGTGCCCCTTTTGAGCACCCGGGTTTTTAAAAGTCTGGTTTGATCTGAAATTTCCTGATCAAGAAAATACTGTTAAGGTGTGCCAATACGTTGAGAGGCAAAACGAACATGAAGGGATTTTTATTAACTTTATCTACAATTCTTTAGTAGTATGTATTCTGATTGTATTCTTGGCTCAATTGCTTTTACTAGTTCCTTGCCTACATCCTCAAGGTCATCACTAACATTAATTTCTCTAAAAATAATATTAGCTGTGTATGCTTCCCAGCATATTGCCCTATTATTTTCTTTTATTCATTGCCTGTTATAATATTCAATCTTAGAAACATAAACAAATTACTAAAGGTATATGTTGTTTAGTGGAATTTACTAAGACAAGGAATTCCTTAATGTTCTGTAATCACTGTTTAAACATGTCGGTATGTTAAGGAAACAATGATTAAGCACGTGACTTAGTGCTTCCAAATATACTTGCATTACTCCGATAGTATGGGTCAAGCACGCGGCTTTCATGAGGCGTCGGTGTCATTTTGAAACACCATCTATATTGGATTTCATTCAATTTTATTGCCTTTCGACATTTTGGGACACCTTAGTGGTATTTTTTCTTGATCACAGAATTTATCTATAGTTCGCCAGTTCGACACTATGCACACATGGTCAAGTCAGATCAATCCATCCCCCTTAGCTGAAATCATGACTTACAGAGGTGAAAATGGCGGAATTTAACCCAGGGACCTTTTTTTTCCATTGTTTTACATGCAAATAAACATTGATGGGACTAACAGCTTTACTTTCCTTCTGAAGGAAGCCATATTAAGGATTGTTATATGTATATTAGATTATAAGAGTGTAATAACAGTGTAATTTAAACTATGATGATGGTGCATTTAAATACCAGTGAAAGTAAGACCTTGCATAAAAGTGCATGTATATAAAATAATGTCTCAGCAGAAAGATTCCATAAGGAAAAAGTGAAAACATTCTGTGCATGGATAGATATCCAAAAATTGTGAGGGCACTAAAATGCAAACATTGCTATTTTTCTCTATTGCATAGATGCCATTCAGGTCTGAACTGTCAGTTCATATGCATTACATGTTAAACGCTTAAAACAAGCAATTATTGTAATATTGTTGTCATGTTAAAATTTTAGTCTCTATGAAAGTACAATAATAATTTTTCAGAAGGAATAAATTACACAGCTGAAAAGAACTCTATTCACTAATTCGTTGTCTCTGTTCCATTCTGATATTGGAGCGTTTTAGACAGAAGTTTGTCACCAGTTTATAGTAAATTTTATATTATCCATTTTTCATAAGCATTGTTTAGATGTTTATTATGCAACTATTAGGAATAGTCACCATATTTTATTATTTATATGATAATATATGCCATTGCAAAAATGTTTCTGGTTTCATCATTTTAGGAATCCTAATAAGTACGGTTTAGTTATGTAGAATCCAATTTTATGTCACTATCCAGTCCTTTGGGATAAAAATTTGAGATAAAAGTTTCATTTGAGTCACATATAACTGGAGGCAAGAGAAACAGGGAAGTCACTGTATAATGTAATGTAAACTACCATGTGAGTTTGTATATTACTGAATAGAATGTAAGTAAACTGGGATCATAATGTAATGTAAAGTACAATGTGACTTTGTATATTAATGAATAGGAAGTAATTGAAATATAATTTTTTAAACATTTATCTACTTCCCACTCATATTATCATGCGTGGAACGTTTAAATTTGTGCATGCTGTGCATTTTGTATTTTCACCATAGTGTTAAAAAATTTATTTTATTGTATAAATATCGATGTGTATATTGATTATTGCACACATGCCATATAATCATATTTGCTGGTTCTGTTTCAACATTTAAATCTTACATGCACTTACCATTTATTTCATGCAGCATTTAAATATACTCTTTTGGTGCAAGCAACCTCACCTCCAGTTGTCTTGGCCAACACTACCAGGCATGACTAGTCAATCACCAGCTCACAGATGCATGTTGAATATGCTTTTGAATAGCTTGCAGTAATTTATTTTATTTTTATGCAAATGCTTCTGTAAGTTGTTAATCCCAATAAAACAGTATTTAATAGCACATATTTATTCAATGCATTGCAGAAACTTAGAAGTGAAAATGCTTGACTTTTCTTATATTTTCAAACTTCTTCCTCACTCTACAGGCATTGCAATATAGTATCTTATGCTTTCCATTGGATGTGACTATATAGACCCACATTATTGTTATTCACATTTTGTAACTAATTGCTTCTCTAGATGTTTTTATTTTCTCTATTATATGTATATAGTAGGTACAGAGGGTATTGCATTCCATCCAAAAATATAATACTGGAAATATCTGTATGTGTACTATTTGCACTAACTGTTATGTCATACCCTGGACAGGCACTGTGGAAAATCAGTGTGCATTAAACAAATGCTAGAGTACATTAGTGTGTTAAATGAATGTGTTCGCTCATTGTGTATGATGCCCCATTATAGTAGGTGAGTTGTAATAAATCCAATAACTATTGTCTATTGTCTAGTGTTAATGTGATAAATGGAACACTAACATAAATACCCACTGTTTATAGCATTACATGACAGTACCATGTGACTGATCTGTGCAACTGCCTGCGACCCCTAAGAGGTGTCTACATTTGTTAGACAACAACATTAGTGACATCACCATCAGCAGTAGCGTGAACTGGAACAGGCTATACATGCATGTGCATGTAGGCTAAATAACATAACTGAAATTGAAAAGTTGGTTGGTTGGTATCTAATGTTGAGCAGTTGGCAGTGAAACCATTCACTCTCTTGCATTCCAGTATTTTGATGTTATGTTATCATGTTGACTAAAGGCTGGGCAATGCAGTAGATGGTTTCCATCCATATGTTCTTTAAGTGTACAGAAAGGACACAGAGGATATCTCACTATGCCAATCCTGAATAAATGTTTATTGAGACAGTCTGTTAGGAGTCTAAAAGTAGCTACACAGGATTTTCTTGGTAATGGTAATGATTCTGGTCATGTTATTACATAAATTTTCCCGTGGTTTTCCTTTTGTTTGCAATACATTACTTGTTATTATATGTTGATATAATGATTATTTTGATAGAGTGATAACTTATTGGATCAAATGAATTTGTAATTTTACTACCTTTCTTGGCTAGAAAGTCAGTTGTTTCAGTACCCTGTATTCTGCAAGTGCTGGTATCCATTGAAATATTAATATTTTTTTAAATTCATTAGTTGTTTTATGATTTTGCGGCATTCTTCAATATTTAAATTATTAGGTGTTACATCAGATGTTATGAATATGACAGCTGCTTTAGTCAGATAATGATACAACTTTTTCAAATTTATTTATATGATGTAGTAGGTTTTGTAAGCTCTGGAGTATTGCCAAAATCTCTCCATCAAAATTTGTAGTATTTAAACTTAATCTTTTGTAGAAAGAGAAGAAAGGGTATATTGCACCTGCACCAGTACCACTGTTATTTGGTAAGCTGGGAAATTGAATAGAAAGGAGACCCTTTAATTGCTTCTTTAATTTGAAGACTTAAAGCAACCGACCTAAACAAAATTATGTGATGAACTAAAGGGAAGGGCTGCTCACCAATAAGCACTGGTCAGCTTGGTGAGTTATTGACCTGGACTGATATTTCTTCCTTTCAGATCCCCCCTCCCTTTTACCTTTCCTATCCAGTCTTGCTAGACTTAACTCTTGTTTTCTTTGACCCCGATGGTCTTGGAGTATTCGAGGCCTAGGGGATCAATTCATTTTCTTCCCTGTCCATACTTTTCTTTACTTAGGTGATGTAACCATCATTTATGGTACCTAATTTTAAATGGTTACAAAAAGTTGCATAAAAAACATTCCAGACAAAATGATGAAATTAAAAAGTTGGAACTTGGTATTTAAGTTCAGTTTCTTCCAAAGATACAACTCAAGGTTTCTAGAAAGTCCCTCATTCCCAACTATTCTTTACATGAAGATTTTTTCAAAGTGTTATTTTCTTAAAAACCCCAACAATTTTGATTAAAATACTAGTAAATTATGCATTATGGATAATAACATGAAAAATTACATTTGTTTATTTCATTTTCGGGGATTAACTTGTGATTTTCTCCTCATTTGGTAAGAATTTTGTTAAATCTTGATGTTAAATTACACTCAAAAAACATTATGCACAAAAAATGCAGGAATGTTTTAAATACACAATTTATTTAGATAATTTAATTTTTTTCACAAAGAGGCCATTTTCAAAATATCTCTTATTCATGGTTCAAATTTTTCAATAATTTTGTCATTCTTTTTTAGGTATATTCATTTTCAGTTCTCGGTCATTTTACAATCAATGTTCCCTTGGTATTATAAAGTATGTAATGTGCAGATAATTACCCAAATTGATTTCATATAATTAAAAAGAAAAATTAGTTTTCTTAGGAAAGGTTTGTTTATTCCTAATGAATAAGATGGTAAGAGAATCTCATGTAGATGTAACACATTACCAGTGGCATATATTGTGGGCTCACGTCTAAAGTAAATTAGAAATCAAAAAGTAATATTAATAATAATTGCAATACCAGCCAGTTTCCCTTATGCATCATTAGGGCATTGTGGAATATGTCTCATTCTCTACACTTACAAACGTGGGGAGAATAGATCTTTGGATTTTTGAAGATGCAGCCTTACACTATGATAGGGTGAGAGAGGGGTTCGGGAGGAGAAACTCAGGAATCCGCAAGTGTAGGCTTTGACAAACGAAATCACCTCACCACAGATGAATGTCTCTGAATAATACTGAATGGACACAATTGGCTTGTTTCCTTGTTTAGAATTCGTGGAGTTAAAAGCAAGAGCAAGCATCTCTCTCTCTCTTTTTTTTTTTTGTAGCTTAATGTCCTTTAACATAGTTGGTCATATTGAACGATGAATGAAATTGGTGAAATGATGCTCAAATGATCTTGAGGTCCATGGAGCTTAAAGTTACTTGACATTCGTCTTCTCAGGATAAGGGAAAACCCCGAAAAAAGCCTTATCCGGGCAACTCACCCTAAACGAGATTTGAACCCATGACCTTTCAAATGTGAAGCAGACACACTACCCAGGCAGGCTTGTATTTGTAATTGTAGTTATTACATGATTCACTAGTTACAGTCCTTAATAGTTATAAGTGATAGTGTTAGTGGGGTCATTAAATTATATGTTTTTTTTTGTAACTTAACATCCTTTAACCTTGTTGGTCATATAGAACAACGTATGATATTGGTGAAATGATGCTCAAATGCTATTGGGGTCCATGGAGCTTAAAGTTACTCAACATTTGTCTTCTCGGGTTAAGGGGAAAAAAAACAAAAAATCCTATCTGGGTGATACACCCCAAGCGAGATTCGAGCTCACGACCTGTTGAATGTGAGGCAGACATGCTACCACAGTACCCAGGCGGGTGACTTAGTGTATTATTATTATTCATTATTTATGTTTATTAAGTTTCTGCATATGTATGCAGTAGAACCCAAATTAATCACTATAATGGAGAAGATGTTAACAATGATGGATAACCCAGCTTACCCTATTCATCTGTACTTCTGCGTCTCAAACACAAGCCACGTGAAGGTGATAGCCAACACATCATTGGCACTTGCATGCAACACTTAGTTTAGTCATGACGATGAGTTCCCTTTATTACTGGGGCACATTGCATGCTGCAGGCATACCCATTAGTAAGTGTAAATTGCTGCTCTTTGGTGTGCAATCAAGCTGGCACAGCCTTACAGTAGGTTTAATAAGTGATTACATAAAAAATTCAGTAAATAAGTCCTAAGTTAAATTTATTGTATATTTAGAAAAATCTGATGTGTTCCATTCACAAGACTTTCTCTACATTGCTATAACAAATTATTGTTCAAAAACATATTCTTCTACCTACTTTATGATAATTGAGATAAACATTAGCAGAAATTGTCTTAATTACTTGCTTCCTTGTCAGTAGAAGTAAAATAAGGAAATACACTAGGCTAAAGCGATAGACAAATCTTTTAAAAGCCAGTTGCCATGTGGATAAAATCTGATTCTATGCAGGGCCAAGAGTTTACAACTTTCAGTGTGAAAAAAAGTTTAAGTATTTTAAATCCGAAACAAATAACAAGGTATATCTCATAATGGTCAATTTAATGAAAAAAACATATTTGACATGAATTATGTTTTAATGTGATCTACATTTTTTGTGTTATAAGTTTTTGTCTATCTCTTACGGTTTGCTAGTTACGCAAAATTCATCCAGAATAAAGAGGTCTTCAGAGGCTATTCCCAGAAAATTCAAGATATACATTTTATTTGCCATGTAAATATCTTAAGTATATGGCATTTTAATCAAAATCGTTAGAGCCATCTTTGAGAAAATCAACATTTTTGAAATGTTTTCCATGTAAAGGGTAGTTGGTGGGGAGGTGTCTCAAAGTCTTTGTGTCGCATCCCTGGAAGATACTAAACTTAAATACCAAGTTTAGTATTTTATTGACTTTTTGTTTTTGAGTTATCGTGTTCATAGACACACAAACCTTTTTCTGAAATGTGTATTTCCAATGAAATCTCAGTATTGAATTTTTGGGTGGCATGCAATACCTTCTCTTTACACTATGTATATAGTATGTGTAGAGAAAGTAAAAATGGCACAAAGAATGTAATTGTCCTCCACATAAGAGCTAACAGACTTTTATTCCATTAAACAAATGCACCACTTGCAACCACTTTTTTGACAATTTTGTAGATACATTGCTAGGCAATAAGAGCATGTTATGATCACTGCTATCTGATTTGAAATACAGCTGAAGGCATCTGATCAAGCTCTCTACTTCATAACATTGTTGCCATGCTCTCAATCATTCAACTTTAGCAAAATGTAAAGAAAGAAGAGGTGATGAAGATGGATAATAAACCAAATAGTTAGCCTAGTGACAGGCTATTAAGATGTCATTGTATTAACATGTGCAGCTTCATGATGAATGATATTTACTCAGAAAGTGTAAAAGTTAAATTCTGTGTTGGTGTCCACTATCCAATGGCATCTTCAAGTTCTTGCAGCATCTGGTATTTTACTTGACTATATTTTGTATTTCAGCAAAGAATCTTGTAGGTAAACATAAATTCAGGAGAGAAAGGGAACTGAATGCTGAGGTATATAGAGCAAAAGGAGCTCCTTTAGTTATCATAACATTTTTATTTTCTGTTATATCCATTTCAAAAATGGTGTTGATAAAAACAAAAACCTTAAGAGAAAAGTATTTTACTAGTAATTTGATTACTTGATAGTCTGGTTGAGAAAACTATAGTGATTAAAAAAATGGCATAGACAAAATATCTTGCATAGAAGCATATCTATTCAACCATAGACCTAGAAATTTTAATTTTTAAAATTACCTCTTGCTTCCAGTGGAATGTTTTTATTATAAATGCCTATTATTTTATTGCTCAGAGTCTAAATATCTCGGCATTCTCTTGAGGATTGGGTTTAGGAAAAGGATGATGAATTGTATGAAAAACACATACTAATGATACATCATATATGAGCTTTCAGGTTTACTTTTGGCTAATGATAACAATGTTTTGTATATTTCATGTTCAAGTATCTCATCTATTTGCACGATTTACGGAAATAATCACATACTTGAATAAATACAGAGAAGTTTTAATATTAGAAATTTTAAAAGGACACAATGATATGAATATAAATATGTACACATGATGCTAAGCAATAATGAATTATTAAATGAAAAACTGATATATTTTTTATTTTGCAGTTGTTTTCGGCACTTTTTGTAATGTGCAAACTATTTGTTTACTTCAGCACTAGGGTAACTCTTTTTAAAGAGTCCAAAGGAATTATTTTCTTTCATGTCATTACCTTTGTTTTCTGCCCACCCCACCTTTACCCCTTTTTTATTAAAAAATGTTACATATGTACTGAATAGCTTGCTGAAATGTCAGTCTTGCTATATGTTCACTTTAACACTCACTATCCTTCTTGTCAACATATTTCGCATTTCATTCAGTATAACAAATATCCAATCTATAATATGATATATATTTTAATTATTTACAATGAGGTTCTGTGAAGAGGTGGAAGGGAGGGCAGATTGCAGGTAAAGGATGTCGGATAAGGAGCACATTCACATAATTTCAGTTAACTCTCGGGGAAAAAGAACAATGGAAGATATAGGTACACATTCAAACTGATTCTAGAAATGGTGCTCTTCTGTACAATCCGGAGTAATTATTAATAATGTACATTTTCATATACTTATTAATATGAAAGAACAATGGATGATGCGAGAAAATTGTTTCTTGTTTGTCTTCCTAAATTGTGCATACTACTATTCCACATTCCAAGTTCCATACAATATAAAAATTAATAATCATTTTTTCATGAAACTGAAATAACATCCAGGAATAATTAGAATCAGAATACTTCATTGGGTGGAAATTGGGGGCATTAATTTTTTTCCTTAAAAATGTCTCTTAGGAATTGCACTGCTTTTCATGACCCTTTTCAGCTATTATGTATTTCATGTTCCTGGAAGATGTTGGTAAGATATGATTTTTATACATTTAATGGGGGGCAAAACAATTTTTTTTTTCCTTTCTTGCTTCCTCACACCTGGGTTACAGTTCATGTATAACACAGCATATAGTTTCATAAAGTTCAAAAACATTAACATTTGTTTAATACACTGGTACAGCCTATGCAGCTGACAATGTCCCAGCATAGGCTCGTGGCCTTACTTCCTCTCTGCTTGGACAACGCAAGTAAAAATAATAAATACAAAGTATAAAAACATACAATATGATATTCTAATTGGAATTCCACTTTACAGGCCAAGTATCCAAACACACAACTGCCTAATATAGTATACAGTCCCTAAAACATAAACATAAATATTTTTTACAAATATATCTGGATGATTGTTTAAGAAAGAAACTAAAATAAAATTTGAGGCATGATTTGGTAATATGAGATCGCAAATACTGCACGTAAACCTCCACTTTAGATACTGCACATCTAGTTTCTTGCCTACAATTAAGAACTTCTCTCAGATGAATACCACATAAGCATTTTATTCAGTTCTTAATTCTAAGAAGAAATGGCAGAAATCCTAACAAAACGTAAAAGCAACCTTATTAAAGAAATGTAAGCAATGTCCTAACTTGAATAGTTAACTGGTCAGGTCCTCGACTAGACATTTTCTTTTAGAAGACTAGCAAGAATTAGAAAAGTTGCTTTTTTCCTTCAAGAGCAGGGGGGGAGTTTCATTTGAATTGAGGCATTTTTGTTCAAAAAAGAGAGAGCAATTTAGTTTCAAAATAGACCTGAATGTCTTTTAGCATAATATATTATTCAAATATAAACAATAATGAAAAATGGAAATACTTTTTCCTAATTTAATACCAACAATGAACATGCAACTATTCATAGAAATATTGCAATCAAAGAAAACTGTGTTTGATATATATAAGTATTTAAACACCTAAACAAAATCAATGAGCCATGTAAAATTTCACTGAATTTTGTAAACTTTTTGATATATTTAATGCTTCACAACAATGCTTCTAAGAAAGGTTTCTCTGTAAATTTTTGCCTATATTTTAACTTGTCAGGCAAAGATTACCAGTTGCTTTTGTTTGTATATTTATGCATACACATTTTTCATTTTATCATATAATTAATTTACTTTTTTTTTTAGAAAATGAAGCAACTGAGCATAAATGCAACCTTAAAAACAGAAACCTGTGAAATGATTATCACAATTACAATGGTCGAAGACAGTGTGATTTTAAGGGCTCATTCTTCAAAAAAATTTCTGGGTATCTGATCTGTTCCCTGCAGATCCAAATCACACACAGTGAGCTGTTGCAAATGAAAATATATTTTCATAGAGTAAGCTCTTTATCACAATTAAAATTTGCTTGGCAAATAGCCTTTATCATAATTTTTGGCTAGTAATAATATAATACGGTAACAGTCTTTCTTTCCAACTACAATGTTAGATTTTTAAGAGTTACAATTTGTACTCTTTTGTAATGGGGATCAAAAAGTGAAAGAATCTTAAACAGATGAAATAACATCACTCTTACTAGGCTGGTCCATTCTCCTTATAACAAACAAAAACATTAAAAATCACAATAATTAACACAACTATGTTGAATCAACTTCGATGATTGCACTTGTTCAGGGAGACTTAGAGATTGTTCAAACACTACCTCCCTTCCTATTCCAAATTCTACTTCAGTGGTATTCGTTGTTCCTTTACATCACCGGTCAATAAAATTTACAACTGATCAAACAAAAATAAGTTTAAACAATTATATTTATCCTTATTTAAGGTCCTGTATCATTTGAATGTGCTCACTGCACTGTGATATTTCCCACTGAGATTCCAGTTATGGAAACCTACAAACAAAAACTGTTAAATGGGAGACATACACAACAAAATGCGCTAATAACAATAGCTGATTGCACAAGTTCAGGACAGCCTCTCAGCAGTAGATATGGTCCCTCTAGAGTAATAATGTCATTCTCTATTTAACCCCCTTGTTCCTGAGCTTGTTTTTGCTTTAACCGTTTAAGCTTGAGGGAAAGAAAATCCTTTCTCCTTATGCCATAGTTATTTTAACTTATCATCTTCTGTTTGCATGTTTCTTTACCTTTAGTTCAAACAGAAACACATTTTATCAATAAAAACAAGGCAACTTCTTTGTGGTCTGTTACCTTAGTATTCCCATCTTTCTTCATGATCTTCGGTCTTGATCATTTTATCCATCACAGCCTCTCTCTTTCCTCCTGATCTATCCCATTCACCTGTGTCTTTTCTTTCATCCTCAGATACACCAGGGAGGACATCTTCTTCATCCTCTTGTTTGATGAAGTTATGTCTTACTTCAAC
This sequence comes from Hymenopus coronatus, assembly GCA_030762935.1. Classification (NCBI taxonomy): domain Eukaryota; kingdom Metazoa; phylum Arthropoda; class Insecta; order Mantodea; family Hymenopodidae; genus Hymenopus; species Hymenopus coronatus. Next base: position 125,996,383 of record CM060888.1, on the reverse strand, counting down.
AGAACCCTCCACTTCCGTCACTTCACTCTCTGGTTCCTCTTCTTCAATTGGCACCTCCACTTCCGTTTGTATCGGAGATGATGGTTCAGACTTTGCACTTACTTGCTCTTCATCTGCTTCTATGGGTGTTGCTTGTGGTGTCCGCTGTTCTTCTGTTGGAACTACTTCAGAAGAGGCATCACTGCAGCGATCATCAAAAGGATCGAGCACAGGAGTTGGTTCAACTCTAACAGTTTCTTCATCATTGGTGCCAAGTTTCATTCCATAATCATCAGCTGCTGTTTGCATCACACAAACGCCATTAATGATCACTTCCTTGCCAGTACTGTTACCACCTACAACACCAGGCTTGTCCTTACCAGCATCAGCCTCTTGCCACTCTGGATTTACCCACTGAGGAGCAGCTGGTTTACGTCTTGAGCGTCCTGCGGTTGCTGTAGGAGCTGGCGTGGTTGAAGATGATGAGGATGGTTCCTTCTTTATGCTAGCATTGGCGGCAGCATCCCTCAAACTTGTTGCTGATAAATTTGAGTCCTCGCTACCCATGTTGCTTTCAGCATCCTCCTCATCTTCAAAATCTGTAGGCTCACGCTTAAGTCCACCCATGCTGAGGTCTAGACCACTGAATTGTTCTTTGGGATCACAGTCTGTGGGCGTGGGTAACAAACCACGACCAATGAGTGCAGCCAGATTGGCATTTGCTGCAAAGTATGGTGGGTATGGCAGCGGGACGGAACCGAGGCCAATGCGGTCCTTTTGCAGCTCCATCAGCCTCTGATTTAGTAGTAGTCTAAATTGGACAGGGTCAAACGATTGTTGGCTGCCACCACCTGCACCAGTGGGATCACTTCTTGGTGGAGGCAATATGCCCACACCATCCCCTCCAGTAGCCAAACCATGGGGCACCTGCTGTTTCAAACGCATCCTATGGTTATGGAACCAGTTAGTAATGGTCCGTGATGACAAGGACAGTTCTGCGCTCAGGAACTCTATAGTTGCTACATTTGGGTAAGAGTCAAGAGCAAAGGCCAACCGCAATGCCTCTTTCTGCTCCTCAGAGAACAACACACGCTGCTTCTTGGCAGATGGTGGCCCTGGGCCGGGGCTAGGGCTATGGTAGAACTCAGATGTGTCATTGGATGATGTATCACTAGAGTTATCTGCACCTCCACCACCACCATGTCCACCTCCGCCACCTGGACCACTGCTACGCCTTCTCTTGTTGGCTTCTCGCCGCTCATTCTTGAGTGCTTGCAGCCTATCAACATTATGTGCATCGCTGAGCCAAAGCTGCATGCGAATGAAAGGTTCTCTTCCTTTGATGCTCAGCATATGCCATGGTTTTGGTTTGGACAGAAGTTCACTCACTGAACCTTGTGATAAACCCAGGACTGCTTCTCCAAATATCTGAAACAAGAATGTCTGTTAGATTTCAAGGTTAATTAATGATCATTTTTTAACAACATTACTCAACCTGGTCTACAGGTGCAAATGAGAGTAATATGCTTAGTATTTAGCAAAGTTTTAATCTGTTTATTATTTATTTAATATTAATTGATTTTGCCTAGTTGTCACTAATTTTTGGTTTTTTAAAAATATTGTTTTATGGAAGATATTTTAACATATGCTAACCATTGTTTTAAATTATTAAACGAAAATAATTTTGGATAACAGTTATAGATTTTCTGAAATAAATGCAAGGAAAAGTATAAAACTCATTTTTTTCTTATGTATTGACTAGAGCCTGTAACTCACAATGGGGGAACATTGTAATAACTAAGGGACAGATTTGCATGTCCTAAAAATTAGAAAATATATGTGTATTTATGACTGAAAAATCCAATAAAGCACAAAATATGACTATCATCACCATATAAATGCAATGTAACAACATTTTATTGCTTATTACCTATGCCTCAGTGTCACATAAAACAAAAATTTATGCTGATAAAGTCTTTGGAACCTCTGAACTTGTCATACCAAAGAAGTTTTTCATAGTAGTTTATGATTGATAATTATTCATTACTTCTAATAAGTACATTCAATTTGTCTAATCTGGCCTAAAATATATGATTACTATCAATATGACCAGCCACAATTTGTCTTCTATCTCACCATTTACTAGTTCTATCACTACTGTTCTTCCCAGGGAGAAATGACTTGAGGACATTTAAAAATTGTGATAAGTCTAGTGGTTTAAAGAGGAACTTTTAATATTCATTTCATCCCTTGTAATATGGCAGATTTTCAGTGGTATGGCAACCATGAAATTAGTAATGTAAAGAAGGTCTAACACATTTGTATTAATTAATTCCCTTCTCATATTGTTGAATATTTATAGAAAAGACTATTTCTGGTGTGATTTAGACTACTGGATCCAAAAAAAGATTGGCTATCAGAGAGTGACTGAGTCATAGCAATGGATACTAACACAGAGCACACAAAACTAGTCCATATTATAGAACTTTTGCATATTTTTCAAATGTTTTATTATGTTACTTTTGATGGTCTTCAGCATTTGAGAATCCAAAACAGCTGCTGCAAAAATTGCTCCTTTTCTAGAAATTTAGAATTTTTGCAGCAAAACCTAAGCTCTCAAAATTCTTTATATGGCAAAGTTAATGAGGTTCAGATCATGTGACTATGCACATTTCATAAGACCCCATTCTGTGATTCAGCTTCTGGAAAAATGCAACCCTGCAAGTGGCATATGAAAATTGCTCAATGAGATGGGGCCCCAATCATTTTGGATAATTGCAATTCTTAACTGCAGTAGGAATAGTAGCCCCCTACATACTTCCTAATGAATTCGGCTACCATTTCTCTCCCTTATGTTTGCAAAGAACAATATTCACCTGCTCAATTTTAACAGCTTCATAGTTTGTTAGCATTAAAAACTTAACAGATATGTTTGTTACATTTTTATGTTAAAATGGAAAGATATTTTAACTCACCGACCTTAAATTAAAACTTAAATTTAAACTAAAGCTTAACAAAGCTTAACACAAATAGAAATCAATAAAATAAAATAGCTGGTTGTGTTATGATTTGAGATTGTTTTTTTTTTTTTTTTCTTTTCTTTTCTTTTCTTTTTTTTTTTTTTTTTTTGGTAGCTTGACGTCCTTTAACCTGGTTGGTCGTAACAGACGATGCATGAAATTGGTGAAATGTTGCTCAAATGATCTCGGGGTCCATGGAGATTAAAGTTACTCGACATTCGTCTGCTCAAGATAAGGGGAAAACCCCGAAAAAAACCTTATCCAGGTAACTCACCCTAAGAGAGATTCGAACTCACGACCTGTTGAATGTGAGGCAGACACGCTACCACCACACTACCCAGGCGGGTTATTTCAGGTTTTAAGTCATCCTATACTAACTACCTATATGTAGTTTCTACCCATTTATGAAAATTTATACAATTTAACAATCAACATAGAAGTTTAATATCTATTTTTGGATCCAGCAATGATATAGGATAACAATGTTTAGATCCAACCACTGCTAATAATTAAATAATACAGGGCTAACTAAAGAATATGTGATATTCCAAACGACAACTTATATTTTAAAATATAGGTAGTAGTACCTTTTGTCCGATATTGTTGGCTAGCAGAGCCTCTTTGATCTTTGTAGTGATGACTTGAGTGTCAAGATCCTGTGTAAGTGCTGCCATTTCATACACACTGGGTGTCATATGTTGCTGAAGAGCTCGCAACGCTGAGGACTGCTGTTGATGATGGTGCTGTGAAGGATGTAGGTTAGGATGGGGAGACTGCTGGTTTTGCTGTGGTTTCTTCAGGTCAGCTCCTGACAAGGAACCAATGGAATGATGGCCAGGTGGAGTTACCATGAGAGGTGGTGGTGGTGGCTGTGGCACTGAGGAAGGCTGCTGAGGATGTGGAGGCATTAGCTGCAGAGAAGGAGGCAGTAATGGCCCTTGATTGTCCCCAGGCATTACCTTTCCTGATGTAGGATCGGGAACACCCAGCTTTGATGGAGGTGGAGGTTTGCTGAGTGACGAACATGCTGAAAGAATAGAAGAAAAAAACCTTTGGTAAATCACATGATAAGCTATATTATTTTAAAACACTTGCACATGGTTCATTTTTTTTTTTTTAATTGTTTCATTTATATGGCCCCCTTTAACATCTAAGGTCATTTTGGGGGCTTTGAATTAGAAACAACTTGTCTGTAGGTTCTTTACGTTGGGTTTAAATTGTTTTATTTTCTTCAAACACACACATATTCACTCTCACATACATACTTCCAGACTCTGAGGGTGATAGGGAATAATTCTGGTCAGAGAAAAATTCCCTGCCCCAGCTGGGGATCGAATTTGGGACCTCCAGGTGAGAAGTCAGTATACCATTTAATGGTAAAGCATTTAATGTTACTCTTATCTCAATAAAAGACCACACTCACAAACTGGTACATAAATACTTGAGTATCACTACTTAAAGGCTGTACTCTGCAGTGAAACGAGAAAGCTATTAGTAAAATAAAATAATGAAAGAAGAAATGAACAAATGAACTTTTGATACATTTAAAAATTAATGAATTAAATGCAAAACTTTTTCCTTGAGTTAGAATCAGTAGAATACAAAAATGATCCTTCGACTTGTCAAATAAGCACACATTGTGAAAATAAATGTTCATAGTCCATAGTTGTTATGGATTTGTTTTTTTAAAAAATAGTATATGCAATTTAAACTAAAGAGTAAAATTGAGAGCCATTGTAAAATTGTTAGTTGCATTTTATTTATACATCAATAATTTGGAGAACTGTGAAAATAACAACTGTCCAAATTATTAAATGATTGCTGAAACATTATATAAAATACAAAAGTGTTGGAGTTTGGAGTGGAGGAATAACTATATATTTCACTTTCCCTTATTGGCTTGGCTTTGTCATTCTATGATGAAGCAAAGACTTAGAGTACATGCTGCAGTGAAATAACTAGGGTTGCCAGAATGTATTCAAGGCAGGCCAGAGACCAACCAATGGGCAACGGATGTTTGAGTAAATGGGAACAGAAATTGTTAAACAGATTTTGTTGTATTATTACAGTCACAAGGTCACAATTTTTACTAACATAATAAAATTAACTTACTATTACTGCTACGGCGATGGCTACAGCGTAGACTATTATTACTTTTGCTGCAACCATTCTTCACGGAATGAACTTACATATCCCTCTTCATTTCATTGTTATTGCTTACTATCACAGAACAACAAACTATAACTATTTTAAATTATGAAAGGTAGTGGTAGTCTATCCACTCCTATTCGAGCGTTCCAATAATTGCCGGTAAACTGCTAATGTGACAAGTGACAATGAATGAGCCGGACTTGCCAGTGTTTCTTTAATAATATGAGCCAAATATTACAGATGCAACAATGAAAAGTTGCCAGAATAGAAACATAGCATTTTGTTACAATTAGAAATTAACATTAGAGCAAAATTATTACAAATTATTCATAAGTAAGGTGACATTCCAGACCATAGATTAAAGTCATTGGCCCTGGAGAATTCATTCCAAACCCTGGCACTCCAGACAGTGCCTGGAAATCTGGCAAGTCTAGAAATAACCCATTTTGATTTAGCTCTTAATAAGTTTAGTTATCTGGTTCTCTAAAATGTGAATGAAATCTTTGTGAAATGTAGGATAGATTAAAAATAAACCTGTTATGATTTGAATTCCTAGGCAAAATCCTAAGAGAGAACCAAAATTTTATCAAGAGTAAATGGTAAGAGAATTATTAATATTAATTTTGGTGAGCTTAATTTTAATTATATTTGTTATAGTTGGAAATATTATAAATTTATCAATTAACTGGTTTCTCTTTTCTTGAAGTAATTTGACTTATTAGAAAGTAAAGTATTTACTTATTTTCAATATTTCTTAAATATGTTCCTGTACTTGTCTTATCTTATTGTTCCTGCTAGCAGTATTCATGTAGAGCAAATGCTTACCTGCATAGTTTCCCGTCCGCATGAGCTTCTCAGGGGCTATTTTATATTGGCTGGCAACCAGTTTATGTACAGCATTATCATCTTCCAGGAACATCTTCATACGGATGAATGGTTCTCTGCCTTTCTGTGTCAGCATGTGCCATGGTTTAGGTCTTGCCAACAAGTCCGACACGCTGCCTTGTGACAATCCTAGCACTGACTCTCCAAACAGCCTCTGACTTATTGAATACTGGCTCAGTGATTCTTTAACCTAAACAAATGTAAAATATGCATTAGAAACATATTAGCTTAATGTCATTTGTGTAGAGAAGTTAGTAACAAACCTCACCTATTAGTGATGTTTATGACAAATTTCAACTCAGAGTGACTTCTAATATCAGTTTGTGCCTGTATAACTTTTCTTTCATGTTTTCTTTTTTATGTTTATTATTCAATTTGTCATTTTTACTTTCTCTACACATACTATGTACATAGTGTATAGAGAAGGTATTGTAATACACTCAAAAATTTGATACTGAGATTTCACCAGAAATATATATTTTGGGTCCCCCTGAATCCAAAAAAAGTATTTTTGGAAAAAGGTCCATGTGTGTGTGTGACTGAACAGCATAGCTCAAAAACAAAAAATCTGTTACCAAACTTGGTATTATAACAAAATCCCCCACCCCAACTACCCTTTATGTAGAAATTTTTTCAAAAATTTTGATTTTCTCAAAAATGGGCCTAACAATTTTGATTACAATATCGTATATTGAAGATATTTACATAACAAATAAAATGTATATCTTGAATTTTCTGGGAATAGCCTCTGAAGACTACTTTATTCTGGATGAATTTTATGGAGTTTTGTATAACTAACAAACTAAGAGATGGACAAAAACTTACTTAACAGAAAAAGTAGAGCTCATTAAAACACACAATTTATTATATATACATTTTTTTCGTGGAGTTGATCATTTTTGAGATATTCCTTGTAATTGGTTTCAGCTTTGAAAAACATACTTTTCTCATACAGGAATTTGTCAACTCCTGTCCATACAAACAAAGGAACTTCAGTTACATAACAACCTACTTTTGACTATCTCTATCCCTTATTTCGCTTGTATTTTTTCTCGATTAGCATGAAGTAAATAGTAGCATAAGCTTTTTAATAATATTTTTCTGCAGATATGTAGAGAAAGTCATGTGAATGGAACACATCAGATTTTCTATAAAGCATTAAAACTTACAAGTGAAATTCTACCTTGAAATTTTGATTACAGAAGTGATGTTATAAAAAGACTGCTTGAAAAAAAATGCAGATGTCACGTTTTACTGCAAAACTTCAAAATTAGTAGTATTGTACTGATTTTGTGTGCAAGGAGATAGGGGTAAAGAGAAGTGGTGTATAATGTCCATTCTTACTGAAGATGGCACTACAGGCAGAGAGGATACTAATGATACATGAAACAAGAAATTGATAAAAAAATTCAACAAATAATACTGCAGTGGATACCAGCTCATGTGGGCGTGATTGGTAACTTAAAAAGTCTTGTAGATTATATGAAAAACTAAAATATATCAAAATTAATATAAATAAAAATACCAACACAATATTCAAAAGGGAATTTCTAATAAAAATTATTCCAACATAAAAGAAATAGCACAAAAAATAAAAAATGTCCCAAGAAAAGAAGTAGTTGCTTACTTCAGACTAGCCACTAGATGTGACTATTTGGCGGAACATCTACATAGGTTTTGTTTTGTGAATGACAAGCTTGCAAGATCTGCAATGCTGACAAGATTTTAAATGGAGAGTACCTACTGGAGTGCACAGAATTGAGGAAAGCTGTACCAGATGGGAAGATACATAATCTATATTGGCTGGCTAGGGAAAAATTAATGAATCAAGATCCTGCACATTAGATCAACAACACAATTAATTGATAATTGTAAAAGTAAATATTAGAAGGAAAGTTTAGGTATATTTATTTACCAATTATGAGGATGAGAAAATTCTGGAGAAACCTCAGAGAGGACAGTCCTGATGGGATTTAAATTGCAGATCCTCCATTCATGAGTTCATGCTTTAACGACCTCAGTAACTTGTCTTAGAGGTAGTAGTAGGGGATAATGTGGAATGAGTCTTTTATCTGTTCTAAGCTATCATTTCACATAATTCATCTTAACATTTATTACATATCCACATACCATTGAGTTTTTCAGTATTCCATTTGTAAGGAAAGAAAAGCTTCAATACTCCAGTAAATTAACATATGCATGCCCAGGAAAACAGAAATGATTCAGTTTTATGTCAAACATAGAGTGCATATGTGATTTATCACTTTCAGATCAGATGAAGGAGATTGCCATGAACAACTTTCAGGAAAAGTCATGTTCTGTTCGATATTTAGAAGCCTTTTTATATTTCATTTTAATTATTAATGCATCATACTGTGAACATTACAACATTCAAACTTCAGTAATAATTTAATTGAAACAACAATGGGAATGCACAATGAAGTAACCAATCAAATAGGAGTAAAAACATAGATTACACTTAAACTTCACTCTTGAAATAAAGTAACTTACTTCGGACATGTTTTGGTGGCTGTTGCAGTGAATCTTCGTTGAAAATGGTGGCAACAGGCACCAAAACATGTCCGAAGTTACTTTATTTCAAGAGTGAAGTCTGAGTGTAATCTATGTTTTTACTCCTATTTGTTCAGTACTAATGTTAGGAAATGTTCAAAATACACTTCACGGCCACAATACATACAAGGCACAGTATGTCATGGCCTGAACAAATTTAAAACTTCCAGATTTGTCTAGACTGCACTACAGCATATTTTAATGTGGCATATGATTTAGAAATATGTTAATAAAAGGTTCCTAATTGCCAAAAGCAACATTTCTATAAGAAATGTATAGATTCCTATAAGAAAATTGTTCACACTGATTGTCTTTGCCATCCTAAAGTGTTGTGATAAATTGAGATGATGCTAAAAAAAAATGTAAATGGCGTATTATTTATGGACGCTCTTTAATTGCTGTGGTTCTCAGCACCCCATTCTAAATTGGGTGTGAAAGACAGCTTAATTTTGCTCCGAAGCCTCTCTATCAGGCTTAAGATTATTTTACGTGCCGTAAATCTATGACATGGGACCAACAACTTTACTTCCCTTCTGAAGGAAATGGCTAAGGATTTTTACACCTGAAAAAATCCATCATCCTCTGCCAGGTTTGAACCTGCTACCTTGGGTATATGAAGTTAGCATGGTAACCATTACACCATCACCTAAAGGAAACTAACATACTTCTGCTACAAAATCTTTTATTTTAGCTTACCTTTTTGACAATATCTTCCGTGTTGAGATTGTTGAACATGTCAAATTGCTGCTGTGTGATGGGAGGAAGGACGGCTTTGAGGGGTCGCTGAGAAGGACTGTGATGGGTAGGAGTGCTGGGCTGTGAGATGAGAGAGTTAGTGATGGAGGCCATGCGTTGCAGAGGACTTGCTGCGGCTGCTCCAGTGGAGAAGTCATCAGCTGGCGTCATTGCAGGTGGAAGAATGGAATTGCTCAATGGACTACTTGCACTGCTGCTACCAGTTGTTGACTGCTGAGGACCACCAGGTGCTCCTGGAAATCATTTATAATCATTCTTATTAAACTCTGGCCAATACTGCCTGTACACAAGTATGGTAGTTATTTATTTATTGAAACAATAACAACTCACCTTATTTACATGTTGCCAACAAGGACAAAGTAAAGCAGACAAATTTAAAATTATCTAAAAAAAAAAAAAAAAAAAAAAAAAAACCTCTCTATAAAGATAATGTAATATCAACAGTTTTCATTAGTATAGCAATCAAAAAGGAAACTCAAAGCAACAAAAGGATTATTAAACATAATATAAAATTAACATACAATAAATAACTTATAGCAAAGGAATATAGACCGTGGAAATGTTAAAAATGGTTATTATACAAATGATTTCAAAGAAGAGAAATTGAACCTCTTATTGCAGTTATGGCCATTTTTTTTTTTTTTTTTTTATCCTTCCTCAGTCCAGGAAGGTTTTGAAAAATTGTAAAGGAATGGTGCCCCGAGCTCCGACCATCAGACAAATTACCTCTTTGATATTTAGATTGTATTTTGCCTTGAAGTATGGGATTGTGGGTGTGTGAATATCCCTTTTCTCTTTGTCGACGTCTTCTGGTTGTCCTTTGAGCTTTTCCTTTTACAGTGTTTCTTTTTACAGATATATGTAAAACTTTATAAATACCAACTGTTCATTTGTATTTAGCGCAAACGTATGTTTTTTGATTTTATGTTTTTCCATTAATATAACCATTTTTCTGGTCCTTATGTATGAAATATATCAATTTACTCATTTTTATTTGTTACATTTATTTTTAGTTGGGATATATGATGCATGTTTTCTGTATACTGTATTCTTGCTGTTACAGCACAAAACAATAGCCATGTTGGGTAAGGTCATTCTTATACAAATTGTACTTGATAATACCAGTAATGGTGATGAGGAAAGGGCCTAAATAATGAGCATTACTCATGGGTGCATGAGGCAATTCAAGCCCCATAAACCACAAATTATGACAGCATTTCTGTGATAGTGCATATAACCAATTAATGTGGAACTTTGTGGAAAAACCTCAGATGCAAAGAAAAATTGATGGTTTTTTTTAAACCAGTATAAAGAACAGTACTCTGAAATACAAATAACATTACTGGCATGAATATAACTATTCTATCTATTGTATATGTTAATTATTATGTTTTCGTATATAATTTGTGCATTTATCACTCTCCTCTGAAAATGAAACAGAGTTTAATTTATGGATGCTCTTTAACTGCTGTGGTTCTCAGCATCCCATTCTATATTGGATGTGAAAGACCATTTAATTTTGCTTAGAGGCCTCTTTATCAGGCTTGAGGTTCTTTTACATATTGTAAATCTATAACACAGGACCAATGGCTTTACTTCCCTTCAGAAGGAAGTCATGCTAAAAATTTTTATGCCTGAAAAAAATCCACCGCCCTCTACTGGGTTTGAACCTGTGATACTGGGTACATGAGCCTAGCATATGAGGCACTGCACTACACCGCAGAGGGCAATGCCACTTTTCTCTATTGAACAGTATAAAATACTTTGAGAAATAACTTAATAGAACAGTTTATGACATAAATTATGTATTTTAACAAGATCTACATTTTTTGTGCAGTAAGTTTTTGTCTATCTCTTACAGTTTACTAGCTATGCAAAATTTATTCAGAATAAAGTAGTCTTCAGAAGCTATTCCCAGAAAATTCAAGATATACATTTTATTTGTGATGGAAATGGCTTTAATATGTGGTATTTCAATCAAAATTGTTAGAGTCTTAATAAGTCTAGTATACCTCCTAAATAAATTAGAAGTAAAACATAAGAGAATCAAAATCTTAAAGATATATATCCTCTAATTAAACATATACAGATTGCTTGTAGAGAATTTATTGTTTTGACTTTATTTGTTATTTTATATTTTTTAAGAAAAACAACATTTTTGAAAATTTTTCCATGTAAAGGGTAGTTTGGAGTGGGGGGATTTTCTTGAAAATTTTTGTGTTGCATCCTTGGAAGATACAAACTTAAATACCAAGTTTTTTCGTTTTTGAGCTATGCTGTCCAGAGACACGCACACAGACAGACAGACAGATACACACACACATGGACCTTTTCCTGAAAATGCTTGTTTTGGATTCAGGGGGTCCTAAAACATGTATTTCCGGTGAAATCTAGTATCAAATTTTTGGGTGGAATACAATATCTTCTCTATCCACTATGTACATTGTACATGCAGGCTAGAGAAAGTAAAAATGGAAAAACTTTTGTTTCATTTGTTTTTGTAGAGGATGTTTTATTGCAAACAATGGTGAAGAATGTGTAATTTCCTTACTTTTAAAGAATTCAAACATCTATTGCTGACCTTTTAGTTTATAGTAGAGGTGTACATTTGCACATACCTGGCTCAGTCTTTGGTCTGACAAGAGAGAAGGCGCTGCCTGCATGCCTGAGAACATCTGCTACAGACTCCATCATGCTTGGCTCCTTCTTGCTCCCATCCAGTCCTTCCATGTGAAGATCTGCTCCTCCATTTGACAGCTTCCCATCCTTACGCTCTTTTGGAAGTGATAAGTCCTGGGCCATGCCGTTAATTTGAGCATGTTGTTGCTGTTGCTGTTGTTGCTGCTGTTGCTGTTGTTGTTGCTGCTGTTGTTGCTGACTTAGGGCTTGCTGCTGCAGAGCCAGCAAACCTGGAAGACCTTTAATACACCATTCATTATTAATAAAACTTTTAGATATCAAAATATTCAATAAAGGTATATAAATTATGCCAACTAATTTATGGTTTACTTATAGCAGCAGATTTAATAATGAGATGCTGACTAATATTTTAAAGTTTTTTTTTTTTTTTGTTCTTTTTTTTTTGGGTAGAGTTAACGCCTGCTTTTACTACTTATATATAATAAAGTATTTCACATACTTGTATATCAGGCAAGAAGAACTAAGGCTATTTTTTTAACCGGAAATAGTAGTGTCAAGTTTTCTATAGTCAATTTTACTACTAGCTACGGATATTATCAACTGTAAGAATTTTTTCCTTGTTACTAATGACTAATAGATTAAAATATGAATTTATGTGCATCAAGTATACAATTATAAAAATATACACAATAAATTTAAAATTCTAGTGTAATTAAAACACAAGTCTCCCATTCTGCACCTCAGGCTTGCATATATGTAATATCACCACCAAATATAACTGAATTTTCAAAACTATAAGCAATTTCTTCTTTCAAACTTATGCTCCTAATCCAATTATCCCTTACCCTTCTTAAAAATCTACTTTAAAATTTAAGCAACCAATACCAGCCTGCTTGACCAATATATTAACTACAGAACTTTCTTTGTATGTGTCTCTAACTATGGCTAGGCTTTTCTCTCTCTTCTGAATAAACAATGTTTATGTTTTGGATAAAGATAACAATTTTGAATGTTACTATATGCCCAAAAAACGTACTGTTGTGAATTATGTACTGATATTATTACTTGGCAGGTTTTCATTTACTGATTAGACTTTTAGCTATGCTGATTACTGACAATGCTCTTTTTTGGCTTATTGGGCTTATTATAGGGAATGACAGACTATGCAGCATCCACAACAGAAGCATATCAAATTGTCAATTTTCTGCAGAGTTTGTCAGCAAATTAAAGAAGACAAGGAATAAGTGTGCATTCTAAAATCATGTGCTTGGTGGAAAGCTCAAATGGTAATCATAATTAGCTTGGTTAAGTCAGCACCACATGACTGTTTAAAACATGTACCAGAGAGAAGGTTAAAAGTAAGAATTCAAAAGTCGCTTCTACAAATGCTTCAATATTCCACATTCCTTAAATTCATAATGCATTATATATTCAAGTTATTATAACTGTTGTTATGCAGTTTTACAAACATACCTGGAAGACCAGCAGGGCTACCAACACTGGGACAGGAGGACACGGAGTTGATCTTGGCAAGTTCACGGTGATAGGCATCCAGTGCCATGCGTATTTCCTCTTGTGTTCGGTCCATAGGACCACCACCACCACCACCGGCACTGAAGAAATGGGGAAAAAGCAGACTGCATCAGCAAAGTAAGGTGCTGTTCTCGGTATAGAACATCAAGTAGGAAAAGGCTTTATATCAGAATGTTAGATCAAAGGAAAGGTTCAACTATTCAAGCAACACCACAATTTAAGTCATAAATGTTTAAAAACATTTTATTCTTAAATTTTTTTTTAAAATAACAAAAACATTTTAATGATGCGATAAGAGAATTCTTGGTGGTTTAGGCTAATATTCTTGTTTCTAATACTTGGACTCAGATAGCATTTCTCACACTTCAGAGCTAACAGGTTGAAACTTATACTCTTTAGGATTGTAACTTTAGTAGTTTATGTTCTTGTGTGTATTTTTACGATTACTTAATTCATTTTATTCTATTCATCTGATAAGTATGACTATCTGATTATAAACAAATTAGACAAAAAAAAATCAATAAAATAAAGACAAGAATTAGGTTCTATGTGAATGGGCAAAAATGACTGAATACTATTTTAACTTTAGTATATGCGTTAAAAAAAAAAAAAAATAATAATAATAAATAATAATAATAAAATTTTAGTAGATGTATTTAAAAAATAAAAATATGATAATAACAATAAATAATAATAATAATAATAATAATAATAATAATAATAATAATAATAATAAGCTGTCATAATATTGAGTGTTTGCAGCTAACATGGCCTGTTATTCTATGCTACCTTTTTTTCATGTATGTATTCATAATATTGCTTGAATGCTTACCTAGGAAAATGCTCCCGAGGGCCTCTCATGGTATCCTCCATACGGCGCCCCATCAGCTTTGCCAGTTCTTCCTGATAGATGCGGACCACCTTCTCCTGTGGAATGTCATCATTTTCATATTTTTTAAGACGTCGATTTTGTGAACCATCCTTACCCAACGGTGAAGGGCACTGTAAAATGGTCATGCAATGAAAACAGAGTGTGTCAAGGAAAAAAAAAAGTAACTGCGCAGCTTTCTGCAATGAAAGCTATAGTTTATGACTAAGACATTAGAGAGATATGTAGAATATAACAGAAGTGCCCATTTGCTTTGCTACACAACCATGATAATTGAGAGAAGTTCAAGAAGAATAAAACTCAACAAAAATACAAGTTTAATGCTCATAATGTCAGATTGCTCTTGCCTCCCACCTCAAATGCTTCTTTTAACTCACACACATATCTGTTGAGTGCTCTGAGAAATTTTATTTAATGGTTATGTGATTTGCAAATATGCATAACTAAAAATGAAGACAAGATGAGGAAAAGAGAAAAATAATTACAAAGATTTAAATCAAATTTCATATCTTTTGGCATGAAAGAGAATAGACATTTGTACTGAAAAGGAGATCATAATGATAAGAGACTATTTGTGTGTTTTGAAGCAAATAAGTAGCAAGTCCATCAGACAACAGTAGCATTCTGAATATTCCAAAGATATCTGAGAACAATCTCAAGGTCCTTATGGCAGCAAGAGGCTTAGATCTTTTGAGTGCTAGGCATAAACCACTGCCAAAGAAAAGAAAGAAGATGGCAGAGAAGAATGAAATTCAGTGGCTATGGACAAGAATAGATGAAAAGCAAGTTTCTGAATAATGTGTCATCTACAATTGTTGAATAGTTTTATATTCCATACTTAGAATCATAAGGGTAATCTAAAAATACATTGTGAAAGGTAGTTATGAAATTATTAGAACTACTACCTACTACTAAGTATTCTTTGTTATTTAGATAAGTCTTAATGGAACCATATTGCATTGCAGGTGCACTTTTAATAAATCTGGAAGATATTTTTGTATTTTCTTCAAATGCTCGAAAATAAAGACATGCCCTTATGTCCCTAAGCATGCAGTTTAACATTTGTGTGGCAGAATAAATAACAAATCCTGTAGACTTGTGATTAACCGAGTCCTGATTAACCAAGGCTCATGTTAACCAAAGGACTTTTAGAAAATAACCATACTTTTTTGTATCAGTGCAGTGCTGTATCAAAAGGACTGTAAAGAGATATTTTTCAAAAATTAATCTTGCCTTTAGCTATAATCTGTTTATTATACATCAAACTGTATGAAGTATTCAATATAAATTTTAAGGAATTAGTTTATAATGAAGAATTACTGTACACTTTTAAGCATTTTTTTTTTTTTAAGTTTAGTTTTTACGTCCTTTAACCTGGTTGGTCATATTGGACGATGAATGAAATTGGTGAAATGATTCTCAAATTATCTCGGGGCCCATGAAGCTTAAAGTTGCTCAACATTTGCCTTCTCAGGATAAGGGAAACCCTGAAAAAAACCTTATCTGGGTAACTCACCCTTAGCGAGATTCGAACTCACAACCTTTTGAATGTGAGGCAGACACGCTATCACCACACTACCAGGTGGGCTTCTTTCTTTCTTTTGTCATTTACATTTTATTAAGACATCGCTGTATTATCTAAGGCTTCTGTATCCAAGGTTGATCTCAATTAGCTCGGATAATCATGAGTCTACAGTATTGAGTTAAAAACAGTTTGTTTCTTAAGCATCCAATATTACAGGTGAGTCAGATCTGATATATAAGTTTGAGGTCATGACCACAGATATTTGATACTATCACAATGCTCTAATAATTGAGCTGACATATACTTTGACCATAAATCCTTTGTGTTAGTTTCATGACCACACCTTTCAAATCTGATTCATGCAGGGAAAATATAAATTATATATCACTATATTCTACAACATATAATATTAGAATTAAAAGCCAACCATTTTTGCAGAGATAAGTAGCGTAAACAGACAAGATTAATTAATCAAAGTGTGTCTAGAAGCAGACAAGCAGTTCAAAACTTAAAAGCTTGTAAGCACTTTCTTGCATGTTATGATATTTCTCTGATTGCATGATTGCAGTTACACAACAAAGAAAATGCCAGGGTTTTTGCTGCTAAGTAAAATTGATTTTGGAGGTATAGTTTATTATTGAATAGGTGGAGCCAGGCTGAAAAATTGAATGCCATAGCTGGGATTTGAACCAAGGATCTCCCAGTCTCTAGCCAGTTGCTCTACCATTGAGTTATCATGACAACATACTGGCATAGCATTGAATTTCTCAACTGACTCGCATGTTTCCCGGTAAACCACAAGGTGATCTCAAATTATTTTGAGATGACAACCCCAATGGAGACTTACAATGCTGCAAGTACTTTAAGTCCCAGGATTCATAGTACAGCCAACTATTATGGTCAATTGTGATAATTTTAATTATTTTCTCATAGAAAATTATTTTATAAAGAACATATAAATCCTTTATTTGTTGTCTTATGTCTGTCCTATTTTTTTTTTTTTTTTTTGTCTTTAATTTTATGATCATTAATATCTTATGTGAGAGAATTATATACCTGTTTATTTATTTATTTATTTATTTTTTTTTTTTTTTGGTTTGTGTGTAGGACAGGATTTGGATAGGTAGAGTCAGACTGAAAAATTCAATGCCATAGCCGGAATTTAAACCATGGATCTCCTGGTCTCTAGCCGGTTGCTTTGGCACTGAGCTTCGATGGCAACATGCTGGCATAGCATTGAATTTCTCAACTGTCTCGCATGTTTCACGGTAAACCACAAGGTGATCTCAAATTATTTTGAGATGACAACACCAATGGCGACTTACAATGTTGTTAGTACTTTAAGTCCCAGGATTCATAGTATATAGTTTTTTATTATTATTATTTAAAATGTAAGTAACTCATATACTTTAATCAGGGCTGGGAAATGGGTGATATCCATTTGTGGATATAAAGACGATAAAGCGAGTGAGATGCTCACCTGGCCTTGATTGTTCGGCGATTTGCTGTCGTTGCTGTGGCTGTCTTCAACTTGGGTTTTCATCATCTGACTGGCCTCGCTCAGGATGTGCGCTATCCGCTCCTCCGTCATGTTGTCTGCGTCCCCGCGGGCGAACGCTGGGATACCCGTGTCTTTCCCTGCAAACATACCATGGACGTACAAAATACTCTTCCGGACACTTATCGGATTAGCTTCACGTTTCCAATACGAAAGCGTGAGGCTTCCGACTTCACAGCAGCGGGCCGTCGCGTCGGCCGCCAATGAAATCTATACAACGCATACGAATTGGGGTATCTTGTTCCCTATTACTAGTGACTACTGTGAATAAATTCTCGCTCTCCTGCCTTCAAAACATTAATTCTAAGAGGACAACTTGGTGAATCTTGTAACACTTTAAAATGTAACTAACATTTTTTACTTTCTCTACACACGTACTATGTACATAGTATAGAGAAAGTATTGCATTTCACCCAAAAATTAGATACCGAGATTTCGCCGGAAATACATGTTTTGGGTCCCCCTGAATAAAAAAGAAACATTTATAGAAAAAGGTCTGTGTGTGTATGTGGACTGCTTAGCTCAAAACCGAAATGACCGTTGAATACCAAACTTGGTATTTATGTTTAGTATCTTCTAGGGATGCGACATGACGATTTTCAAGAAAATCAACCTACCCCTAACAACCCTGCAACTTTTTTCGAACATTTTGATTTTCTCAAAAATGGATCTATCGATTTTGAATAAAATATCTTATATTTAATATATTTACCTGACAAATAAAATGTATAACTTGAATTTTCTGGGAATACCTCTGGAGACTACTTTTTTCTGGATGAATTTTACGGAATTTTGAATAACTGCTAAACCGTAAGAGATGGAAAAAGCTTACCGCATAAAAAATGTAGAGCACTTTACAACACACAATTTATGTTATATACATTTTTTTCACGGAGTTAATCGTTTTTGAGATATTCCTTATTTTTGGTTTCAGCTTTAAAAAAGTATACTTTTCTCACACAGGACTTGGTCAACTCCTTTTCATACAAACAAAGGAACTTCAGGCACATAGCAACCAGCTCTTGACCATCACTTTAACCTACGGTACTGCCTTATTTCACTTCTACTTACATGGAAGCAAGTAATAAGACTATTTCTGTTATTTTTTTCGATTAGCTTTAAGTAAATAGAACAATAAGCTTTTTAACAGTAATTTGTTGCAGAGTTGTAGAGAAAGTCATGTAAATGGAACACATCAGATTTTTTGTAATATTCCTGCCAGCTTCTGCTAAACGGAATGGCATTACCCTTCAATGGGCATTTATGTAGGTACTATGATGAAAAAATGTAGTGTTGTGAAAATTTTGATTTTATTAAAGAAGCATACATTTAAATTTAAATTATACCTGAGAGTCGGCTGAAGACCATGTTTTACTTTTTTGAGTCTTACTGTAAAAAAGTTATTTTTACAAAGTTTGAAACATTGATCATTTTTGATAGTTTTTTTTTTTTTTTTTTTTTTTTTTTGCTTAAATAGAGGTCATATATATCCTTGAGTTTCTACAGAAACCAACTTTATTCTTATTAAGTAGTTTTTGAGTAATTTCAACAAAAAATACTGCTTCAAGTATTTGCTAATACAGCAACAGCAGTTGAGCAACAATTAACGAAACAAATGCTGGAAATGTTCCAGAAGCATGTTATTACAGCACAAATAGTGATAATATAATATGTAAATGAAATGTTTGCAAGCAGTAAGTGCCGCCTCTACATTTTTCCTTGCCGTTTTGTAGAAAGCGTGTGGGAATTTGCTCAGTGGTAAGTTGCATGTCTAACAAGTTGGGAGGGGCTATGCAACCCGCAGGACGGCCGACTCCACCTCTCTCTCTCTTGTGTACAAAGACACACATACTACCTGTTCCGCCCTCCCCTGCCACACAAATTTACCTGCCCATTGTCTGACGAGCACAAAGCCACCCTCCCCGCTGCAATCATAACTTTTAAAAACTCGAATCAAACACTAATTAAAAAGTTTTACCTGTACCGGAGCTCCGAAATGAAAACGGAAAAATAAACATTATCAGGATCATTCAAAAACGCAGAGAACGATTCTCATTTTTAAGCGCACTTCTGCTTGTTCTCAAGGTATTTCTGTGGCACTTTAATCAATCTGCTCCTAATGCAACATCATTATGATTTTACTTTCTCTATACGTACTATGTACATAGTGTATAGAGAAGGTATTGCATTCCACCCAAAAATTCGATACCGAGATTTCACCGGAAATACATATATCCAAAAAAAAAGTATTTTCAGAAAAAGGTCTGTGTGTGCCTGTGGACAGCATAGCTTAAAAACGAAAATACCGTTAAATACCAAACTTGGTATTTAAGTTTGATATCTTCCAAGGATGCGACATGAAGATTTTCAAGAAAATCCCCCCACCCACAACTATCCTTCACATGGAACTTTTTTCTAAAATGTTGATTTTCTTAAAAATGGCTCTAACGATTTTCATTAAAATATCTTATATAGGATATTTACCTGACAAATAAAACGTATATCTTAAATTTTCTGGGAATAGCCTCTGAAGAGTACTTTATTCTGGATTAATTTTACAGAAATTTGCATAACTGCTAAACCATAAGAGATGGACAAAAACTTGCCACACAAAAAATGTAGAGTACGTTAACACACACAATTTATGCTATATACTTTTTTCGTAGAGTTGATCGTTTTTTAGATATTCCTTGTTTTTGGTTTCAGCTTTGAAAAACGTATACTTTTCTCATACAGGAATTTGTCAACTCCTGTCCATACAAACAAAGGAACTTGTCACATAGCAACCAGCTTTTGACTATCACTTTAATCTATGGTACTCCCTTATTTCGCTTCTACTTACAAGGAAGCAAGTAATAGGACTATTTCTGTTAATTTTTTCTCCATTAGCATAAAGTAATTAGAAGCATAAGCCTTTTAACAATAATTTGTTACAGAGATGTAGAGAAAGTCATGTGAATTGAACACATCATATTTTTATTTAATTGATTCTATAGGAACAAGGGTTGTTGATATCAATGTTTATCTTTTATTCATTTCTTCGACCTTGCTCTGTAAACATGGCAAACACTATATGTATTCATTTTAATTGTTTTCTCACAGAAACCGTGCGTAGGACAAGAGTTGGTTAGGTAGAGTCAGGCTGAAAAATTCACAAGGTAATCCGTGGTTCAAATCCCGGCTATGGCATTGAATTTTTTATTTTGACTTGTGATATAAATTTAACAAAATTACTCGACTGATATCTAAGCATCTGATGAGGTGTATTCACATGACTTTTTAGAAGTTATGCAAAATTTCTTAAAATTCATCCTGAATAAAGTAGTCTTCAGAGCCTATTCCCAGAAAATTCAAGATATACATTTTATTTGTCAGGGAAAATATCTTTATATACGATGTTTTAATCAAAATCGTTAGAGCCACTTTAGAGAAAATCAAATTTTTCGAAAAAAGTTCCATGTAAAGGGTAGTTGGGGGTGGGAGGATTTTCTCTACAGACGCACAGACACGCGCGCGCACGCACACACACGTACCTTTTTCCAAAAATGTTTTTTTTTTTTTTTATTCAGGGGGTCCAAGACATATATTTCCGATGAAATCTCTGTATCGAATTTGTGGGTGTATTACAATACCTTCTCTTACACTATGTACGTAGTACGTGTAGAGAAAGTAAAAAGCCAAATTTACGGATAATTCATTATTTGGGCTAGCCACGTGCTATCCACTTTGTAAAATGAAATGTTGAAGAGTTCCCTTTGCTGGAGGTAATCGCCACAATTGTATGGAACGCGAAGCAACTGACTGGTTTTATACGCTTGGCGTGCAGTTCGCGTGTTCTTCGACACATGGATAGCATGCTGCCGAGACCAAACTTGTATTCCCTTTTTTTAATTCCTCGCGATAAGCATCTAGTTTTCTACGAAATGAGTGCCAGGGCGAACGACATGGTTTATTATCCCTCCTGCATATAATTTAATGGATCTCGCATGCGATATTAGACCTTATTGACTTATAGTGGTATTATTGACGCAACTGACCCACACACATCTGCTCGATGGAAGTAAAAACGACGAGCGGTTTGTCAAGTATAGAAGAGGGGGAAGAAATACATAAAAATGAAGTGTTCCTTCATTTCCCACTAAAACCCGTAATTTTAAACGTTTCTGAACATGGTAATTCCAAAAGCGTCAAGTACCGGAATTCTCTACGTGACTGGAAATAGGGGCGATCAAATTATTTCGTTCTTAATTTAAGAGCTAGACATCACGACATCCAATGATATTTAGCATATTACTTGCATTTCCACAGCTTTAAATTTATAAATATAGATTATTTTGGATAGGTAGAGTCAGAATGAAAAATTCAATGCCATAGCCGGGATTTGAACCACAGATCTCCCAGTCTCTAGCCGGTTGCTCTTCCACTGAGCTATCATGGCAACATGCCGGTATAGCATTGAATTTCTTAAATTATTTTAATAAAAGAATCCATTACATTAAGTAAACTTTACCCATTGGTTATAGGCATTTTAATGCAGAATAAAGCCAGTTTCCATCTTCAATCTTCCATCTTTAATCAGCTAAGGTAGCCCAAACCACTACTTTTTCGTCTTCTCCTTTTCACTAAGTAGGAGAATCTCTAGTTCCCCAATGTTATCTTGCTCTAGCTCGAAGAACATCTCTTCTCTCTCTTGGTTTGAAAATCAGAGAAAAATTACCACCCCAGCTGGGAATCGAAATCTGGACCCCTTGCAAAGCAAGCAGGATTTCTGCCGACTGAACACGTTTCTGTAGCTATTTTTACTTTCTCTACACTTTCCCAAAAATTCGATACCGAGATTTCACTGGAAATATATGTTTTAGAGGCCCCTGTGTAAAAAAAAAAAGCATTTTCAGAAAAAGTCAGTGAGTGTGTGTGTGTCCATGTGTCTGTGAACACGGTAACTCAAAATCGAAAAGTCGGTAAAATATCAAACTTGGTATTTAAGTTTAGTATATTCCAGGGATGCGACACGAAGGTTTTGAGAAAAATCCCCCCACCATAAACTACTCTTTATATGAAACTTTTTTCGAAAATTTTGATTTTTTCAAAAATGGCTTTAACAATTTTAATTAAAATATCGTATATTATAAATATTTACTTGACAAATAAAATGCATATCTTGAGTTTTCTGAGAATAGCCTCTGAAGACTATTCTGGATGCATTTTAAGGAATTTTGCATAACTGCCAAACCGTAAAAGATGGACAAAAACTTACAAAACAAAAAGTGTAGAGCACGTTAAAACATACAATTTATGTTATATACATTTTTTCGTGAAGTTGGTCGTTTTTTTAGTTATTCCTTGTTTTTGATTTCATCTTTAAAACAATTATACTTTTCTCATAAAAGAATTTGTCAACTCCAGTCCATACAAACAAAGGAACTTCAGCTTCTACTTACAAGGAAGCAAGTAATAAGACTATTTCTGTTATTTTTTTTTCTCGGTTAGCATTAAGTAAATAGAATAGCTTTTTAATGATAATTTGTTGCAGAGATGTAGAGAAAGTTATGTGAATGGAACACATAAGATTTTTAATAGCTATTTTTAATGTTTAAAATAATTTAAATCAGTTTTTATTATACGTGCGAAGGATTGAAGTTCTGTTTAAAAGGCTGTCTTTCAGAATTATGAGCCTTCCCTTTCTTGTAACAATTTAGCCAACCTTAAACTCTGTCTGAATGCTCTTCAGTTTGTACGGAAACAAGTGAAAACGTTCAGCTTTAGGACCGCGAGAGATTTCAATCTCGTTAATTATTGAAGGCTTCCAGGAATCTTATTACGCCACTATACAACTAAATCGTTCTTTGAAAAGTACTAAAGACAGCTCAATGCACAGGAAGTATTTCAAATCCTCAACAGATTAGCTGCTTATGCTACTGCTATTCATCCTACTTTTCTCAGAAAACGGAACTTTCGGAAAAATCTGATGTGTTCCATTCTCTACATCTCTGTAACAAATTATTGTTAAAAAGCTTATGCTTCTATTTACTTCATGCTAATTGAGAAAAAAAAATAGCAGAAATAGTCTTATTACTTGCTTCTTTGTAAGTAGAAGCGAAATAAGGGAGTACCATAGATTAAAGTGATAGTCAGAAGCTGGTTGCTATGTGGCTGAAGTTCCTTTGTTTGCCTGGACAGGAGTTGATAAATTCCTGTATGAGAAAAGTGTAAGTTTTTTAAAGGTGAAACTAAAAAACAAGGAATACCCCAAGGTATTGTATTCTATCAAAAGAATTCGATACCGAGATGTCACCGTAAATACATGTTTTGAGGACACCTGAATAGAAAAATATTTTAGAGAAAGGTCCGTGTGTGGACAGCATAACTTTTTTTTTTAATTTTTTTTTTTAAAAATACAGTTCCGGAGTCTGGTCAGAACTCCGGAGCAGCATCCCTTTTTCATATTCCTCTTTTTTTTTCTTTTCCCCCTAAATTTCCTTTGTTTATCGTTTTCTGTTTTATGACAAATACACACATGCACAGACACACAAACACCCATGTCCAAGGCGGGACTCGAATCCACGATCCCCTGCGCCACGAAACACCAAAGCGAGGCGCTTAAGCGAGTGCGGTCATGGAGACCGGCTTAAAACTCAAAAACGAAAAGCCTGTTAAATGCCAAACGTGATATTTAAGTTTATATCTTACAAGGATGTGACACGAAGATTTTTAGGAATATCCCCCACGATTTTCTAAAAACTGGCTCTAACGATTTTGATTGAAATGCCGTATATTAAACATATTTGAATAGCAAATAAAACGTATATCCTGAATATCTTGGAAATAGCCCCTGAAATCCTGTGGATTCGGTTTCAATGATTTTTGCATTACTGGTAAACCGTAAAAAAATAGATAAAAACTTACTACACAGAAAATATAGAACTCACAAAATACATTTTCATTATATTATTCTTTTTTTGTTTTTTTTTTAGAGCTAACCATTTCCTTGTTATTGGTTTCAATTTTAAGCTACTTAAACTTTTCTCCAACGGGAAATCCCAAATCACTCATCTCTCTTTTGTTTAATTCCTGGCTAAGGAAAGAGAACAGAATTTCGACGACAATCGCATAGCGACATCTTTTAAAAGATTTGACGTCACTTAAGCCTAATGTATTCTCTTATGCTCCTTCTATTTATAAGGAATTAAGTGGTAAGACTATTTGTGTAGTGTTTATTTTGATTAAAATGAAGAATCTTTTGTAAGAATGGTTTGTGGAATATAAAGTCATGTGAATGGAACACATGTGTGTTTGGTACTAAGGGTTCTTTTATTTTCGTATTCCGCTTTTTTCTTTCCTTTATTTTCTTGCTTTCTTTCTTATCTTTCTTTGTCAACTTATTTGAATTCGCGGTTTCAATTTAAACACCGCCATCGTTTTTAATTACGTTACATCGATTACTTTCCGCAGCTAGGCGCAATTTTACACCTAATTTGGTAGTCGATGGTGTCAGTAGCGCGCGAAAAGAGGCGTTCAAGTCACCCTCTCCCCAGCTCTGCCAGGCCAATTCTTAAAGCACGTGCTGGAAGACACCTCTCTCCACTTAAAAAATCTGAAGCGTTCCATTCACATGACTTCCTCTACATCTCTGCCACAAATTATTGTTAAAAGGCTTATGTTTCTATTTACTTCATGCTAATCGAGAAAAAAATAGAAATAGTCTTATTACTTGCTTCCTTGTAAGTAGAAGAGAAATAAGGGAGTACCATAGGTTAAAGTGATAATCAAAAGTTGATTGCTATGTGACTGAAGTTCCTTTATTTGTATGGAGAACATTTCGAAAATGTTATTTTCTCAGAAATAGCTCTAACGATTAAAATCTCTTGTATTTAAGATATTTACTTGACAAATAAAATGTTTATCTTCAATTTTTTGGGAAAAGTCTCTAAGGCAGATTTATTCTGGATGTTTGCATAACTGGTAAACCGTAAGAGATACGCAAGACCTTACATAATAAAAAATGTAGAGCACGTTAAAACACACAATTTATGTTATGTGCATTTTCTTCGTGAAGTTGACAGTTTTTGAGACAACCTTGTTATTAGTTTCAACTTTTAATTACTTATACTTTTCTCATACCGGAATTTGTCAACTCCTGTCCATACAAACAAAGGGAACTTCAGTCACATAGCATGCGGCTTTTGAGTATCACTTTTTTCTCGATTAGCATGAAATAAATGATGAATAAGCTCATTAGCAATAATTTGTTGCAGAGATATAGAGAAAGTCATGCGAATGAACACATCAGATGTTTTTCTGACATACTCGATTATTACAAATATACATGAAATTTGTGATGCTCGTTTAGTGTCCTTTAGCCAGGCGAGGAGCATTTAAAAGATGATACAACTAACGTAAAAAGGTCCCATTTGTGATATATTATTCCTTTGAGAGAAGGAAGGGCACGTAAACAGAGATAGGATTTGTAAAAAGCCACACACAGAGCGTTGGGACGCACACTTGTTATAATTTGGCCTGGTCCAGCTTACCGCACGAGGACTAACCCCTAATGGCTTTCTAAGTGGGAATAATTAATGAACTAGCAATGACCCTAGGATCTCACACACTCCCGACAACGCGGCCACACTTTGACCCGAACGCTGCCCCTTCCCGTCCAGCCAACTTGTAACTTGAGTGGGGAGGTGGGGGAGGATTACTTCCCGGCTCTTGTCTTGACCCGGCCTCCCCCTCGGTCACTAATCTCCTGACGCCTTCCTCTGTCGCCGTCCGGAAGTGAACTATTGAAAATTATCATCCTTACCTGCTTCAGTGCGGCATTAATTATGAGCAAACAAGTGACAATTTATTTTACAACACAAACTTAAATGTTTATTTCTCTACCGCTTTCTTAATAGATGATGCACTGTTTTTGTAATATTTAATTTTGAATGTTTATATAATTCACCAATTCTGAGTCCCTTTTTACTTTCTCTACACGTACTACGTACATTGTGTATAAAGAAGGTATTGCATTCCACCCAAAAATTCTATACCGAGATTTCACCGGAAATATAGTTTTAGGTCCTTGTGTATGTGCGTATGTGTGTCTGTGGACAGCATAGCTCAAAAACGAAAAGACCATTGAATACCAAACTTGGTATTTAAGTTTGGTACCTTCCAAGGAAGCGACACGAAACTTTTCAAAAACTCCTCCCACCCCCAACTACCCTTTACATGGAGCTTTTTGCGAACATTTTGATTTTCTCAAAAATGACTCTAACAATATATTCTAATTGATTAAAATATCATATATTAAAGATATTTACCTGACAAATAAAATTTATATCTTGAATATTCTGGGAATAACCTATGAAGACTATTTTATTTTGGATGAATTTTACGAAATTTTGCATAACTGGCAAACCGTAAGAGATAGACAAAAGCTTACTTAACAGAAAATGTAGACCTCGTTAAAACACACAATTTATGTTACATCCATTGTTTTCGTGGAGTACAATGTTGTTGTTTTTTTGTTTTTTTTTTATATTCCTTGTTTTTGGTTTCAGCTTTGAAAAACTTATACATATCTTATACAGGAATTTATCAACTCCTGTCTATACAAACAAAGGAACTTCAGTCACATAACAACCAGATTTTGACTACACCTTTAGCCTATGCTACTCCCCCCCCACTGATCTTTTTCCAAAAAAAAAAAATTGGATTATGGAGGACTCAAAACATGTATTTCCGGTGAAATCTCGGTATTGAATTTTTGGGTGGAATGCAATACCTTCTCTATGCACTATGTATATAGTAAACAACGAATTATTTACCAGCGAAAAACTCAACTTCGTTAACAATCTTTAATTTCAAATCATCATCATCGAAGTCTTTGCACATTTTCAGATTCTATTAATATGTTGCGAATTTATTGAGACAATCAGTTTTACTGCGCAATTTTATATTCGAAAGGAAGAAAGAAAAAAATCACGGAAACCAATAAAAGCATATAAACTGAAGTAGTGGGGGGAACCGTGCCCTAGTTTTGTGCACAGAATTTCTCAATAGCCTGGAATTGCGTGTCCAGTAAGTTTTCTTTGAAAACAGTCGTTTCGAGGCTTTACTGCGCAGTCCCGGCGTTACTTCCCATCGACTCCGCTCGTTGGCTAATTGTGAGTAATTCCATTCGCATATATGGACGGTTATAAAAGTATCAAGAGACGAGGAGCTCCGAGAATAAACAGAACAACAATACAGGGAAAAGAAGGAAGACGTCCGCGAGATGTATACATAATAAACTGATTGTTGTAGATTTCCCACGAGCATTGCCCTGCAAATACTGAGGCACGCTGTTCTTGCTGCTTTTCTCGGTCTGGATTTATTAACAGATGTGAGGGAACGCTACCGGATGGGGACAGTTGGAGCTGCAACTGTCTTGGGACACTGTCAATGTGCGGAGGGAGGAAATGCTAATAAAAGCAATGAATCTTAATTCTTCGGAACACGAAGTGGTGTAGTGAAGATAAATAGTCTTCTACTGATTTTGCTCCCTCCTTGACACATCTTAAAAATTAAAATAAAAAAATAATTAAAATTTGATGTATGTCCCCCATCGCCCTTACACGCTACCGCCAAATTCTCCCCTCTCCTCTTGTTTTATACTAAAATCCTTTGTCAATAGAATGGCTATGCTTACTCGCTTTCCGCTTTTAAATGAACTGCACCAAACCTTCACAATTTATAAGGACTTTAGAGAGCCACAATGTCAAAAAGAAATTAATGACATGATTATATGAAATAAATGTAATTACTTAAGGCAGTGTAATAACTAAGAATATACACATTATGTAGATGAATTATCCGAATTTCAAAAGTTCTTAGACCCAATTAAAAGAGCACTCTAGGAAGAGTCAGAAGAGTTAGTGTTTTAAAATTTTACTCACATAAAAATTCTTCTATGGTTCAGAAAGTTTGTTCCTAACAAAATGAAGAGCAAGAAAATATAGGTACCAGAAATAATACTATAGATTTCATTAGTTGAACATACAATGTCACACCACTATAAAACGATGGAACAGGCCGCCCCCGAAAGAGAGAGAAAGACCAAATTATTTTACTAAGAATCATCGGAGAAAGTATTGTATTGCACCCAAAAATTCCATACCGAGATTTCACTGGAAATACATGTTTTGGGTCCCCCTGAATCCAAAAAAAGTATTTTTGGAAAAAGGTCCGTCCGTATGTATCTGTGGACAGCATAGCTCAAAAACGAAAAGGCCGTTAAATATCAAAATTCATATTTAAGTTTAGTATCTTCCAAGGATGCGACACGAAGATTTTCATGAAAATCCCCCACCCCAAATTACCCTTTACATGGGAAAAAATTCAATTTTTTCTCAAAAATGGTTTAACGATTTTTATTAAATCTCTTATATTTAAGATATTTACATGCCCAAAAAATGTATATCTTGAATTTTCTGGGAACAGTCTCTAAAGACCTCTTTATTCTGGATGATTTTTATTGAATTTTGCAAAGAACTTATACTTTTCTCACACAGGGATTTGTCAACTGCTGTCTATACAAACAAAGGAACTTCAGTCACATAGCAACCAGCTTTTGATTATCACTTTAACCTATGGTGCTACCTTATTTCGCGTCTACTTACAAGACTTTCTGCTAATTTTTTCTCGATTAGCATGAAGTAATAGAAGCATACGCTTGTTAACAATAGTTGCTGTAGAGCTGTAGAGAAAGTCATGTGAATGGAACACTTCAGAATTTTTTTTTTGCCTAGCACTGCTGAAAGTTTGTATGCCTGTGAATGCAGGGCATATGGAACTTTCATCAAATTATCTCTGTGTCCCGTTTTATAGTTTGCATAATTCCAAACAATCTTCTCCCCTACGGTGCATTTCAAAAAGCTTTGACTTTAATGGAAGATAAGGAACTTTCTTATAGTGAAATGACGGCATGAGCACCGATTGGACATTTCAGTACAGAGGAATATTTCCACGTGACTGAGAACCTTCCCCTCAGCAACTCCTCCCAAAATAGAAAAAAAACACACACACAAAATTACAACAAAAGAATGAAATATCAACCGGAACTATCGTCCAACCCGAGCGTGCAAAAATTAAGGGGCGCTGCAATTAAAAAATAAATTAGACCCCGAATTCGCTCCGATTCATTTGAATAAGAGCTATCTTTTCTCCCCACCGTCCCTCCAGCACCCACCTCCTTTCTATTCTGTCCCTTCCATCGCCGTGATGTCCCCTTTTATATATAAAATATATATACACATAACATCACACACGCACATACGTATTCTTTTGTTCCTTTCTCCTAAACCTTGGTTTTCCTTTGATAAACTGAGATAACGTCTCGAACCTACGAACTTTTCACTCCGCATTTTATATAAAAAAAATCTGATGTGTTTCATTCACATGACTTTCTCTACATCTCTGCAAAAACATATTATTAAAAAGCTTACGCTTCTATTTACTTCATCCTAATAAAGAAAAAATTAGCAGAAATAGTTTTATTACTTACTTCCTTGTAAGTAGAAGCGAAATACGGAAGTACCACAGATTAAAGTGATAGTCAAAAGCAGGTTGCTATGTGACTGCAGTTCTTTTGTTTGTATGGACAGGAGTTAACAAATTCCTGTATGAGAAAACTAAGTTTTTCAAAGCTGAAAGCAATTACAAGGAATATCTCAAAAACAATCAAATCTACAAAAAAAATGTATATTACATAAATTGTTTGTTTTAATGTACTCTACATTTTTTGTGTAGTAAGTTTCTGTCCATCTCTTACGGTTTAGCTGCAAAATTCCGTTAAATTCATCCAGAATAAAGTAGCCTTCAGAGGCTATTCCCAGAAAATTCAATGTATACATTTTATTTGTGAGGTAAATATCTTTAATATACGATATTTTAATTAAATTCGTTTTAGCCATTTTTTAGAAAATCAAAATTTTCGAAAAAAATTCCATGTAAAGGGTAGTTGGGTGTGGGGGATTTTCTTGGAAATCATCGTGTCGAATCCTTGGAACATACCAAACCTAAATACCAAGTTTGGTTTTTAATGGACTTTTCGTTTTTGAGCTATGCTGCCCACAGACACACACACACACACAGAAACACTTCACACTGACAGACACACACATGAACCATTTTGCTAAAAAAAAATTTTTTTTGTTTCAGGGGGTCTCAAAATATGTGTTTCCGGTGAAAACTCGGTATTGAATTTTTGGGTGCATTACAATACCTTCTCTCCTACACTATGTACATAGTACGTGTAGAGAAAGTAAAAAACCTTAAAAGCTACAGATAAAAAGATATGAAAGTAACACGAAATAAAATGGAAAATCATGATAAGGGAAATCATAACGATTGACTAATGATTCCATTACACCCACTGAAAGAAAGAGAAAAGCATTTTAAAATTGATTGCATCTGAGAAATAAAACAATACAACTCTAATGGGTCAACATTGAAGGTAAACATTTCATTTCTTAAATAGTATCTGCATATATGGGTATTGAATAAAAATAATTGGAGCCATTTTTCAGAAAATCGAAATTTTCGAGAAAAAAAAGTTCCATATAAGGGGTAATTTGGGAGGGGGAAGGAACTTTCTCAAAAATCTTTTGTCGTATCCTTGAAAGATACTAACTGACCTTAGATATTAAGTTTTATATTTAACCTATTTAATTAAAATCTAAAATATTTAAGATATTTATGTGACAAATCTTCTATTTTCTGGGAATAGCCTCTGAAGATAAATTTATTCTGGATTAATTTTGCTGAAGTTTGCATAACTGGTAAACTGTAAAAGATACACGAATACTTACCACACATAAAACGTAGAGCTCACTAAAACACGCAATTTTTGTTATATACATTTTTTTTTCGTGAAGTTGACCGTTTTTGAGATATTCGTTATTAGTTTCAGCTTTAAAATACTTATACTTTTCTCATACGGGAATTTGTCAACTCCTGTCCATATGCACATTGGGTTAAGCTGTTCACACACTCATACATAGGGTCCTTTTGCTAATTTTTGTATTATTATTATTATTATTATTATTATTATTATTATTATTATTATTATTATTATTAGTTTATAGGAGGCCTCAATGGGATGAAATCGCGACATCACATTTTTGAATAGTAGAGAACGTATGATTTCTCCATTCAAAGCTTCAGGCCTGGAAAACAACCCTGTAATTCCATAAGCTACTGGAGTGAGTATGATGCGCTGCCCGTCCTAACCTCTCCCAGCGAGTTTACAGTTCGGATTCTCGACTAATCATTTGATTAGCAGGCTGCATTAACCTATTATTGCTTGGCATAGAACTGGGTCACGCAGCATTCCCCCTGAACAAGCTCGGCTACTGCTCACGGCTTCTTCTCCTTCTTCTTATAATGTTATATTCATAACTGGAGTTCGGCTGCTCATTTGAAAGCGTCTTAATTACTTTCTCTACACGTACTATGTACATAGAGAAAGTATTGCATTCCATCCAAAAATTCGATACCGAGATTTCACTGGAAATAGACGTTTTAGGGTCCCTGTAATCATAAAAAGTATTTTCAGAAAAAGGTCTGTGTGCGTGTGTGTGTCCATGAATACAATAACTCAAAAACGAAAAGTCGGTAAAATACCAAACTTGGTATTTAAGTTTAGTAGCTTCCAAGGATACGACACAAAGCTTTTGGGAAAAATCCCCCCACTCCAAACTACCCTTTACATGGAATGTTGATTTTCTCAAAAATGGTTCTAACGATTTTGATTAAAATCTTTTATATCTAAGATATTTATGTGACAAATCTTCAATTTTCTGGGAATAGTCTCTGAAGACATGTTTATTCTGGATTAATTTTGCTGAAGTTTACATAACTGGTAAACTGTAAAAGATAGACAAAAACTTACCACATATAAAATTAAGAGCTCACTAAAACACACAATTTTTTTTCGTGGAGTTGACCGTTTTTGAGATATTTCTTGTTATTAGTTTCAGCTTTAAAATACTTATACTTTTCTCATAAGGGAATTTGTCAACTCCTGTCCATACAAACCAAGGTACTTCAATCACATAGCAACCAGGTTTTAAAAGATTTAATTATCGATTTAGCCTAGTGTATTCCCTTATTTCCCTTCTACTTACGAGGAAGCAGGCAATAAGACTCTTACTGCCAATTCGTTCTTGATTAGCATGAAGTAAAGAGAAAAATAAGCTTTTTAAGAATAATTTGTTTTAGAGATATAGAGAAAGTCATGTGAATGGAACACATCAGATTTTTTTATACAGCTTTGCTACGGATGTTCAACCAGAGAGTGTGAATGACAGTCGAATCGTATCAAATATAAGTGTGAAGTGTTTAACAATTGCATCTGTAAGGAGATGATGAGATGATCGATCTTACGTTTTGGAAATAAGCCTTGAAATTAGATCTTTAACCTAATCTTTGTAAATGATGCAAGAAAAGAGGACACTCTTTTCAGGCCTTTATTTTCAACGTATTTGGAGTAATGCTCCCAATGTACTTTGTGGAATTCCTTGTTTATCGCAGTACAAATGGAAGAGCGACCGCGCATGGAAAATGAATCTTGAAGGGATGACAACAATCACGAATATTGAACATTTAGCTCACACCATCTGCTTCCCTTAGCCTCACGTGTCCTAGACAGCAACTGCTGGGTCCTTCAAATTACTCCTGCGAGTGGTTCTGCCCCTGCCAACCCCCGCCCGGAAAGCTCACCATTTTGATGTCCTCTCTTCTGACGACAGCATAATTAGCAGGAATTACGTTTTCTTTTCTCTCCGGAACCGAAATGTTTGAGATAAAAAAATTCCCTACAAAAGCCGTGGATGATTTGTCTATAACCCCTCCCTCCCTTGCACTCCTACGCACTGCATTAAAAATGAATAATAAAAAAACTAAAAACCCCTTCATCCGGTTTTGTCATCCGACGTCGCCCCCTTTCCCGTCTATAAATGCAGATTTCATTTATATCAGCTTCCTACTACGACTCCAAAACAAAAGCCTGCGTCACTTCTTTTCTCCCTTTTATTATTTTTTGTTTGTAATTGGAATAACAATAATAGTGTTCCGAGCAGAAAAAGAGATGGCGATTGTTCTTAGAAACGTCGCTTGTCGTATCTACTCACTCACTCACTGCCTTCAGCCCGCTCGACCGGCCTTCTAATCGACCTCTTTACATTCCTCAGCAAAGATTGGCCAACAAGTTATTTCTAAGACATTCCTTTATATACAACCAGTAACAATACTTTTACTGTGTTGGATTAAAGAAACCTTGCTTCCGAAACGCAGGTTGCTAGGTAACAACGTCCTTTAGAAATATGTGCAAGCGAGTCAAGGGAGTCTTAACCTTTGGTGCGGTACAATTGATAGTATATAGGCAATTAACGAGTGGTATGGTAGAGTCAGACTGAAAAATGAAATGCCATAGCTGGGATTTGAACCAAGGTCGCTCTTACCACTGAGTACCATGGCAACATCTCGGCACAACATTAAATTCTTCAACTAACTCACTGTTTCCCGGTAAACCACAAGATGATCTCAAATTATTTTTCAGACTTACAAATGTTGCAAGTACTTTAAGTTCCAGGGTTCATAGTTTAGTCAACTATTACAGTCATCCTGGGCTACACACGGATATGTGGAGAAAAAAAAATTACAAAAACACTCCCAATTATTACAAATTAAATATACTGTGACTAACGAATGTTACGAAACGAATCAAATCATTTTAGGCAAGAAAAAACAATATTCTAATATTCTATAATTCAAAGCGTATGGCTCATTTAGTCTTTTTCCATTTTCCCCGATAAAAATTATTGGGTAACTCAACTAGTTACGGAGATGGTCAGCTCATTTACACACGACTCTATGCTTGGTACTCCAGCTATAGAACTATTTTCAAAACCGCTTTAGACCTACTTTCACCAATTTCACTAGGGAAAACGGTTATAACTGTTGTAGCGGATATATTTCAAATTTGGTTAACTTTGTTGAACATTGAAGGACAGAGTTTGCAGTACACAACATGAGGAAAACCTTTTGCTTCTTTTGGACTGCGCCATGTTTCAACGTCAACATCTTTTGGATCAACTATGAAGTGCCGATGACAAAGATGGGAAACTACTCGACAACTCTTACTAAGAACCTAATTTCCTGTTACAAACGACAGGACGACCTTAGTTTGGGGTCTCTTCCAAGACGTGCACACAAATTTCGCTCTTATATAATTTGTGTGCCCTATACATCAACAGAAACATAACTTTGATGTGGACTATCGTGAAAATGGCAGAATTTTACAAAAATCTGTCGCGTTGAGACAAAGATAAAGTGAAGATTACCAGAAGCATCCTTCGAACAGCTGGATGTGAGGTAAAGGAGTTGAGAAGCAGAACTGCGCAAGCGCCAAGGTTGAACGTACATGTCCCAATTGGCGGTACTACCTCTAGCACAGTCATACTTGGACTGCAACCAAGAAATGAGTCGAAGGCTTTTTTAAACACTCACGCGTCTCTGCTTAGGGGCAGAGATGAAGGGGAACCGTGCAGATAAAAGCTTCTTTAAAGAAAGTGGGGACATTTCAGAAACTTTCATTTACTTTTTACTTTCTCTACACGTACTATGTACATAGTGTATAGAGAAGGTATTGTAAAGCAGCCAAAAATTCGATACTGAGATATCACCGGAAAATCATGTT
The DNA here is from genome assembly GCA_030762935.1 of Hymenopus coronatus. Taxonomy (NCBI): domain Eukaryota; kingdom Metazoa; phylum Arthropoda; class Insecta; order Mantodea; family Hymenopodidae; genus Hymenopus; species Hymenopus coronatus. Next base: position 125,961,148 of record CM060888.1, on the reverse strand, counting down.
TGGGTCTCCCTGAATAAAAAAAACATTTTTGGAAAAAAGTCCGTGTGTGTGTCTGCGGACAGCATAGCTCAAAAACGAAAATACCATTAAGTACCAAACTTGGTATTTAAGTTTGGTATCTTTCAAAGATACGGCACGAAGATTTTCAAGAAAATTCGCCCACCTCCAACTGCCCTTTACATGGAACTTTTTTTAGAAAGTTTTGATTTTCCCAAAAATGGCTCTAACGATTTTGATTAAAATATCGTATATTAAGGATATTTACCTGACAAATAAAATGTTCATCTTGAATTTTCTGTGAATAGCCTCTGAAGACTACTTTATTCTGGATAATTTTACGGAATTTTGCATAACTGCTAAACCTTAAGAGATGGACGAAAACTTAAGACACAAAAAATGTAGAGCACGTTAAAACACACAATGTATGTCATATGCATTTTTTTTTCGTGGAGTTGATCATTTTTTAGATTTTGGTTTCGTTTTGAAAAACTTATACTTTTCTCATACGGAATTTGTCAACTTCTGTCCATACAAACAAAGGAACTTCAGTCACATAGCAACCAGATTTTGAATATCACTTTAACTTATGATACTCCCTTATTTGCCTTCCAAGGAAGCAAGTAATAAGACCGTTTCTGCTAATTTTTCTAAATTAGACAGAAGTAAATAGAAGAATTAGCTTTTTAACTATAATTTGTTGCAGAGATGTAGAGAAAGTCATGCGAATGGAACACATCAGATTTTTCATAAATAATTCTTTTTCAGGGAAGGTTTCTCAAATTTGTTTTTAGGAATTCAATTTCCAAAGAACAGTAGAATTTTATTAAGATTTAGGTAAAGATGGGGAGAATCTGTGTAAACCCATCGGTGGCTGGCACTACTGAATGATAATGAGACTTCGTCAGCAGTATACTAACAAAAGTATTTTGTCCTTTGTAGAAAATGATACAAGTTTGTTATTTTATTTCAATAACTGTTTTAGTTAATATATACTCTTTCTTCATAATAAGAACAAATTTATGGACAAAGGATCAGGTCTGAGTTACTTTCCAACTTTTTCTAAGTACTGTCAAGCCGAACTTCTCTTATTTGAATTACCTGAGAATTTGACTTTTTAACCAATTATTTAGGATCCACTTTACCTCATCAGACAGGATAAATCCGGAAATTCCATTACCGTCGGGGGTTTTCTGAAGGTCTGTTATGTTTCTTGCACATTCTTCGCATACAGTAATGACAACCAAGATGCGAGTTCGTACCTCTTGTACCTAACTTGTCTTCACGCATCACACTGCGCAGCGACGCACAACAAAATGCAGCCTACGCCTTTTCCTTCCCTCTGAGAAGACGAATCCTCCACGGATCAGTAAGCAAGGGCACGATTAATTGTCGGAAACTCAAAACAATCCTTCTTCTTCTCCTCCTGCCCTCCCTATCTTTCTTTACAGTCGTTCTACTGGAGAAAGTTGCCAACAGTACCTCAGCCATCTGTCGACACCCTCCATCTTTGCCACAGAGATCCGAACACCGCACTTCACATATTCATACTTTTATTTTTATCAACTTAAGACAATTCTTCCAGTTGTTGACAATTATTTAAGCAGAGAGAGGAATCATTACGTGTTAACAAAGTAAAATATGTGTGATGTAAATAATATTAATATGCTTTTAGTTATTCCTCTGTATTAAAAAAAAGATTTTAGGAGTTCTTAACCGAGTGTTATAAACTACGGCAGTAGAGTGGGTTTTAAAATAAACCATAAACAAAGTGTATGATACGTCCAGAAATCCTCTACTGTTACTTTCTGTACCTCATTCACAGTAGGTAGAGAAGGTATTGCATTCCACGAGAAAATTCAATATCAAGATTTCATATCGAGATAAATTTGAATCCAAATATTATTTTAGAAAAAGATTCATTTGTGGGTGTCTGTGTGTATGTGAACAGCGTAATTAAAACACGAAATTGTGAATAAATAGCAAACTTGGTATTTAAGCTGCAAAGTTTCGATACGAAGATTTTCAAGAAAACACCCCTCCTAACTGAAGCATGGAAAAAGTTTCGGAATGTTTTAATTTGCCAAAATGGCTCTAATAATTTGTATTTAAATTCCATATATAAAAGTTATTGCCTACATGGCAAATAAAATGCAAGGACTTTTGAGTAATCTTCTCTAACTGGAGTATTTTAAGGATTACGAAAACGTACAATACAAAACATATATATTGTTTCAAACACATGATTTGTTTATTTTTGATAGTGTTTAATGACTGCTTTTACTACTGATGGCACCACAGGCGATGACACCATGGAATGCGATGGCGGGGGAAACCGCAGAATCCAGAAAAAATCCGCAACTGTGTCGCTTTATCCATCACAAATCCCACATGTGGTCGACTGGGATCAAACCCAGGTCATCTTGTGAAGAGGTGAGTGCTCTAACCACACGGCGTGGCCATTATTTGTTTCAAATGACTTTTTCGTGGCATACGCCATTTCCGAGATATCTGATATTAATTGTTTGGATTGTTCAGTTGCCATTATTTTTTAAGTTCCAGTTGTTTTTCGCGATTGCCGTATAGCGTCCAGTTCTTTAACATTTGGCAATCGCTACTCTCTTTGTATTTGTAACGCAATGTGTAATGTAGCTATTTCTGCAAGCTTTTATGTCGATTAAAATGAAGTCGGTAGAAAAATAAGTAGAGAAAGTAAAGTGAATGCAATACATTAGATGTTTCTAGTGTCCTCTGTGGTAAAGATTTTCTGATTTATTATAACTACTAATGGTATGTCTATTCATTTGCCAAAGGGCATTCTGCCTTTAACCAAATGGTATAAGACTTGCACCAATTCAGCTGACAGTCTCCAACAAACGCTTTACAAATAAAGGTACTTAATCTTGGAGCAAAATAGGTGCATTTAGAGAGTTTGTTGGAATAAACTATCAAGTTTATCGCGTTCAAAATAACGTAGATTCTCGCTGGACGGCTATATTCAGCTTGACAAACCACATCATTAATTCGCAGGCGTTAGGTGCACTAAAATACTCCAAGTGAACAAACAAGCATGGCCTCTAAACCTATTGCCAAGCTTTTCAGGACTGTTTGAGTGGCCATGGGAGGACACTTTACTGTGCATTTTGTTATATGCCATAATTTTAAAAACTTTTATGATTACAGTACAGTCATATTGAAAAAAGGAGTTCCCAAAACGAACATCACCTAGCCTTTTACCAATTGCCACCTACCCTCATTAATCCGCAATATCTGACTGCTAACGACACTTTCTTTTTTGAACTCCATATGTAATTCAGTTAGATTTCTTATTCCGCTTATTATCTTATCTAACTGTATTGTTCTGTTTATCTGCTGCCTGCAAAATCATGGTTTTTATTTTAGATTTCACTAATTTTCTCAAAAAAAAAAAAGCCTGATGTGTTCCATTTACATGAATTTCTCTACATCTCTACAATCAATTATTGTTAACACACTTATTCTTCTATTTACTTAATGCTAATCGAGAAAAACTTAGCAGAAAGGGTGTTATTACTTGATTCCTTGTAAGTAGAAGGGACATACGACAGTACCATAGGCTAAGCCGATAGTCAAATCTTTTAAAAGCTGGTTGCTATGTGATTGAAGTACCTTTGTTTGTATGGACAGCAGTTGACTCATTCCTGTATGACAAAAGTATAAGTTTTTTAAAGCTGAAACCAAAAAAAAATCAATAAAGCAGTCTTCAGAGGCTATTCCCAGAAAATTCAAGATATACATTTTATTTGTTAGGTAAATATCTTTAATATACGATATTTTAATAAAAATCGTTAGAGCCATTTTTGAAAAAATCAAAATTTTCGACAAAAGTTTCATGTAAAAGGTAGTTTGGGGTGAGGGGATTTTTCTCAATATCTTCGTGTCACATACCTGGAATATACTAAACTTAAATACCAAGTTTGGTGTTTTACCGACTTTTCGTTTTTGGGTTATCGTGTTCACGGACACACGGACCTTTTTCTGAAAATGCTCTTTTTGGATATATGGGGCCCTAAAACATATATTTCCGGTGAAATCTCGGTATCGAATTTTTGGATGGAGTGCAATACCTTCTCTATACACTATTACATAGTACGTGTAGAGAAAGTAATTAGACTAAATGCGTGCCCCACCAGTTCTAACCGAGGATAAATTAGAGGATATATGAACTGTTGAGCAAAGAAGTCCAAGAAAATCGCTGTCTTGCATAATAATCGACTTTTCTCCACATCTAAATCCATGTGATTGTTTACCTATAAGGAATGCTTAAAGGTAAAGTTTATATAACAAATATCCATACGCTCGATGAATTATAAAACATTATTCGGCATTTTCCAATATTTCGGTTGCAGAAATTCGTCGAGTGTTGAATTCAACAGGTGCCACGCTGGTGTAGGCGTAGAGGGGCGAATTTAGAACTCCTTTTATAACGGAAAGTAACATATGCATACTGTTTGGCATCGTTACCATTTATCTAAAACCTGTTCTGTATAACTTTTCCGCGTATCTCTAAACTATTACATGTGCATTAGCTATTGCCGTGAAATACGTCTTCTTCTTTAATACAATTATTTTTTAATATATTCGAAGAGAATTACCAACTTTACATGTTTATAAATGTAAGAATCAAATATGCAACACAATTAATATATCTGGAATGGGTGTAAACTTTTGTTACCAAAAAAGAAGAACATTCGTTAAAATCTGCCTCTTAGAATGATGAAAGCAGTGCGTGATTTTTTTTTTTTTTTTCTGTACCTTAACGTCCTTTAACCTGGTTGGTCATATCGGGCGATGTATGATTTTGGTGAAATGATGCTCAAATTATCTCGGGGTCCATGGAGCTTAAAGTTACTCTCAGGATAAGGGAAACCCCCGAAAAAACCCTTATCCGGGCAACTCACCCTAAGCGAGATTCGAACTCACGACCTCTCGAATGTGAAGCATTACCCAGCGATGTTTAGGAACTAAATGGACAAATATGTGTTTAGCATTATTAATACATCCTAAAAGTAAAAATCTATTTTATAATCTTCACTATATACAAATACTAAAGAAGAAATTAATATAAGACTTCCGGCACAGAATTACTTGGCGCGAAAGTCAGGCCCAGAACATTCTATAAGGGAGAGCGCATGCGCGCATTACGGCACACTTGTGCCTTAACGAAAGCAATGGTAGCCACCAGTCAGGGAAATGTCAGTATCCGCTAGTAATCAGTTGGAAATTATTAAAATGTAAGATGTCCTTACTCCTCACTTGAAAATAGGTATGTGGAACTGTAATACATATTCTATACATATGTGATAGAATTTAATATTTCGCAGCCAATTCCAGAACTTTTCTTGTATTTCTCGGCTTTATTTTCTCTGACTGTGTGCCCCGAATTCTAAACACTGATATTTCTCTTGCAGGCTCGTGATCAATGGGAGTATAGATGACTCTATTTAGTGTAGGGTCCTTACATGTATCGCTTTTATCGCCTGACCTTGCATTGCAATGGATTTATTTGTCATCATCATCATTCAACATTAGCCAATCAGGAGAAAGGGAGCGCGGAAGGAAACATGTCAGGGGGCAAGGTTATAAGAAGCAAGGTATAGGGGAGAAATGGCGGTCGGGTATAACGGTACCGTGCGGTACCGAAGCCTCCCGCGGTCAGAAAAATAGCCCCGAAACCTCCGGGACCCTTAAAGGCCCCTAATTACATAGCCCCCAAGCCTCCCCAAATCAGGTAGCGTCCCGGTCGAAACAGGTAACAGTTTCAGTTTGTGTTTACAATACTTATTATATTAGTTTTGATGGCCATCCATTCCGTACCTTTTCTCTTCAGATCACAAAGTACTTTGTCTCCGAATTTTGTCACTAGGTGGTGCCGCATGCTTATGGCGCCCTCTTGAATATCCAGGATATCTATTTCTTCAATGGAAAAGTTTTAATATTTGAAAATGCATGCCGGTCCCCGTGGCCGCGCTCGCTAAAGTACCTCGCTTTGGTGCTTTGCGGCGCACTGGATCGTGGGTTCGAGTCCCGCATTGGACATGGGTGTTTCTGTGTTTGTAAATGTGTCTATGTCTGTGTAAGTAAATGTAAGAGGAAAACGTTAAAAATTAGGAAACTGAAAAAAGTAGAGAGAGAGAGAGAGAGAGAGAGAGAGAGAGAGAGAGAGAAGGAATACAACGCCGGAGTCCTGACAAGTCTCCGGAACTGTTATTTAATTAAAAAAAATAAATAGAAAATAAAACTTTTGCAACTTTTAACATCGCGCTACCCCATTTTTTAAACACTTCTGGAATCCGAAAGTGTAACCGAAGTAGACTTTTCCTTCCTGTCCTACTCACCGTAATTTCAGACTCGTCGGAAAACATGTCAACTGTGAACAATTTACCGTACACTGAAAGAAATCAAGGGAAAATTAGGCATACCGTTCCACCCCACCTGCTGGCTAATTACGCCGGTTTCGCGGGAGGCTACCTGCTAAGCTCACCAGGGTTCGGGAGGCTTCGGTCCTGCGCCCTGTGACGCACCTGCACGAACAAATCCTAAAGCAGTGACATAGGATCAGCGAACGTCAAGAGAACCCGAGTATTGGGAAAAAGAAATCAACTTGCACTAAACGCCTATTATATAATTCTGAAATTTAAACGCTAACTTATTGTACCTTTCTTTTCAGCGCTTCCATACCAACATGGTAAAGAATTGTCCTATGGTGAATCATCTTGTGTGGATTCTTGCAGAAATAATGTTCAGTGATGCGTTCCAATGCACCGGAATGTCACTTTCGTGAGGGTTGATGGAGACCCAGTAATTCTATTTGTTCACATAATGCAGTGATGGAAGTGTGCTTCATTTGAGCAATTAACATCAAACAATGCACAAGGTCATTAGCCACGTTCATCCGGTATGATTGGTATTACATTTAAGGGTATAGGGGACCTCGACAATGCTTCTTGTTTGGGATCTATAGCGACTATCATTCCTGAAGCTACATGCCGTAGGCAGACAGTTCACAGAGACGCGCAACACACTTTCCCACAACTGGAACTGGCGATGAACGATCCAACCAACCTCTAATGAGCACGGGGAATACTCTTTCCTTGGATTAAACATCCGTCCCTACTGTACTAGCACACACAGCAAAATTTAGAAGCACACCTGAAAGATAAGAAGAAAGAAAATTTGATGTGTTCCATTCACGTCTTTATCTACATCTCTGCAACAAATTATCGTTAAAAAGCTTATGCTTCTGTTTACTTCATTCTATTCGACAAAAAATTAATATAAATAGTCTTATTACTTGCTTCCTTGTAAGTAGAAGCGAAATAAGAGAGTACCATAGGTTAAAGTGATAGGCAAAAGCTGGTTGCTATGTGATTGAAGTTCCTTTGTTTGTATGGATAGGAGTTGACAAATTCCTGTATAAGAAAAGTAAAGTTTTTTTAAAGCTGAAACCAAAACCAAGGAATATCTAAAAAACGATCAAATCCATGAAACAAATGTATATAACACAAATTGTGTGTTTTAACGTGCTCTACATTTTTTGTGAGGTAACTTTTTCTCCATCTCTTACGGTTTAGCAATTATGTAACATTCCGTAAAATTTATCAAGAATAAAGTAGTCTTCAAAGGCTATTTCGACAAAATTCAAGATATACATTTTTATTTGTCAGGTAAATATCTTTAATATATGATATTTTAATCAAAATCGTTACAGCCATTTTTGAGAAAATAAAAATTTAAAAAAAAATGCCATGTAAAGGGTAGTTTGGGCTGGGTGGATTTTTCTCAAAATCTTCGTGACGCATCCCTGGAAGATATTAAACTTAAATACCAAGTTTGGTATTTTGCCGACTTCTCGTTTTTCAGTTATCGTGTTTACAGACACACACATATACGCACCTTTTTCTTAAAATGATTTTTTTTGGATTCAGGGGACCCTAAACATAAATCTCGGTATCGAATTTTTTGGTGGAGTGCAATACCTTCTCTATACACTATGTACATAGTACCTGTAGAGAAAGTAAAAACAATTCGTGGTAGATAAGAAATCACCTCAGCATTCACCTACCTACCAGGAGAAACCACGAAAAACCCAAAGATAGTGTGAGTGAGTGGTCAACGAGAATTGGAGTCTTACTATGGAACCAACTCCTTTGGTAATATTACATTTTAAAAACTGTCAAATGTTTTGACGCAACTTGCAGTTAGACCACCGCTGTAATTACCGTCCAAGATAAAAAGTAATCACTAAGGATAGATTTGGTAACTTACCGGAATCATCTGTCTGTAATGTATTCTATTCATGTATTTCACCCTATTACTGATTGATTATTTCAGTATTTCTGGAACTAAAGGCGATGTCGTCCCTTTAGCATTAATCCCAGTGAGAAAAGGAAACACACAGAGATGCATGTATGCACATCGAGAGAGAGAGAGAGAGAGAGAGAGAGAGCTCTATCTTAGAGAAGATAAAATATCTAAAAATGGAGGATGCCAGTTCGGAATTAAGACTGTACCATAAGTTTATGGAAACCTCGTTAAAAAAGAAGCAGAGCCTATTTAAAAGTGTACAGTTAAGAAAATTATTTTTGAAAAATACGAATCTCTGCCAAAGCATTAATTCTTGAGCATCTCTAAATCTTTGTCAAGGGTGATAAATGTTATTCGCATACATTCCGTGGCCTTGTGGCCGTGCAAATGATGGGAAAAAAATTAAGCACCGCCATAAAATCCAATTCCGCGTCCGGAGCCAAGTTTAAAAGCAACTCTCGTCTTAAGCAGCGTACCAACCTCGAACTTTAATATCGATACAATTAGTCAGGCGGGCATCCCGAGGTCGTCAGAGTTAACAGAATGTTATTTTTGAATCGTGACTAAGAGCGAAGGTTGGCAAATAGATAATTCATTTGAACGAGCGCTACAAACCCCGCAAGCTGCCCAATTAAACTGTTGTTTACACAAATTTAAATTCATTTAAGATTTACTACTTCGCATAATATTAAAACTATAAACTGCACTTATAAAAATGTGTTAAAATTAAAGTGTTATTCTTTGATTGAGGAAAGCAACAAGAAATACTTGAAATACAACTTAGCAACACACTGTATTTCTACTTTGAATAATCTAATATTGTTTACCGTTCCGTAAAACAAATTCAAAGGATGTTTATCAATTTTTAAAAAGGGCCCCTCTGAAAATTGTTCTTAGCTGTTTTGCTTCCAATAACAATATGAAAAGAAATAAGCTCCTGATTTTAATGATTGCTGCAGAAACATTATCGCTAATGCTTTATCTAATCGAGCGTATATTAACAAATTAATGAAATATTAATAAAGATACTAAGCAGTATTTTCATTCATTCTATTTATTTACCTGCGATGCTGTCGATTTATCGGGAATTTAGACCAAGCAGCTGTTGCAACTCGACTCAACTGAGTCACACACTTATAGGAGACAGCTAGAAGGGTGGCAGGCTAGCCAGTACGTCACTACAGTGACTTTCAAATGGGATGAGGTTTATCCTTGAGCGCCACCAGGCCGGCAGCCAATCGAAGTGCTGCTGTGTTACTGCATTCCCGTTAACATAAATTATGTGTTTTATCGTGAGCTACATTTTTTGTACTGTAAGCTTTTGCATATCTCTTACAGTTTACCAGTTATGCAAAATTCAATAAAATCATCCAGAACAAAGAGGTCTTTAGAGGTTATTCCCAGAAAATTCAAGGCGTACATTTTATTATGCATGCCATTTTCAAAATTTTCGAAAAATGTTCCATGTAATGGTTTGGGGTGGGGGGATTTTCTACAAAATATTTGTGTCGCATCCTTGGAAGATACTTTATTTAAATACCAAGTTTAGTATTTAACGGTATTTTCGTTTTGAGCTACGCTGTTCACACACACACACACACACACACACACACACACACACATGCGCGCGCGTGCGGACTTTTTCCAAATATGCTTTTTTGGGGGGGGGGATTCAGGGGGTCCTAAAACATGGTGACATCTTGGTATTGAATTCTTCTCTATACACTATGTAGATAGTACGTGTAAAGAAAGTAAAAATAGGCTCACAAGTGCCTTGGAAACATTATCTTGAAGTCAGTGTTTAAAATGAGCTTCAGCTTAGAAATCCTCAGTTCTATTAGAAAACATTTATTCTCTTCTGAACGACTATAAGAATGCAAAATAATGGCCTAGTCAAAAAATGACGTTTACGTCCTTCTTCAGCTGTTAATTAAACAAACTACTATATGAGCGTAGCGGTGATAAAAAAATTACTTGCAATAAGAACGTAGCAAGTAAACAAATATATGTCTCTACCTACATATTGTGCCTTAGCTGCCTGTACGAACCTCATCAAAGAGTACGTTAATGACTGGTGATTAAAGTTCATTAGGTTTTTGATGATCGTATTTTCTCCTCAACGGATAGTTCATCAGCAACATAATTACAATTTTCTATACCCTACAACCGCAGAGCCACAGCTGGCATCCACGCGAGACCGATTCTTTGTTTCTCCGCAGTGTATGCATTACTATGAAACAAGCAATGTTATTGTTGTCACTCGAGTTCCCTTTGTTGTTTTTTTGCCACTGAAAGCTGGGGGAAAGATTGGAGTGATTTGTATCGGCGGCCTTCTTCCACACAGATGATTCCCCTCGGCCTTAGTACAATATTTACATGTTCGCTTCAAGTTTATTAGCACACATAATTGCTAAAATAATTTACTGAGCCGTTTGAAGCGGTTATAAAAACATTTCTTATGTCTAATGAATCATGGGTGATGAAACGTAAGTATATTCTTATACATTAAAGTTATGGAAGTAACAAATGCACTTAATTTAGTCTGCAAGTTAATAAGATATGTCTGGTTTTAAAATATGACTTAAACAATACTTCAATGAATTTCATTAGGAACTGAGATGGTTTTTATGATATTCTTTGGGTGAAAATATACCTAAACCATACAACTTTTGAACAAAATGAAGGTTATGATAAATGATTTACGTCATAAAATTAAAATTTAAAATAATTCTTATTTTATTCTTTACTCGTTTCTTTCTTTTTTCTAGTATCCAGCGCTTTATTATAAAAGTAGTAAATAGAATAACCATCCAGTTTTGTGCACAAGACTTTAAATACATTTATTTAGTTTAAATAATTCGTTACATTTTCCTTGTTAAAATACTCTTCTACACGTACTATGTACATAGTGTATAGAGAAGGTATTGCATTGCACCTAAAAATTCGATGTCGAGATTTCACCGGAAATACGCTTTTAGGACTCCCTGAATAGAAAAAAAAGTATTTTCAGAAACAGGTCCGCGTGTGTGTATGTGTGGACAGCATAGCTCAAAAACGAAAAGACAGTTAAATACCAAACTTGGTATTTAAGTTTGGTATCTTCCAGAGATGCGACATTTTCAAGAAAATACCCCCACCCCTAACTACCCTTTACATGGAACAATTTTCGAAACTTTTGTTTTTCTTAAAAATGACTTTGACTAAAATACCACATATTAAAGCCATTTCTGTCACAAATAAAATGTATATTTTAAATTTTCTGGGAATAACTTCTAAAGACATGTTTATTCTGGATGAATTTTGTTTAATTTAGTATAACTAGTAAACCGTGAGAGATAGACAAAAATTTACTTTACAAAAAAAGGTAGATCTTGTTAAAATATCTACAAGTTATGTCATATACATTTTTTTCGTGGAGCTTACCATTTTCGAGGTATTCCTTCTTATTAGTTTTAATTGTGAAGTACCTGTATTTTTCTCAGACAGAAGTGTCCGTTTTTCATTTGTTCTACTCCTGGCCAGACAAAGAAGCGATTTGCAATGACACTCGCATAACGATAGCTTTTAAAATATTTGACTACCACTTTAGCATTCCCTTAGTTTTAACCTACTTAAAAGGAACTAAGTAATAAAATTCTGCTAATGTTTATCTCAATTAATATGGTGTTTATCTATTGTAAGAAGTTTGTAGAGTAGCTAGAGAAAGTCATGTGAGTGTAACGTATCAGATTTTTTTTTTCATTTGTGAATAACTCTAAAAGGTGAGCTGCAGCCAAACATCGGTTGTTAGGATGCATAGATTCTCTTATCACTGATAGCAATGCGTTTTTGCAGCACAGGTTTCTTGTTCACGCGTCTCAAGGCTTGTAGCCTGCCGCTATTAACGTACAAGATATTTATAAATTATTATCAAAAAGAAATTTAAATTGTAAAGAAGACATAAGCCAGGTTTAATTGAATAAACGCAAACTCATCAGAACAATTTCAATATGATTTCCTTTTGTAACACACCAAATCAACACCAATATCAAATCTGTAAGGAAGTTCTCAAATTCTATGGACTATGTAACAATTGTTACCTTTTTACTTATAACTCAGAATTTATTTAGATTTCATCCTAAATTCCCTTTGATTAGGATGTGGCGAATGGGAATTTTATGAAACAGCGGATAACATTGAGAGAGTCCACCTCTGTAGTACATAGCGTGTCTGCCTCACATTCAAGAAGTCCGGAGTTCGAATATCGGTTAGGGTGACCTACCTGTATAAGGTTTTTATTTCCCTTATGTACATCATTTCATTCATATATCGTCCTATATGTCCCAACAGGTTAAAGATCATAATACAAGAAAACTGACGCCTTCCATTCACACGACTTTCTCTAGATTTTCTGCGAACAAATTTTCTTACAAACGACTATTTTATCTAAGTCATACTAATCGAAATAAACACTAGCAGAAATTGTCTAATTAAAAAGTTTAAGAAGGTAAATAAAGGAATACATTAGGCTAAAGCGATGGTCAAATATTTTAAAAATTGGTCGATATGTGAAAAATTGAAGTTAAGATTCTCTTTGCGTGGCTAGGAGTAAAACAAAAGAGAGATGAAACGAAAGTTGACTTCTCATTTAGGAACAGTTATGTAGTTTAAAATTGAAATCAATAATAGGGAATATCTCGGAAACGGTTAACTGTATAAAAATGTATATGACATAAGTTATGTCTTAACGAGATCTACATTTCTTGTGCAGTTAGTTTTTTTTTTCTATCTCTTGTGGTTTACTTGTTATGCAAAATTGATCCAAAATTAAATTAAAATTCAATCTATACATTTTATTTGCCATGTAATTATCTTTAGTATACGGCATTTTAAGCAAAACAAATTTTCAAAAATGTTTCCATGTAAAGGTTGGTTTGGAGTGGAGGATTTTATTGCAAATCTTCTGTACCATCCTTTCTTACTCTCACAAACATATACACATTTCTAAAAATGCGACTTTTTTTTTTGGATCCAGGGCGTCTAAAAACATATTTGCGGTGAAATCTCGACTTCGAACTTTTGTGTGAAATACAATACCTTCTCTACCTACTATGTACATAGGTACGTGCAGAAAAACTAAAAACTGCGTCTCCATGCTAACTGCTGGTGACGAGATTGTATATGCAACAATTAGGGTGTTTGTAGTCATAGAAGTTTATGCTTAAGAAAGTAGTCTCCTTAGCGCGTTGGTAGCGTGGCTGCTTACCAAGGGTTCGATTCCCAGTACCGGCGTGGGAAGACCTGGTCCGGGGTGCACTCAGTCTCGTGAGATTCCTGGGGGGGGGGCCAATTGAGGAGCTACTTGATGAAGAAGCAGCGGCTCCAGGTCATGAGGACCGCATTAACCGGCCGATGGAGGGGGGGTTCGAGGCGCTGACAACGTCTCACCCTCCAATACCGCACCCCATCCATGACGTCTGCCATGGACCGAGATAGGGAACGCAGCTTCCAAGGTTCCTTATGAGCTGTCGAGCCATGGTGTATTATTATTAATTATTATTATTTATTTATTTATTTATTAGTCTGACTCATAAATGAGTTTGCCAAGTGACGCAGAATAAAATATACATTTAGAGGTTTTAACAAAAGAAATGTTATAAGTGAGTATTATAAAAAATATTTTTACCATGCGTTATAATAGTTATATAAAATTAAGTATGAGAACAAATTGTAACAGATTATAAAAGATGTGCAACAATAAGTGAAAAAAACAACAAAAATAGAGCGATTTATAAACCATAATACATTTTACGTTGTATTCAAAGCATATAAATGATTTGAAAAAATGGCTACGGAATGTTTTATGATGTTTTCCGTGATTGCTTGTTCCACATTCCTGTTAATTTTATATTTTATTATTATTATTATGCTTAAAGAGTTTTGCTTAAATTGCTACATACAGTATTGTACACATTTCAGCATCTTACAGCCAATATTCTATGGAACAGATAATAATATAAACTTAATTAATCAAGGAAAGACTTATCTGAGCGCTCTTAACGCTTTATGGACATTTCAGAGACAGTTGCACAGCGAGCAATCGTCTAAATGCTAAATGAATCCCTTTCACAAAAGCGAGCCCCGGAATGTTTGTTAGTTTTGTGTACCGCAGTTTATGGAACAATCTCCAAGAGGTATCAATATCTTGCAAGAGGAATCCCATTTATCAATAACAAGTTCTTTCAGTATTCAAACGCCAGTTGAGAGGCCTCCGCCCTATTCAAATTACGTCAAAATTAAGTCCCTGATTTACGTCTGCTATACATCTTCTACTTCCTTTTCATTTGTGCGAAAAGATTGGACGGAAACCAAAAATATGAGATGGGAGGAACACTTGGGGAAGGGGGAAGGTCTGACCCAGAACAATCCGAATCGATAACCATTAATTAAGCCTCAGTCCCCTCCCTAGCAAACCAACCCTCTCTCCGTCTTATTCTTAACTCTGTGCTGCAAACGTTTGAAATATCTCTTTGAAACGTTGCCACCAAAACGAGACATAACTTTTCTTCGAACATGTTTCGATGAATTAAGGAGACACTAGAGCTCGAAAGGGGAGAAAAAGTGGCAGTATTAGCAGCATTTGCGTGGAGTCACACATCTCCGAAATTTTAAAAAAGCTTTCCGAAAATTTGGCGAGGTGGAGCCAAGGCACTCAAACTATCAAATCCAGTTTCAGCTGACTTGGGGTGTGGTAAAATACTGGCTTGGTAATACAGTCCAACGTGTTTCGATTTGATTCTGCAGAGAGAGGGAGATAAAAAAGAACGAAGAAACTTTTTGTTAAGTTATTTTCTGCATAATATAAGCAATCAGGCTTTGATCCAAAATTAAGAGGCATGTGAATTTGTTATTGCTTTCGTACTTCGTACACTAATCAACAATGTATTACGTATTCCAGCCATTGTTACCATAAAACCAGACATATGGGGGCCGTTTTTGTTTTTTTTTTGTTTTTTGTTTTCTGTTTTTCTTTCAATCTCCGATAGCCTATAAATAAAAGACAAGTTCATAGAAAACAATTATTTTATTACTAAATGTTTTGTACACTTATGGCTATTTTTCAACATAATCACCGAAAAGATTGAGACATTTATCGTACCTGTGCACAGGCTTTGCAATACCCGCTTCAAAAAATGTTGCTGCCTATGATGCAGCCCGGAATCACTATCAATGTAGCTGTTGATTGTGAAACTTTACGTTTGCGGAGAGCCATTCAAAACAAACGAAGAGGAATGCTGACTTCAGGAATTGTGTTGATCCATGACAACGCTCGTCGACACACTGCTGGCACAGCCCATCGGCTCCTTGAACAATTTCAATGGGACATTTCTCATCATCCGCCGTACAGTTCTGACGTGGCACCCAGCGACTTTCACCTAGGAGGGCAGTACTTTTGAACCAACGAAGATCTTCAAAACAACGCCAGTGCTCATTTGAAATCATTGGCGGCAACACAGGTACGATAAATATCTCAGTCTTTTCGGTGATTATGTTGAAAATTAACCATAAGTGTACAAAACTTTTAGTAATAAAATAATTGTTTTCTATGAGCTTATCTTTTATTTATAGCCTATCCAAGGTTGAAAAAAAAAACGGCCCTTGTACAACAGAACCGGGAGAAATCTTCAAAAGGCCTTGTAGAAATAAGTTCTTAAATAAGTGATTTGTTTTCTTGATGGTTAAAAATGCTAGTTGTAATTTCTAGCATTACTACTAGATACTCCTGAAGTAGACTAATGAGACTAACTCCCTAACCGTTAAAATGCACAATTGAATAAGAGGTTAGGATATTCTATAAATTAGGCATTCACGAAATGAATGCTCAATTTTCGTGTGGGTATGCGAAAAAGTCCACGAGAATCACTAGGTAAAAGATAAATGATAACAGATGGTGGAAATAATGACAGTTTTTCGCTCTAGCTCTGGTGATGGGATTTTTTTTTTTTTGTGTGTGAAGGTACATAAACCACTCGATAATCAAACTCCATTGAACGCAACAGAATTCGTATAAGGAAATCAGAGTGTCATATATGCTAACTGAAATTAATCACCTAATAATGCTGCAGAGCTGTGGAACCAAAATAAATGCCAGAGGTTTCAGCAGTTGCTGTAAAGCAGACTGAATAGTTAGTACATAGTAATTCGTAATAGTGAGTAATGGCTCGACAAAACAGTAAGTGTTTTGTAAGGAAATGTTTTAACATCATAAACTGCACTTAATTGGTGGGAATTTTGTTATTACGTGATTCTTATATTGCACTTCGTATATATATAATGTATCTTTTGTTTCAACAACAAGCTACGAATAAAGATCACAACAGGAAGTATGTTCATTATGCACCCTTTTACATGAGCAACGTTAAATTGTTGGTAATATGTGTGGTTTTCATATTAGAGATGTTGTTTTTGGCAAAACAGTTTTAGTTTGCAAAGGGCTCTGAAACTTAAAGTAAGAAAGCAATGGGCAAAGTTGTATCCGTACCTTACTGACTATGCTATACTCACTGTTAAACTCATTCCTGCAATTTAGGACATGTACTAATTGGCAACACCTTCGTTTAGTGCACTTAAATTACGTACTTATGCATGAGGGTGAAAGAGAACTAATACAACTTGGCCCACAGCTGCACTTAAGAACTAGTAAGTGTATGATAGCTCTTACCTTTCTTTGGGATGAGTGACTTGAGCAGAAGCACGGCGTTCTCGTCGCAGGCCCACGCATGCATCTTTCGATAGCTGTCTCGTCCTTTCTCCGTTAGCTTGTCCCAGGGTTTTGGTTTGGACAGAAGCTCGGACACGGTACCCTGGGACAGGCCGAGCACGTACTTGGCAAACAGTCGTTGTCCGATGTTGTTGATGGAAAGCAATTCGCGAACTCGCCTCGAAATGTGAAGTGTGTCCAGGTTCTGGGTTGAGTATTTGTCCATGTTGTAACGGAGCATCTCCTGGAGACGCGCTTCCATGGGGTCGCCTTTGGGAATGAGCGACTCGCCTAGACGACCTACCATGACTCCGCCGCCGCCTGGACCGTCGTCCGCGAAGCGGAACGGGCTCCGCGGATCGTCGAACCTGAACGGACTCTTCATGCTATCGTCGCTCCTAAAGAAGCCGAGTCCTGCCGCGGCCGCCGCAGCCGCTACGCTTACCGGGGTGCTCGTCGGAGGCGGCGGAACCACGCTATTGTTACTGATACTGTTACTAGAACTAACACTGATACCACCGATTCCCGCACTCGACAGTAAATGCCCGCTACTCGTCGTAATTCCGTGAGTGTTACTGTTACTACACAATGCACTCGTCGTCGTTGATGCCGTACCTGATGACGAAGCGTCTTCTGGAGGCGTCTTCGGGTTGCCATTCATAAGATGGTGATGATGTAGGGGTATTCCGCTGTTTTCGGCTGCCGTGGTGGTCGTCGTGAGCGTCGTGCCAGATGCCAGGGGTGAAGAGATGGCCGGCGGCGCCGAAGGCGAGGACGCCGAGGTGAAAGACGGGGTGGCAGCGGAAGAGGGCGGAGAAGCGTTGCGAGGCGAGGGAGCGCCGCTGTCCGATGGCTTCCCGTTGCCTTCCGCTGCCTCCGAGGATTGCTGCTGCGGCGTCGATGCCGCCGTCAGGGATCCTGGCGTCGCCGGAGAGGGTTGTTGCGTATCTGTAGGGGAGTGGACATTTAGTTGATGCTGTGTGGGTGTTTGTGGTGGTGGTGGAGGTTGCTGCTGATGTTGCTGCTGAGACTGCTGCTGTTGGTGGTGATGGTGGTGCTGAGCTGAGGATATGGCGGCAGCGTGACTCTGACTCAGGATGGTTCTTTCCAGGGACCGCCGCCAATTGGCGACGATCTCCTCACCCAGGAAGGAGCCGAAGGTCTCGACATTTTGTAGGGGTGGCGGGAATAGCATGGCCGAGGGCGGCGGGACGGAGGTAGGTGGCGGTGGAGGTGGTGGCGGTGGTGGCGGGGGCGGAACGGTGGAGTGGTCGGGTGGTAGCGCGTGATGGTGAGTTAAGGATGGAGGAGGAGGGGGAGGCTGCGGGGATTCCGGCACCAGATGATGTGACGTTGTCGTTGGGGTGGTGATGGTGGTGGCGGCAGTGCCTCCTGGAAACACACGGACCGATGTTTTTGCCGCTACCGCTTTACAAGTAAAACGTGCTACAGAAGTGCATGCAAAGTGCTCTTACGCATACTCAGTGCTATGATGGACAAGAGCAACCGACGCCTACAGCCAATTCAGTCATCAAATATCACTTAACGGTTCAGCATTTAAGATATCTCCAACAAAATACATTCATTTCCTCTACCGTCTTGTGTTACAATATCCACGTGATAAGCAACAAACAGATTGTATGTACGCAAAATTAACCTGCATAAATTGTACTGTATTTCAGTTTCATTCTTAGTATATCCAGAACATACAGTTAAAAGCGAGAGAAATTATGCATATTTTTGGTTACAATGATATATTTTCAAAAGTATTAAACATATTTATTTTCATTTCAACATTAATTTAATACAATGTGTGATATTTAATTTAATATAATGTAATTTAGTAAAAGTGGTCACCTATTAATGGAGTTAATCGAAACTTTGTCATCTTGCTCGAATGAAAGTAGTAAAGAAGCAAGATTTTCTGTTAAACAGGGAATTCAAACATGCAGTATTAGTGTAATTTTGCTGACCTGTATTTACGTTCAATCAGTATGCATTTAGGTTTGAAGGCTCACTCTTGATCCAGGCTAAAAACATCGAAGTTCATGGATCAAAAATACTCTTTAGAGGGTCCGCTCAAGACCTAGTAATGCCAAAGATATAAAGTTTTCTTTTGTTACTTTGGTAATAATTGACTAGCTAAGATCTTTTTACGTTGTAGGCGTCGGTGAAGAAACCACAAATGTGCACGCTGGCAGCTCCGTGAAATAATTTCGCAGTATTACAAAACAAAAGTAATTAGAATGAAAAACCTGCTCATTGTTCTAAAGTTGAAGTAAAAAGAATGAGGAAATACACTAATTAAGCAAATTAAGCGAAGGTAACTACATTGAAACATCTGACGTAGAACTACAGAAATAACATGCCCAAAAGTAATTACAGATATGATATAGTAACAATTGACAGATAAGGACAAGAGGCATGCTTTCTATTGGATATTCAATTAATGCGCATGATCAACTCGAGAATATTGTGATTTTAATACATTCCACTAAGTTCTTTACTAATGCATGTTAACGCCAAAAGCTCCTACTAGAAAACCACACTGTTTGGTATAGACTCTGAATATGCTTTACTTAACTTACACAGATAATTAAGAATTTTGAGTATCAAAATCATGATATTGTATGGCTTGAAATATATAATCTCACAATTTTGTATCTTAATTTAATGCTTGTTCCACTATTATATTTATGGTCGGTGTGTTATCAAAAAGTCTAAATTGTTTAAATAAGTTCTTCAAACAAAATAAATAAAGATAGGGAAAGAAAACACAATTCCTTAAAGGCAATTATTAAATACGACATGCAATACAGCAGATGGTATAATTGAAAACATTCGAGCAATACAAAAAATGGACAAGAAGAGGAAGGATATCAGTATTTCTAGCATAAAGGAACTCAAGTTTGTCAAACATTCATGCACCATCGGGTCATAAAATAACGAAACATTGTTTTCATTTGGCTGTGTTATGAGTAAAGGGAATGATTGACTGAATTTTAACGTTATTACAAGTCACACCTCTAACTACCCACTCCATTATTACGTCAAAGTTTGTGTTTGATTACTATAATTCAATTGCATACATAATGCGATTGGCAAAAATTTGCAATTACCAGGAAATATGAAACAATAAACCAATTTATGCGCTCGTACACTACTATAAACTTGCTGTGCGCTGAACTCACAAGTAAAGGGTTAAAATGTGTAACACGCAAATTCTTATTAAGAAAAGAAAGAAAAAAAATATGCATTGTCTTCCAAGAAAGTAGATCTAAAGTCAACTTAGTAATATTTTTAATATTTTTACTTAGTCCAAGAAATGGTTAACCGAATCGCAATGTCTAACTCAAAAGTCCAATAGCTTGACTACCAAAATTCAAACAAAATGCGCTCATAACCATAAACACCAATCAAAACATGAGAAATTACGTGGACGTCACACCATCGGGATTGGAGGTTATTTGGGATGAAGGACAATCCGAGGAACTGAATGAATATAAACATTAACATAAAATATACTGAAAAATAGCAACATTATAACACAACAGCAATAACTGGACGAACACATTTCAGGATCCGGATAGAGCCATTCAAACTCAACTGCAAAGAAACATTGTCACGCTAGCACTAGAAAAAAATTGACACATTAAAAAGTAGTACTACAGGGCAGCCATGAAAACACAAATTTGAAATACAAGCAGAATCAAAATGGCTACACATCAATAAATAATTATTTAACATTATTATCTATCAGCCCTTATTTATCTGATTAAAATGGATGTTGCAGGTTAGGAAAGGATAAGGAATTAGGTGGCGTTGAATTTTTTAAACTATTTTTCCTTTAGGTGTAACATTCTCGAGGGATAAAGAGATTGAAAAACACACTTTCTGCTTGAGTTATGTGCCATCAGACACCTTTAGCGGTATGTTAGCACACTTTCAACTTATCGAAGTTGGAATATGAGTCATTCATACTTCCACTCTATCTGGCACACTCTATCTGACGGACTCTAAAAACAGTATTCTCAAGAATGTTATGACTTTGTACCTTATGGCATCAGTTTTATGAAACGTCTCCTACACTCTGGAGTAGCGACGATCTTCTGCCGTACCCTAACCTTTGTGCATCCACTCTTGTACTTCCATTTCCTCCGTAAGGAAGACTTTGGAGGGTACGAATCAATATTATAAAATCTCATGCTAAGTAAAGCCGACCATATAAAGGGTGTAATGATGCATGGGCAGAATATCGGTGCAGTGATAGAATGCCTTTGAAAAACGAATGGCTCACTCGCAGAACTTTTCATTTAGTCCGTTTACAGTGTCCTGATAGAAACCGTGCCAATGTGGCTTGGCAGGACCGATGAATATTAATTAGAAGCGGAATTTCAGTAAGGAGGTAAATAAGTGCAGTCAAAGTAATGAATAAACAAATTACAATATGAGGCAACAATGGAGGTAAAATAATGAGCATGAGATTTGGATGCGAATGATTTTCTGTGTCGCGGACAACTTATCTGATGCTAAACTGACAATCGGACAGCATTTGGTAAACTTTGAATTTTTTAAAACGCAAATTTTAAAAGCTTGTCAAATTGAAATAACTCAACCATAAACACTGGTTGCTAAGGTAACTCAATAAGAGTTGATTCCGATCTCCAGAATGCGCGCCACAAGCCCCAGCCGTCTTGTTTTATTCTGTATTTTATTCTGTTTTCTTATCTATAGAACACATAGTATCTCTGGTTGTTATACCTGACCACAGACAAGGATCATATGAGCCATAGGTGGGATGTTGGGAGACGGTTTAGGAAGTTGCAATTTACCTTGAAGGTCCGCCGTCGCTGCGGCCTTGAGGGCGGCGTTCTCCGCCTGTTGAAGCGCTTTCGTCCTCTCCAGAAGCAGCATCTCCAGAGATTTGCTGGCGGCTTCTCCTGCACCCAGGGGCGGGAACTCCACACTACGCAAAATGCTGCCAATACACAAAGCACCTCGTGAACTTCACTCACAAATTCAACGCATACCACAACAGAGCGAGAAGCCAAAACCTGACATATATACACGTCTGCGGTTCGTTTTGCTTAAGTCACATCATATGGGAGCTACTGAAACTCATTTTTGTATGCTTTTCTTATAACTGTTTCACTAAAATGTCACAATTTGAGATTAAAAATTTCTTCAACATTATTATCTTTATATAATATTTACACAAACTCTTAAAAGCATGTATGTAACAGTTTACGGCTTCTCGCCACTCCATTCACTTATGTAGACTGTAATATCTTTATCTAATTCTCTTACAGTCTACAGCCATTTAGGATATAGCAAGCTTTTTCCGCAGCAGAGAACAATAGATGGTGTTTTAAACAGTAATTTTGCTTGCAAAGAGAGCATTTTGTCATCTGTCAATCGCAGAGTTTACATTCGCGAAATATATCTACTGGACGTTAGGAGCAACTAGTCCAAATTTGGGTCCTTTAAATATAAGTTCACGGATATGAAAAACTCTTTACATAAATGCGATTATCACAAAATAAGAAATGCTGTCTTTGCAAATAAGTTCAAGGTGTAAAGCAACAAACAACTAAAACTTTACTTAGGAAACGTTTAAGACAACATTATTTGTAAATATTAATTCGTTTAGTTTAAAAAGCTTTAGCCACACATTGAGGTTACTATTTGAAATTCAATGAACATATTATTAAGCACTTAAATGTTAGTTATGCGTATAGTTATAAATACTTAATATATATTTAAGTAAGGTTCTCTATATTAAATGTGTGTGAACAATTGAGCTTCCTGCACTTCACAGTTTTTGAAAAAATAATGAGAGAAAATGAACGAAAAAAAGAAAAAAAAAATGATATAAAAATCAAGACCAGTACTTAACTTAGTGTTCAATAAATCTTAAAACCAGTATATTAACACCAAAGTAGCTTCAAAATTTAATGTGGCTATCTTCAACAATTTCTGAGAAAACGAGAAATTTATAATAAAAAATGTAATCCACAGTAAAGCAGCAAGGAGAAATCAAACTTGTATATATTTGCAAAGAAAAAAAAAAAAACACGTGGATTGAGAATTCTTAATTGTATTCATCTGTAAACAAACTTCCTCTAAAAGATCGACAACGTTTTTCTCTTAATCTAAACTGAACACGAGTTATGAGTTTTATGTGAAGCGGTGCAGAAGTTACAGAACAAATTAGGTAGATAAGGTATAATTTTTAAAATTATATTTAAAATACAAGAGTTGCAACCAATGATAAAATACATATAAAATTAAAGAAGATATTAGATTAATAAAACTGTCTAAAATATTTGTTATAATTTTATCGCTTAAGTATTATTTTGGAAGAAAAAAAATATTTTAATCCTCTGTCATATTTATTGTTATTAAACACACAGCGATATCCCACTGTCAGATTGCAGATAGGTCAACCAGAGAGGAAACCGACAGCCACATCCCATTCCTTTCCTTTACAGATATAATTAAAACCAGCGTCATCGAGTTAGCATCATGCAATCGAAATGTCGCTATGAGCCAGTAAACAGATGAAAATAAAAAGCTTAGATAAAATACACAGGAAAAAAAATTATGTTCCCAACATAAACAGGATTTCAACTCGGATGGTTAATAGAAATCGTCCCCGCAGCCCTCCCAATTCATGCAGGATGTTGGTTCGCGCATTGAGGGAGCTGCAATTGTTGGAATAAATACTGGAGTAATTGAGGGTGCAGGAGAGGGGGAAATGTGAACATTTCCTTCTGGTTTTGAATTCCATCAGGCCATTACGCATAAACACGCTCACAACTGTTTGCCGTAAAAGTGATGCAATATATCATGAGGAAAAGCTTGCAACAGTAATGGAGAACTTCACATATGGCGTGATCCCACTCGGACACAAATAATACGTTATTCTCAGTAGTATTTTACATTTTGATATTTCGCTTACGTTGTTACTTCAAATGCTTAATTAACGGGGTTTTCAACATGAATTGGAACGCAAAATATTATACATTTCCATTTAAAATGGATTAGAATAACCTTAGGACTTTTCCAAGTCACTTGACTTGTACACGAAGATACTTGGTTTTGATTTGCTAGAAAAATTGTCCTGTCATATTTCATGTTGTGTTTCAATATAATGTTATACTTATGGGGGAATTTAACATCTTTACTTTTAATTGTGCGATTCTCAAGATTTAATATTATACATACATACATACATACATACATACATACACACTTTACATACACAGCCATTTTAAACGTTCAATGTTATTTTTTAGAATGAAAATACGGAAACATAATTATTTAAGAATGCTATCTGAAGTCCTAAGAGCGGTTTTCAGCAAACTTGAGTAGAAATGAGACTTGAACCCAGTGACTGTCTCTTAAGACACACAGATTTCCGATATTGATATATACCCATAACAATTTATTAAACTTTGTATTTAGTTATTTCTTAACATTTAATGAAATTACTTATGATAGTTATTCGTCCTCGCCTTTTCGACACAATCTAATTTTATGTATATAACTTTGAATTTCCTATTCTTTCTGCTAAAATAGATCATTTATGAAGAGAAATAAAACTATACTAACGGTTCTAATACCAGACGTCATTAAAAAGGCCTAAGGTAACATTCAAAGAAAGAAAGCAATTACCTGAGTTCCCGCTTGACGTCATCGTAGTCACGCTGGGCGTCGAGGCGCGCCTCCAGTCTTGCTATGTGCTGACGCTTATGGTCCAGCTGCTCCTCTAGACGGGCGATTTGACCCGCCGAGCTTTCTTGGAGCTTGGCTATGCTGGCCTGCAACCGCTGCACGTCCTCCACTAGCTGAGATATCTGCAATCACACAATAACGTCTCTTTCAAACAACAAAAGTATTGCAACATAAATACTAAAACAAAGGTCTTCACTTTCTCTATACGTACCATGCACATGGTGTGTAGAAAAGCTACTGCTTTGTACCCAAAAAAATGTTACACCGAGATTTCACCGGAAATACTTGCTTTGAGACCACCTGAATCCAAAAAAAGCATTTTTAGAAAAATGTCCCTGTGTGTCTGTGTGTGTGTGTGTGTGTGTGAGCTAAAAACGAAAAGACCGTTAAATACCAAACTTAGTATTTAAATCCAAGGTTGCGACACGAAGATTTTTAAGAAAATCCCCGCACCCCAACTACCCTTCACATGGAAAAATTTTCGAACATTTTGATTTTCTAAAAAATGGCTTTAACGATTTTGATTAAAATATTGTATATTAAAGATATATACCTGACAAATAATATGTATATCTTGAATTTTCTGGGAATAGTCTCTGAAAACTACTTTATTCTGGATGAATTTTACGGAATTTTGTGTAACTGGTAAACCGTAAGAGATAGACAAAATATTACCAAGCAGGAAAAGTAGAGCACATTTAAACACACAATTTATGTTATATACATTTTTTTCGTGGAGTTGATCGATTTTGAGATATTCCTTGTTTTTGGTTCCAGCCTTGAAAAACATACTTTTCTCATACAGGAATTTGTCAGCTCCTGTCCATACAAGCAAAGGAACTTCAGTCACATAGCAATCAAGTAATAAGTATATTTCTGCTAATTTTTACTCACTTAGCATGAAGGAAATAGAAGCATAAGCATTTTAACAATAATCTGTTGCAGAGATGTAGAGAAAGTCATGTGAATGGAACACATCAGACTTGTTTAGTAGGTATGTCTAACTTGGCTACAAGTCGAAGGTAGCCTTTGTTTTTTCTTCAAGAATTCACATATACTTTTATTTGTCATGCGTTTCAAAACTGTTACTTTACGTCGCGTTAAAATTATTTTCATTTTGAAGGGCTACATGCAGAGCTGTTGAGTAGAACAAGTTGCCTATGGTACCAGGCGCTAGGAAAGTAATACTCGCTCATCCTGGGGTTGCTAAACTTCCAAGGATAGGCTTTGAGAAGAAATGAGCTAGGGTTAGTTAAAACGCTAAAAAGCAAGAAAAGAAACCTCGAGTTTACTGAACGACAGAAGGAACTTAAACCTCAAGAGTGATCTGTATTCCATTTTTAACACCATCGAAGGATGTAGAAAAGTTATGAAGTTAATGGAGATATCACCAGTTTTGTCTTTTATATAATATAATTGTTATAACCAAAGTTTGATATGTTTATACTTGTTTACCAATTTACATGTACTACATTTTACTGTTACCAAAGTTTAAATAGTTAAGTTTATGACCAAAGTTGTAATATATTCGTATTACATTTTGTATATACATTGATCTTATAAGAATATTGTGGTCGTTGAGGCCTTTTGTTGTTCTAAAGTGACCTTAAATAAATAAATTTAAAAAAAGTGGAAGATCATAAGTCACAGCAAGAATGATGCAAAGGGAGCGAATAAAAACGAAAGGATTATAATGTACCTAGGTAAAGAGACAATGTGAAATAGAATGCCCATACTCTCTCCTGGTTGTTTCTTGTGCGGTAGTGGAAGAGTTGCCGTGGCTATGTACTTGCTGACTTTACCCTTATTACGACACAAGCTAACGACACTTTGATGCAAATGTTTCACCAGAGACACTCTTTGCTCACGATACGCAAAGTGCGATAAAGTTAGCAAACTTGTACCTTCCTTTTTTCTCTTCTTTCTCTCTCCCCTACCTAACCGTCATCTTTCTAAAACCATACAAATGAGCCATGATAATCCATATCCCCCCTCCACTGTTGCCTGCGAGAGTTCTTGTGTTTTTGACAAGCTGCGCGCAATTTCTATATCGGAAACGGACCGATGCTTCCAAGGACGTTTTCAGCGAATGTCTGAATCCCAAATCCATTACAAATTGGCTGTCCCGAAAATAAACAAGGGGATACCGTGGAGGGGGTTTGGGAATTGTCAGACGACAGGCTCTGCTTAATCTCGACCAAAGGCCTTCAATCTATCGCAATTTTGCTCTGCTCTGCGACATTACCTTTCATGTATTTCTTATTAACATCTATACTTTCATAATTTCTTTTCTTATATTCATTGCTTGTTTACCATCTTCCTTTATCGCAGTAATGTTTGAGGATCAAAATCGGGAGGTCCTGCGTTCGTTTTCATCGACTGCCCACACTGACATTGGGTTTTTTTCGTGGTTTTCTCTTGTTGGTAGGCAAATGCTAGGGCGGTTTCTCATCTAACAGGATTTCCTTTCCCCAATATCCCTTTCATTTCGTTTCCTTCTCAGGTCCCAGATTTCGTGCCGTGAGGCGGTGTCGGACAGATGGCGGAGATGTTTTACTCCAACAGCAGAGAGCTACTTAGTTGAATCATGTCGTTCTGTGCTTTTGAGCCGGGACATGTTTGGGTCTTCGGCACGTTTCTGGAGCTGTAACTACTTGTGATTCCTGCACGTTATCGTTTCCTCCTGGGGGATGTCGGTCGCAATATTTTTCATGTAAATCGCAGTAGTCGAGGTGTCCTCCTCTAGTGTATACCCTATACTATCCAGCTTTAACCTATACTATGTTCTACTTTTACTCCACCTTTCTTGCATCGTTTATATTAGAATGTCGAGGCTCCACTTAATCCATTATCTTTCTCCCTATTTCTTCTTTCTATGTATGTTGAATGCCTTTAATGCTTGGATTTCCTTATGTTAACCTTCCAAAAAACGTTAACTTTTACACTTATTGTTGCTTAAATTTTCTCGTTTTTGGAACACTAAGTATGTTATTTTCTTTATCATAATTCCTCCTCCAATTATTATTATCATGATCATCAATTATTATCATCATATTATTATTAATACTCTGGTTGTTTATAAACGAAATTTTGCCTTTTTGACTGAAAACACACGGTTTATAAAATAAATTATTAAAATATCAATCTGTTTGGGTTATAATTTATATTTACATATATGGAATCGTTTCTCCTCTTACTCGGATTTCTGATAAACATTTTGTTATACCAAAACTTTTATTGAACTTTAATTATTTTCTCTCACCCAAACCTAACTTCAGAGCTTCAGATGTTTCTAAAGATGAACTAACACTTTTGATACTTTTAAATGTTGCATATTTATTATGGCCTAGATTTATTTTTGTAATAATTAACGCCTTCTTTTTGAAACCCTGACCTACATTAGAGACAACATTATTGTAATAATTTTCGCAGTTTAGGGATTTATTTTTACTTTTTCTTCCACATACATAGTAATGGTATTAACGAGAGTTCATGGAAAAATATATATTTGCAGGACCTCTCGTGCATGGAAAAACATTTTCAGAAAAAGATCTGCATGTGTGCTTGTGAACAGCAAAACTCAATGTCAGGAAGTCCGTTAAATACCAGCTTGATATTTAGTTCAGCAAATTCCGAGGATGCAACAAGATGATTTTCAGGAAAATCTCCTCTCCTCTAGTTATACTTTACATGAAATGTCATATGAATGTAACATCAGATTTTTAACCCCAAAATACTACTGAAATTTTCTTCCAATAATGTTCTTGTCCATATTATGCAATCTTGCGAATGATTTAATTTTGCTCACCGCACTTTCTTTAAGCTGATATTCCTTCGACCTTCTTTCTTCTCTTACGTCACAAAACGTAATAATATAATAAATAACACCTAGTGAGCAACAATTCTTTATTCCACCACTAGGAATGTGAGTACTAGGCGACGCGCTGAAGATTATGCTTCATTTTCTGAGTTTATATTGCATAGTTAATTTCGTTCTCGGTGCAGGACTTCACTCGCCTTGGCCTGTTTATATCTATCTACGCATGAGTCATGTTTAATTTCCTTTTTGTCTCGTCATTGTTAATTTCACTTATTATAACTGCTCGTGTTCTTTTATTTATTTTTTATTGTTTCATTTATACAGACCCCTTGAACATCTAAGGTCATATCGGAGGCTTTGCATTTGAAACAGAGGTTGTAGGTTCTTTTACATTTGGTCTAAACCATTTTGTTTTCCTCAAGCACACACACATTTACTCTCACATACATACTTCTAGAGTCTGTGGGGGGGGGGGAGGGAGATAGGGAATAATTCTGGGTAAAGCAAAATTCTCTGCCCCAGCCGGGAATCGAACCTGGAGCCTCCGGGTGAGAAGTCAGCTCGCTGACCACTCGACCACGGAAGCAGTCTGTTCTTTTATTCTTAACTTAAGAGTTATCACAAAAGAAATTACTAGTCGGTCGAGTATCTTTCGCCTTTCGTACACTTTCACGTCTTCCAGCACTTTTCCCATCCACTCCTTTATCGAAGTAATTCATGATAGCGTGCCCGCACCTAGTCTCTCTCGCTTGAACCCAAAACAAAGAATGCCATGCTGAGTTCGGAAAAATCATGTTAATATTTCATACACTTCCAACGCAGCTAAATCTAAATGTCTCAAAGCAATACTTTTTTCTCGCTCATTTTTATATCATTCCTCTTTGCTCGCCTTAAGGGCGGAATGGTTAGCTGGAGCGACAGAGACGGGGGGAAAAGCTTGGGCTACGGATTGCCGTACATTCAGTGACAGTTTCCTATCGGAAGCGGATAGAGAGCAGCACTTTTGTTCCAGATGAGAAACAGAGGAAGAAGGAGATAGAGACATTTAGAGAGAGGGTTACACACACAGCGATGGTGGCGCCGCGCGCATGCAATGACCGATAAAACGCCCGTAGACCGCTTATGCGGCGCGGGCAGGAATCCGTAGCAAACTATAAGCCTTATTTCTATAACGAGTCATGCATTACTCACCCCCTTTGTACACGGGAGAGGGGAAAGACGCGAGACGGGCAAAAGGATACATTTTTGCATCCATTCTCCACAATATCTCTCAAACCCATAGCAAATGAACGATCTATTTCGTGGAGCGAGGCAAGGGTTGGGGAGGTAAGCCAGTCAGACCCCCTACACACGGGGAGGGGGTAAAAAACTGAGAATGCTACATACACAGACAGCGTAGCTGCAAGGCCGGGATAAAAACGATATGGCTATTGAGCCCGAAGGGATGGATGGGAAAAGAGAAGGTAAGGGGAAGGGATGAAAAAGAGGGAGGGTGAGGAGACGGTGGTTACAGAAGTAGCGAGGGAGGAAATTTTGCAAATGGAACAGATTTTGAACGTCAAACTCAAAACCCCCTTGCCTTCCACCTTCCTACACGCTTCAACTATACTCCTTTCTCCATCCTCAGAAAAAAAAAATGCCTTTTATCCCCCACCACCCAAAATCGCCCGAACGTTCGTCTTTTTTTGTATTATTTTCACCCACCGGACAAAATCACTCATTTTCTTCCCCCTTCCCTTTACACGCCGTCCTATCACACTCTTCCTCTATGGCAAATCGTTATACTTCAACCCCTTCCTCTGCGGGCCGTACAAAGTTCCTTCTAGACTGGAACGTCACAGATGAGTTTTTGTTGCGAGCACCAGATACGTAGATATATCGCCCCCAGTGCTGTTTTGCCTATTTGGCTTCTTCCGGCCCCAGCGGAAACCCCACGTCATTTATTCTTTAGGGGAGGGTTTCCGCTAAATATCTACACGCATCTAAAAGACGCATGTTTTATTTTTCTCGCCGCGGTTTCAGACCAAAATACATATCTACTTATAAGTTGATAGAGACAACTCTGGAATATATGCACTTAAACGCATCTGTGAAATTCCTAAATCTAACAGTGTTCAACTAATTAGCCTGACATTTTCAGCATGCATTTATGTTGTACAGTAATTACAACTTTAAAATTTGGTTTATGTATCATAAGTAGTTTTTGAGTTATTAATTTTAAATTAAAAAACTGGTGCAAAATTCAAATCACTCCACACGATGAAAATTATGAAAATAATACTTTTTTTATTTTTCAAAATATGTATTTAAGTATAAGGAACAGAACTATCATATGAATTTATTGTACCACAATTAGTTCAACAGGTAAAAATATTAAAGCAAGAAGCAGACACAAGTTCAAGAAATTTTATAATACAATTGACTTTAAAAATCAATATCTACAATAATATTAGGCATTTTAAAAAATCATATAATAGAAACCCCTTTTTTGCTTATTAAGAACCTATTCTAAAAATCTAACAGAGCTTGAATAAAACCTGTATCGTGTGGAACATTTGGAATGGCAAAAAATGTTGGAAAAAAAATGTAAACGAGTAAATCAAGTTTTAAAGTAAAAACATTTTCCCTCTAAGTTGCATACCTTCAAACAGTCTAAAACCCTTCAGACACATCAGTTGGACCCTTCTTCCTCTTCCTTCTCTCCTACTTATAAGTTGATAGAGACAACTCTGGAATGCATGCACTTACCCTTGAGGTGATAAGATACATCTGTGAAATTTCACCAAAACTAGCGAAAAATTAAAAACTTATTTTGTTTTATAATAAAATGATATGAACTCTAAAATTTAAGAAAATATACCCTTTTTCGCATTTAGTATATTTTGACTACCAACTAGATGAAGCTATAGATGGTTATTTGTATACTTTTTAATAGAAACTCCGAACTTTAAAACTTATTTTCTCGCAAACTGTTTTCCAACACTTTTCCATACTGAAAATGTTCTACACGATGCAATTTTTCACTAATTTGTTTCAAAATGCTAGTACTGCTTTTAAAAACCACATTAAACGAAATGATCATATTACTTTTTCGAAACACTGCTCCAATTTTTCACTAATTTGTTTCAAAATTCTAGTACTGCTTTTAAAGACCACATTAAACGAAATGATCATATTACTTTTTCGAAACACTGCTCCAATTTTGCTAAATAAATTATTCAATTTTGAAAAATCAAGCGTTTTGGGGATATGAAAAATAATAATTTTTCACCACTAATTAGGATAATATATAAAAAGATAACATGACAAATCTATCTTTAAACTCGTTTTATGCAAACCTGGATTTTTGTATGTAAATGTTTTAAAAATATATCACGTAGTTCGTTTTTATTAGAACAATGAATTTAGACAGTAAAAAATATTATTTAAAGAATCATTTGAGCTAGAATTTTGATAAGTGGCAAAAACAGTGTGTATAATAACTGGTATATATTTTAATAAGATTTCTTACATACTGAGGATTTTCCAACTGTCACAGATGCACTTACCCTTAAAACTTTAAGGGGAGTCGAAATGGCCTTTCTTGCCAATGTTAAAGTTTGACCCATTATCTCAGCAACTGTTTCAGATAATGAGCTGAATCTTTCAAGGTATATTTAGCAACATCTTTACTGGTGATTGATGGAAAATAGAAAACTTCTATTGATTAGAAGGAAAGGTATGCCTTTTTTAATAAACCTATTCAAATTTTATTTAAAAATTACGATTTTTAAATTTAAAAAGAACAACTTATCCATATACGTAAAAACCTTTTTATTAAAATAAAGACCATTTAGGTACAAATGTGTGGTAAACATTTCTGCCCTTAGTGTCAATTAGTTTCTGAGATAGTGAAGCATTTGTATAGAAAATTGTACTTCTTCAGAAACCTAACTTTTCAGATACAACTTTGCAGTACTTCAAAACTCTCACATAAAAGAAATATGAGCGGAATGTCAATACTGCGAATAGCTAAAGTAAAACTTTCCGATTAAAATAAAAAAAAATCTGATGTGTTCCATTCACATGACTTTCTCTACATCTCTGCAACAAATTATTGTTAGTAAGATTATTCTTCTATTTACTTCATGCTAGGTGAGAAAAAATTAGCAGAACTAAACTTATTACTTGCTTCCTTGTAAGTAGAACCGAAAAAAGGGAGTACTATAGGTTAAAATGATAGTCAAAAGCTGGTTGCTATGTGACTGAAGTTCCTTTGTTTGTATGGACAGGAGTTGACAAATTCCTGTATAAGAAAAGTATTAGTTTTTCAAGGCTGAAACTAAAAACAAGGAATATCTTAAAACAATCAACTCTGCGAAAAAATGTATATAACATAAATTGTGTGTTTTAATGTACTCTGTATGTTTAGTTTGGTAAGTTTTTGTCTATCTCTTACGGTTTACCAGTTATACAAAATTCCGTAAGTTCGTCCAGAATAAAGTAGTCTTCAGATGCTATTCCCAGAAAATTCAAGATATATATATATATATATATTATTTGTCAGATATATATCTTTAATATACGATATTTTAATCAAAATCGTTACAGAAATTTTTTTAGAAAATCAAAATTTTCGAAAATTTTTCCATGTGAAGGGTAGTTGGCGGTGGGGGGATTTTCTTGAAAATCTTCGTGTCGCATCCTTGGAAGATACTGAACTTAAATACCAAGTTTTTTAGCTATGCTGCCCACAGACACACACACACACAGACATTTTTTAAAAATGCTTTTTTTGGATTCAGGTGATCTCAAAACATATATTTACGGTGAAATCTCGGTATCGAATTTTTGGGTACAATGCAATACCTTCTCTATACACTATGTACATAGTCTGTATTGAGAAAGTAAAAATATCTTCTCCAACATTAACATTTACAAAGTTATTGATGTTTACCAAGTAAGTGTACCACAATTTTTTAAAAAAATTATTACACAGAATTATTTTCAACAACATTTTTAAACTATTTACAATTAGGCTATGGAAGTTATACCAAAATGAGTGGGAGATTTGAAATATTCATATACAATTAAAACATGAAAATGAAAAAAAATTATGAAAATCACATTTCGACTCCCCTTAAAGTGAAGTTATTAGCAGCAGGAATGAAAACAATTAGCATATCCCCTTATACAGCACAGCATTAATTCTGGCTGCTTTTAAGTCAATGGTATTGAAATATAATCTGGAATTGCTAGATTTCCCAGATTTTAAGCTCCTGTATATAATATGAGAGTCTTAATTCCAATTTTTGCATTAGATTTATATTTATTTCGTGATAAAGTAGTACTTTTTCCATAGTTGGACTAAATAAAAATATTAAGAGCAAATTAGCTCCAAGTTCAATGCTTTGTGCTGACACTTCCTGGCTATAATTTAGTAGATGAAATGGTCTTGCAAAGAGTTGAATGCAATATTCAAATTTAACAAGAAAAAGTCCATAATTAACGCCACTAGTATATTCCCTTATTTTGCTAATAAAAACGTACCAGCATATTTAGAAATGCCAATGTTCTAAGTCGTTACATATAGAGACCAAACATTCACAATTTTTCATCTTGAGTTTTTCAGAAGCACTATGAGTATATAGATACCCATAAATCAGCCTATAATTTCTTAGGCCAAAATTCTTAGTTTTTCTGCCAGATTATGCAGAAATATTGTAGCAGTTTTATTACACTTAAATATTAGAAATTCTTAATTGTTAATGGTGGCTATTGCTGAAAAGTTAATTTAGAATGATCATGGCCACGAAAGTCTTCGCCTTCTGAAGATGATCAGTACTTGTATCATATTCTGTGGCTTCAGCCTTTGGTGTCTGCATTAATGACAGTAGTAAGTCGAAATTTTGTCCTTTCGTGTTCTACTTTAACTATCATAAATGCGCAAGTATGTCATTTTTGGAGAAGACTTCTACACTTTGAGAATTTTACTCTAACAGTACACCAACTTCCTGCTTCTGCATATGTAAATCTGAAAGTTAGAATATTCTAGGCAACATCACTATAGCAGTAGTTACAGTGAAACCTCACTTACACGTTTTTCAAGGGAGACTACTAAAATACTATACATATGAGAAAACGTGCAACTGATTTTCTCTTCTGGTATGGACCTCATCCAGAATTTTTAATTTTTCACCAAGAATTGAGGATTTTCTTGTTTTCTTCCTTGCTGGTTGATATTCATACATGTTTTTTCTCCACATAAAATAGATAAGTGACTGTTGGAACGATATGACGACAATGAAAGGATAAATGGCAATGAAAACAGCACACTAGCAGTACTCGACTTAAAGCAGAGAACCAAGGTTAATAGATTGTTGGAACGATATGACAACAATGAAAATCCAAATTAGGCAATTCCAAGGGTATACACAGTAAGCATACCGCCTTTAAAAACGTATAAAGGGGTATATTTTGTGTATGGGGATCAGAAAAAGTGACGCATTACCGAGAAAACGTATAACCAAGACGTATAATTGAGCAACATTTTAATGGAGAACGACTGGTCCCTAAAATTTTAGCGCATATGTGCGAAAAATGTTGAAGTGAATAACGTATAAGCGAGTTTCAACTGTATGTTACAGAAAATTCATAAGAACGAATTTGAAAGGGGAAAATACGAAGAAAGAAACGGGGGAAGAATCACTCAAAAGCATTTCAGTAGTAGTTGATTGGTTTCGCGTCAAACAACTGAACATCAAACTGACGCGACAACAAATGCACATCTTTTATGCAAACAATCGACACGAGAGCAGAGAGTTTCCACGGTCAACCGTGTTACACGAAACCGAAAGTTGGAGGCAAGATGCGTCTAGTTAGCATGTGTGTGTGTGTGCCTTCCCGCCGAACCCCGCACGCCTCGCTCCGATTCACAGATTTGTCAGTTTCCCTTCGCCGCCACACTCGCTCCATTGAGGGTTCGAGTACCGCCGCTTTATTTATACGTCCCCATTCACACTCGCGCCGCGTGTAAACACGGCGTCCTCGTACACGCAAACACGTGTCCTACAGGTGAGGATCAAGCAGGTGCTACGTAAATTTATCGACCTATCGACTGTTACCGCTTAACAGCTCATTTTACTTTTCAGCGACAGTATTTGTTTTAGTGAAGTTAGATGCGGTAACAATTACGGCGAGAATCTGTGGCAGCAAGCCCACTGTCTGCCGTATCGCCATTTCATTATGATTTCAAGACATAAGCTTATTCATTAAGTTTATAACTAAATTATTACTGATAAAGGATATTATCTCAAATAAATAATTAGGGGACTTAAGGTATAATAAAGGAAATATAAAATAGTTAAAATCTGCCCTGTTAAAGTGCTCATTTTCTTTTGACTGATCTATTTTTTATTAAAATGAATATAATATGAATAACAGAATTTTAAGTGAGCTAAAATACGACAAAACATGAATATATATACTTTTTTTTAAGTGTTTCATTTGTTTCATTTGTATAGCCCCCTTTAACGTCAATGATTATAACGGGGACTTTGACTTGTGAAACTGTAAGTTTAGAACATTAGGTTAATAAACTTTATATCACTAAACACACGCACATTCACTCTCACATTCTTTCTTCCAGACTCTATGGGGGATAGGGAATAATTCTGGTAAAGAAAAATTCCCCGCCCCAGGCGGGAATCGAACCCGGGTGAGAAGTCAGCTCGCTGACCACTCGACCACGGAGGTAGTCAAATAATAATCTTGTTTCTTAACAAAATAGTCAATTGCCAGTATCATATCACCGCCGCCGGTGACGGAATTTCGTCCTCCGGAGTTTTCTTGCATACCAATAAATCCTACTGAGGATGTCGCTTAACGTCCTTTAACCTGGTTGGTCATATCGGACGATGAATGAAATTGGTTAAATGATGTTCAAATGATCTCGAGGTCCATAGAGCTTAAAGTTACTCAACATTAATCTTCTCAGGATAAGGGAAAACCCTGAAAAAACCCTTATCCGAGTAACTCACCCTGAGCGAGATTCGAACTCACGACCTGTTGAATGTGAAGCAGACACTACCCAGGCGGGCTGTGTCGCTTTTAAGCACTCTTAAAAATCATCGATCTGGGCCGTATTTGAACCCGCGACCAGCGCTGAAAAGCGACAATTAGATAACTCTTCACAACTAATATTTATTATTGCTAATAGTGAGTATGAGCTTACATAAACACTGTCAAGTACATCTTAACTGCAATGCTTGGAAACATACTTAGAACACGAGTTCATTATAACTACGCTGTTCACTTCTTCATGGTCTGTTTATTTGATATTATTATTACTCGACATTCGTCTTCTCAGGATAAGGGAAAGCCACGAAAAAGCCTTATTCGGATAACTCACTCTAAACGAGATTCGAACTCACGACCTGTTGAATGTGAGGAAGACACGCTACCACCACACTAAGTTAAGTTGGTTTTTATTTCAGTAATCATAGATTTTGAATGCTTGTGTTCTTATTTAAATATTTTATTTATGCTATAGTTCTTATGTCATTTCGCTGCATTTCACTTGCAATGTTATTTCTCTTGCCATATAACATGATGGTTTTACGTAATTTTATTCTTGCTTTACTGCCAGTTCTTCATTTTTATGGAATATTCAGTAAGTACATTATCGTACCCCTTTCGCTATTCCACTTCCATCTGAATACTAAATTAAACGTTTATCTTGAATTGTGAGTGCCTTTATTCTGGGCGAATTTATCTGCTTTAAGTGCAAGAAAACGCTTTCTTTAGACGAGACTGCACACCATGGCATCGCACCATCGACTCTCCTCACTAGCTCGACTTCTCTCGACTCCGCCGCCAAAACAAGTGATATTAATTGTAATGCATGAACGCTGTGCGGCATTTTGTTTCACAGCAACAAGAAACAAGATGATGCCCTGAGAAGCGTTACTATCGATCCACGATACATCGAACTCTGCCCTCACTCCACACCGACCTCCATAACTCAGACTTTTAATGGTGCCTAAAGGGGCGTTAAAACACACGTTACGACAAATCAATTTATACGATGCAAGTTTTTAATTGCTACAAGCTAAGCAGAAATTATACCTGGGTATATCCGCGATATCTTTTTTACTGGTTATTTAAAGAGGGGGCGAAGCGGCAGATTAGGGTTCCTACAAAACCGTGGCGCCTTCCCCCACCCCTGCCTTGCTCACCCAATTACCCCTCTACGAATGCACGAAGAGTAAAAAAAGGCACTCGCATACATTGACAGCAGGCATCGTTAGCATCGCGTCCTAGTTTAAACATAAGCCAACTTAGCAACGGGCTCGGAGCTTTTAAGACCTGATATATCACGTTCAATTAATTTGAGAACCGGAGTTCACCGCCTGATGATTTACCGGCGGAACGTAAATAAGTCCTGTATTTCAATTAAAAGGCAAGTCCTCAGAATAGCCACTGAAAACTGGTTTGATGCTGCATGGGTTTGGGTTAGCAAAAAATAACACGAAATTCGTTTACTAACTTTTTATGAATTCACACTCCCTATAG
The DNA here is from genome assembly GCA_030762935.1 of Hymenopus coronatus. Taxonomy (NCBI): domain Eukaryota; kingdom Metazoa; phylum Arthropoda; class Insecta; order Mantodea; family Hymenopodidae; genus Hymenopus; species Hymenopus coronatus. Next base: position 125,922,956 of record CM060888.1, on the reverse strand, counting down.
TCCGTCCTGACGTTCCAGCCTATAGGAAATCTCCTATAGAAAACGCTAATTTGATGTAGAAATCCAAATGAATATAATTCTATTTTAAATATCACACAGAGGTCTAAAACATTCCTGAAAATTAATTTTCATACTACTCGAAAAAATATTTTGACTACACATACATCCAGTCTTCATGGTGATTGGTTCTTATTTATTGCTTTATTCTGAACGAACTCATGCAAATGTACCCCACAGAGGTTCCATGGCCGTATGCCATGGAGGAAAAATATGAATCAGGTGACGTTAGTGTTTTGGATAAATAATATTTCATTAAACTTGAGGCTTTGCAATGGACGCCAAAAGAAAATCATGGTTTATTTCGGATGTTGTGGTGACTCTGAAGTAAAAGCAGGTGTGGGAAAGAAATAGTAACAATATGATTTCAGCATATGACCTGCGCCTGGTGTAAATGTTTTCTTGAAGAATGTGTCCTATAGAAGACTTTTAGCTCTGAAGACATAACATGAGCATATACATTGTACAAATGGAGAAAAGGAGATAGGAGCCGAGCATAGAGCCAGAGAGTGCAAGGGAGCGAGAGAGGTGGAGAGGGCGGAACAGAGAAATTCACGCGAGCGAAGTTGCGGGTGGCGGACCAGCGTGTGCTTATGTCAGATCGGTAGTGTTTTGAAAAGCTCGTCCATGAAGCGCGTAAGAAAGGATTTACAAGCTCACATCAACCGAAGGTAAGATACAGAGCGCCGTTCACACCGAAGCACCTTTGTGTCCGTCGCCCTCGCGCTAGCCCAGAAGTTGCGTAGCATTCTGCGTCAACACATGGCATGTAACATACTTTTGCTGAAGGTGCACATAGACTTTTCAGCAGCTATTATAAAACCAATGCTGTCGGCTATGAAGCGAATAGTAGCTACCAGAGAAAATGTCATCTACAAGAACGAACGTTAAGATCTCGCGCTCACTTCCATATAGGTACTCTAACGAGGTGGCCTGCTACGCCTACATTTCTAAAGAACTGACTGCTCTGGCCCGATTCAGGATACTAGTGAAAGAAATATAATAACTAGAAACAGTGCCTTTGTTTCTCGAGTCATAATAAATTTGGAAACCAGCCGAATGCAAATCCAAGAGTAGCAACGGAAGAAGTTCAATAATCAGTCGGACTCTATCTATCCAACTCCTGTCCTACACACGGTTTCTGCGAGAAAAACAATTACAATTATCACAATTTTGTCCATAATAGTTGGCTATATTATGAATCCTGAGACTTAAAGTCCTTGCAACATTGTAAGTCGCCATTGAGGTTGTCATCTCAAAATAGTTTGAGAATACCTTGTTGTTTACCCGGAAACATGCGAGTTAGTTGAGAAATGTCATGCTATGCCGGCATATTGTCATGGTAGCTCAGAGGTAGAGCAACCGGCTAGAGGCCGCGAGATCCACGGTTCAAATCCCGGCTATGGCTTTGACTCTACCTATCCAACTCCTGTCCTACACGTGGTTTCTGTGAGAAAACAATTAAAATTATTTCAATAATCTGACATACATTATATCAAAAACCAAATCAGGATTTCCTTCTTCATAAGTCAAGCTACTGCACGGATCAATCATAATATCTTCGGTCTCACTTGGATTCCAATGGATGCATGAAGATGGATTCTTTATATCAGCAGAAACCTTCTATTCCTGTTCCGTTTTAAATAATACTTGTAACCAAACTTAAATACTCTTAAAATATTTGGTTCTGCTATAATCACTATAAGATAACAATCTGCTCAACCCACAGCATCTGGAACTTTCATTACAACTGGCTCAGCCGGCCTCAGAGACTGCGCACCGACACATTGCTAGTAACTGGCTAGCTATTAAAAATGGTGTGAAATTTGCAATTGAGAGAAACTCATTCGCAAAGATCCGAGCAATGTCCGAGGGAAAAGGACTCGTGTAATATTCATTGAAATGGGAGAAAAGGTCAATTAATAAACGCTGATTTCGAAAACATTAAAAACGTTTACATGTACTCTGAGCTTTCAGTCATCGATATTTGTTTTGAGTATCCAACATTAGTCTAGAAGAGCAAACGAATTAGTAGCTTCAATTTTCACGTAACGCAACTACATATAAATTTTAATTTTGGAAGGGAAGTAACAAAAATACGAAACGACTGTCATACTAAGCAATTATAACACTACTCCTAGAGGCAAAGCCTTTAATTACATCGACACCTCTACAAAAAAAAAAAAAAAAAAAAAAAAAAAAATGTGTTCCATTCACATGACTTTCTCTACATATTTGTAACAAATTATTGTTAAAAAGCTTATGCTTCTATTTACTTCATGTTAATCGAGAAAAAATTAGCAGAAATAGTCTTATTACTTGCTTCCTTGTAAGTAGAAGCGAAATAAGGGAGTACCATAGGTTAAAGTGATAGTCAAAATCTGGTTGCTATGTGACTGAAGTTCCTTTGTTTGTATGGACAGGAGTTGACAAATTCCTGTATGAGAAAAGTATAAGTTTTTCAAAGTTGAAACAAAAAACAAGGACTATCTCAAAAACGATCAAGTCCACGAAAAAAGACGTATATAACATAAACTGTGTGTTTTAAAGTGTTCTACATGTTTTGTGTGGAAGTTTTTGTCCATCTCTTACGGTTTAGAGTAATGCAAAATTCCACAGAATTGATCCAGAATAAAGTAGTCTTCAGAGGCTATCCCCAGAAAATTCAACATATACATTTTATTTGTCAGGTAAATATCTTTAACATATGACATTTTAATCAAAATCATTAGAGTCATTTTTAAGAAAATAAAAATTTTCGAAAAAAAGTCCATGTAAAGAGTAGTTGGGGTGGGGATTTTGTTGAAAATCTTTGTGTCCTCAACGGTCTTTTCGTTTTTGAGCTGTCCACAGACACACACAGACACACAAACACACGCACACACACGGATCTTTTTCTGATTTTTTTTTATTCAGGGGCTCCCAAAACATGTATTTCCGGTGAAATCTCGGTGTTGAATTTTAGGTGGAATGCAATACCTTCTCTATACACTTTGTACATAGTACGTTTAGAGAAAGTAAAAAAAAAAAAGACGCAGAAAAACCTTATAAACATTCATGTTCTTATTATGTTCTCCTTTTCTCTGAAAACCTGAGGTGTCAATAGAAACGAAAGCTATATATTGTCCGAGATGTCGATGGAATATGACATGCCATTTTACTCTATCCCGCAACTCATTATATACCGTTTGGATGAAAACGCGTTATTATCTGTGCAAGCATGTTGTGAATGAAGCGTTCAAACTTCCAAAGAAAGTTAACGCGACGATAGAAAAGAAAAAGAAAGAGGGAAGCAGAACCCAAACCTTGTCGAAGCCGATATTCTATGCGCTTCGGGTTAACGGAATTAACTATGAACTTCAGAAACACTTATCAACTTCCACTTTTATTTTCTTTCTTATCATCTAAAGTCATGATTAACATTTTAAGGAAAGAAACATTCTGCGCTGGGAAAGTGTGGGACACCGATGGAAACGCGAGGAGCAGATTTGAATTATGGAAAAGGAACATGGTAGATACATGGCCATATGGATTAAAGATGTAAATTTGATATCATCTGTGAATCTAATACCAAGTGATGTCTGTAAGATTATCCCAGCCTGGTTGATGAAAATGAGACTCCCTCCTGCTGTCTATACATTTGTCTTCTGTGTACTGCTACAGGATATTTTGTCTATATCTTACAGTTTACCAAAATTCCGCAAAATTCATCCAGAATAAACATGTCTTTAGAGGCTTTTCCCATAAAATTGAAGATATACATTTTATTTGTCACATAAATATCTTAATTATAAGAAATTTTAATCAAAATCGTTAGTCAATTTTGAGAAAATCAAAATTTCAAAAAAATGTTCCAAGTAAAGGGTAGTTGGGAGTGGGCGAATTTTTGTGAAAATCTTCGTGTCGCACCCTTGGAAGATACATACTTAAATACCAAGTTTGGTATTTAACAGTTTTCATTTTGAGTATGTTGCCCACAGACTACCCACACACACACACACACACACACACACAGACACATAGGTAGACACACACACACAGACACATAGGTAGACACACACACAGACACATACATGGACATTTTTTTATTTATTTATTTATTTTTTTTTTTTTTTTGACATTCACATACTTATCTGAAAACGATTCTTACCTTCTCGTCCAATTACAATGCGCATAGTAGGTGGAGAAAGTATTTTATTCCATCCAAAAATGTTATATTTAATCGAAAGTAAGAGTTTTGAGTTTTATTCGTTTAAAGAAAATGTTGTATAAATTGTAAATACGTTTTCAACGCAGCTGTACGCCGCTGATAATTCAAAATATACATTTTATTTGTCAAGTAAACATCGTTAATATTGGACATTATGACCAATATCGTTAGGGCTATTTTTGAGAAAATCGACATTTTCGAATTTTGTCCATTTAATTTGTTTCGACAAATGAAGCAATTTCTTTAAATTATTACAATAAGTTATAAATTTAGCAAAGGTTAACGACCTCAACACAGAGTCAAATAGTTAAAATTATTTTTTTTCAAATAATGCTTTTAATCTTCATATTTAACTTGAAATGTTTTACTTTATTTATCGACACGCTTTTAACTATTACTTCCCCACTGAAGGAAGTCATGCTAAGGAGTTTTACGGCCGAAAAAAATTCATCGCTCTTCACCTAGTTTGAATCCCAACCTCGAGACCACTGAGGAAGACGAAAACTTAACATCTAAAAAGCTCTTCCTATAGATTCGTTGTTATTTCTTGTGTATCTTTGGGAAGCAGCCTATGTTCCACATTGTCACTCCTTCATTTCTCATCTACTCTCTTCTCAACAATAATTTTAAGGAGATGTGATAGATTTCTTGAGGTAGTCTTATCGTTAACGAATGCAGCGAGAGCTGCTGTCCAGTTCCAAGACTATTCAAGTACCTAGGTTAACATTCTGTTGAATAGAGACGGAAGGGCTTGTTCACTGCTATTGTGGTTGAAATCACAATTTGCCAAAACGGGTTTTTCTAACAGTGTTGTTTCTTCAGCTATCTTTCGTATTACACTCTTCCGGAAACGAAACCATAAGAGAGTCTGTTAAGCTTTAATTTGAGCAACACTTCTTATCAGAATGCTATGATCTTGAAACTTCGGGCACCCGGAAGACCCTTCATTTTCAGTCTCAGGTTTTCTGGAGGTGTGAATACCTGTCTTGGATATCACTAGCAGCGTTCTCTGGAGTCGATCATAAGATAATCGACTCCAGAAGTGAAGAATTCTTAGCACTATCCTCCCTGATCAAGATAATGAAACAGGTGGGCTTGCTTTAAGAATTTCAATGCAGCTAAGAGTGTTTTGTTCAGAAATGTTGTACAAGGCGTTATGGATAAGAGAACAGAATGCCTTGCTGGGATCGTACACAAGAGGAAGATGTTGACGTTGTATGGCCGGGCAACACCCCCCCCCCAATCCAGTATAGTGGTATATATGCCTCCACACTCTCTCAGCTTCTCCCCACGCCCTTCCTCTTTTCTCTCCCCCTTCCCCTTACTAGTCACTGGCAAGGAATAAATCGATACGAGACTTAGCGTATCTGTCTAATTGTCAGTAGCAAGCGCAGGCAAGAACCTCGACGGGTAGAGATGGAGCCATAGAGCTTAATCACTCCCCCCTTCCTCCTCCACACCCCCTCTCCTTTCTCCCCTTTAGCTTCCCTCCAACCCCCTTGGTTCCAACTAGCCTTCCGTCCTCCAATAATCAATAATTATACTCAAATAAAGAGGAATAAGGAGAGATGGATGGGTGGGAAAGAGATGAGAAGCGAGACAGAACGAAAAGGAAACGACGACTGCTGCAGAGAGAAACTAAATACATGATGTACAGTCCCTGACTGTGAGCAACTGGGCACTCATTAGCTGATTGGCTTTACCAACAACTCAAGACGAACGCTTCTTACGATGACCGTCGTCTTGGGGAGCGTGACGATGAACCGCGGGACCCTCGAGCGGAGCATGCCTCTTGCTCCAGTCGCGATTTTTCTCCTTCAGCTACACTACTTCTGTCTTCTTTAAAGCAATCGCAGCGTGGACCAACGTTTAACAATTCAGGCACTCTTCATTAGTTCGCATCTTTCTCCTTCATCTTAAGACTAACCAAAGGGCAAGGAGAGGCTCACAGCCTCCTCCCTGATCAGCCTTTTTTCCACCTCTTCTCTTTTTTGTGCGACCGCTTCAAAAGGAATTCTGAATGGAATATCTTTTCATTCGAAAACATCCCTTGTATTCTGGAAAAATGCTTATTAGGAGAATTATATTTCAGTTGCTAGAGTACTCTCTGAATGGCGACATATTTGTGAACGCATCGAAGAACTCATCCGCCTTTTTACTAAGAGCGATACCGGCTGCTTCATGAGTTTTAAAATCTTACTTCTTTGTTTAAAGGTTGGCAGCATCCAAACCGGGAACATCATCAGGGGGCAGGGGTTAAACTGTCCCATAAGCTATAAGAAATGTGTGATTGTTATTACTGATATCTATCTATACCAAAATAAAAATTACGAAAACTGATTTTCTTTGAAGATAAATGCAGCATTACAATTCATTACAATTTCAGCAATTTCTTCATATAATCTTGCCCCCAATCAGAAAATGAAATTAAACACTGCTGTTCTGAATCTACACCTGCTTAAATGTGAATTATAAGAACGTTATAACAACACATCCACAGGATTCACACAAAAAAGAAGCAGTTTGAGGATTAATCAAGGTCATTTAACTGTAGCTGAAGTTAAGACTTCTCTGGTCTCTCCTAAAGAGAAATCTGTATCTCATTCACTGTAAGTCTTAACTGAAGAGCATAACGTAAGTCTCAACATAATTCATATTTCTTGTATTTAAATTTGCTGTGCTGATTTCGCATTATGGTGAACATGTATGCAGTTTCTTTCTAAAATAAAGAAATCATGACAATGGTGCTGCTGATAATGATGATGAATTTAACCTCCTTAGGTCATAGCCGACAGCTCGCCAAATTGTAGCAATGTATCAGTCTAGGTGGTACTGCAAGTTTACCATTGTCTTTCGCTTATGAGAATAAAATGAAATTACTTGGTCTTGAGCCAATGATGAAATGGTTTCCAAAACTGAAGAGTTCCCTACTCAGACATTAATCGAAACCCAAAGCAGAAGCCCCCAACCCACTATACACTTTTTTCAATCACTAATATGAAGTCTTCTTTAGATTTATCTGCGTATAACATTTTCACGGATACATCTTTGTGAAAGTAATACAAACGTGTCACCAAAGTTAAAATGCTAAAGATACAACGTTTTTGAGAGGCAGTCTATGTCATTATTATTAAGATGATGCATCTGTGGAATTTGGAAAATCCACAGTATGTAATATATCTTACTGAAATGTATACATAATAATACTGATGTTTTTCCCAATTATAGCTTAAATGGTAATTTAAATAATAATCATTTACTGTCTAAATTCATTTTTCTGATAAAAATGAGCCACGCGATGCTGTTTTAAAAATATTCACATAAACATCCAGTTTTACAGTAAATGAGTTTACAAATTCATCTGTTATTTTATATTTTTAAATATTATCCCTAATTAACGGAAAAATTTAATACTTTTCGTATTTTCCAAAACTCATAATCGCCCAAAATCTGATAATTTATTTATAAAATTGGAGCATTATTTCGAGAAAGTAATCTAACCAATTACATTAATGTGTTTTTCAGAGGCCGATAAAAAGTTTGAAACAAATTAGTGAAAAATTGCATCGTGTGGAACATTTTTAGTATGAAAATGTGTTGGAAACAAATTTACGATAAAGTAAGGTTTAAAATTGGGAGTGCTTATTAATAGGCATGCACCTATCCATTTTTTTTTTTTTTTTAAGTTTAACGTCCTTCAACCTGGTTGGTCATATCGGACGATGAATCAAATTGGTGAAATGATGCTCATATGATCTCGAGGTCCATGGAGCTTAAAGTTACTCGACATTCGTCTTCTCAGGATAACCCCGATTTTCCACAATTTTTGGTCAAATTTCACAGAATCTTAAAAAAAAAAAAAGAAGGTGCATTGTTCTTCATGAATCTGCTCTGAGCAAACCTTCAATTTGCACACAATAACCTTCTCTGTTACTAGCACATAAAGAGACTTTTCAGTTAGTTTGAGGCACAAAAATTAATTTCGTGACAAAAGTGTAGAAATCCGCCTAAAGGTGAAGTACAGCTTCTGGCCGTCTTGGAGAATTGTCTCTTCGTCGCGACGAGGTATTAGTCCAAGTCAAACAAATCAATATTCGATGCTCTATTATCCGAACCGAGGTAGGTATTTGTGTTCCGCTGAGACTGAATCCCTCACTCGTTCGGTGTTGCACCATTTCATCTTCTTCTTGTTCGATCTGAAACGCTTCTACCCTCGAGAGCAACAATGGGATACGTCTCTCAAGTGCTATCAAATTAAAGACAAATATTATTTAATTTCTGTAGACGTGTTGATTTATTTAATGAACGTTTGCAAGCGTTTTAGGTTGAAACTTAGATCGTACTGATTTGTTAATATAAGGTATGATTGTATTCCTATCGAGAAGAATTAAATATGTTTAGAAGTCTTTGATACTGCCATAAGCTTTAGTTATGCTTTAAAATGTAATTACAGACGAGTCACTTCAGGAGGTGGCTGTTAGGTTTCGAAACACAGACTGTTCTATTTTATTCTACTGCATTAAGTAGAGGCAGCGTTGCATTCCAAAAATTGCATTTCCCTATTTATTCAAAACCGAAATTTCGCCAGGGATGCATATTTTCCGACTCCTTGAGTCTAAACCACATATTAGAAAGTATCTTCCACCCACTCTCTCTCTCTCTCTCTCTCTCTCTCTCTATCTATCTATCTCTCTGTGTGAGGGGGGAGGGTATGCATAATTAAAAAACTAAACTCTTAAGGGTACAACACGAAGACTTTGAAGAAAATCCTTCTCCACCTCAAACTAACCTTTACCCGAAAAAATAGTAACTTTTTATTTTCTCAAAAAGGCTATGATTTTTATTGAGCGTTTGATTGAAATATGCATTAGACATTTTTATGACAAAAGAATATCCGGAACAGCCTTTGCATCTCTTCATTCTGAATTACTCTTGTATAACTGTTAAACCTTAAGACACAGACAATATCTTACGACACGGAAATATGTACGTGCGGTTTAAGCACACAGTTCATATCAAATAACTTTTCTTTTCTTTCTTTTTGAGTTTTCAAATACTTATAATTTTATTAACTGGGAAGACTTGTATATTTGGTCACGCAAAGCAATCGTAAAACGACACACTTTTTAACATTCTGACTATCTCTCTGTGTTTCACAAGAAAATGTGTAAATTGCAATGAAATTTTATTTGGATTAACAAGAAGTAAATAGAATAATACGCTTCTGTAAGAATAGCTTGTGGAAAAGTGAATAGAGAACGCAATGTGAGTGCAACTCATCAGATTTTTTGTTATCCTGTTGTATATAGTCTATGAATACGCTTATCGGTAGTTCCGTTTTATTTTAGTAACATAATGTACTGCTATTTATTTCGCTTTCATTGTTTCATACTAATGAATTACATTGGTGACGAAAAATAAGTAATGGGAAATCTTGGTGAATTTGAGGATGGTTGCATAATGAAGTGCAGCTAAGTTCCGTTAGGAAGCACCCAGGGAGATCACCAATCCATTGCGCGATTATCTGGTGTGGTGTATGCAAGACGGTGCCCCAACTCATTATGCATTTTTATACGCTACTAGCTGAGCTCATTTTATCCGGGGTTGGATTAGCAGAAAGGGCCCTATAAGACGGCCAGCGCGGTCACCAAATTAAGCTAAATGCATTCCGTCCTAACCGTAATTTTGACAGCTAAAGCATATGCTGCAACATTTCGGAAAGGGCAGATAATCACAGCAATTGTTCTGGATTCCTACTTGTTGAAGATCGTCAAAAAAAAAAAAACGATGAAATGTTTTACGTAGAAACTACATGAAATGTGCAACATGTTTGTAGTGGTTGGTAATTATTTTACTATATGGTCTGTGTTAATATTGGTTTGGATTCAACTTGATAGCTACCTGTTTACTTATAATGTAAAAATACTTCTGACTACTGGTAGATACTAGTGAACCCTAATGCAAACTCATTTTTTTTTTTTTGTAGTCCACATTATGCTAAGGCAGAAAGGACTAGGGACTCTTATGTAAGACACAAAGGGTCGAACCCTGATTACGAAGCCAAAATGACAATTGCCACAAACACGCCATTACAAGCCGAAGTATAGGAGAGATGAGTTGCTGACAAACAATAGCGCCGCGAAAAGACAAAAGACCGTTTACCGTTGACGCCTTCGCCGGGGAGTGATGGTTGGTCAGAGGGGACGAGAGAAGTAGTTAAGATGGTGAGCGGTCCAGAGGTAGAAACCACAGCAAACTTCGCGTCTTTTGAAGTTTGCTTCTTCGCCGCGAAAACCTGGGAGAAGGGGAAATAAGCGACTGCGCGCAACAGGGACACCTGTTCTCAGCTCGCGACTGATGCACAGACAGTTCTAATCGTACGGCACTTGGCTGACACAAACCAATCTTGTTACTTTCTCTATACATACTACGTACATAGCGTATAGAGAAGGTATTGTATTGCACCCAAAAATTCGATACCGAGATTTCAGCGGAAATACATGTTTTGGGTTCCCCTGAATCCAAAAAAAAGCATTTCTGGAAAAAGGTCCAATTAATTGGTATTTAAGTTTGGTATTTTGCAAGGATGCGACACGAAGATTTTCAAGAAAATACCCCCACCCCCAACTACCCTTTAAATGGAGCTTTTTTCGAAAATTTTTATTTTCTCAAAAATTTCTCTAAAAATTTTGATTAAAATGTCGTACTTAAAGATATTTACCTGACAAATAATATGTATATCTTGAATTTTCTGGGAATAGCCTCTGAAGACTACTTTATTCTGAATGATTTTTACGGAATTTTGCATCTGCTAAACCGTAACAGATGGACAAAAACTTATCACTCAAAAAATGTAGAGCACGTTAAAACACACAATTTACATAATATACTTTTTTTTTTCGTGGAGTTGATCGTTTTTTTTTTTTTTTTTTTTGTTTTTTTTTAGATATTCCTTGTTTCTGGTTTCAGTTCTATAAACTTCTACTTTTCTCATACAGAGATTTGTTAACTCCTGTCCATACAAACAAAGGAACATCAGTCACATAGCAACCAGTTTTTGGCTATCACTTTAACCTATAATACTCCCATATTTCGCTTCTTCTTACAAGGAAGCAACTAATAAGACTATTGCTGCCATTATTTTCTCGATTAATATGAAGTAAATAAAGCATTAGCAATAATTTGTTATAGAGATGCAGAGAAAATCAAGTGAATGGAACACATCAGATTTTGTATCACTAGGTTGCATACTAAGCATTAACAAGCATTTTATGCCACTGATGTGGCTTGAAACCTCAGAATCTGCTCAATATATCGCGCTAAACACATCTGTGTATACGAAGCGGCGGAGGAAAGGAAAAAGTAAAAAAGAATAAAGGAGAAAACCCAAGTATTTTAAAAATTGGTTTTATCCAAAACGTTTCTAGCCTTTTGTTCGGTTGATCGGGACTATAATGTATTTACATTCCTCATTCACTTAATATCTATTGGATTTCTTTACTACTTCCCATAAAACGATAAAGTAGCTTCCTGTTTTCTTTAAATTTTAATGGATGGTTCTAGCTTTGGTGCTTCGTGGCGCAGGGGATCACGGGTTCCAATCTCATCTTGGGCTTGGGAGTTTGTGCTATGTTTCTGTGTTTATGTTCTTTATCAGTCATTCTCTCTTCCCTGATGGCCAATCAAGTCAACCTTGTCATATGTCATTATCGATAATGCATTGAAGGGGCAGATTTCAAACATATATTCCAACCTCTTTTATTTCATTTATTTTTCACAGTTTCTCTTGATTTTGCGATTTAATCTGAACAAATATAAAGTAATACAAAGAAATTGGTTTGCTTTGAATAATAGAATTACTAAAGAAATTAAGTATAAGCACCTTATTAGCAACTACAAGAATAAATTGAAAACATAATTCTATTTGACACTACCAAGTGATGTAAAGGAGAAAGAAGAAACATAAAAGGTACTTTTTTTAAAGTAAATTACAATTAAGGATTCCTCATTTTTAATAATTCATTTTGAAATCATAGTGTTTTCATTTATTTGAAATTTTATTGCATCAGTTTTTCTATTGTGTGAGACTGTTTAGCCAACTTTGAGGAACCAATAATAACAAGAATGGATTATATATGCATATCCAACTAACAGAAAAAATGCTCAAGAAATCTGCCATTAATATAGAAATGGACCCTTCCATGTAGTTTTAATTCATAATATATTATATGCGCGTTTAAGTTTCAAATTTTTAATTTGATATGAGCAAAACTTAAGACAAGCTTTAGTAACCTTATCTCATCCCAGTAACCACCACATAAACCAAGCAATAGCATTGCTTGACTTAGCTTTCGTGGGACGAAAGACATTAATAACTTAATACAGATTTTTTTTTTTTTTTTTTTTTTTTTTTTGTAGCTTAACGTCCTTTAACCTGGTTGGTCATATCGGACGATGAATGCAATTGCTGAAATGATGCTCAAATGTTCTCTGGGTCCATGGAGCTTAAAGTTACTCGACATTCGTCTTCTCAGGATAAAAGAAAACCCCGAAAAAAACCTTATCCGGGTAACTCACCCTAAGCGAGATTCGAACTCACGATCTGTTGAATATTAGACAGACACGCTACCACCACACTACCCAGGCGGTAATTCAGATGTGTAATAATCTAACTTCTACTACAGTTTTTTTTCGTATTTTACTAATATCCATCAATTACAGGTTTCTATAAAAAGAAACAGAGCCTGGAGCAGCAGTTAGTTTATGCTCGATAAAAAAAATGAAACATATTTTTCCAATGACATCAACCTATTTCTCTCTCACTCTCTCTTAGCGTCTGCATGAAACTTTAAGTTTGCAATTTGTATGAATGCGGATTTGAGATCCGCTCTTAATGTCTCAGGCTCGTTACTGCATTTAGATCCCTCAATGGACTGACAGGAGAAGCCCTTATTTATGTCACGCTGGAAAGACAAAGGACGAACCAATCGTTGCTTACCCGCATTGGTTGCTCTTAAAACACTTTAACGTGACGTACCACCATGGAGAAAAAGAAACAAAAGACTGGTCCTCGCAGCTGTAGAATTCAGCTTGCATTGGTGCCAATTGGTCTTATGCACTACCAAACGTGCATGTAGATGAACCTCTGTTGACCTTTCTTATTGCAGGGTACGACTTTAGGACACGTACAACTACTGTTAACATTACATGGGAGTTAATCTGATGTAGTTGTTACACACTTGTAATATGAAGCTCGGTTTTATGCAAACAGTAGAAGTGCTAGCAAGAAACATTCACGCCATGAGCATCTGCTTTGTATTTCTATCGACCTTAAACTTTGGAATGTTTATCCTAGTTACTTTTGATGTGTTACCCAAGAAAGCTACATCACTTCACATATATTTCATATTAGAATGACGGCAATCTCGACTAAAAAATAAAAAGTTTGATGTGTTCCATTCACATGACTTTCTCTTCATCTCTGCTACAAATTATTGTAGAAAGTTTATGCTTCTATTTACTTCATGTTAATCGAGAAAAAAAATAGCAGAAATAGTCTTTTTACTTGCTTCCTTGTAAGTAGAAGCGAAATAAGGGAGTACCAGAGGTTAAAGTGATAGTCAAAAACTGGTTGCTATATGACTGAAGCTCCTTTGTTTGTACAGATAGGAGTTGATAAATTCCTCTATGAGAAATGTATAAGTTTTATAATGCTGGAACCAAACAAGGAATATCTCAAAAACGATCAACTCCACGAAAAAAAATGTATATAACATAAATTGAGTGTTTTAACGTGTACATTTTTGTGTGGTAAGTTTTTGTCTGTCTCTTATGGTTAAGCAGTAATGCAAAATTCCGTAAAATTCATCCAGAATAAATTAGTCTTCAGAGGCTTTTCCCAGAAAATTCAAGATGTACATTTTATTTGTTAGGTAAATACTTTTAATATAAGGTATTTTAATCAAAATCGTTAGAGCCATTTTAAGAAAATTAAAAATTTCGAAAAAATTTCCATGTAAAGGGTAGTTATGGGTGTGGGGATTTTTCTCAAAATCTTCGTGTCGCATCCCTGGAAGATACTAAACTTAAATACCAAGTTTGGTATTTAACCGAATTTTCGTTTTTGAGTTGTGTTCACGGACACACATACGGACCTTTTTCTGAAAATGCTGTTTTTTGTTACAGGGGACCCTAAAACATATACTTCCGGTGAAATTTCGGTATCGAATTTTTGGGTACAATACAAGTAAAAAGACCAAAAATATTCTAGAATATGGAAAATAGAGAGAAAACAAAAACAGACCAACTTACTTGCGGTTTAAGCTTAGAATAAGTATGGTAGTGAAGATTTGTAATACCTGAAGTACTATTTTTCCAGTTTTCTAGATTAAGAGTTTTGTCTTTCGTTTCAAGGTATATTTTGTTTTTAAAGAACTTTAGACTTCGTTTACACTTTAAGGAGGCATTCCTGATCGATCAAATCTTTTCAAAATGCAATTGACAGTGAACTTCGTAGAAATTAAATTATTCTTTGAATTAACTCTCACTCACATAACCACAAACTTTGTCTTAGAGTCTAATCCAATGACAGCAAAACCTTTTGGTTCATGAATCACTTATGATGTACATGTTTTGATAATGTGGTGCCGGAATAGTTGCATGTTTTATGAAGAGTCACTTCAGAAAACGAGGTGACTAACATATTAGAAGCAGAGGAAATAAGGAACCTGCAACAAAAGTTTGACCTCAATTTGACGACTCAATTCAATTAAAAACCAGTGAACTAGCTGTCTTGCTGGTTTGAAGTTTATTTCTTCAAACTCTTCATCCAATGTCCAAAGCCAATTTTGTCTATGGGAGGCCTGAAAATAAACAATAGAATGATCGAATTTTGGATCGTGTGAGTTTAACTGAACATGTTAGGCCAGTAAATATTTCACAATAAACTTCCTCCCGCAACAATTTTACGCTCTTCATTTGGTTCTTTGTGAAGCGTCCAGCTCTGCCTTCTATCTTACCGTCCATTCATTTCCTATTACGGAGATATATTATTTTTTACCCCATTTTTATC
This sequence comes from Hymenopus coronatus, assembly GCA_030762935.1. NCBI lineage: Eukaryota > Metazoa > Arthropoda > Insecta > Mantodea > Hymenopodidae > Hymenopus > Hymenopus coronatus. The sequence goes on along the minus strand of CM060888.1, from coordinate 125,907,618 downwards.
GAGACAGTCGAGAGTTACTTATGAAAGGGAGAGAAGCGACGTACGTGTGGGAGTAGAGGGTTAAAGAGGAAGAGCAGCAGGGGGATGGGATGGGGTGTGCTTTATGCAGTAGGACCGGTCACCTCACAGGCTTGCTTTGCAGCTTGCTTTGCCTACATTTTGGTGCGATAAATCGATTGTAGATAAATCAATAACCATTTATCTTACGGCATATAGGCCATTGATCATCGGTGGGCTGAGGAAAAAAAAAAATACTTTGGACTAGGAGGGGGGTGTGGGACACAAGCCTACACCAGTGGCCGTAGTGTTAGTGCCACGGAGAAATATGGCACGACAGAAGAGAACAAAAAAGACAGAAGAGGGACGCTGTGGCAGACGAGAGGGTCTGAAACCAAAGGGTGAAAAAGAGGTATACGGGAGAAAAATAAAAGAGGGTACAACTGCATGTAGTTACAAATTATTAATAACATCTATCTTATTGGCTGTCCTCTATTAGGCGCGATTCTCTCAAAGTGAAGCATCCATAACCTTCAACAAGTTCTTTAGCGATTGTTATAATATTTGTAATAATGAAACGTCCTTACATGTACTTGTATTCGGTAAATTAAATATTCATATTCTTCTCCTCCTCCTCAAGGTTTGAGGGTTTAGTCGCATTCCGCGCCAAAGATGTTTACCTATATGAATCCTCCTACCTGTTCCTCGGATGTCCTGTATCTCGTCTTTCCTTTGGGCTATGTAAGAGCTTGCTTCAGTTGTTTATCAAGGGGGATTCGATTAATATGGCCTTATCAGTTACTTTTGGTATTGCAGAATATCCTATTCTACACTATTTTTTCTTATATCTTTCTTCTCATTCTGTCTCTTCTAGATAGATACCTCTGGTAGGCTTCCCATGAATCTCATTTCTACACTTTTGATTTTTTTCCGGTTTTCCTCATAATCCTATAAAGTAGCATTGATTTTGACATAGTAGTATGATATCTGATTTCGACCTCAAATATTAAAATTATTATTGCCCCCAAATTCTTCTTCTTGTGTTTTCCTTCAAACTTCACTTTCATAAAGGATCAGAAGATGTAGATACGACCCACCATTGCATTAGGTTTTAAATGTCTTGCTATTTTAGCCTACTGTTACCTGCCCTGGAGACATGTTCTTGCGTTTATTTATTTATTTATATATATGTATATACATGCACAAACTATATAATGTCCCAAACAGTTCCATTCAAATTTTCAAATGGAAAATACTTAGTACTACATTTAATTAAAGAAATGAACATTACAGGAAAACATTTTGAAAAAAAATGAATTTTCAACTCCGACTTTATTTATTAGTCCGCAGTTTTACATTTGTATACACGATTTGGTTACTTCTTTTCTTACCCACTTACGCTTTCCATATCCTTCGAAGTTTTAACTAAATAATATTCTATGTGAATGTCTAAAATCTACATATTATGATTTGTGAAACAATGGCGTATCTTTCTTTCTCTCTCTGAGTGCACCCCAACAGAGAATTCTGCGGTGCCTACTGCCTACCCTTATGTCAATAAACGACCTTCCCAAGTTGAGAGTTTCTGCAAGTAATACAAAACGCCAGGTAACAAGCTAATAGCAGTTGGTGAGAGCTGTATTTGTCTGAGCTAATGAAGAAGAAAGCGTGTGACGGTATTGGGCAAGAGGGGGTGGGGAACATATTGCTCAAATTAACTGCAGGGCTCCAACAACCCAGCGACCTTTCCTCATTCTTTTTTTATACAAGAGAAGGGGGCAGACAGAAGAAAGCGCAGTGGCTAATGACAAAGCCTTGTTATTGGATAAAAGCTCCAAATAGGGCCGACAGTTTTTGGTCGTACGATGACAAATTGAGGGATCTTCGCAATTTGGTTTCCTTATAAGCCCATAGATCATGAACTTGGGCATCATTCGGCATCTCTTTGGATATCAGATTCGAGTATTAGAATAACTTATAATAACAATAATTCAGCTTTCCCAGTGATTAGAAAAATAATAATTTTTATAGTTCAAGGAATGTAACTGATTAATCCGATGTTACAGGATTTGGATATTTGATAAATCAGTTCTAACTGGAATAACCTAGGAATTTGCAACAGTTATTTTCAATTTTCAAGCATTTTTCGTTAATTATTCATACCTTAACGAGTGGTATTATATTAAAAGCGGGGCCAAATATACAGAGAAATAAAGTAAACAAGAAAAATAGGAAATCAAAATAGGGAGAAAAATTAATGGATATATTAAAAGAACGCAGGAGACAAGAGAAATAAATAAGTAAAGATATCAGATCTCCTACATAACTTCAAGAGACCATGTTTCAAATAAATAGCAGAATATTTGCGTAAATCTTTATATCAACAATTCAGGTTAAAATAAATATTCAAATTCTTATATTTTACAAATTAAATTTAAAATTCTTAAATTTAATTTCACATTTTTGAAATGTGATCAGAAAGAGGAAAAATGGCAAAGAACACAGAAATGGGTACAATCATGGGGTTAAGATTACCAAAAGCATGCAACTAGCATTGTATAAGAAAAGAAAAGGAGCCATTAAATTAAAAATAAAGGAGAAAAGAAACACACTCATATAATGAAGAATGGGCAGAAAAATTAAGTAATACAGAAACTAAAGTTCAGAACTAAAAAGAAAAGTTGGACAAATAAGGCAACATAAAAGAAAGAGAATAGAGTTAGTTTAAGGGGAGGATATGATTTAAAACAACAACCCATTCTTAATCCTCTAGTATTTGCTGTCGCTTTACTAGGCGATTTCGCAGTCTCGAACGCCCTTAGAGACATTAAATGAGGCAGGAAAACAAGCTACGACGTCGAGAGTCTTTGATTTTTTCAGCTAAGTTGACAATAGCGCCTTTTACTGGCGAGTGAACTGTTCCCAAATTCAATAATGTTCTTGTCGTGTACGTTTGGGTGGTCGCTCAATGAAGTGGAAAACTGGGAACTGGGAAGTTGAGAATGTGGATGATGTATGTGGAGAGAGAGGGGGGGCAGAACCGATAATCGGAACGTATTGGCTGCCAACAGACATTTACCACAAATTATAGCACAGATTTCGTTCGCTCCTTTTTTTCCTCTGGGTCCGAATATGGGGAAAAGGTTGAGAACCGGGAACTAATCAACCTTATTTACAGCATTTGTCAGAATCAATTCCAGAGTTCGGTTTACTTGCCCAAGTTACTGATGCAGGCCTCTCGCTTCTCCCCCTCTTTTCCTACGCTGTGAAAATTGAATTTGGTTTTCCGTAAAAGCGGAGCTGCTTTTTTAAAGGTGTTCTTGAAAGTAGCTTCATCAGAATGGTTCTGGCAGTTTCATGAATCGTTCGCCAAATGTGTCTGATGGTTTACTACCGATTCCTAACTTCTATACAAGGGAAGCACAAAATGTAAACGACCAATTTGACTCTTTCTGACGGCTCTAAATTCTCTAATTTTTTTCCGATACAAAGCGCAATGGCTTTTCGCCAGCTTGAAATATTTAGACCTAAAACAACTCTGCTAGTTTTTACTTATATCACCGAGTATTAATCGAATTTTTCAATGTTTTAATTACTGGTTATTCCCCTAGATCTCTAGAACACAACAGGGAATCCAGAAAACGTTAGCCTTCTGTTAATCAAAGTGAGTCACTCTTATTTTTCTAAAAATAAGGTGATTTTATGAAGAAATAAACATCTATATAAATACTAATGACGCGTGTGTAAAGCACTTTGAATACCTATACCAAATAATAATAATAATAATTTATATTTATTATATATTTATAATATAATTATATTTATTACCTTTATAACATGATTATAAATTAACTTAATTCCTTTCACAGAGAGTAAAGAGTAAATAAATTAAAAGAGTTTGGTGCCACAGAAAAAAATGTCTCAAATTATTGGATCTCTGCTCCAAGTAGATTGTGGAAAAAATAAATAAAAGCAAAACCAAATTAGTGATTATTCTAATAGTGTAGATGAAATTTATTTATTAGATATTGCAAATACCACACATATATACACGGTACTCTGTAGAGAGATAATTGCATCTACATAATAAAGTAAACTTTTATGCTCACCTATTATTTGTGCGCATAAATATGTATAAATTACACTAACGCACGGTTAGTGTGAAAAAAACAATTAAATCAATGGTCATAATGGGAATTAAAAGTACTTACAACATTGCCAGTCGCAGTTGGGATCACCTTGTAGAGACCGAGAAATAGGTGTTTCAAATCCCGGCTATGGCATTGAATTTTTCAGTCTGACTCTAGCTATCCTACTTAGAAAGAAAGATGTTTGATATTCATGATATGCTAGGAGTCAATACAACCTTATGTATTGTGAATCGTGTCGAGATATCAGTTGGCTCTAGAGATAACTGGAATCTTCTAGAAGTTCCCTTCCCTCCAGAGCGTTCTAGAATGTTCTAATGAAGTATCAGCTGCTATGTAACCGAGGGTTGTCGCAGTGATCCATTGAGTGAGTCAGTCAATGACTCAACGAGCGAGTTAGCGACGAAAAGTGCTATTATTCGATTCCGGAGCCAGTTCGTGACGATTGCTGTGATTCTCGAGATATTATTGGAGTTACACTTCTCAGCGAGTGAACCGTCCGGTAGAAGCTACTCAAGCGTATTTCATTACGAAGAAATTAAAGGGACAGTGAAGCGTTGAACTACATCACATTTTCGAAGAGACAGTGAGAACTTGGTGAAGCGACAGTTAAATAGAATCCAGAACTTCTTTCTGAGAGCTTCTATTAAAATTGGCTGTCAAAATATGTTATTTAAACTCTTTAGTTGCAATTATAGTTGACAAACGAAGACAATATCAGAAAAGAGTTGAAGGAAGTTTGTATTAAATACCTATCTATGTCATCAAGGTTTTACAACGACTTGAGCAGGCAGGTCGATGTCAAACTGTTCCTAACCGAAAGTGATATACCATGATTTAGGCTGCTAATAGTCTAGTGTTCGATTGAGCACAGAGAGGGCACTATGCTGGCACAGAGAACGGAAGCCATATCGAAGTGTCCGCCGATAACACGACAATTCACCCCCCCCCCCCCACACTCTCTTTTCTTTGAACACGATGGACATGCAAGAGTGTCGCTAGAGCTATAAAGGATGAATGTCCGGAACTTTGAGCGAGGAAGGGGGATTAAAGAGTGAGGAGGGAGGAAAACCCTTACTGCAAGATAATTTCTCTCTGCTAGGTTGTTATATTGGAAAGACGTCAATTCAGCGCTAGAACATTTTTTCCGCTCGGACGTAGTAATTGTCAGTAACCGCAATGTTCTTTGTCTTGCAAGGGATTAGTCCCTTAACTTTCTTATCCCTCTTCACATGTTCAATATAGATAATCAGGTGAATGCTCTGTTCAGCAATCACATAAAAAAGATGCTTACACACATAGTAGTCTTTTCAATGAAAGCTTACATTTGATGACGTTAAGTTCAGTTCCGTAAATTTTTCTTCCAATTTCTTCTCTCGCGAGGAGCCACTCTGATAATACAATGGAACTACTCGATTCACAACAAAATAAGGAAAGAATAGAATTGGTACATTTAACGGTTAGATATAGAAGGTGAAACAATTAATGTATTTATTATTATCATAGGTTCTTCGTGTATTACTGTTAAGTAACGCAAAGTGAAAAATGGATCTTCAGAATAACTCACCGAAAAATAAATTATTTTTGGCTATCATTGATGTCATAATGGAGTCTTTTCATCGATGTCAAAACATCAAAAGTTACAGTGTTAATTACCAATTGGATTGGTAAGTGTGGCGTGAATTGAGTAAAATTAAACAAAGGCCCTTCCTTCCAAAAAAAGAATTTTTTCCCAAAATTCAAACTTTTAAGAACAAACGAAAACATTGGTACTTTTTTTGGTAATTCTTTATAAAAATAAACTAAAAGTATTGTTAATAGGACCAGTCAACACACTGGATAATGCAGCATCTTCTTACAGCCTCGTGATAAACACTAAACTGAAAATGTATTGAGATTTATACCCCAGAAGTTCACATTTGCACTGATACAATTGTTTGACACATATTTCTATGTTTTGCCATGAAGTTTAGCTTGGCAATATTTTTTATTACAGTTCATTATTTGAAAGGTGAAAATCGTGCGCAGTGTTCCCAACATTCCGGAGAAGTTATAATCGATGATGAACGAAATACAAGAGTGGCGGAAAACAACTTCATCTTGGCAATGTGTAGTAATACTTTAACACTCCATCCGAGAGTTTAGTTTCGCTCACAAGGCGAGAGGAGTGAGAGAGAAAGAAGCCTGGGACAGGGAGCAACTTCGTCGACGCCCCAAATTACAAAATCAATTAAAACAAACAGCAGCCGATCGGATCCGAGAGGGAAGCTGATCGCAGATGAGGAGTCTGCGTCCTGGAGCACTACATCATTTCTGCTAGGAAAGGAAATGGTTCCAAGGAAACATCTTCTGCTGATTCCCAAACTTCATAATTTGCTGAAGGATTACATCAGTATTTTGCGATAGACCATGTGATAGTATTTAACTTAGTGAAACTATATACAAAGTTCATACATCTACAGTGAATGGCGAAAAAAAAAAAAAAAAAAGCAAACCCTTCAATTGATACTCTCACTTTGGATTGAACAATAATCTCCAAAAATACTACTGTTTGAAATCTCTGTAGGTATATAGTAGTTTAACCTAATGTCTTATTTATGACAAAAGTTTGGTTTTCCTTCCATTCTTAATTTATTTTTACTTTTTCTACTACTTTCTTATATTACATATACGAAATATTGCATTCCAACCAAAAATTTGATTCCAGGACTTCACCGGCATTTTACATTTTGAGGCTACCTAAAAATAATGATTAATTTTAGAAAACGATATATGTGTGTACCTCTGTCTGTCTATGAACAACATAAAACACGAAAAGATTTTTAAATGGCAAACTTGATATTTGAGTTCGTCTTCCATGGATCGACACGAAGGCTTTCAAGAAATACCCACTCCAAGCTATCTTTGCAGGAAAAAAAGTTTTGATTTTCTCAAAATGACCATCGATCTATATTAAAATTTATATAAGATTTTTGCATGGCAGTTAATAAAATGTATTGACATTTTGAACTATCTGGGAATATCCTCTGAAGTCTCCTTCATTCTGAATTACTTTTTATAACTGGTAAGCCGTAAAAGATAGACAAAACCTTTCCACACATCTGGTTCAAGTGCACAGTGTATGACAAATTCATTTCTTCTGCATTATCACTATATTATTTAAGTTGAATTTTCATGAAAATGTTGCTAGAGACAAGTCGCTATTCGTTTTTGCCGTGGCCATGTAAAGAGGATGGATTTTCAATTTTAGTTAGAATGCAATACTTCCTTTATCTTAGACAAATAGCATAGAGAGTAATACGATATTCAGTTGTCTACATCCCTCCCAAGGAAGCACAACTTATAACGTGTCCAACAAAACTGATTTTTCTGTATTAGTTAAAGAGTGAGTTACCCTGATAAGGTTTTTATCGGAGTTTTCCCTTATTTTGAGAAGACAAATGTCGGATAACTCTAAGCTCTATGGACCCCGGCCTCATTTGAGCTTTATTTCACCGGTTTAATTTATTCACCGTCCGATATGATCATGTAGGTTAAAAGACGCTAAGCTAATATAAAGACAGATGTCCATAAATAGTTGTTGTTACCAGCAAACGAGGCAAAATGAGCCACGAAAGGACAAAATTTAAACATTTTCTACGAGAGCTCCTGACTCCATCCTCTGGAGAAAGAAGTCTGCCACTTTATTGCCTTGTAATTACGTCTTTCAGCACGAAATCTACACCATCTACACCTGCGGGGGCCTTGCTTCTGAATACAATGGCCTTAGCCACAGTAATTGGCGGTTGCATTTCCTATGGTACCACGTTGCACCTTGCAGATGAGTCCATCATTACGAGCAGGAAATTCTCTCCGTTACGCGCAAGGATACACAAAACTCGGACATAAATTATCTACGAGGGCTGTTTTTTTTTTTTTTTTTTTTTTTTCAACTTCCCATAGGCTATAAATAAAAGACAAGTTCATAGAAAAAATTATTTTATTACTAAACGTTTTGTACACTTATGGTTACTTTTTAACATAATCACCGAAAAGATTGAGACATTTATCGTATCTGTGCACAAGCTTTGGAAAACCGCTTCAAAAACTGTTGCCGCCAATGATGCAGCCCGGAACCACTATCAATGCAGCTGTTTATTGTGAAACGTTACGACGTTTCAGGAGAGCCATTCAAAACAAACGAAGAAGAATGCTGACTTCAGGAATTGTGTTGATCCATGACAACACTCGTCCACACACTGCTGGCACAACCCATCGGCTCCTTGAACAATTTCAACGGGACATTTTCGAACATCCGCCGTACAGTCCTGACTTTCACATTTTCCCAAACTGAAGACGTGGCTAGGAGGGCAGCACTTTCAAACCAACAAAGATCTTCAAAACAACGTTAATGCTCATTTAAAATCATTGGCGGCAACATTTTTTGAAGCGGGTATCGCAAAGCTTGTGCACAGGTACAATAAATGTCTGAATCTTTTCAGTGATTATGTTGAAAAGTAACTATAAGTGTACAAAACATTTAGTAATAAAATAATTGTTTTCTATGAACTTGTCTTTTATTTATAGCCTATCGGAGGTTGAAAAAAAGACCCTCGTATGTAAAGTACTTTAAAACCAATAAAACTGAATGCATTAGACTGATGGCCAACATTTCTTTGAAATCCGCGGCGATACATTTTCCTGTTTCCAAGGGCGCAATTGTTTGTCTTCACCTGGATCCGGTTTGAATTACTAGAAACTGTTTTTCTTTCCTTTTCAGCTCCTCCTGCTTCCGTTTCTCTATTGTTAGAGCAAGGGGAAGACCGGGAACAATTTGTATTTATTTTATAATTTAATCTATTTCTTTTCTTCCTTGATAGTTGATGTGATTTAGATGTTGTTATTACCGGCAGCTTTGAGAGGCCGTCACGGTACGCTGCTCGCTTGTGTATGAGTGTTCCTGTTCCAACATTCTACTTCAAAAGTCAGACAACGAAATCAGCCTTCCGTCGCGAGTTTGTATGTGTGTGAGTGCGCGTCATTTTAAGTTTCATTCCAATCTATTGGAACGAGGCACTTGGGGAATCTATTCTCTGTCTCCTTTTTAAGCACGGAAACCTATCCTTTTTATCTTCCTTTTCTTTATCTTTTCTGTCTCCCTTTTTATCTCTGAATGCGAAACATTTTCATTTGAAGAAAAGAGCACCCACAATCGTTAAAACGCTAAGAGGCGTTTACTGCGAAAGAACACTAAACTGGTTTTTGTCGGAATGTTAATTCCTTTCGCAAAGCCGCGAGTAGACTAATGGACGGAACAAAGCCTTAAAAAAGATTCCGACCAGGATGCGAACACGATAATATCTGCTTCTTTTGCGTGTTTTATACGTATCCGCTATCATTCCAATGCTTTAAGTCAAATAAATGCTTGCTTTTAATCGTTTTTGTCTTTCTTTTGTTACTGCGAACGAATGCCTCAAGGACTATGTATCCTCATTTATTGCGAAGAGAATTAATTGTCGTTGGACTAAGTATCGACATTGAAAGACGCCTTACGGCAGAAGCTTATAGTATTTTCTCTCTAGGTGAGCAAAAACTCCCAAAAGTTCATATATTAGCTTTATCGCGGCAGACTAACAAAATCTCTAGAGACGTAACGATTGTCCTGTGCAAGACGGCTTCTGTCCCACGTGCTTCTGAAACTACTTGTTGCTGGTTTACCTTGAGGAAAAAATTGTATTAGCTCGAATTCTTCAAGAGCAAAATTTCCAAACACAGAATATATTTAAGATCACTAATTTACTGCAAGTTTGGGCTGTTATAAAATGAAGTATATATTGTTAAATACATAAAGCGAGATAAAAAAATGATGTGTACCATCCACATGACTTTCTCTACATCTCTGCAACACATTATTATTAGAAAGCTAATGCTTCTATTTACTTCATGCTGATCGAGATAAAATTAGCATAAATAGCCTTATTACTTGCTTCCTTGTAAGTAGAAGCGAAATAAGGGACTACCATAAGTTAAAGTGAAAGCCAAAAGCTGGTTGCTATGTGACTGAAGTTCCTTTGTTTGCATGGACAGGAGTTGACAAATTCCTGTATGAGAAAATTAGGTTTTTCAAAGCTGATAGGAAAAACCAAGAATATCTTAAAAACGATCAACTCTACGAAAAAAAATGTGTATAACATGTGTGTTTTAACGCGCTCTGCATCTTTTGTACTGTAAGTTTTTGTTCGTCTCTTACGTTGTTCCGTAAAATTCCGTAAAATTCATCCAAAAATGGCTAACGATTTTGATTAAAATCTCTTATATTTAAGATATTTACATGGCAAATAAAATGTATATCTTGAATTTTCTAGGAATAGCCTCCGAAGACATGTTTATTCTGGGTGAATTTTGCGAAATTTTGCATAACTGTAAACCGTAAGAGATAGACAAAAACTTAATCCACAAAAAAATGTAGATCACAATAAAACACCCAATTTATGTCATATACATTTCGTGGAGATGGCTGTTTTAGAGATATTCCTTGATATTGATTTCAGCTTCAAAATATTTAAACTTTTCTCATATGGGAAGCTGTCAACTCTTAGCCACGCAAAGAAGCGGATTTCAATCTCGTAGCAACCACATTTTGAAGCAGTTGTTTGTCAGTTTAGTTTATTTAGTGTATTCCCTTATTTCCCTGCTGCTTATAAAGGAACTAAGTAATAAGACCATTTCTACTAAATAAATAGAAGAATAAGCTTACTAACAATAATTTGTTACAGAGATATAGAGAAAGTTATGTGAATGGAGCATATCAGATTTATTATTATTATTATTATTATTATTATTATTATTATTACAGAAGTAATTTTCTACAATTGTTATATTCTTCACAGCTCTTATAAAATCAAAATCACCACTGTCTGTGGTGAAGTAGAAAGCATTCTCGCCTCTCAACTCAGCGGTATCGGGTTTGGTTGCTGCCTGGGGCGAGGTAATTTTTCTATACTCAGACCCATTCCTTGCTCTCTACAGTGTCTGAAACTACGCATGTGTGAGTGTGTTTAAAGCTGGAATAAACAACCCAGCTTCAATCACTTAAATCAAAGGGTTATTTCTCAAATCAAAGCCCCGATATGATCATAGAAGCTAAAAGAGGCTATACAAATGGGAACATGTGCTTTCGAGGATCTGTTTTATACTAACTCCCAAGTATAGATATACTATATTATCGAAAACTGCCGGATTATCGAAACTTCGTTTCTGAAGCTGCAAAACCCTTCGTTCTATTGTAACAGATTTGCTCGCTGACAGGGAATATTTCAAAAGCTAGAAAGGTCATCATGCTCCTCAACAGCTCTTCGATTACAACAGGAAAGACGTTTTCTGCTGCAATGAAGGTTTATGAACTTGTAAAAGGCTGTTTATACTACTTCTTGGAAAAGCAATAAAGATAAGCATGAGAGGGGAAAAACTAATTAGATTCATATATGACTTGAGTATACCGACCAACAAATGAATGCTTCATATGGCATCACCTCTTGACCTTGGTGTCTTTTTTATTTCTAAATTTGCGTCATTACGCATATATGTTAGCGTTATGCTTAATATCATTACTAGAAGTCGACACTGATGACAGTAATATTCTAATTGTTGCAACATAGGCATTGTTAAGGTGGACACAAATCTTTATCATGATTAAGAAAATACTTATTACGTGATTTTTGGTTATGAGGCCTTTTTTTACCTTGGGTGATTTTTTTAAAAAAAAAATTCTTGATTTTACGTTTTTAATAAGTCTTTTTTTCATTTACATTTAGCATGTAAAGCGTTTCTATAATTCATAAAGTTGTTATATTATTAAAATGATACATAGGATAACTTTTTATCTATTAGAATTTTCTCTATTCAGCTGAGAAATAGAGCTTTTGTCAGAGGGTTGTGTAATTACCGTTATGAACTCATGTCCCAAAATAGGGATGCGACAGATCAGTTTTCCAACCTTCGAGTTAATCGGTGCTTACATCCCTGCAGTTAAGACTTGCTTCAAAAAAAAAGTTTCTTAATTTTCTTTTCAGGTTCATCAAACAAGGGCACGACACAAATAGTTATTAGTTTTTAATTAATTCTCCAAATTATCTCATTATTACTGTTATAAACACTTTTCTACTTGAAAGCAGTTATACCCAGGTGTAAAATAGTATATTTTAGTGATTTTAATAAATACCAAATTTAATTTCTTGCCAATTTTTCAAAAAAAAAAGTTAGACCACAAAATTTCTGTTTTTGAATATTTAATAGGAATTGGTATGTTAATGTAATATATTAATGTATCAATTGGATTAGTAGGGGCATTTTTGGTTAGATTAATATGTTTACCTTTAAATTTACTAATTTTAAAAAGATATTTTTTATTAATTTGGTTTTAAATTATGAGGCCATGCTAAGGACATTTTCGCCCTGAAATATACATCGCCCTCCACCGAGTATGAACCCGTGATCTTGGGAACGAGATGCTAGCATGTCACCCTTAGACCACGGGTGAATTGGATCAGTAAGGGAGGGGTGAATTAGATCAGTAAGGGAGGGGTGAATTGAGTAAAAATAAACAAAGGCCCTTCCTCCCTAAAAAGAATTTTTTGCCCAAAATTCAACTTTTAAGAATGAGCAAATGATTATATCAATTTACGTGAAGTTTGGTCGTTACTTTATAGCTGCAGTATTGTTTATAACAAGCATTTTTGAATTAGAACACCCATGGCAGATTATGTAGAAATTCTATAGGTATTCACTTATTTGATTATCCACAATTTAGAAAGCTCTGAACCTATGACGTTATTGATTTTATAACGCCACTAATTGATTGTAAACATCTGGAGGAGTAGAAAACGGCGAGGTGAAAGATTAAGAGAAAAGAAAAGTGGATCGGCCACCGAAGAAACGCCAAACAACAGGTTAATCAAACAGGTTTTCTGCCACGGAAGAGAAAGCACAAGATTGATGGTGTGAGTGTAAAACCAAACAATACAATGAGGAAGATAAATGCTTATTACAATTGAAGCAATTCCTTATGGAGCTCTCGTTCTCTGATACACCGTATTGCAGATAAAGACCGATTCCATGAAAATCTGCCCATTAAGTTCAAACATGCACAAGATGGCAGATAACGGATTAATTACTGGAATGAAGTTTGTCTGTCCTTGCTGAATTTCTTGGAAATCGATTTGTTTATTTGTGTAACGCAACGCTGTATCGTTTGAGTGATTGTTGTTCTGCAGCTGTAACGTCTGATTTTTTGGGTAGGCTTTTAGGGTGCTGATCAAATGTGAACACTCAAATTTCAACTATTGTTCCATTCACATGGCTTTCTATATCTGCTCCAGAATAAACTTTCCTTCAAAAGATTATTCTGTTATCTACGTCATTCTAATCAGATAAACGCTAGCAGGTAGTAAAAGCGGGCGTTAAACACTATCAAAAAAAAATATAAACACTAGCAGAAATTGTATAAGAATGAGGCAAATAAGGGGATATACCAATATAAAGGGATACTCAAATCCTTAAAAACCTATAGAGATGTGAAAAAACTTTTACATTTCCGGGAGTAAAACAAAAGAGATGAAACGAAAGTTGATTTCCTGCTTGAGGTCTTCAGAGGATACACAGAAAATTCCAGATATAATTCATGAAACATCTTAAATATATGGGATTTTAATTAAAATTGCTAGAGCTATTTTTGAGAAAATGAAAAGTTGGGTAGTTGTGGTTGCCTTAAACCCCAGGTGTCGCATCCTTGGAAGAAACGGAACTAGGGACTTTTCGTTTTTGAGCTATGCTGTCCAAAGACATACACACACTCATGTATATACCTACACAGACATCTTTTTACTTTCTCTACACATACTATGTAGTACATAGTGTATAGAGTAGGTATTGCATTCCAACCAAAAATTCCATACCGAAATTTAACTTGAAATAGACCTTTTAGGGGCCCCTGTATCCAAAACAGTATATTTAGAAAAAGGTCCATGTGTACATCATTTATCATATCACGATAACCCTTTTAAATCAGGCATTTTACTAATTATTTTTTTTTAAAACTTTCTTTCTTTTTAGGAAATTTTATATTTGTGTCCGTGTGTCTTTGAACACGATAACTCAAAAACGAAAAGCCGATAAAATCCCAAACTTAGTATATAAATTTAATATCTTCCAAGGATACGACACGAAAATTTTGAGGAAATTCCCGCACCCCAAACTATCCTTTACATGGAAAAATGTTCGAAAATGTTGATTTTCTCAAAAATGGCTCTAACAATTTTGATTAAAATATCGTATATTAAAGACAAATAAAATGCATCTCTGGAATTTTCTGGGAATAGCCTCTGAAGACTACTTTATTCTAGATAAATTTTACGGAATTTTGCATAACTGCTAAACCGTAAGACACGTACAAATACTCACCACACAAAAATGAAGAGCACGTTAAAACACACAACTTATGTTATATACATTTTTTTCGTGGAGTTGGTCGTTTTTGAGATATTCCTTCTTATTGGTTTTATCTTTAATAAACATACTTTTCTAATACAGGAATTTGTCAACTAATGTCCATACAAACAAAGGAACGTCAGTTACATAGCAACCAGCTTTTGACCATCCCTTAAACCAATGGTACTCCCTTATTTCGCTTCTACTTACAAGGATGCAAGTAATAAGACTATTTCTGCTAATTTTTTCTCGATTAGCATGAAGTAAATAGAAGCATACGCTTTTTAACAATAATTTGTTGCAAAGATGTAGAGAAAGTCATGTGAATGGAACACATCAGATTTGTTGACTAATAACTAGAAGTAGTATCCAATTTAAGTATGTAGAAAATAATAAATCTGTTATGGTTTATGGACGTAGGCAACAAAATCCATGCATTCTTTGGCTGCCTAAAGTAAGAGAATGAATGCCTTCATATTTCATTTAATTTATAAGGAGCAAGGAACAGGTTGGCGATATGCTCGCAGTACCGTCTTTCTTAATATTTCCACTTCCCTCTTCCCTTCTTCCCCGCGTACCCGGAAACACGTCGCTGTTATCGATTCCGCTTCCGGTTAATTGACTCACCGTATTAATGGCGGAGTCTATAATTATTAGCAGTTGCAGGAAATTGTTTTCCAATGCGTACGACTGGGACCTATTTAAGCTTCTTCGATGCGAACATTTGCCATTGGCAACTGGTAGCTAACGCATCTGTTGGAGTTTTTGTTTACCTCATAATGGCGTTCTTCTGATGTTAGTTTGACATTCAATGGGCAATTCCCCATTAGAGAGGAAATGACTCGGAATAAAAAGTTTAGATCCTAATCTATGTTCCTCGCAATGGTTTACTTGCAATTTTAATCTTTTATGTCCAATTCTCCTTATGTTTATCTACTGAATTAATTATAAAATTAGGTGACTTTAAATATATGAGATAAATTTTGCGATACTCGGTATTGCTACTAGCCTTGCCGCCGTAAGCGCCGAACTTATTTCGTAAGTCAGCTGATTGTTGGCGTCCATTGTTACACCTACATTAGTGGACACCTGTGCCGGCGGGAAATTCTTTTGACAGTGCAGCTGTGATTGTTACACCTGTGCGAGAGAACAAGTGAGCTCGGGAGGTTTATTTTTTTTGTTACACCTGAGTGAGTTTGTGACCCTGCGGTGTTTTGCGTGCTCGATGGCTTCTGGAAATGCCCTGCCACGTGACTAACAGGTATAAAAAGGGGAATGAACGTACACATAGTTCAATTTCGACGGAAAATTCATGGCGAGCGGTGGTAGATGTTGCAGTGAACGTCAAAAGGAAAGTATGCGGCAGAAATGTTACGTGAAAAAAGAAGTGAAGAAAGACAGATATTTTGATTGTAATCAGTTTGTGAAATAAATAAAGATATGTTGTTGGAGTAAAGAGAGTTTTAGTTACAGTATCTACACTCTAATAGACGTTTAGCAAATGCACACTACGCCAGCGTAGTTAAATGAGATAACGCACTATTTATTTTCATTTGTGAATTACAATAATATTTTTTCTTTCTTTCTTTCTTTCCTTTTTTCATACTGCTGTAATAAGTTAAAACCATGGTCAATTTTTTTAAAAGCTCCTTGCCATGTGGTTGAAATCCGTTGATATGCAGGGCCAAGGAGTTTACAACTTCCCTGTGAAAAAAGTTTTAAGTATTTTAAACCTGAAACAAATAACAAGGAATGTCTCATAAATGGCCAATTCCATGAAAAAAAAACGTATATTACGTAAATTGTGTGTTTTAACATGATCTACATTTTTAATATAGTAGGTTTCTGTCTAACTCTTCACAGTTTACCAGTTATGCAAAATTCAACAAAATTCATTCAGAATAAAAAAGTGTTTAGAGGCTGTTCCCAGAAAATTCGTGATATACATTTTATGTGCCAAATAAATATTTTATTACACGGTATTTTAAACAAAATCTTTAGTCATTCTTTGAGAAAATCAAAATTTTCGAAATATTTTTCCATGCAAAGGGTAGTTTGGGGTGGGGGGATTTTTCTCAAAATCTTTGTGTTGCATCCCTGGGAGATGCTAAACTTAAACACCAAGTTTGGTATTTTGCCGACTTTTCGTTTTTGAGTTGTCATGTTCACAGACACACACAAAGATCTTTTTCCAAAAATGCTTTTTTGTTTGATACAGGGGACCCTAAAACGTGTATTTCCGGTGAAATCTCGGTATCGACTTTTCGAATTTTTCTTTATACACTATGTATATAGTACGTGTAAAGAAAGTAATAAGATTCAATAGTAACTTATGACTTAATAGACAAATTCATATATAAATTGGAAGTGTTAAAACAATATCCAGTTTTTAAAAAATGTAAACAGATTAATATTCCTATGGGTTATAAGAAGTTATATTTGAGGCGAAATGCTGGGAGTCGCGTGCGCTTTGCAGGCAGCATTTTGCGCCTGAAGCGGCGGGCGCCTGCACTTAGATCGAGAGCTCTCTTCAGGATATGTTGCATAAAGTTTGCCAAGTTGAGCGGAGTTGAAAGTGCGCTTCTTGCCTTCTCAAGTGTCCGATAACTTGAGATGAAAACTGGACCACCTTCCTCAAGCGTCGATGGTTTCCTCTCAAGTGGAAGGGGGTGTTATATCAATGCACCATTAACTCCTTTAATTTTCCACCCACTGTCGGCCTCTTAAGGCAAATAAAATCCACTCTCAGATTCAAATATCATCATAAAAAGAGGCTGCATTAAAAAAAATAATTCCAGACCCTTTTGTGCGATTAAAATTACGATTTCGAATTGAATTTCTTGAGTGTGCAAAAATATCACTTGTAGATACACTGCAATAACCCTTTCTGGAGATGTACATATGTAAATATAAGGATGTAAACAGCATTCAATATTTTAGATGGATAAATGGGCTTCATCAAAAGGAAAAATGATCTATAATATTAATACATGAAGAAAGGGTATTAGCGCATTGATTAAAACAAATCTGATGTGTTCCATTCACATGACTTTCTCTACATCTCTGAAACAAATTATTGTTAAAAAGCTTAGGATTTTATTTACTTCATACTAATCGAGAAAAAATTAGCATAAAAAGTGTTATTACTTGCTTCCTTGTTGACAGATTCCTATATGAGAAGATTATAAATGTTTTAAAGCTGAAACCTAAAACAAGGAATATAAAAAACGATCAACTCTACGAAAAAATGTATATAACATAAATTGTGTGTTTTAATGAGCTCCACATTTTTTGTGTGGTAAGTTTTTGTCCAGCTATTACGGTTTAGCAGTTATGCAAAATTCCGTAAAATTCATCCAGAGGCTATTCTCAGAAAATTCAAGATATACGTTTTATTTGTCAGATAAATATCTTTATTATACAATATTTTAATCAAAATCGTTAGAGCCATTTTTGAGAAAATCATAATTTTCGAAAAAGTTCCATGTAAAGGGTACTTTTATGTGGGGGATTTTTCTCAAAATCTTCCTGAGCATCCCTGGAAGATGCTAAACTTAAATACTAAGTTTGGTATTTTACCGACTTTTCGTTTTTGAGTTATCGTGTTCACAGACACACGGACACACACACGGAACTTTTTCTGAAAATTCTTTTTTTTTTATACAGGGGACCCTAAAACATATATTTCCGGTGAAATCTCGGTATCGAATTTTTGGGTGGAATGTAATACATTCTGGGAATAACCTCTGTAGACCTCTTCATTCTGAATGAATTTTGCTGAATTTTGAACTATGAGATAGACAAAAACTTATTACACAAAAATCTGATGTGTACCATTCACATGACTTTCTCTATATCCCTGCAACAAATTATTCCTAAAAAGCTTATACTTCTATTAACTTCATGCTAATCAGTAAAACATTAGCAGAAATAGCCATATTACTTGCTTCCTTGTAAGAAGAGGTGAAATAAGGGAGTACCATAGGTTAAATTGATAATCAAAAGCTGGTTGCTATGTCACTGAATTTCCTTTGTTTGTATGGAAAGCAGTTGACAAATTCCTGTATGGGAAATGTATGTTTTTCATAGCAGAAACCAAAAATAAGGAATGTCACAAAAACGACGAACTCCATGAAAAAAATGTATATAACTTAAATTGTGTGTTTTAAGGTGCTCTACTTTTTGTGCAGTAAGTTTTTGTCCATCTCTTACGGTTTAGTAGTTATTCAAAATTTAGTAAAATTCATCCAGAATAAACTACTCTTCAGAAGCTATTCCCAGAAAATTCAAGATATACATTTTATTTGTCGGGTAAATATCTTTAATATACGAAATTTTAATAAAAATCGTTAGAGCCATTTTTGATAAAATCAAAATTTTCGAAGAAAGTTCCATGTAAAGGGTAGTTGGGGGTGGGGGGATTTTTCTCAAAATCTTCGTGTCGCATCCCTGGAAGATACTAAACTTACATACCAAGTTTGGTATTTTATCTACTTTTCGTTTTTGAGTTATCGTGTTCACAGACACACGGACCTTTTTTCGAAAATGCTTTTTTTGGATATGGGAGACCTTAAAACATATATTTCCGGTGAAATCTCGGTATCGAATTTTTTGGTGGAGTGCAATACATTCTCTATACACTATGTACATACTGCCTATAGAGAAAGTAAAAAATGAAGATCACGTTAAAACACAAAATTTAGATTATATACTTTTTTTGTGGAATTCACCATTTCTGAGATATTCTTTGTTATTTGTTTCAGATTGAAAATACTTGAAAGTTTTCTCACACGGAAAGCTGTAAACTCCCTGCATAGAAACGGATTTCAAACCACATGGCAACCAGGTTTTAAAAGACTTGACTATTGTTTTAGCTTAGTGTATTCCCTCATTTTCCTTCTACTTACAAGGAAGGAAGTAATAATTTGTTACAGCGATGTAGAGAAAATCATGTGAATGGAACAATTCAGATTTTTCCTATTGCTAATTTTATAGATGCACTTAAATAAATAACACTCAATTACAATTTATACTGCTTGGAACTGTTTGGAAAAACTAGCGGTGTTTGGGGTTGAGGGAAGGACCTCATTGCCCCTGCACCCTGTTTCGCGTGACGTCACTCGACACGAGAGCGCCATTACATGACTGCAATCCTCTTAATTGTAATCACTGTCCCCAAAGTGCTATTATTTTATACACCTACACATAGGGAGAAGCGCTCTCGGCTTTTGGCTTTAAAATACCTTCGAAATTAAGATTACAAAAAGAGACTTGGTTAAGGGGAGGGGTGGAATATCCTCTCACAGTAATGGATTTTGTGAATTTCCCATCCTCGGTATTCCACAGCGCCCCCCCCCCCTTCAAAAACCTTTACGTTTTTAACATTTTTCCCATTCTACTAAAACGACCGAAATCTTCTTGTATTCTTCATTTCGCTTTTTGCAATGGGCCCGGTGTTTAAATACTAGCAGTAGGGGAGAGCTTGGTTGCATCTGGAACAACAATCAGAAGGTCCTCCATTAATACCAAAACAGTGTAACGCTCTTAAGTGTCGATGTTCTGCCCCTAAGTAGCATCAGCCTTGATCTCAAACCTTAATCGCTAGCCAGTTCGCTTTCCTCTTTTTATCCCTTGGATTTTTACACTAAACGGTTTGTTATGTACACAGCTCCCTAAAATGATGTTCAGTTTGTTACTATGCTTATACTGAATAATTTTATTTCACCTTTCAGTTATTCTGAACCCTAGATCTATATGAAATACTAACACGCTTAAGTAATTAGCCTTGCTCACCAAATAAAGAATACGCCATCATTTTATTGTCTTCTATGAAACTATTGCATTAATTTTTAATTTAAATTACGTTAACATATTTAGTAGCAAATGCGGTTGTAGCAAGGGTGATGGAAAGACTATGTATGGCAAGCTATGAGTTTGCGGTAAGAGGGAACTTCTCAGTGCGATGTAAGCATCAAGCAATTTTTCACAATTTCTATGCTTCAGTATGGAATCACAGGCAGAATTTTGGGATATACCTACTCTGTATATCTCCACAACTATTACCGAAATTAATTATTGTATATTTCATATACTTTAAGGGTTAATGTCTTGTTATTAGGAATAATGCAGACAAGATGTTTATTATCTAATAACTAATTTGATCTGCAAAGAGATTTAAAAAAAAAAAACATTTATGAGATTATTTAAATCGAAACAAAAGGATTTGTAGGGGAAGTAAGCGTAGTATACATCTTCTGTGGACGGAAACCTTAAGAATGAAAAACAGAATGAAGATAAATTTTACACGAAGCTATTGTTTTACTATACAAGTGTCGTTAGTTCATAATTTTGTTATTAGTACTTTATAAGTATTGTGATATATGTCGTGACGAGTAAAAGGTATATGTACATAGTCCGTTATTTGTCTATGTTTTCTATAATCGGGAAGCCATAAAAAATTACAAAAAAGTACATAGGTATAAAGGTATATGTACATAGTCCGTTATTTGTCTATGTTTTCTATAATCGGGAAGCCATAAAAAATTACAAAAAAAACAAAAACAAAAAAAAAAGTTACTGAGCGAAAAATGTAAATCTCATTTAAGTACATAGTGCATGTCAAAATGTAACTATTTTGGAAAAACTCGCAGTTGCCCGTTTGAGTGCCTCCATATTTTATAGTACCTATCTGGAAGTATTCGTGTGTAATAGCATGAGTAGCATTTAATTATAATATTTCAGTTTTTGTTGCCTCATTCTAAGCACTTTGGCATATTTCAATAGTTTTGCTTAATTACATTTATATTAATAAAAGGTTAATGGGAATTGTTTTATATGAAAATTTTCCCGAAAAGATGTGAAAATAAATTATATCAGAACAAGCGAGTAAAGTTACACATCTGATTTCTTTTACTCAGATTTCGAGTTTAGAAAAGGTTCTATCAAACGCCTCCCCCCACCTCCAAGCCCATTGTGAAAGCCACTTTTGTTAGCCATTCTCTCAGAGTAAACCTTTTTTATTTTTTATGTGTTTTATGCGAGAAGCTGCGTTTAGGATTAAATTTGGACCCTTGACATTCGCCTTTTGTTCTGTGAGATTCCGAAGTTGATCTCTGTCAAATTTAGTTTTGATAACCACAGCAGTGGCCACGCGACATTTAAATAAAAATACGACCAATGCCACTTGACTGTGTAACCAGACAGAGAATACTTTAGACTTATCGATTTAACGCCAAAAGTCCCAAATTTGTTCAGCCGTAGCAACGGAGGGGACTTTTGTGTGCATAAGCATATACTGGTCCATGAAAGTTACGGCCCTATAGATTTAATGTATAGCCCGTCGCAAATGGTCCAGAACTTTCTACTCTTTTGCCAATTTACATCACGGAATTATTGGTTTGTCACGCACACACAAAGCTGATTGCGCGGCTTTGAGGGAGAAAAAAAGAACCCACACACACACAAACACACACAAGAGGAAGTGAGACAGTGGCCATGTATTTTTTTTAAATATAGGCTTACATTAGGATGGCTAAAAATTGTAATAGAGGTTTTATGTTCCCAAGAGGATGATAAGGCAGGGCAAGCCATTACACGGTGATAAGAAGAGCACAGCCAATGGCGCCAGTGTTGTATACAATACAGGAATATTGTCATGTGTTTGGTAAACTCATACTTTATAATAGGTGTGCCGTATAAATACAGTATGCACACTGAGCTGGTAGGTAGAGGGGGATCTGCGGTGTAAAATATAATACAATATGAAGTAGAGGAGGTGGAAGGGCGGGGGGGGGGAGGGTGGGAAGGATAGCTAGCCTCCACTGTTTGATCTGCGGTGAATTTTTATGGCACAGCAATGGGTAATATATTTCTCAAGTGATTTAAGCTCCAGTGAATGTGTACAAACGTTACTCTGTAACACCCACAAAACACACACACACACACACATGCTTGCTGGGGTGTTTGCAAGAGGAAAAACTTTTTATCAGACCTTTCTCGGCTTTTACACGCCTTACTGAGTCTGCTTAGCGCCTCCATTAAATGCGACAAGTCAAAACTTAATTCCATAGCCTTCTATTACTTCGATAATTAATTTTCAAACGATTATTTTCGAAGGAAATGTCGGTGATTACAATTTTTTGTGCTTTTTTGTGGATTAGCTAATGTACAATACTGAAGGCACCTGCAATATTTAAACGTGTATATACATTCTAAAACAAATTTAATTTAATCCTTATGCATTTAAATTACAAGTACATATAAAAATAAAGACACTATACCGTATAAAATTAAAAGTATATAATTTATTTGCACTACAGAATGCATTACATGTTGGTGCTTATTAACATTTTATTAAAAGAACTTCGAATTAGCTACCATATAACTGGCAGTTATTATAAATACAATACTCGGAAACATGGAAACATTTAATTTCCGTAGATTAAGTCTTTATCAAAACCTATTTGTTGCCCACCTTCATGGTGTGGAGGTAGATGTATGCTACATTCAAGAGGTCCCGAGTTCGAATTTTGGTTGGGGAAATTGTGGTTAAAATTCTTTTGGGGTTTTCCCTTATTCTGAGAAGACGAATGTCGGGTAACCTCTAAGCTTTAGGGACCTTGAACATCCACTAATATATGCCCGTATAAAGGACGTTATAGCTAAAGCCTAAAAAGTATTTCACACAATTTGAATAAATAAAACGGAAATTTGTGAGCTATACCAAAATAAACTGCTGCCAAGGAATATGATCTTTCTGAATTGCTTCAGATCCTTGTGGTGTTGATAAAACAGCAGTTTGCTGTTTGGCTTTGTTTATATTATATCGGTCTGGATGCTCTGTTGGTTGGGAGTTGATCTTCTGATTACAAGGTCGCAGGTTTAAACCTAACCAAGGCCGATGGCTTTTAACTGTGCTTAAAAGCGACAGTAGAATTATTAAGATACCAAAGAACCCCTGACACATTAGCGAAGATTCCAAGGGGCTTAGAGTTGAAAAGAAACATCCTAAATTATTTTTATAACATTTCCTACAAGGACTCAAGAGTTCAAAAAAGGTAATATGCAGAACATGAAGATTAGAAAATCGGTGCCTGATTATTCACTCAGGTATAAGCCTTCTGTTACTAATTATCCATTATCCTCCGCCTCTTCATTTTTTTTTTAACAGTAACGGAGTCTGATCAGGACTCCGGTACTGTATCCCTATTTACATTTCCCCCCGTAGGTTTTACTGATTACTGGTTTACTGCTTTTACTGTTTCTTTTACAAACATATACACATTGCACAAACATATAACACCCATGCCCAAGGCGGGACTCGAACCCACGATCCCCTGCCCACGAAGCACCAAAGCGAGACGCTTTAGCGAGCGTGGCCATGGGGACCGGCATTCATTAAGATAATCTAATACAATGACGAAACATACTGAAATCTGCATGCAGCACTTCATATATCTTCTGTTAATACTAACTTCCTGGAAGAGAAAGTTTTGTAAAATAGTTTTGTAAAAGATTGAATTAAATTATTAGTTTTGGACTAAGCTTTAGTTTTTCCACATTCTGCTTATTTTGTCTCATTCCTTGACAAAGATATCGAGATTACTATTAATTGTAACGTTGAAACATTTCATCCACGTGTGGCGTCACCATGTTTGAGGTACCCAAACCATACAGGACGACTTCCGCTGATGTAGAACAGCTTCGCCAACAATAGTCAATAACCCGTGAACTGCACAAGGACAGAAAAAAAATCATAATTGTATACGGATGTCACTGACGACCGGAAATGGGAGCTAACCTTAGCTTTCGGGTCAATTACCTGGACTTTTATTGTCATGTTCGGTTCACTTTTCTTTAAGGTGGTTCAAGCCTAACAGGATGAAAAGTATTGCGAGGCAAAATGATATAGATAAAAGTTGGTAATTTTCTGTCATTACTGCAGCGATGACTAGCATGTCTTGTCTGTCTGTCTACCTGCATGCCCGGCCATCCGCGGAAGGAAGTCAGGAAGAACGGAAGGGAAAACCAAATTAAGTGCTGGGCATTGGCATTTCCTTCTAACCTTCTTTCCTTTACCATCGGGCATTAACTGAATATTGTCAATGTTATTATTGGATAGGTAGAGTCAGACTGAAAAATTCAATGCCATAGTCGGGATCTCCCGTTCTCCAGCCGGTTGCTCTGCCACTGAGCTACCATGACAACATGCCGGCATAGCATTGAATTTCTCAACTGACTCGCATGTTTCCTGGTAAACCTCACAGTGATCTTAAATTATTTTGAGATGACAACCCCAATGGCGAATCACAGCCAACTATTATGGTCAATTGCTATTGGATTAATTGTTTTCCCAACAAGCCGTTTCAGTCTGACTCTACCTATCCAACTCCTGTCCTGCACACGGTTTGTGTGAAAAAACAATTAATCCAATGTTATTGTTTATTAATGATGCTGTGTTCACAATTGCAGTTATATCGTATTTAACTCTGATCTGTGACGAGACTTCAGTCATATAGTAATTTCTCTGAAAGATCTACTTGTATCTCGCACCTAAGTTACTGAGTTGTTGTTTCCTTGGTTGTACCACAGACTGGACATTTGATGTCTAATACGTCTTCAGAAGTAACATTTTTGCACCCTGCGGGGTTGTGTTTTAGTCTGAAATTACAGATTTGAAAAATCAACTTAATCGAGATTTCGGATAATTTTTTACTTTCTCTACGAAGGTTTGTACTCCACCCAAAAATTCGATACCGAGATTTCACCGGAAGTAAGACATGTTTTGGCTCTTCCTAAATCCAAAAAGAAGCATTTTTGGAAAAACATCCTTGTGAGTGCGTGTGTGTGTGTGCGCGTGTGCTTGGTATTTAAGTTTGGTATCTTCCAAAATTTGCTGTGTCTGCATATTACATGTAGCTTAGCGGTTAGAGCAATGGGGATCAGGAGATCCATGGTTCAAATCCCGGTTATGGCATTGTATTTTTCTGTCTGACCACCTTTCCAAGAGTAATACAGTAATACATAGATCAGGTCAGGTTTTTTCTTCTTCCTTTCTTCGCCTTCCTCGTTCTTCATAATTCTTTCTCTTCTGATTAGGTAACAAAAAGTAAAAAATCTTATGTGATACACTCATATGACTTTCTCTAGCTGCTCTACAAACTTCTTACAAAAGATTATATTCTTCTCTCTACACAATGCTAATCGAGATAAACATTAGCAGAATGTTCTTATTACTTCGTTCCTTATAAGTAGAAGAAAACTAAGGGAATGAACTAGGCTAAACTGATAGTCAAATGTTTTAAAAACTATCTTTATGCGATTGTCATTGCAAATCGCTTCTTCGCTTGGCCAGGAGTAAAACAAAAAAAAAAAAACGGACACTTCCTGTCTGAAAAAAGTATAAGAGCTTCACAATAACAAGGAATATCGCGGAAACGGTTACCGGTACAACAAAAACGTATAGGACATAAATTGTGTGTTTTGACGAGATCTATATTTTTTGTGTTGTAAGTTTTTGTCTAACTCTTACGGTTTAGCAAAATTCGACAAAACTCATCCAGAATAAACAGCCCTTCAGAGGCTATTCCCAGAAAATGTAATATGTACATTTTATTTGGGATGTAAATAGCTTTAATATACAGGAGTTTAATCCAAATCGTTAGTCATTTTTAAGAAAATCAACATTTTTGAAATTTTTTCCATGTAAAGGATAGTTTGTAGTGGGGAGATTACTTAAATACCAAGACTGGTATTTAACGGTCTTTTCGTTTTTAAGCTATGCTGCCCATAGTTACACACACACGGATATTTGTCTAAAAATGTTTTCTTTTGGATTCAGAGGTGAAATATCGCTATAGAATGTTTGGGTGCAATACAATACATAGGTACATAGTACGTATTGAGAAAGTAATAACTATAACGCACTAATTTTGCCATTCTACTTATCTGTTCTCGCTTCATCAAGCGCTTGTTTTCTTAGCTCACTTAATTTAGTGCCATCAGTTCTGCAATATCATCATATTGTATATTTATTTTAAAAACACGATAGCAAACAATCCCTAGCAAAAAGGCGGTTAGGAAAGGTACCGGAGGGTGACAAAAAAGAGAATTACACAACGAGTGGCTGAGATGATTGGAGCCAATAATCGACATGTGGTCACACTCGAATCCTCTCGACCTGTCCGCTGTGTGGACACGGCATTAATCATGGAGGAAGTAGTCCTGTACTCTCCACGTTACAATGGAGGCTTCAAGTGGCTACCTGTTGGCTTAATTCAGCCTTCTGACGTATTTAAAATTCCATCACTAGAAAAGTAAACGAGGGAAAAATATGATGCGTTATCACAACAAATACAAATACAGTTGAAACTTGCTTATACGTTATTCACTTCAACATATAGGCTAAAATTTTAGGGACCAGTCGTTCTCCATTACAATTTGCTCAATTATACATTTTGGTTATACGTTTTCTCGGTTATGCGTCACTTTTTCTGATCCCCATACACAAAATGTACCCATTTATACGTTTTTAAAAAAACGTATGGTGGTATGCTCGCTATGTTTATTAGCCTTGGAATTGCCAGGTTTGCGGTTTTCATTGACGCTTATAGGTTCATTGTCGTCATATCGTTCCAACTAACTATTAACCTTAGTTCCAACAGTCACTGTTGGAGTTCTCTGTTTTAAGTCGAGTAATGCTAGTGTGCTGTTTTCATTGTCGTCATATCGTTCCAACAGTCACTTATCTATTTTATATGGAGAAGACACATGTGTGAATAGCAACCAGCAAGGAAGAAACCAAGAAAATCCTTAACTCTTGGTGAAAAATTAAAAATTCTGGATAAGTCCATGCTAGAAGAGAAAATCAGTTACTCGTTTTCTCATTTATGCAATAT
Source organism: Hymenopus coronatus (assembly GCA_030762935.1). Classification (NCBI taxonomy): domain Eukaryota; kingdom Metazoa; phylum Arthropoda; class Insecta; order Mantodea; family Hymenopodidae; genus Hymenopus; species Hymenopus coronatus. The sequence goes on along the minus strand of CM060888.1, from coordinate 125,880,113 downwards.
TTTAGTAGTCTCCCTTGAAAAACGTGTAAGTGAAGTTTCACTGTACTCTTCTGCAATGAACCTTAATGTTGAATTTCAGCAAAGCCCGTCTCTGCTTCACATACAATAGGTCCCGAGTTCCAATCTCAGTTAGGGTGAGTTATCAGGATAATGCTTTTTCCGGGATTTTCCCTTATGCTAGAAGGCGAATGTCGGATAACTCTAAGATCTATGGACACTTGAGCATCATTTCACCCATTTCATTCACCCATCATCTGCTATGACCGGCCAGATTAACCCTTTCCAGCCCAATATTGCCAAATGGCTTCATTATGTATTATTTGTAGTTCGAAGTAAGCTATAGAATTGGAACGGCTAATGTTCAATAATTCTCTACTTCTATTGGTGTGTATTTCGGTCCTTTCTTTAAACAGGTAAAATATAATATTCCTATCAATAACGCCATTTTATAACAGGAATGCAGCAGTGAATTCCACTTCAGCCCTACCGAGGTCAATTCAACATTAGCTATGCTAGTCGCTGTTTATTTTACTTGGGTCCATCCTTTCCTTTATGTACTAAGTAGCACTAAGTCAGGATTCCAATCTAAGTTTTCCTCATTTAAATCCTGATCAGTGATGTTCAGTGTGTTAGAAGTTTAGACAACCGAGCTACCAATAAGGGGTCAGCTAATAACTTTGAAGACCATTAGTATCCATCCTAAACCGTCTGTTTTCGAAATGCAAATTCAGCCGAAAATAAATCGGGCTGGAAAGGGTTAAAAGACGATAAACAAAACAAAATAAAACAAAAACGTCCAGCAATGATAACAGTGAGAATGTAGCTCCTCTAAGGTACTTAGAGCTACTTAGAATGTAGCTACTCTTTCATTTTTAATCATTTGAAACACGGTTACATTAGAGTTTTAATGAAGCTATATCATTTTCAATGATTAATGAGAAACATCACTCAATGCTAAATCATTGTTTCACTTTTGTTTTCTAGCTAAAGGAATGAAAAGGGGATAGTAAAGAAGACATTAATATAAAATGGTCGTAATTTAATTTACACATATAGTAGTAATTACTATCCATTATTAAATAAGTTGCTGCATTTAACACTGCAATAATAATTTTGCTACGCGTTATCAGCTTTACTTTGGAGTTTTTTTTTCCCCTTGAATTCAGCTGCTTCAAATTGTAGCTATCTTTTATTTCCTAAAATAAAAAAGCGATGACATTTTATATCCCCTCCGAATATTTTATTATCTTCGCTCGGTGATTTTTAGCTACAAAGTATGCATCTATAATTTAGGAACTAGTTATTTTACTAAAGTTGTTCATATCATTATAATAAATATAAGTTTTAAATTATAATTTTAAATAATTATAATTTTACCTACATTTTCGTTATTAGATTAATAAATTTATCTTGAAAACTTTACTTTTTTTTCAATTACCTTACTGATTAATATTGCATCCCAACTTTTACATCTAAGGAGCATTAATATGTCTTTTGTATTTCCGAAAGCAAATACTTTTTTACTACACGTACTATGTCATAGTGTGCAGAGCAGGTATTGCACTCCACCTAAAATGCGATACCGAGATTTCACCGGAAATAGATGTTTTAGGGTCCTCTGTATAAAAAAAGCATTTTCAGAAAAGTTTCCGTATGTGTCCGTGTGTTGGTGTATCCGATAACTCAAGAACGAAAAGTCGATAAAATACTAAAATTGGTATTTAAGTTTAGTATCTTCCAGGGATGCGACACGAAGATTTTAAGAAAAATCCTCCCACCTCAAACTACCCTTTACATGAAAAAAAAAAAAATTGAAAATTTTGATTTTCTCTACAATAGCTCTAACGATTTTGACTAAAATACCGTATATTAAAGATATTTATATTGAAAATAAAATGTATATCTTTAATTTTCTGGGAATAGCCTGTGAAGACTAATTTATTCTGGATGAGTTTTACGGAATTTTCCAAACTGCTAAACCCTAAGAGATGGACAGAAACTTGCCACACAAAAAATGTTGAGCATATTAAAAGACACAATTTATGTAATACACATTTTTTCTTGGGAGTGAACCATTTCTGAGATATTCCTTGCTATTTGCTACAGATTTAAAGTACTTAAACTTTCCTCACACGGAAAGTTGTAAACTCCTGGCCCTGCATAGAAACGGATTTCAACCACATGGCAACCAGCTTTAAAAAGAATTGTCTATCACTTTAGCCTAGTATATTCCCTTATTTCCCTTCTACTTACAAGTAATTAATACAATTTTCCTAATTTTTTTATCTCGATTATCATAAAGAGGATAGAAAAATATGTTTTTTAACAATAATTTTTACAGCAGTTTAGAGAAAGTCATGTAATGGGACATATTGGATTTTTGTAAATCGAATTTATATCCAGTTGTTCTAAGGTTTCTGTGGAAACAAAATGCAATTTCTCCAAAATGGTAATAATCCTACATCGTGTGCTGTGCTTTCTGTGGAATTTCAAAAGATCACAAAGTGTTTTTAAAAGCTAAGCTAAGACCAAAGTAGAACAAACATCGGTAACTGTAGTAATTGTTTGTTCTGAGACTTTGGATCTCTGTTGAGGTTTTGGTGTCCCCCTAGAAATAAAGCACATGTCAGAACGACAATGTAATATGCTGGGTTTCCTTCCAGATGTACCGGATTCCATTAGAATGAAGCGCCGCCGAGCACAGCGTGCGGGGCAAGTGGAATCCCCAAAGGAATACCCTCCAGGCATTAACTCATCAATCTGGGAAGGGCCGCTATCTGATCTGCCATGTCGCACGTTTTCATTTCCAAAACCACTCTGATCTGATCCTTTTACAATTTTTAACCTTTTTCTCTTTCTCCAGGGACCGTGTGCATGGCTGAAGAGAATTGAATTTCAATTTGCGCGAAAACAAAACTTTCTGCACAGAGCTCTGGCTTCCAATTTTTCTTTGTATGCTATACATTATGTATGATAGCTCTCATTCAGTTTTTATTTTCTCTTGTACGTAAGTACAATTTAATTAATAAGTAGAGAATGTATTGTATTCCATCCAAAGTTGATACCGAAATTTCATCGGAATACTGAGATCATCAGAATTCAAGCAAAGTATTTTAACTAAAGGTCTGTGTGTCAACGAAAAGTGAATTAAGCACTAAACTTTGTGTTTAAGCTTACTGAGAAAATGTTTTATTTTCTCAAAAAATGACTAACGATTTTAATTAAATTATCGTATATTATAGATATTTACATGTCGAATAGAATGTACATTTTGAATGTTCTGGGAATAAACTCTGAAGACCTCTTTATCTTGGATGAACTTTCCTTAATGTTGCATAACTGAAAATACTGGCGATAGATAAAAACTTACTACACAGAAACTGTATGTAGATCTCGTTAAAATCAATAATTTATGTCATTTATTTTGTTTTTTCTGTTTTTTTTTCTTTCTTTTTGTAGAGGTGACCGTTTCTGAGATATTCCTTGCTATTAGTTGCAGCTTAAAATACTTAAACTGTTATCATATAGGTATTTGTCAACTCCTGGCCTTACAAACAAAGGAATATCAATCACATAGCACCAACTTTTAAAATAGTTGACTAACGTTTTAGCCTATGATACTCCCTTATTTCGCTTCTTCTTACAAGGAAGCAAGTAATAAAACCATTTCTGTTACTTTTATCTCGATTAGCTTGAAGTAAATAGAAGCATTAGCTTTTTAACAATAATTTGTTGCGGAGATGTAGAGAACACATCAGATTTTTCCGTTTCTTAGTCACTCGATTCGCGACCTCTATGCACACAGGATGCCGGTCAGCTATCAGATGATGTTCCTCCACTGGATGACAGAAAACAATACGTGCTACGAGGTCCCAACGGGTTTTCCCCTATGAATAATTACCCATCAGGGAAGATCGTCATGTATACGGAGGTTTTGTCAATATATTCTTCCGCTGTTTGATGGAAAAGAAGAGGCAATGCTGTATGTCTTTCCCCTTCATCCTGTTTGGTCAATACCAGCCGCAAAACAAATTAAATAATGCTCGCTTCTATTGTTTTCTTTCTTTTCCTCCGCTTCCCTGGATCGTAAGCATTGCGATCGAGTTCATGATGTCGCCGATAGATGTCACAACCCACATTCTCTTCGGCACAGATGGCGTTGGTATTCGGATTTATTTGCTCTCCTACTCCCACGCATAGCTATCTTCCCTTTTCTTGCAAGGGAGGTGGGGGGGATCTCGTGTAATCCTTTCTTGTGGCATATTTGGCAAGGGGTTGGGCTTACACAAGTGATAGGGGGCAAAGAATCGGGTGCCGCCACCCCAGCAGTTCTTAGCGACTTAAAAACTTTTAAGTATTTTGTTCAGTTTCTTGCATCCCTTGGTTACAATTCTCGCTCTTTAAGGATGAGAGAGGGGAGGACTTGGCGAAGAGAAACTTCTTGCTAATTGCTGTAATTAAGATGGCTGACTTCTGCAAGTCAATAGATGGATGGATCCAATTGCTCAGCAAGGAGGGAGAGAGAGCGAAGAAATGACAGATGCAAACAATTGAAACGTACCTCCCCTTTCTATTCTTCTTGCTTCAGTTTTAACACAAGTCGTGGAAGAAAAGGCGTAAAAAACGCGAAATTGTTAAAAGATTTACGACTTTAAAGGGGAGTAGCACACAAACGAATACTTTTATAGCTGAAATATTCTTTCGGTATCTTTTTACGCGCCACAGCTGGAGTTCGGTATTTGGGGACTTTTCTCAACAACTGACTCCCGTCTTTTGCTTTTCTTTCTTTCTCAGTCCTGGTACTCCAACAAGGCATGACGAATTTAATTATTTTGTTAAAAAGGGGTGCAGTTCACCGACGTTTGAACCTTACTGACACACTGATCTTTTTATCATCAAACGGAGAGGATAAAAAGAATACCTACTTGTTTCTTCTGATAAATCACGATGGATTTCAAAACATCCATTCGAGCTATATGAAAGACGTCTTCTATAGCCAAATCGCGGATAGTTTAGAAACAACTTTGGTATTTGTAACTATTTAACAAACTTTCTTTCTAAACGTTCGTCTTATACATTTTCGCTACAAACATGTCACTCTTGCATTCATGATCTAATACTCAGTAGAGGTTAGGAAATATATTTCACTGCGTCTGAGAATCAAATCCGGACCTCCGGATTGAAAGGCCTGAACATTAAGCACTCGCACTTAATTTATTTCTTTTAATGTTAATGTTAATAATATTTAGCTTAGTTTTTAATTCCGTCCGTTTCAGCTGCATTTGCGGAGCACCTTTAGCAAATATGTGTGTACCTATTGGCTCTCCATTGATTGGTCTTGAGCATGAAATACTCCATTTGAAATGTTTATAAAAGAATGACGAAGAAAAATGTTTTGCAGATTTTAAATTTAGTTGAACAGGCTACAGAAATTAGTTTAATTAACAGATGTTTAATTGTGTACAATTTTAAACAAGATACATGTTTAAAGACGATTTTTTACTTAGGTATACGAATTGGAAGGTAAATTGTCGATTTTAAATGAATTAAAATCGTTGCAACCTCTGAAGGTCAATTAGGTCCCGCATGAAGCCAATGTGTATAAAAATCGTTACATGAAAAATTACTTTTACCCTCCCCTTATTATGGACTGACACCCCTAGGACTTACAGCGGATGCCTAGGTGCCAGAAGCCTGTCGGGGAGCCAACGGCACGAAACCACAGAATGGAGAACCTGCAACGAGTGGTCACACATGACGTACATGCTATGAAATGCAAGTGAAATGGATAATAGGAGAGGTGATGATGGAGCAACTAATAGACTGAGTGGCGGGGAAAACCGGACGACCCGGAGAAAACCCGCCCATGCGCCGCTTCGACCACCACAAATCTTACATGCGGGCACTTGAGATCGAACCCCGGCTGCGTAATTGGGAGGCGAGCCATTTAATCACTGAGCCACTGCGCCACCATGAAATGAAATTTCGTATGAAATTCTTAATATTCTTAGCAATGTTTACGAACATTTATAGAAAATTAAAACAATAATAATTATAATCTATATATACATTTTTAATTTTAGATCAAAACCAAATTTACGAAGATCATTATTGATAATAATAATAATAATAATAATAATAATAATATATAAAATTTTAATTTTAGATTGATACCAAATTTACGAAGATTAATAATAATTAAAACAATAATATATATATATATATATATATATATATAAAATTTTAATTTTAGATTGATACCAAATTTACGAAGATTAATAATAATAACAATAGTGATTATAATCTATTATATAACATTTTAATTTTAGATCGAAAACAGCTTTACGAAGATTAATAATAATAATAATAATAACAATCTATATATATATATATATAAAATTTTAATTTTAGATTGATAGCAAATTTACTAAGATTAATAATAATAATAATAATAGTGATTATAATCTATTATATAACATTTTAATTTTAGATAGAAACCATATTTACGAATATCAACAATAATAATAATAATAATAATAATAATAATAATAATAATAATAATAATAATAATAATAATAATAGCAGCAATAATACTGCTGAACTGAGTATAAAATACTCCTCATTTTAAATGGTAACCAAATTTAAACTATTTAACTCTAACTTTTGCACAGTATAAAAGTTCAATTCTTGACGTTTGTTTGTAAATCCTTTAACGCACAGACAGATGGGAAAGTGACAATAGTTTGAAATACGCAATCACAGAAGCCAATAAACAGATATGCTAAAACTGCGTTAAAAATAAATGTCGTTATGACATAAAGGCGCACTGTAAACAGTGAAAAGGCAAGATATTCATGGTTGCAGTGCATGTTGCCTGAGGCAGTTCCCACTGACAACAGGTGGCACATAATGGCCGGGTTTCCGTCCATTTGCAAGTCGTCCTACTGGCTAGCGAAGAAAGGACACCGCTCCGCAACCTTGACTCAGTATTACTGCATCCAACGTTTACTGCCCAAGCGCTCCAAAAAATGTAGATATGTATTTGGATATTAATTTCTAATGTCCTCAGTTTCTAAGAGCAGAAGAATTGCATTTTGCCCAAATATTCCCTACCAACATTTCACCGCAAATACATGTTTCAAGGAAAGAATAAATAAAAACACATTTTTAGAGAAATGTCTCTCCCTCTCTCTACATTTCTGTGTGTGTGTGAACACATCAAAACGATTAGACACCAAACTTGGTGTTTAAGTATTTTTATCACATTTTATTTTCTCAGGGTCGGCTAACGATTCTTATTAAAATGTCACATATTTAACACATTTCCATGACAAATAAAATATATAGGTATATTTGAATTCACTTTTCAATTACCTATTCTACTCACACACTCTCACATACATACATACACACGTACTCTTTTACTAAAAATCTGATGTGCTCCATTCACTTGACTTTCTCCACATCTCTGTAACAAATTATTATTAAATAACCTACTCTTTTATCTACTTTATGATAATCGAGATAACCATTACCAGCAATTGTCTTAATTACTTGCTTCCTCGCAAGTAGAAGCTATGTATGGTGATACACTAGGCTAAAACGACAGTGAAATCTTTTTAAATATATATATATATATATATATATATATATATATTCGTGCTTTGCAAATTTACGATATTATTACTTTTAAAATAATGTCCTTTAAAATAATGGTCCAGCATTTTTTTCCCTGACAAAAACGTGTTGAGTTTATAAATACCTGTAGCATTGAGTTAAAAGTTCTCTTATTTTAATTACTTAAAATGTAGGTCAAATAAGAACCAACCAGGAATTTTAAACGTTTTAGTGTTCATCTCATTTAGCTTTGCAACAATTAAAAAACAAAATTACTCAGAAATTGCTTGCTTCATCCAATATATTATTTATATATTATTTCGGCTATATCAGATTTGCTAAGGCACTTAAGCCGCATTCCATTACGTGGGGAATATCTCGTAAAATATAGACCGTATTTTACTGGAAGTGTTTACAGAAGTTGCTTGGACGAGCCTCATCCAGAGCAGATACTGCGCGACGGTTTACCTCTGACAGAGCAAACATTAAGTATGTGTACATTAGAAGGCATTGTTTGATTTTACGTACCCTCATAAACACTTTGTGATCAGCATAGATTAAAAGTTGACGCCTTGAAAAAGGTTAGCCCAAGTTTTGCATCTTCTTTTGTCCACGAACAACAGGGGGATGTTTCCACAAAGCGGATCCGTAGGTGCGATACAGAATGGTCAAGACCATAGACCTCTCACTTAAACTGAGACAGTTTCTGTTTACCCTGATAATAATGATCAGAGATGTGAAAAGTTAAGAAGAAAATTTTGCCAAAATATGAAGAAAAAAATCTGAGAGTTCCATTGACATCTCTGCAACAAATTATTGTTAGAAAGCTTATGCCTCTATTTACTTCATGCTAATCGACAAAAAATTAGCAGAAATACTCTTATTACTTGCTTCCTTGTAAGTAGAAGAGAAATAAGGGAATACCATAGGTTAAAATGATAGTCAAAAACTGTTTGCTATGTGACTGAAGTTCCTTTGTTTGTACAGACAGGAGTTGACAAAATCCTGTATGAGAAAAGTTTTTAAAAACTGAAACCAATAACAAGGAATATCTAAAAAAACTATCAATTCCACGAAAAATTAGTGTTTTAGGTGCTCTACATTTTTTGTGTGGTAAATTTTTGTCCAAGTTTACGTTTTGGTAGTTATGCAAAATTCTGTAAAATTCATCCAGAATAAAGTAGTCTTCAGAAGTTATTCCCAGAAAATTCAAGATATACATATTATTTGTCAGGTAAATATCTTTAATATACGATATTTTAATCAAAATAGTTTGAGAAAATCAACATTTTCGGGAAAAAGTTCCATGTAAAGGGTAATTGGGGGTGGGGGATTTTGTTGAAAATCATCTTGTCGCATCCTTGGAGGATACCAAACTTAAATACCAAGTTTGGTATTCAACGGTCTTTTCGTTTTTGAGTTAAGCTGTCCACAGACACATAGACACACACACATACGCACACGGATCTCTTTCTGAAAATGCTTTTTTTTTATCCAGGGGCCCCAAAACATGTATTTCTGGTGAAATCTCGGTATGAAATTTTTGGGTGGAGTGCAATACTTTCTTTATACACTAGATATTATTCTCTATGTGTAGAGAAAGTAAAAATAAGATTAAACAAAAGAATTGAGAAGGCAGGAAAGAAGCAGGCACATTTTGAGAAAGATAAAGTGGAAAGTAAATGCAATATAAGAAAGGGCAAGCAGACGTTACATGGCGCAATGGTCTGGAAGCTGTGGCATGTTTAGGACAGGAAGCGCTGTGATGATTCATTGCTGCCGAGTATTGGCTGTGTGCCGTTTGATACAATGGACCGACTCATTATCCAATTTCAATGTGATTGAGTGAAATCGTTTCAGTGATTGGACTTGATTGGATATCCGTACGAACGAACGACCCGGAGGACTTGATGCGGGGGCCGCTATCAGCACTTCTCTGGGAACGTGGGCTTCACTGGAGGCATCCTCCAACATGGGCTTTCATTCAAAAACTCTTTGCTTCTTTTTCGATCGTTTAAGTGAGATGCGCATTAATAACACCATGGTATATGGTACTGATCTAAAATTCTGATGTGTTCCATTCACATGACTTTCTCTACATCTCTGCAACAAATTATTGTTAAAAAGCTTATGCCTCTATTTACTTCATGCAAATTGAGAACAATTAGCAGAAATAGTCATATTACCTGCTTCCTTGTAAGTAGAAGCGAAATAAGGGAGTACCATAGGTTAAAGTGATAGTCAAAAGCGGGTTGCTATGTGACTGAAGTTCCTTTTTTTGTATGGACAGAAGTTGACAAATTCAATTGACAAAAACCCTATATGGGAAGAGTATGTTTTTTAAAGCCGTAACCAATAACAAAGAATATCTCAAAAACGATCAACTCCACGAAAAAAAGTATATGACATAAATAGTGTGTTTTATCGTGCTCTACATTTTGTGTGTGGTAAGTTTTTGTCCTTCTGCTACGGTTCAGCAGTTATGCAAAATTCCGTAAAATTCATGTAGAATAAAGTAGTCTTCAGAGTCTATTCCCATAAAATTCAAGATACATATTTTATTTGTTAGGTAAATATCTTTAATATACGATATTTTAATCAAAATTTCCAAAAAAAGTTCCATGTAAAGAGTAGTTAGGGGTGGGGGGATTTTCTTGAAAATTTTCGTGTCGCATCCTTGGTAGATACCAAACTTAAACACCAAGTTTGGTATTTAACGGTATTTTCGTTTTGGAGCTATGCTGCCCAGACACACACACACACATACCATAGACAGACACACACTCGGACATTTTTCTAAAAATGCTTTTTTTTTTTTTTTTTTGGATTAAGAAGGTCCCAAAACATATATTTCCGGTGAAATCTCGGTATCGAATTTTTGGGTACAATACAATACCTTGTCTATACACCATGTATACAGTACGAGTAGAGAAAGTAAAAAGACGTTTCTATAAAAATGTCTCACTGTGTTTGTGAGGGGGGGGGGGGGTAAATTAAACGAAAAACGAAAAGTTGGATAAACACCAAACTTGGTACATATATAAGTTCAGTATCTTCCAAGGATGCGACATGAAGACTTTCAAGAATATCCTTCCACCTAAACTAGCTTTACATGGAAAAGATTTAAAAAAGTTTGATGTTCTGAAAATTGGCTGTAACGATGTTGATTAAAATACCATATGTTTACAATATCTTCATGACAAATGAATTTTATATAATTTTAGTTTTCTGTGAATAACCTCTGAAATCCTCTTCATCATGGATGACTTACATAACTGGTAAACCATTAGAGATACACAAAAAATTATTACACAAAAGTGTAGGTCTTGTCAAAACACAATTTACTCATAACTATTATTCTTATTTATTTATTTAATTTTTTAGAACATAACGGTTTCTGAGATATTCCTAGCTATTGGTTTTAATTTTAAAATACTTATATCTACTTTTCTCAAACAGAAAGTCGACCCGTATTTCTTATGTTTTACTCCTGGCCATGCAAAGAAAACCGAATTTCAAAGTCAATCCCATAGCGACTGCTTTTAAAACATTTGACTACCGCTTTAGCTTAGTGAATTTCAACTTTTCTTCCTGTTTATGTATGGAACTAATCATGCTGATGTTTACCTGGAGTAGTATGACGGAGATACAAGAATAAGTTTTTGTAAGTGTAGTTTGCCGCGGAACAGGAAGAGAAAAGCATGTAAATGGAACGTATTAGTTGTTTCCGTGGTGTTCCAATGTGTTATATTTTGTATGCAACAAATGCCTTAACTGCGATAGTGGATTTTGAGAAATAGACATATAATCATGAACAAAATATCTTATAATGCAGCGCGACCATTTCGGCTCTCACTTCTGAAACCTGTTACATATAACTTTACCCGTATCTCTTAACTGTCACGTGCACTAGTTACCTTTCATTGGAATACATTGTTGTGCAATGAAAACTATTATCATATTTAGCACGATAATTAATCTAAATATATTCAAATTTAGGTACATTTTTAGAAGTCAAATTTGTAACCATAGAATGATATATATTAGATAAGACTTAAACGCATTGCGAATGCATATAAATTCTTATCAGTAAACATCAAGGACGATCCTTAGGTTTAAACCTGTTTCTACACGTGCATCTATCATAACACAGAACTAGTTGGCCAATACAAATAGATTTGGAGCAGACTGTTTTATTGACTTGTAACGCTGAAAAGGCTTGTGATCGAGAGGGGTTAGACGATAGTAGGAATAGATATTTGCATATTGAAAACAGATTAAATTTGCACTCTTAGCCTCATTAGTAATGCTACATTCACAATGGAATGCAAGGGCAGACGCAATGTAAGCGCAAGAGTTTGGACTCATTTAATGTAAGCATTCACATAGAAGCACGCAAGACGCAATGCAATGCAACGTAAGAATTTGCAAACTACAAGCTTCATCCTTGCGTTGCATTCAAGGAGGAAGAATTCTGCTTCTTTTCTCTATGCATTGCCTATAAATTCAATAACAAACGATCGCACTGCAAGATTTTGCAGGCCTGCTGTACATGCATGCTCTTCTATTTGGCCGTGCCGCGCCATTATGACAGTCTCCTTGCGAATCCTTCTTTCATTTAATGGATGTGACTATCATCTGCGTATAGATTTATTAGTTCTCATAAATCGAAAACGCAGAGAGATAATTCTCAGTTCATTAAATGTGTAGCTTTATCCTTGTTGAAGTCTCTATGCTCGTCTATTTTCAATAATTTTAAATGAATAGTTATTGTGACGTCACTGCCGCGAGCGTCAGTTGTTAGTATGTAATGTATTTATTTTGTAAAAAATTGAGTGAATTTTCTTATGTGGCATTGTTGGTTATTATTCAGTTTGTAGCTTGCGGAGCACTTGGAAGATATTTACATGTAACTTGCGGATCTAGAAACCCGTGACAACTTCTTGCGTTGCGCTTACGATTGCATTGTGAATGGTGTTCCTTGCGTTTGCGCTTATGCTACGTTACGTCTGCGCTTGCATCTCATTGTGAATGTAAAATAAATGCAATTCGAACTGCAGATATTTTCTTAACCGACCACACATCTAATATCCCGTCCACTCGTCCCGCAATGTATTAGTTTCCAACGAAAACATTCGTATCGTGAAAGTGCTCATTATCAAACCGGGGAAAACGAGAATCAAAGGGAGCCAGGTAAATTGTAGGTTAGCGAGGTAAGGTTATAACAATGGATTTAATGTCAGTCTTATTTCCTTTCCGATCTTCCGAACCACTGAAATGTGTGTAATCTATTTTAGCCAGAAAGCGAACTACATATATTATGTGATGCCCAGAGGTGTAGATTTTTCGCAAATGCAATGTAGCGCGAAATGTTCATTATGCCTTGTACTCTTGTATTTTCATTTTTCACGGCTTCTAAATCACATTTTAATGTGTTTTGAAAATGCGATAAAATGCGAAATTTACTCAAAATGCGAAAATTATACTAAAATGCTATATAAATGGGAAATCGCCGATTTTTTAAATTTTATTTTCTTTCTTTTCTTCCAGAAATTGAATCTGATGAGTTTGTGCATCCTTGGAGTGTTTATGATTCTGACACACTTGTCCACCGTATTGATTTGGAATGCGGAACTAATTTCCTCAACTGTTTGTAAAATACACATTATAAATATGAACTTGGCATACAGAAATAAATCAATTTCATAGTTATCAAATTTAAATAACAATCAGTTTTTTGTTAACAAATATTAAAGAAAGGGACTCTACTTTATTTACAAGCATTTGTGCATAACTTTGCATACAAAAATGAGAATAAAAATGAGGACACTGACCTTATGTAAACATTATTGTCACATGATTTTTATCTCATACGCTTACTGTTTGTGTTATCAACGTTTTATTATTTTGTCATTGTGTACGTTGAGAATTCAGTTCCCGTTTACTAATGTGATACCAATGTCATAATAACGTTTTTTCATGAGACAATATTTGTTTATAAGAATCAATTCAAGATGTATGATTATCTTCAAAATGCTATAAATTGCTAAATTGAAAATGTATTAATGCACAAATCAAAATGCTAAACATCTGATTTCAAAATGCTAAAAATCACCACCCCTAGTGATGCCTTTCTCTGTAAGATGTGTCACTGGGTTTTCATATTCGTTCAGCCCACATTCACAGTTTATATCCAAGTACAGCAAATTTGAGACGTTACTTATCACTTCCTGATAATATTTGTATCTTGATTAACTTTAATTTTCCGATAAATACCTCACTTATTCGGCACAAGAAATACCATTTGCAATGCAAAATTTGAAGCAGATCCTTTGTTCAATATTTGTATCCATCGTAAAATCGCATATCACCTTTGAGATGAACTAACAAAATGGCGTTCTGTAAACAAACTCCGCGTGGGTATAGAGGAGAGTTGTACCAACTTAGTGACAACAATAATTTCGAATCCTCTTTTAAACAGGATTTTTAAATGATCAATTCCCGGTACTTTCTTGACAGAATGTATATCCAAGTGCAGCAAATTTGAGAGGTTACTTATCACTCCCTGATAATATTTGTATCTTGATTAACTTTAATTTTCCGATAAATACTCAACTTGATGAGATATGGATCCATGAAGGCTAGACAACTTTACGGAAGAAAATGTTACTGTTGCAACAATGAAAATCGGCAATATATTTTGCGCGCACATTACCGTGACCGACAGATGAAGATTAAGAAAAAAACAACATTACTCATTGTAATGGCATACTGAAGTCATCCAATTAATAAAACATTAAATTAGATAAGCATGTTTTATATTCCTCCCCGGAGAAAACGCATTAATAGCGATAATTTTTTCCGATACGTCACACTTAACCGGGTCCATAGTTCCAGAATAACCGATCATGATGCGTGGAAAACAGCTGCATTCGATCATTCAAGTCCGCGCAGCGCAAGCGAGAGCAAGAGCGACTCAAGAGCATCGAACGTATCAACAATGAGATCCAATGTTCAACTCTACTCAAGCCACTATTTCATTCAATAGTTTCAAGTTTCCTGTTAGAGTATCGATAACCTTCCAATCAAAGGCTATCTGACCAATAAGAAACAAAGCTTTTGTGACTGTTTTATTACAATCAAGGATGAACAAGCGTTTCTTTTTACTAGCAGGAAATACAAGAAGTCTTGACTGAGCAGTACAGACAATTATTAGCTTTGTAAAAATGTAAATACAATGCTCAATACATAGAAGTTTTTGTGCATGTTAGTTCATCATTCGGAATCCATAATATGGTCATAAACATAGGTAAATGTATAACCTTAATACATGAATAAAAGGTATCAATAGAGGAATTTAATTAAAAAAAACAACTGGTGTGTTCCATTCACATGACTTTCTCTACATCTCTGCAACAAATTATTGTTAAAAGGGTTATGCTTCTATTTACTTCATGCTATTTGAGAAAAGAATAGCAGAAATAGTTGTATTACTTGCTTCCTTGTAAGTAGAAGGGAAATAAGGCAATACTATAGGTTAAATATACAGTCAAAAGCTGGTTGCTATGTGACTGAAGTTCCTTTGTTTGTATGGACAGGAGTTGACAAATTCCTGTATGAGAAAAGTATAAGTTTTTTTAAAGCTGAAACCAAAAACAAGGAATATTTAAAAAAAAACTCAACTATACGAAAAAATTACAACATATATGTGTGTTTTATCGTGATCTACATTTTTTGTGTGGTAAGTTTTTTTCCATCTGTTACGCTTTAGCAGTTATGCAAAAATTCTCTAAATTTCATCTAGAATAAAGTAGTCTTCAGAGGCTATTCCCAGAAAATTCAAGATACAAATTTTACTTGGCATGTAAATATCTTAAATATAAGAGATTTTAATAAAATCAAATTTTTCGAAAAAAGTCCCATGTAAAGGGTAGTTTGGGGTGGAGGGATTTTCTTGAAAATCTTCGTGTCGCATCCTTTCAAGGTACCAAACTTAAATACCAAGTTTGGTATTCAACGCTCTTTTCGTTTTTGAGCTATGCTGTTCACAGACACACACACACACACACACACACACACACACATATGGATCTTTTTGTAAAAATGTGTTTTTTTTTTATTCAGGGGGATCCAAAACACGTATTTCCGGTGAAATCTCGGTATCAAATTGTTGGGTGGAATGCAATAACTTCTCTATACACTATGTGCATAGTACGTGTGGAGAAAGTAAACATTAGATTTTATGTCCAAAAGTTACTTTAAACCTTATCCTCCGTTGGTCTAAGAGCCTTTTAAAGCTCAACAGGTGACCATTTTAATCCCCAACGGCACATAGCCTAATGTCCTGTATTTACTCCCTATGTCTTTTTAGTCTTAATTTATTTTTCTTGCACTTTTGCGCATTAAAATGTTCAATACATGTCATTTGTAAACCACTCGTTCAAATTTTCAGCAGAAACTCAGAAAGCTTTATGCTATTTTTGAGCAAATAAACTAGTTTTTGCTATGCTTTTATTTAATTAAGATATGAACAATTAATTCGAACACCGAGGATAAATTGTTACACACTTACACATTAAAATTTTGTGGAACAAACAAAACATTAAACATTCGTGTTTTGTGCATTAGTATTTAAATAATGCGGCATTGCCTTAATTACGTTTTCGCCTTTGCAAACATGCTTATTCTCATTAGTGATCATTAGTGTCAGAAATAAGCATCGAACGCACCTAAACCTATCGCAGAAGTTAGCATTTATCCCCTGGCTCCCTGCGGTAAATTAAGACACAAAGAAAACAACAATGGGTATTTAATTTCTGAAACTTGAGAGCTCAGACGACTCAAGTAGTATTTCCGGCGTTTAAAGCGCCAAACTCGGATGAAGTTAACATCACAATGGGGGCCGGATTACATTGACGACGCGCATTCACGCATGTCATCGCTTCAAGGAGCTGCTCTTCACTCGGCTTGATGATCACGTATTGATACAAGCAAGGCCTTCTGAAGTCAAGTGTTTCGGATTTGTATCGACGGCGTGGCTCCGAATATATTTCCGGTTAAAAATCCTCCACTAAGCTTCTCGTTGAGGGCTCGGCTGAGGAAAGGAAGGAGTAGGGGAGAAAAAGTTCGGTCTAAATATAAAACCTTTCCTCTTCGTCTTGTACGCTGTCATTATGAACCAAGTTGGAAATGAAACATGTATCCACCGAGCAGGTCTGGGCGCTAAATTACGAAAAAACTAAACGTGAAGAAGAAAACATGGCACTAGCTACAAAGTATTCTAATCAGTGAATCACCCAACTTGGCGAAAAAACAAAATTAGAATTAGAATTGATAAGACATACAGATGGTTCTATACATGGTCATTCCATGAAGATGTCACGATTCTTGTTGAACGTAACTTTGTGAATAAACATAACATAGGTTATAGATACATAAATAATAAATATATATTATATAATACGAGGGCGGTTTTTTTTTCAACCTCCGATAGGCTATAAATAAAAGACAAGTTCATAGAAAATAATTATTTTATTATTAAAAGTTTTATGGTTACTTTTCAACATAACCATCGAAAAGACTTAGACATTTATCGTACCTGTGCACAAGCTTTGTAACACCCGCTTCAAAAAAATGTTGCCGTCTATGATGCAGCCCGGAACCGCTAACAATGCAGTTGTTTATTGTGAAACTTTACGACGTTTGCGGAGAGCCATTCAAAACAAACGAAGAGGAATGCTGACTTCAGGAATTGTGTTGATCCATGACAACGCTCGTCCACACACTGCTGGCACAACCCTTGAACAATTTCAATGGGACATTTTCGATCATCCGCCGTACAGCCCTGACCTGGTATCCAGCGACTTTCACCTTTTCCCTGAACTGAAGACGTGGCTAGGAGGGCAGCACTTTCAAACGTCAATGCTCATTTGAAATCATTTGAAGCGGGTATTGCAAAGCTTACGCACAGGTACGATAAATGCCTCATCTTTTCGGTGATTATGTTGAAAAGTAACCATATGTGTACAAAACTTTTAGTAATAAAATAATTGTTTTCTATGAACTTGTCTTTTATCTATAGCCTATCGGCCATCGTAACAGCAGAAACATCAACTTGTGGGTCAATTTAAATTGAATTGCTGTTGCGTATTTAGAACTACTATGGAAGCATCTCTGAGGTGCGTTCATATTACATTAGAGGTCATATTTGGAAACTATGACTTATGTGTGTACCAATTCTCATGAGCTCTTTCAATTTTATGAGTTATTTATAAGCCTACTATTGTTTATTACATGAACCTCAGAGCGTATTGTCAAACCCACCTAAGACAGTTTAAAACGAAAGCTAAGAATGCAAGTGCGATCCGTATTCATTTACCTTTGGACATGCGCCACGTAATGATTCCTTATTTTTCATGTTTCATTACAATCTACATATTTCATCAAATAAAACCAAAATATTTGCATCCGAAAAAAACGATTTACAGATCTCAGTATTTGCGTAGGATTTTACTTGTTACTGAGATATGATGTACTGAGAGAGTAATGCACGAATTCTTACTTATACGGCTGTGAGTTTAATTACAGTATTTGATTTATTTCTCATTTAAAGAAACAAAATGTTAAATCATACTTATGATGTCATGCCCGCCATAAATAGAAATGTTACAGTCATTCATATCAGACTATGTGTGTTCCTGGCATGTTTACACTAACCTAAAACTAAATTGTTATGCATATTTACAAATAAGTTATGGTGATAAAATGCTATGACCTGATGGAAAATAGAACTTTAATATTCCTCATTTCAAACAACAGCTAAAATTATGTGAATACCAGAAAGATTATTAAAAGAACATTCAAAAAGTGGAAGAGCCTGTTTCTAAAGTTCGCTTAAGCAAAAAGCCGCTTAGCCGTTTTCCCCCGCAAATTGTTTCCAATTTTTTTTTCGATCTGTGCAATACATTTATTATGTAATTCCATATTTTAGTCTGACCTGGTGAAGTTTCTACGAAAATGCATGATGCTCATTAAGATTCTCCTTACCTGAAACAAAGAATACACAATATTAGACTATACGAAAAAACACCAACTTAAGCTATAAAATCTAAAAGCATTACAAACGTTATTGCTCATTCTGAATATAACGAAAATAAAATTAAAAAAATAAACTTTTAATCAGTAAGAAATGTTACCTTACTTTGTGATAAACTTGCATCATAATATGATGTTTTATCATCACTATTAAAATAATACCAGATTCTCCCTTGTTCCTTATTAAAGGAATTTAATATCCTTTATAACCAATAACTTGTTGATTAGTTAAAATTATTAAACTAAAATCTCCTCAATTAAACACACATCGCTAAATAGCTCTTAGCTTTGATCAAGAAAGTATGATGATGATGATGATGATGATGATGACGATGATAAGGGTGTCCAACACGAGACATTGAAATTGAGTTTTATTCAACGGTTCTTTAACGACTGAGGTTCCTAACACCCCATTCTATATTGGGCGTTAAAAACTGCTTAATTTTGCTCAGAGTCCTCTTTTCAGATTTGAGGTTCTTTACGTGCCATAAATCTACGACACGGGACAAACGGGTGTACTTTCCTTCCAAAGAAAGCCATATTAAGGATTTAGGAGCGTGCACAATCCTATTCCGGCGATAGGCAGTATCATACCGCGGTGGTTTGCCGTGCCTTCCGCACAATGGAGAAGGGACACATCACCCAGACCTGGATATCAGCGGGTAAGAACCCTAGATGTATTATATGGAGATTTTTAAAGCTTGACAAATGTTGATGCTTATGTTATCAAAATAAAAAGAATAAAAAAATGATTCATCGTATTTCCTAGGCCAAGGGCCAGAAACTCTTGCCAAGTGGGCGAAACTAACCACCATGTTATTTTTGACTCAGTTGATTTTCCTGTTATAAAACAGGAAATTTGCCTTCTTTGACATTTCTTTTGGTGGAGAGTTTCGTCTATTTGGAAGAAGGTTCCTGTCTGAATTTGGCATTATGGTTAATAGGAAAGTCAGTATTTGTTCCGATAGACGAAGATTAAATACAATGTTGTATTTTACACTATCTTAAGTGCTAATTCGTTAGCAGTATCAACAAAAGCAGTAGCGAAATGCTAAAAGACGAGATAAAATCAAATACATTTGAAAACCAAGTATTCTTTCCCTCGTTGGATAAAAAGCTCGTGGCAGTTCTGGCATGTTTGAAATTCTAGGGCATTGATTATGCTGGATGATGGGCTTTTCAGCTCTCAACTTCATTTGAGATCTGCATGTTAGTTTAATTTTTTTCTAGAAATTCTAGAGATTGTTTCAAGCACTGAGCCTATTTTTGGTCATGTTTTTAAAAGGATTTTGCTTGACATTCGGTATTTCTCAAGGAATATGTTTCCTTGTTTTGCTTATTTGACACATCAGGGACTATGTTGCCTGAATGATGAGTAGGGTTTCGACACCCCTGACAGATGTTGATTGCAGTGCGTTTTCAGGCCTGATTGCAGCCGCATCCTTGTGATGATAACATTCACGGGTCACTTAAAGCCTCACTCTCTGATGTTTTCCCCAGAACTTATAGCAAAGGATCTCCTCTCCCAGAAAGCCTAACCTAAACCCAAAACAAATTACGTCACAGAATTATGATCAATAGAAAAAACAGATGCATCTTAAGAAATTATAAGAATGTTTTGTAACGCCTCTTTTGCAAATGGTCGTCTCCTTATCGCGGCTGCTTGCCAAACGGGAGACCTGGATTTGTTTCCCAGTACCAGCTTGGGGAATTTCCCCGCTGAGAGACCTGGTCCGGGGTGCATTCAGCCTCTTTTTTTTTTTTTTTTTGGGGTAGTGTATAACGCCCGCTTTAACTACTTATGGCACCGCAGGCGGTGACACTAATGATACATGAAAGAAGATGGAGCACTTGTGGAATGCAATGGCGGGGGAAACCGGAGGACCCGGAGAAAACCCGCCCCAGCGCCGCTTTGTCCACCAAAAGTCTCATATGCGGTCGCTTTGGATCGAACCCGAGCCGTCTAGGTGAGAGGCAAGTGGTCTAACCACTCGGCCACGGCTCGACCACTCAGCCTCGTGAGGTCCCTGGAGGGACCTATCGAGGAGCTTCTTGATTGTAAAGTAGCGGCTCCAGATCGAAAACTGTAAATGACGTGTTATTTATGGACGCTCTTTAACTACTGCGGTTCTCAACGTCCCATTCTAAATTGGGCGTGAAAGACCGCTTAATTCTGCTCAGAGGCCTCTTTATCAGGCTTCAGGTTCTTTTACGTGCCTAAATCTACAACACGGGACCATACTTCCCTCCCGAAGGAAGCCATGCTAAGGGTTTTTACGCCCAAAAAAAAATCCATCGTCCGCCGCCGGGTTTGAACCCGCGACCTTGGGTATGTGAAGTTAGCATGGTAACCATTATATCACGGAGGGCGACTCTCCAGATCGATAACACCGCATAACCGGCCTGATCACGTCTCACCCTCCAGCACTGCAACCCATTCATTATGCCTTTGGGCCGAGATGGAGAATGCAGCGGCCGGGCGGTATTCCAAAGTCCCTTGTGAACTGTCGTGCCATGGAGTTTTCTTTTGCAAATATTTGCGACGCAAGTAATCAGATTATGATATAACTGTCATTCAATCTTTTGATCTTGAAATTATTTATAAATCTTCTACAAATTGAGTTTAAAATGAAAATGATGCACTTACATACCTGAGAGAGTAAATATAGAGTATGGCTTCTCATGAACAAAGTGGAAATAAGGTGTTGAACTGTAATAATTAAGCGTATTATAATAATGAAACTACTACGGTCATAAACATTTTAAGGAACTCATGTACAATAATGTCATAAATGTAAATTTTATCTAAGAAATGTTGCCAGGACTGATGAAGATCAGGACTCTCGATTAGAGAGAAGCCAGGATGGGTAATTAGCTCAATGCCTGATATGAAAGTGAGGAAGTGGATATAAACTGACGGTGAAAATATGATTTTGGAGCACTTTGTGGAATGAATGGCGGGGGGAAACTGTAGAACCCGAAGTAAATCCGCGCAGGCGCCGCTTCGTCCGCCACAAATTCCACTTAGAGTTCTTTGGGATCGAAGGTGACCTTTCAGTTTTTTATGAAATAATTTAAAATGAATCCATATGAAGAATGTTTAAGTTTTTAGGTTTGGGAAATTATATGTATACTATTTATCTTAATTACAGACGACGCAATTGTTAACAGACAGGTTAAACTTTTTTTCCTTTCTAGGATAGAAGAAAGTTTTTGTAAATGTGGTAATAGTTTATTTCGAGATAAAATATTCGTGACAAAGATATAGGTGATAGAGGAAAAATAAATCTTTCGCCCTTAGTAGAATACATTAACAGTGCAGTTATTGTTGTGACTTGTATTCCATACAGAAACTGTTTGCTTGTTATAAATACACGAAGTTCAAGAATGGTATCATTTTCTCTGATTCCATTCTTCTGCTGCACGCATTTAACTCTCCTTCCCACGCTACATTTTCTATCGTTATGTTTTCCATAGCACGAACAGCTTTTGTAGCTTTCAGAAACCCAAAGCATGCGCTGGGATGTTATTAGCCTTATTCCGTACAAACGAAACCACGTACTACAAAAACAGCGTTTGAAAAAACCGCAGCTGATAATGGACTCGCCTTTTTTTGAGAGTAAATTCGCAGGCTAACGGCGGCGTCACATCCTGTGGGATAAATCCTCAGTATTGCCAATTATTCAAGGATGAAAGGTATCGGCAACGGCGGCGGTTAGGTTGGCAGATCTCAACGGCCAACAGTATTTTATTTCCTTTAATATCTCCCGCGAACTCTGGAAAAAAAAAAAAAAAAAAAAAAAAAGTGCCTCTATGTGTGTGTTCTCTTTTGGAAGGACACCAGTCCCTTCATTAAGCCAAGAGGGATGTTTTCAATGCAGCATGTAGATCGAAAAGGAACTGATCCTTCTCTTTCTCGCTCTCTCCTCCCCCTGTGCGTGTATGTGTCTCGATATTTATCACCGTGGCCTCCTCTAGAACTGCAGCGGCTGTCGCCAAGGCCCCCACTGTCTAGTATTGATGAAAAACATAAGGTTCTTAGAGCAATTTATTTTTAAACTCTTCCCTGCCGTGACTACTGCTCCATATTCCACGAAACAAAACTATTCAAATAACCATCGTGTCGCCCAACAGTATTTATACCTTCTGACGAACTATTGCCGGGAAAAGTTACGAGACAAAGGATTTGGCATCGGTATTAGGAGGTGCCGGTGTTTTGATTGCCAAAGATCGCATTAACGTCACCTAGAAACCAAATGGGCATTAAATCTTTGTTAATTAAATTATTTCCCAACAGCTTTAGCATATAATTAATGCACGTATCAGTTAAAGGAAACTATAACTTTCTGCCTTCAGGATATGTTCATCTACTTCTCCTATTGATGCTTTAAAGACTGAATTGATGTTTAATATGCTGTTATTAACTCTTCAGCCGATTCTAATTATGTTCGTATCTTGAGAGGATTTCCTTGGATTTAAATTCAGAAACAAAGCTATTCACATTTCAATAGAATGTATTAGAACGTAAATTAGTTTCAGCAAATAAAATTAACACGACTAAGAAACTGATTCAATGATACCTAAACCTTCAGTTGTTCTGAGAAGGTACAATGTGTGCAAATTGAACAAAAAGTAGCTCACGTGTGTTGAATAAAATATTTTTAATATTACATAGCTATTAAGAAATATATAAATGTATGTAAATGTGCCCATAGACACATTTTTTATTTTTACATGCATTTCATATTTCCTGGAGGCTGACTATAGTAAAAAGATGAAAGTCAAATATGTATATACAAACCAGCAAATCACTTCGTAACTAGTACTTTAAGGTAGCGTCATTTCGATTATCACATTACTCATAAAATCATTGTGGCTCCGACTTAAAATTTCTGGTCTTATCACTTCTGACCCCCATTTTGGAATTTGTGTAGCTTCTAATTTGATCTGCGTTTATTTTAGTTCCGAATTTAAACAATTTTGATTCTGACCTGCATTCAATGTTGTGTTGATTGAAAATAAATCATTAAAATGTGTCACTTGAGCTATATTAGGTTTCATTACCCCTTATATTAGTTTTAGTAGTGGATAAAGTAAAACGTGCAATAGAGCATGCTGTAGCTTCTATACATTATACAGGTTAGGAGTTAGGAGTAGCCAGACCAAAGGTCCTCCAGTAATTAGAGCACCACATAGGCCTAGTAGGCTCTTGTCCTTCCAACGTGGCCCTTGGAAAGCCAGAGCCGGACGATATGGTGCGCTATCAAGGAGTTATTCCAAATTTGGACTCCAACTTGTGCTATCTTAGCTGCAACTTAGTTTTATTTAGGGACGCTATAGTTCTTAGCATCCCATTCTATATCGGGCATGAAAGACAGTTTAACATTGTTCAGAGACGTAAGGCTTTAACAGGCTTGAGGCTCTTTTATATGCTGTAACTCTACGATACGTCACCATCGCCTTTCTTCCTTTTCCGAAGGAAACCATGCCAAGGGTTTTTAAGCCCGAAAAAAAAATTAATCGCCTTCCGCCCAGTTTGTACCCCTGACAGTGAGAACCGCTCCTCGTAAAGTTGTAGCAAGGGTGAATTGGAATTAAAACACCTCTTGCTTTAAAAATGTTATAAAGTAATAGCAAAACATTAATTCAAATTGCTGCACCTTAATCTATGAGTATGAAATATGTTTTTAAAGTATCTCAGCTCAAGGTTAATTCATACTTAGTATTTGATTTTATACAAAATTTTAAAAATTGATGTCTATATGTAACCAATCCGAGGCTAGTCCTCAGGAATGAAAGCGGCCCCAACAGTCCTGACAGAGCAGAACTTACATTCCACCGTCCAGACGCAATGCACCAACGCCGTTGTCTGGTCCTATATCACTGAAACAGATGAAAGGAAGTACTACGCACATGAAACTGGTGGTAGAAGAACCATCCCAGCAATCACCAATGACCTGGAAAACACTATGTGAGAGTGTCCGGAAAGACCATGTTACCGCGCAGCCATCTGGCTTGGATATCATACAATCCCTCCTAAATATTTTGAAAGCGTGTTTAACAATTTACCTATATTTATTTTTTTACTTATTGTTTCCTTAATTATAGCTCTTTCTAATCCGCTCACAAGAATGGAAATGTAACTCCTATTCTATCGCTGTTCTGGATTATTCAGATAAAGATGTCAAACATCTTTGGGAAACGCGAGTAAATGCTTTCATTTGTTTCAATAATACGTTTATTGTGAAATCAGGATACACATCCAATGTTGTGTATAGTTATGGATCCAGGAGAGGTTTATCTTACAGCGAAAGCAGTCCTATCGATGCCACTCCCATGCCCCTTGGCAGGATAGTGATGTGTGGTGTGCATTAAAAATGCTCATTTGCGCATGATCGGAATCAAGTTCTGCAAGGAACTGAATATATTTCTGTTCGTGTAACTCTAATAAGCTTACGTTGGCTGAGAAAGCTCAATGGATTCAGACACACCTCGGAAAACAAATAATAAATTGTGTCACCAGCTCGTGCAGGTGACTTCAAGAAGCAGATGCTGCAAAACCAAGCTCGAATGGAGTACTGCCCGAGGGATATTGTACAATGTCCGACACACATTTCCCTTTGAGTATAAATATTTGTCCACCTGAGCTCTTTGCAGCGAGGTACAAACGTGCACGATGGCCCTAGAAGCTATAAAAGGAATTATTTAAGCTCCACATATTTGTTTATACATTCTCGCCTCACAAAATCAAAAAAGAGGAGAGAAAATCCATTCATCACATCGAGGTAACTTTACATATCAACAAAGTAATTGAGGCAGAAACCGAAGTCACTTTTCTATAGATGAAAAAAAAAAAGCAGTGTGGGGAGGTGTGTGTGTGTAGGTTTCGCGCTGGCAGTGGGGTTATAACCCCATTTCAACACGGATAACTTGATCCGATCGGCATTGGCGACTGTGTCGGTAGGTATGGGTTTCTCTTTTTGTTGATTTTGCGATTTCGAAGCTCCCCCTTTTCACCAATTCACCTTCCCTTCACTCCGATTCATACAGTTTTCCTTTTTTTTTTTTTTTATTTAATTCCACCGCATGGCAAACTGATCGATGTATAGACAACCGACTTAAATCAACACGGCATTACAGATGAAATTAAAGGATGATACTTTTCATCGTTCCATGGTAAAAGTTGGTAAATAATACGAAACGTAAGGGTCTGAGAGAGGTGGAACGTTATATTAATAAAGCTTCATTCAATACCTGCAACGGTTTTTTTATCCAACCACCATGAGATCGGATTTTGTTGATTTATTCCTCTACTGCTGAGAACAACACTCCTACAAAGTAAAGAACTTTTCGTTATTGTGCATAGATGTAGAATAACATTATAGATTTTTAAAAAAAATAGGTAAGAACTCTGATATTATTGAGCGCATCATTTTTACTTTCAGCAACGGTACAAACAAGTTTCTTACTCAGAACAGTTTAGAAACAAATCCTTAAATTACAGAAGGGAGTTAGAATTTGTAGGCAGAGAATACACCGAGGCTCCAACTTTATGGTAAAATATACAGGTATGGATAACTGATCTGGGATTACCATTTGTGTCACTCGGAGCCTTTCTCCAAATTTGTAACTTGCCAGTGTGACTTTATAGTAATGTTGTGCCAACAAAACAGGAACTCCTTGATGATAAGCAAATCAAGGAACAACACAGACGAATAGGAACTCCTTGATGATAAGCAAATCAAGGAACAACACAGACGAATAGGAACTCCTTGATGATAAGCAAGTCAAGGAACAACACAGACGAATAGGAACTCCTTGATGATAAGCAAATCAAGGAACAACACAGACGAATAGGAACTCCTTGATGATAAGCAAGTCAAGGAACAACACAGACGAATAGGAACTCCTTGATGATAAGCAAGTCAAGGAACAACACAGACGAATAGGAACTCCTTGATGATAAGCAAGTCAAGGAACAACACAGACGAATAGGAACTCCTTGATGATAAACAAATCAAGGAACAACACAGACGAATAAGAAAAACTGAGTGTCAAACCCTTGTTTGGTGTGTCAGGTTTGTTCTTTCTGGAATATTCACTGAAAACAAACTAGTTTCCACATATTTTCATAATTGTGCTTTCATTGTAGCCTTTTATCTGTTCCGCACTAGAGTTGTTTTTCCCATCTTCTTCTAGGTTGTTCCACTCTGACCCTGTGACTGTTACAGTCGCACTAGAAGAGTATATTCTTTAATATGCTCACTTGGTCTATTTTAGAGTACAACATGCATTAGGAATTTCATTTCTGCCGTTTCTATTAAACTTCTGTTTGATCTATTCATGACATGATTTTCTAAACATTTTTTAAAAAATATAATTAAAGAAATCTATGAAAGATAGTTTTACATAGGTGAGTCCACTCTGAGGTTTGTAATATAGCTTCCTGGCACTACGGTCCTTGAGAAAAAAAATCTGATGTATTCCATTCACATGACTTTCTCTTCATCTCTGCAACAAATTATTGCTAAAAAGCTTATGCTTCTATTTATCATGTTAATCGAGAAAATATTAGCAGAAATAGTCTTATTACTTGCTTCCTTGTAAATAGAATCTAAACAAGGGAGTACCATAGGTTAAAGTGATAGTCAAAAGCTGGTTGCTATGTGAATGTAGTTACTTTGTTTGTATGGACAGGAGTTGACAAATTCCTGTATGAGAAAAGTATGTTTTTAAAGGTGAAACAAAAAACAAGGAATAACTCAAAAACGATCAACTCCACGAAAAAATGTATGTAACGTAAATTGTGTGTTTTAACGTGCTCTGCATTTTTTGCGTGGCAGTTTATGTCCATTTCTTACAGTTTAGCACTTATGCAAAATTCCGTAAAATTCATCCGGCATAAAGCAGTCTTCAGAGGTTTTTTTCCATGTATAGGGTAGTCTGGGGGGGGGATTTTTCTCGTAATCTTCGTTTCGTATTCCTGGAAGATAGTAAACTTAAATACCAAGCTTGGTATTTTACCGACTTATCGTTTTTGAGTTATCGTGTTCACAGACACACTTTTTCTGAAAATACTTTTTTTTGAATACGGGGATCCTAAAACGTGTATTTACGGTAAAATCTCGGTAACGAATTTATGCAATACCTTCTCTATACACTATGTATGTAGTACGTGTAGAGAAAGTAAAAATTACGGAATTTATTATGATAATCATGAAAAGGACAACAACGGTAATATAAACATCACATAAAATAGTTCACACACAATTTAGCAAAACTTTTGGAGACGACTATATGAGTTGCATCATCCTCAAGCTGAAAATTGTTCACTCAAGAGCATAGACAGCATCACTATTTTAATAGCACACTGATGGGACACCCTGTATTTAACCTCTCTCGCCCCTGCATCAAGTGTTCTAGAAATCGATCTGTTGCAAGGCTTTGCTTTTCCGTTTGAGGTCCGCAGCACTCATCACGGCCTACTCCAACTCTTAAACCCGCACCACTCGACGACCGAGAAGTGAATAGGAATCGATCTCTCGTAAATACGACATTTTCAGCTTGACGGGCGGGTGGAGGAGGAATTCCCTGCCTGATGATGGCACTGATGGCGAAGATGAAAAGTAATATAGTCACAATGAGGTACGGATTTAGATAAAGAGGGGAAGGGAGATAGAAAATCTCTTCCAATGATCCGTCTATATATTCTACATCTTTAATGACTCTGATCGTTGGTAACAATACTCAAAGGGAGTGGAAAAATTCTTGTTGTTTCGAAAGAAAAAAAAAAATCCCGTGACGATGAGCTTAGATTATCCCTATGTAACGAATGTGTATGTTTTGTTTAGGTTGAAGAATTGTATTCGGCCAGGACTGCACTTTTTCTTCTCTTCTCTGCGTTGCCTCGTGTAATGAGCTCATAAATAATTAAGAGTGGGAATGAAGGAAAAGTAAGGGATAGTGAGATGAGAACTGGGAGGGTGCTGCTGAGTCTTCAGTTATTGATTAGCAGCGAGAGAGTGAGTGAAGTGAATGGCCTACATAAGCATAACACAGCGCCCAACAACACAAATGTCTTGTGGCCACCTACGACCGCCGCCACCGCAACAACCTGCGTCTCTCCTTCAGAGTTCCGCGTATGTACGAGGGCCTTTTTTTCCTTCAACCTCCGATAGGCTAAATAAAAGATAAGTTCATAAAACACAATTATTTTATTACTAAAGTTTTGCACACTTAAGGTTACTTTTCAACATAATCACCGAAGATTGACACATTTATCGTACCTGTGAAAAGTACCCGCTTCAAAAAATGTTGCCACCAATAATTTCAAATGAGCATGTTGTTTTGAAGATCTTCGTTGGTTTGAAAGTGCTGCCCTCCTAGCCACGTCTTCAGTTCAGGGAAAATCTGAAAGTCACTGGGTGCCAGGTCAGGACTGTACGGCGGATGATCGAAAATGTCCCGTTGAAATTGTTCAAGGAGCCGATGGGTTGTGCCAGCAGTGTGTGGACGAGCGTTGTCATGGATCAACTCAATTCCTGAAGTCAGCATTCCTCTTCGTTTGTTTTGAATAACTCTCCGCAAACGTCGTAAAGTACGAAGATCTTCAAAACAATATCAATGTTCATTTGAAATCATAGTATATAGAGAAGGTATTGAATTCCGCCCAAAAATTCGATACTGAGATTTCACCGGAAATATATGTTTTGAGTTCCCCTGAATCCAAAAAAAAGCACTTTTGGAGAAAGGTCCGTGTGTGTGCGTGTGTGTGTGTGTCTGTGGACAGCATAGCTCAAAAAACAAAAAGGTCGTTAAATACCAAACGTTGTATTTAAGTTTGGTATCTTCCAAAGATACGACACGAAGATTTTCAAGAAAATCTCCCCAACCCAAACTAGCCTTTACAAGGAAAACATTTCGAAAATTTTGATTTTCTCAACAATAGCTCTAACAATTTCTCTAAACTCTTTTATATTTAAGATATTTACATGCCAAATAAAAGGTATATCTTGGATATTCTGGGAATAGTCCCTAAAAACCTCTTTAATCTGGATGATTTTTATTGAAATTTGCATAACTGGTAAACCGTAAGAGAAACACAAAAAGTTACTACACAAAAATGTCGATCACGATAAAATACACAATTTATGTCATATATATATATATATATATATATATATATATATATATTTTTCGTGGAGTTGGCCATTTTCGAGATATTCCTTGTTATTGATTTCAGTTTTAAATTACTTAAAATTTTCCTATACGGAAATTTTTAAACTCTTGGCCACGCAAAGAAACTTATTTCATTCCCACAGCAACCACATTTTAAAATTTTTCACTGTCGGTTTAGCCTAGTGCATTCCCTTACTTCCTTCTCCTTATAAAGAAACTAAGTAATAAGAGCGTTTCTGCTAATGTTTTACCATTAAATAGAAGAATGAGCTTATTAACAATAATTTGTTGCAGAGATGTAGAGAAAGTCATGTGAATGGAGCACATCAGTTTTTTAAAAATATGTTTCTATTAATAATGAGAGATATTCACTAACCGGTTAAAGGACGTTGTGGCACATATAATTGGTGAAAAAGGAAATCAATATACTAGCCTCGAATATTACACACATGACACAAAAAAAAAAAAAAAAAAAAAAAAAAAAAAAAAAAAAAAAAACACTTAACTTTACATTCGAAAATAAATAACACAGTGACAGAAATTTCTGGAAATCATTATCACCATAACCTTATTTTTTATAATTACTTATGTAATTCACACAATTACATTGCAATAAACTCTTTTGTGTGCTGTTAATGTAAGTAGTGTTACACACGTGCCTTTTACTTCAGAAACATTTCTTGCTCTTTCATTACTTTATTCTTAGTTTTAATGTCTTTCTCTTTTCAGTTTTATAAAACCAATTCATTATCTCAGCAATTTTTTAATATCTGTTTGTTTAAACATTATTTTTGAGAAAATAAAAATATACTCAAAAGACGGAGTGAAATAAACTAAAAAACTGCATTTATATTTTTGAGCCTCTTTATTTATTTTACCTTTTAAACTTCTTTTCTTATTCAATGTCTGCTTAAAACGTATATTTAAGGTGAAAGTTCGTTATTGAATTTTGGTTCGATGTGCATGATTGATTTATTATTTGTAATAATGATTCTCGCGTTTTTAACATACGTCAACACAGATTCAGTTATGCATGCTTTATTTCGAAAAAAAAACAAACTATTTTTTAACTTTTATCCACTGCCAGGACGATTAAATCAAGCAATATTTTGATTTAATCGTCCTGGTGTATTTTATGGACAATGCTCAGTTTTTTTTATTAATATTTATATCTTTATTGAGATTTATTTTTAGTATTTATTGTATCATAAATAATATGATTTATTTTGTCGAATCAAGGTTATTTAACCTTGTTATAACTTAAACTTATAATTTTCCTTTTGAACGCATGACCACCTTCTGATCTCAACTCCTGAACGAAATTAAAACAAAACAGGTAGGATATAAAGGGCCTGAGCTATGACTGTTTCAACATGAACATTAAAAGTTCTGGGGATCAATACTTGAAGTACACTGAGATCGCGTGATCAACCAGAATTAATATAACTGTTTGTCAAGACTTGTGCATATTGATGTTGTTTTGTTTGATACAGTCAGTGACCCATGCAGTGTTGACAGATATATTTTCGGTCTCAGAAGACATATATAATAATAGTTTTTCTCTTGGCAACTTCCTTTTTTATATATATCACAATATCTCTATCACAGCTTTATGTAGTAGTTGTGGTATATTGTGCAAGAGTGTTCTACAATGGTTACCTCATTGGTTTTCTGTAAAACAAACGATTGTTACAAGGTAGCTAGACAAATCGTTTAGGTATAAAGATTAAACACGCGTATTCATTCACTGCCTCCTGGTGTGTTCACTGGTTTTTCGAGGTAGCGAATTTGTAACGCGGAAATATTTACTTTGTGACAAAGTGAGGAAAGAAGAAGGGCGATCAGATGTAAAAGACGACGTGCGCTAGAAAGAACGGGATCTTTAACGATTCCAGATGGAGCACATCCTAGCGCCGGCTAGCCATGCCTTAGACAATGCTCCAGGGGTGTCCAGTTAAGAGGGCACTAGCAGACTATCCAAAAACTACGGAAAAACTTCCAAATTGCCTGCCCACCATCCTGCCGCAACATTCCGAACGCAGTTGCCGGTCCTTCAACTCTTGAAACAGTTGAGACGTAATGCTCGGGGAGGAAATGACTGACAGGACATTCGTAGTAGAAGAGGAACCGGGGAGGGGAATCCATAGTTGACGGGAACCGAATCCGCAACCTGCCGAATGCGAGCCTCACACGTGACCGCGGAGCCACGTGGAGAAGGAAGAATAATTTCTTGAAGTGACCAGGAAGGAGGACATAAATTGTTTAGGAAACTCCCTTGATTAGAAAGACACCGAAGTTAATGGTGGGTGTTAAAAACTTCGGAAGCAGATGAATAGAGGAGATTGAGTGGCTGATTCTTTTTTCTGATACGATTGGTGATTTACATTGAAAATGTGAAATGGTAGATGATAAGGCAATATTATCGGAGAGGAGGAGATTTGCTGCTGCTTTTGAGATACTGTTTTTTTATGTTGCTCGAAATGTCATATATTTTAAATGGCGTAAGCGTGTTTTGAAGGCTTTTAAACCGTAAAGTGTGATTTACAGAATAACTAATAAAAATTTGATGTGTTCCATTCACATGATTTTCTCTACATCTCTGCAACAAATTATCGTTAAAAAGCTTATGCTCCTATATTTTTCATGCTAATCTTGAAAAAAATATCAGAAATAGTCTTATTGCTTGCTTCCTTGTAAGTAGAAGCGAAATAAGGGAGTGCCATAGGTTAAAGTGATAGTCAAAAGCTGGCTGCTATGTGACTGAAGTTCCTTTGTTTGTATGGACAGAGTTACCAAATTCCTGTATGAGAAAAGTATGCTTTTTAAAGCTGAAACAAAAACAAGGAATATCTCAAAAACGATCAAATTCACAACAACAAAAATTAGATATATAGCATATATTGAGTGTTTTAACGTACTCTACATTTTTTGTGTGGTGAGTTTTTGTCCATCCCTTACGGCTTAGCAGTTATACAAAACTCCGTAAAATTCATCCAGAATAAAGTAGTCTTCAGAGGTATTCCCAGAAAATTTAAGATAAACATTTTATTTGTAAGGTAAATATCTTTAACATACGATATTTTAATCAAAATCGTCAGAGCCATTTTTGAGAACAACAAAATTTTCGAAAAAAGTTCCATGTAAAGCGTAGTTTGCGGTGAGAGATTTTTATCAAATCTGCCTGTCGCATCCCTAGAAGATACTAAACTTAAATACCAAGTTTAGTATTTTACCGAATTTTCGTTTTTCTGTTATGGTGTTCACACACACGGACCTTTTCCTGAAAATGCTTTTTTGGATACAGTACACACACTATGTACATAGTACGTGTAGAGAAAGTAAAGTGTTTATTTACTTAATTTCAATGGGAGCTGTTCAACAGTAGCGCCTACTAGTAGGGATTCTTTAAACTATATAATAACAGTTGACTAAGATTCAAAGTGTTTCGGGGCACATAACAGTTTCCTTGCATAAACAAATCACCGCTTTTCCGAAGAGATCACTACGGCTGAAACTATCCAGGGTAGATTTTTGAGAAGACCACAGAAAAAGGGGGACATTGTTTGCATGTGTGTGTATGTGTATGAACAGGATGAAGCCATAAAGGATCCTCTGGTGCGCTCTTAATAGCCAGTCTGCAGTAGCTTCTTATTTGTTTCCTTTTTCCCCTCGTCGCCGCCCTCCCTCCTCCATCTATCCTTTTCTCTGTGTTCATCTCTTTCTTTCTGCCGCTATCAGATCATTCCCAGTTGCCGCTGATTGTCGATGACTTCATCTCCGCACTTAGCCATTGCGCGCCCTACAGTGACACACATACTGTCAATAACCGTTCGTTATCCAGTCAAAACTGTGCAGATCCAATTCTCTTAGCATGCGTTATAACGGCAACAACATGTGATATACGCGACCACCTGCTCCATCTGAGACAGTCATATATTGATCATATCACATGATTGTAATCAATAATTCATTTTTACTTTATCTACATGTACTATGTACGTAGTGTATAGAGGAGGTATTGCATTTCACCGAAAAATTCGATACCGAGATTTCACCGGAATTACACGTTTTAGGGTCTCCTATATCCCAAAAAAGTAGTTTCAGAAGAAAAAGGTCCGTGTGTCTGTGAACACGCTAACTCAAAAACGAAAAGGCGGTAAAATACCAAACTTGGTATTTAAGTTTAGTATCTTCCAGAGATAGAACACCAAGATTTCGAGAAAAATTTTTGAAATTTTTGATTTTCTAAAAAAGGTCTCTAACGATTTTAATTAAAATATCGTATATTAAAGATATTTATATGGAAAATAAAATGTATATCTTGAATTTTCTAGGAATAGCCTCTGAAGACTACTTTATTTTGGATCAATTTTAGGGAATTTTGTATAACTGCTAAACCCAGGACTCATAGTACAAGCAACTATTATGGACAGTTGTGATAATTTTAATTGTTTTCCCACAGAAACCCTGTGTAGAACAGGAGTTGGATAGGTAGAGTCAGACTGAAAATATTCCTCCTTCCTTCTTTTACTCTCCATTCCCATGTCTTTGCCTCTTCAATTAGCATAAAGTCTAGGAATAAACTGAGCATAAAAGACAGAAGCAACATACAGAAAATCACAGAGTGTAAACAATTTTCTTTTTAAATGCGATGGGAGGTGCTTTCCGAAATGAAGAACATAAACACAAAATTAGCGACTGGCTATAAATACAGCGAGGCAGAATTACTGCTCGTGCAGCAATTACCCCGAAATAGTGACCAATGGCATCGATGGAACTTCAGCAAAACGACAGGTTCTAAAACCCTGTTTTATGGGACGTGGCTGTCTCCAACGGTGGGTGAAATAACGATTTCGACTTATTGGTCTCGAGGAGCCATTAAGGCAAATAAATGGAATTGCCTGCCTCTGGTTCGCAGTTAATTTTCCCGGTGGGCTCCCGTCTTTTTTTCTCAGAAACATTAAACACTCGCTGGAAAATGCAAGTAACAGCAAACGCGACATTGCCAACGCCGGGGTATTTTCTTTGAGGAATGGACTTCAGTTCAATCTTCTTTCAAGCTAGATTCACCCAAACAGCCGAAAAAATATCTCACTTCTACCAACATATTTGGCTGTAGAGGACTCTTATTAAATATCAATCATTTACCGAAATGTTCATTTCCTATTTCTAAATATGAATTTTCAGAAAAGTTCTCTGTACCAGAGATTAAAAAAAAAAAAAAAAAAAACAACAACAACAACAACAACAACTCAAATAATCATGTCTAATATATCTGTGCCAAAATTCATCTGTCGCCCTCAATGGTATAATGGTTACCATGCTAACTTCATATAACCAAGGTTGCGGGTTCAAACCCAGCGGAGGACGATGGATTTTTTTCGGACTTAAAAACTAACGGTAGCAGAAGAAGAATTGACAAATTACAATTCGGGAAGACACAAAAATAGGATTTATCGTCGACCCCACCGTTAGGTTTGAAAAACTCAAAGGACAACCAGAGGACGTCGACAAAGAGAAAAGAAATATTCACAAGCCCATACTTCAAGACAAAATATGATCTAAACATCATAGATTTAATTAGGCTGATGGTCGGAGCTCGGGGCACCATTCCTTTACATTTTTTCAGTACCTGGAAAAGTTTGGACTGAAGAATGAAACAATAAAAGAAATTGACATATCTGCAATAAGAGGTTCAATTTCTCTTCTTCGAAATCGTCCTTCGTGGTGTTAATGGTTACCATGCTAACTTCATATACCCAAGGTCGCGTGTTGAAACCCGGCGGACGATGTAAATCGAAAGGGAAGTAAAGCCGTTGGTCCCGTATCGTAGATTTACCTCAAGCCTGATAGAGAGGCCTCTGAGCAAAATTAAGCGATATTTTACACCCAATTTAGAATGTGACGCTGAGAACCACAGTAGTCAAAGGGCGTCCATAAATAACATGACATTTCTTCGAAATCATTTGTATAATAACCATTTTTAACATTTGCACGGTCTATATTCCTTTGCTATAAATTATTTATTGTATGTCAATGTTATATTATATTTAATAATATTTTTGCTCCTTATAGTTTCCTTTTCGATACTATACTAATGTATAGATATTTCACTATCTTTATAGAAGAGTTTCAAGTTTTTTATTTATCTTTTAAATAATTTATAATTTGTCTGTTTTACTCTGACATTGTTGGCAACCCGTTGTTATTGTTTTAATAAATAAATAAATAGGTTTATTTTCCAAACACGTAAGAAGTGTCTCAGGCTAATATTCTAATATTTGCTTTGGAACCACTACTGCGACCCGGGAATCGATCCAGCGCTCTTCAGAGCGGCAGTCATTGCTAATCACTTACGCTACATCAGTTTGTACGAGTACCAGAAAGAAAGGGTTACCAAAGCATGAGTCATCATCCCCAATCACCCATTCATTACCATGCGTTGCTTGACGACCGATCGGTTGGCGTCAGCCACGCAATTATTAAAAAGAAAAAAAAAAAATCTCCCTCCACTATCGATAGCTATCGTAGCATAGCTGTATGTAAGAAGAGGGAGGATTGCGTGATGGGAATCGATCTCATCCCCTCCCACCAAACACACATGGAGCTAGGGGAAGACTCAACACTTCGCGCGTCACGCGATCAGTGCTAAGACATTATGTTTTAATAATATACCAAAATCTGTCTCTCCGGGGCTCTTCCAGTTACTACTAGTACATATATACATGCAGTTCTTTCCTCCCATATTTTAGCTCCCCAGAGCACCTTCACCAAAGTAAACAAATGTTTGCCAAGAGAAAAATATTTATTTCTTTGAAATTCACTATTAACTCTATCAATGGTATAAAATTCTTTGTACAATTGCTTCTTGTATTTCGGTATTTCTACGGTTTTGAACTGAAAAATAGCTATATATATTTTTTTCTCACAGAAACCGTGTGTAGGACAGAAATTGGATAGGTAGAGAGTCAGACTGAAAAATTCAATGCCATAGTCAGGATTTCAACCACGGATCTCCCGGTCTCTAGCCTGTTGCTCTACCACTGAGCTACCATGGGAACATGCAGGCATAGCATTGAATTTTTCAACTGATTCGTATGTTTCCCGGTTTCAGTCTGACTCTACCTATCCAACTCCTGTCCTACACACGGCTTGTGTGAAAAAAACAATTGAATGTCATTGTCCATAATAGTTGGCTATAGGTATAATGAATCCAGGGACTTACAGCATTGTAAGTCGCCATTGGGGTTGTCATCTCAAAATCATTTGAGACCACATGGTTTACCAGGAAACATGCGAATCAGTTGAGAAATTCAGTGCTTGTATGTTGCCATGGTAGCTCAGAGGTAGAGCAACCGGATAGATCCGTGGTTCAAATCTTGGCTATAGCATTGCAGTGTTTTCAGTTTGACTCTACCTATAACTACTCATTGTCTCTCATTTGAGCATTAACGCATCAAGTCTACGACTTTGGTATAGGTATATTTTTTTGATGATGTTTTTTCCCTCCTTCCCCGCGCTTCCCTTGCCGCTCTGGCAAGTTAAAATTCGTGCAATTCGTACGCTTTGCATTTTTACAACAAGTGTTAATATAATACATTTAATCCTACAACATCGGTATACGTATTTACTGTTGTAGAATGCAACAGAATCATATTCGGTAATTGAATTTTACATTAAATCTTACCGTATTTGCTTTCCTTTATTTGTAATATTTACTTACGATTGAATTGTTCAACATTTAAATACTACAGAAACTGGTGCAAGCAGCAATTTAGACTGGCTTGATCAACTCTAGCATAACGACCACAGTAGTATCAGGATACTACTTTTGAACAGCCGACAATGATTAATTTCAGTTTTGCTTAAGCATTTCACAGAACCTTCAATAAAACCAAGGAAATTATCTTCAGGAAAAATATTTATTTTAAAATGCACACACTACAATATCTAACCATAACATATTTTTCCGCGGAACAATGTTTTAATTGTGTGATTTTTATTAATTTTAATACGTATTGAAATAAACAAAATCATTGGCGCAATTCACCTCTGTGGTCTGGTGGTTAGTATGCTAGCCTGGGCGTAGGACCAAAGCCTCCAGTACCCAGGTAAGCCACCCGCGAAACCGGTGTAATTAACCAGCAAGTGGGGTGGAATAAGGTATGCCTATTTTTTTTTTCTTGATTTCTTTCAGTGTAAGGCAAATTAGTTCACAGTTAAGATGTTTTCCGACGAGACTGAAAAATACGGTGAGTAGGACAGGAAGGAGAAGTCTACTTCGGAACGGTTACACTTTCGGATTCTAGAAGTGTTTATAAAGTGGGGTAGCGTGATGGACGTGCAATGTTAAAAGTTGCAAACGTTTTATTAAAACCTTTTCCATTGAAGAAATATATGTCCTGGATATTCAAGAGGACCATAACCTCGTGGCACCATCTAGTGACAAAATTCAGAGACAGAAAGTACTTTGTGATCTGAGGAGAAAAGCTTCGGAAGATATATGTGAAAGGCTATCAAAACTGAAGAGAGAAAACCCAGAAGAAGTAACCATTGTAACATCTTCCACTAGAAGTATGTAATGCTTCACCAAATATTATAAACACCAAACAGAAACTGTTACCTGTTTTGACCGGGAGACTACCTGCTTTGGGGAGGCTTGGGGGTTATGTAATTAGGGACCTTTAAGGGTCCGGGAGGCTTCGGGGCTATTTTTCTGACCGCGGGAGGCTTCGGTACCGCACACACTAGCCTTGAAGTATTTAATTACTGCTCGATTTTCCAAATCCTCAATTTTCGTTGAAAACTCTAAAGTTGTCTTGTTTAAAAAAAACTAAACAAGCCATTGACCTGTAACCATGGTCACAAGCTAGTCTAGAGTTAAACTTACGATGCTACCGTCTAACTGGTCTAGTGGCGCCATATCTGTTTGAGGCCTGGGACTTATTAGCCGATATAATTCGTTAACATTTTATTTATGCTTCTTTGTTAAACAGCTGACTTATTGAGATGAGTGTGAAAGCTGGAGGACGAAATGGCTGCTGTTGTAGAAGCAAGAAGCTCACTACCACATGCCCAAGTCAATAAATGAAGTCGCAACTCGCACAAGGGAAGGATTAAAGCCGGAGGGAAACCTGTGGTCCAGCAGTAGCAGTCTGACCAGGTTGTCTCGCTCTCAAAAGTTTAAAGAGGTTTTCCCCTTCCGTGTAATGGGTAAATAGGATTGAAACAGAGGAAAAACGCCAAGGTGGTCGGTGGGTCTATTAGAGCGAGCGAGGGTAGGAATTTGATATCTGACAGGACACGTGCCGAGGGGAAGAATCGGATACTTTTTGTTTCAGGTAGGATACGTGTGCGCAAGTCCATGTCGAAATTCTAAACCTCTCTACTTCCACAGATTTGTTATCCACACTTCAATGTAAATAATACAAGACACGAGGAAACAAAACTCATTGCATATTTTACTTTCTCTACACGTAATATGTACATAGTATATAGAGGAAGTATTGTATTCCATCCAAAAATTCGATACCGAGATTTCACCGGAAGTACACATTTTAGAGCCCCTTGAATAAAAAAAAAAGTATTTTCAGAAAAAAGGTCTGTGTGTGTGCATTTGTAGACAACATAGTCCCAAAACGAAAAGACCACTAAATACCAAACTTGCTATTTAAGTTTGGTATCTTCCAAAGATGCGACACGAAGATTTTGAAGAAAATCCTCCACCCCCAACTACCCTTTAGATGGAACTTTTTTCTAAATTTTTTACTTTCTCAAAAATGGCTCTAAAGATTTTGATTAAAACATTGTATATTCAATGACAAATAAAATGCATAGCTTACATTTTCTAGGAATAGTCCCTGAAGACTACTTTATTCTGAATGAATTTTACGGAATTTTGTATAGCTGCTAAACCGTAAGAAATAAACAAAAACTTATCATACAAAAAATGTAGAACACATTAAAACACACAATTTATGTTATATACTTTTTTCGTGGAGTTTATCGCTTTTGAGATATTCCTTGTTTTTGGTTCCAGCTTTAAAAAAACATACTTTTTTTCATACGGGAATTTGTCAACTCCTGTCCATACAAACAAAGGAACTTCAGTCACATAGCAACCAGCTTTTGACTATCACTTTAACCTATGATACTCCCTTATTTCACTTCTACTTAAATGGAAGCAAGTAATAAAACTATTTCTGCTAATTTTTTCTAGATTAGCATGAAGTAAAAGAAGCATTAACTTTTTAATAATAATTTGTAAGCCCGCCTGGGTAGCGTGGTTCAAAAGGTCGTGGCCTTACGTTCAAAAGGTCGTGAGTTCGAATCTCGCTTAGGGTGAGTTACCCGGGTAAGGTTTTTTTCGGGGTTTTCCCTTATCCTGAGAAGACGAATGTCGAGTAACTTTAAGCTCCATGGACCCCGAGATCATTTGAGCATCATATCATCAATTGCATTCATCGTCCGATATGACCAAACCAGGTTAAAGGACGTTAAGCTATAAAAAAAAATAAATAAATAAAAATAAAAAATAATTTGTTGCAGAGATGTAGAGAAAGTCATGTGAATGGATCACATCAGATTTTTAACTAGGTAGGTCATACTAGACGTGAATGGAATCAACATTTACCTTCTCAAGATAAGGGAGCAATCTTATCCAGTAACACTATAGAGGCGGATTGTGTAACACGAATTGAAATTTTAAGAAGTAACTAGGAATTGTTTGTTGAAAAGCGGCAAAGATTTATCTTCGGTCAATTGGTGTAGTGTAAAGGAGGTTGTTCCATTTGCTGCGCGCGCGGAGTTCCCATGCCGTATAGGAACAGAGAACTCTTGACTCATGACAGACGATAGCGAGGGTGGGCGTGTGTCCGGCAGGCCTTTGATCGGGACGGTGCGGCGCGGTCAAGTGGTGGGCTGTGTGGCGCGTGGAGCGGGCAACCACAGGCTCGCGGAGCTGCTCCTCCCCACAGCGACCACTAAACGTTACCCTTCCTTCAGCTCTCAATTAAGGTGCTGTCCTCACACCTGAACGTCTCACTTTGCAAATAACGTTGTCTTTATTTCACGTGTGTCCAATGCATTTGCTTTTTACTTCAATTCATCCAAAACAGATTCTTCTTCTTCTCCTTTTATTTACAACTTATATTGTTTTATTATTGTTTCATTGTATTGTTTATCTTCAATGGCCATGTCGGGGGCTTTGCCTTGTGAAACTGTAGGATCAGAACATTAGGTTAATAAACTTTATATTACTAAACACAACCAGGAATCGAACCCGGAACCTCCGGGTGAGAAGTCAGCTCGCTGTCCACTCGAACACGGAGGCAGTCGATTGAATATATACAAATCTGGTCCTTGACTGCCTCCGCGGTCGAGTGGTCAGCAAGCCGATTCTCACAGGAGGTCTCCGGTTCAATGCCCGGTCGGGGCGGGAAATTTTTCTTTATCGAGAATCATTCCCTATCTCCCACAGAGTCTGGAATATGTATGCGAGAGTGAATGTGTGTGTACTTGAGGAAAATAAAATGATATAAGCCAAACGTAAAGAACCTACAGGCAACGAGTTGTTTCTAGTGCAAAGGGGGCTATAAAAAAAAAAATAAAAAAAAATTAAAAAAAACGCGTGTGGTAAGCACAAACATTCAATACTGGAGTTGGAATATCGTTTATCACGATTCTTTCCGGGATATCCCCGTTTCTTAAATCTAGCTACCGTGCTACTCTCAACTCTTGGGATATCATCGATACATTCTCAGTGATTGTTTCTTCTTTGAGTTCTTTGTCTAACTAAAAACATATTTGGTTTGGTTACAGCATGCATTTATCTGGAGGAGTAGGTTAACCAATTTGAAGAACTTTCCAAGAATTCAGCTATTCTTTACTTGAAACAAAATTTTGTTTTTATTATTTTTTACAAATACTTTTTACTTTCTCTATACGTGCTATGTACATAGTGTATAGAGAAGATATTGCACTCCACCAAAAAATTCGATACCTAGATTTCACCGGAAATATATGCTTTAGGGTCCCCTGTACCCAAAAAAATTACTTTCAGAAAAAGGTCCATGTGTGTGTGTCTGTGAACACGATAACTCAAAAACGAAAATTCGGTAAAATACCAAACTTGGTATTTAAGTTTAGTGTCTTCTAGGGATGTGAGGCGAAACTTTTCAGAAAAATCCCCCCACCCCAAACTACCCTTTACATAGAACTTTTTTTTCCAAAATTTTGATTTTCTAAAAAATTGCCTAACGATTTTGATTAAATATCGTATATTAGATAGTTTTACCTGACAAATAAAATTTATATTTTGAATTTTCTGGGAATAGCCTCTGAAGACTACTTTATTCTGAGTGAATTTTACGGAATTTTGCATAACTGCTAAAACGTAAGAGATGGACAAAAACTTACCACACAACAAATGTAGAGCACTTTAAAACACACAATTTACGTTATATACATTTTTTTCGTGGAGTTGATTGTTTTTGAGATATTCCTTGTTTTTGGTTTCAGCTATGAAAAATGTATACTTTTCTCATACAGGAATTTGTCAACTCTTATCCATACAAACAAAGGAACTTCAGTCACACAGCAACCGGCTTTTGACTGTCACTTTAACTACGGTACCCCTTTATTTCGCTTCTACTAATAAGGAAGTAAGTAATAAGACTATTTCTGCTAATTTTTGCTTCATTAGATGATAGAATAATTTGTTGCAGTGTTATAAAGAAAGTCATATGAATGGAACACATCAGATTTTTTTTAATAATTATGGGTTAACTAATTTTTCCTCTTATTAAGCCTTTTAATACTGGGTAGAGCAAATCTTTCAGGATATTTATACCAACATTTGTTTAGATATTTAATTCTAATGTGACATTCTTCAAATTAACTTCGGCATGAAATTTGCCAAAGCGCTAAACCCACGCAACGCAAATGTCCTCGGAAGTGATACTCCTACACGCAACCATAAGTATCGGAACCGCCCAAACATTTTTATCCTTTTCCGGGAGGTTTTTTTTCCGATACTTTCGGAAGGAACGCGCCTTATCGCCACCCACACCAAGGCCGGAAACTGGAGGCTGTGAACGATTGGTCCTCTTTCGTCTCCGACAGTCGACTTCCGGTTCAGATTGAAGTACAGGAAGAAGATGGGAAGGGAGGTCGTCTTCCTAGAGACAAGTTGCTATATACCATCTGGTGATGAAATCCAGCTTCCATATTCTTCATGAGGAGAATCGCTGCTGTTCAAAATGAGTAGTGAAGTGTTCTATTCACATCACTTTCGCTACATCTCTGCAATATTTTTTTAAAAACCTTCTGCTTCTATTTACTTCATGCTAATTGAGAAATAGCAGAAATAGTCTTATTGCTTGCTTCCTTGTAAGTAGAAGCGAAATAAAGGAG
Organism: Hymenopus coronatus; assembly: GCA_030762935.1. Classification (NCBI taxonomy): domain Eukaryota; kingdom Metazoa; phylum Arthropoda; class Insecta; order Mantodea; family Hymenopodidae; genus Hymenopus; species Hymenopus coronatus. Next base: position 125,836,811 of record CM060888.1, on the reverse strand, counting down.
TAGCATAGGATAAAGTAACATTCAAAAGTTGGTTGCTATGTGACTGAAGTTCCTTTGTTTGCATCGACAGGAGTTGACAAATTCCTGTATGGGAAAAGTGAAAGTATTTTAAAGCTGAAACTAATAACAAGGAATATCCCAGAAACGGTCAACTCCACGAAAAAATGTATATAATATAAATTTTTGTTTTAATGAACTGTACATTTTTTGTTACGTAAGCTTTTGTCTATCTCTTACGGTTTACCACTTATGTGAAATTCCGCAAATTTCATCCAGAATAAAGATGTTTTCAGAGGTTATTCTCATAAAATTCAAGATATACATTTTATTTGTCATGTAAATATCTCTAACATATGATATTTTAATCAAAATCATTAAGATCCATTTATGAGAAAAACAAAATTTTCGAAATTTTTTCCATGTAAAGGGTAGTTGGAGAGTGGGGGGATCTTCTTGAAAGTCTTCGTGTCGCATCTTTGGAAGACACTAAACTTAAATACCAGGTTTGGTAGCTAACGGACTTATCGTTTTTGAGTATGCTGCCCACAGACACACACGCGGACATTTTTCTAATTTTTTTTAATTCAGGGGTTCTCAAAACTATATTTCCGGTGAAATCTCAGTATCGAATTCTTGGGTGCAATACAATACCTGTATATACAGTATGTACATACTATATATAGAGAAAGTAAAAATTGTAAACTAATGGGTCAACAACATATTTATAATGGTGTAGTTCAATACAACAAGAGCTCTAATGCATTTATGATACACATAGGAATTTAGGGATAACTAAGAGAAAACTCAAGTATGGAAAAGGTTTTTATTACGAATGAGTCAATTCTCAATGAGACAGTCATATTGGATCAACCGCAAAATGATGGCGAAGAGAGGTACCCATTCGGCCGAAGGTACTTTGTATTCTCTCACAATCTCCTCCTTCGTAATCAGCACAAGAAGGCGGGTGTTGCGTTACCATGGTCGTCGGTCGGTCTCGTTGTTGTCCGACCCTTCTCGATAGGATCGATCGATACATTCATACAACACGCAGCAGATGAAAATCACATCACTGTGTGTGTGTGTGTGTGTGTAATATGTCTAGCCGCACCATCGAGCCGACCCAGCTTGGAACGCCTTCAAGACAAGCCCGGCATTTTGCATGCAAGTTACGTCAATATAACCCAGTCAGGTCAAAGCTTTAGATCACAACGGCCATCCCCTGATCGGGGTCGATTTTCCTAGATAGCGGATATTCTACCTAATCTCACGTAAAGCGCTCTTGGAAACAACTTACAGAATTCATCTGCCAGTGACCTTTCAACCTCGAGTTTTTATACGTGTTATTCGGCATCCGAAAGATTCAACTTTATAAAAATATATATTAATTCTAAATCTAAACACACTGTAGACGGAACAAAATCTTATGTGTTCCATTCACATGATTTTTTCTACATCTCTGCAACAAATTATTGTTAAAAAGCTTATGCTTCTATTTCCTTCATGCTAATCGAGAAAACATTAGCAGAAATAGTCTTATTACTTGCTTCCTTGTAAGTAGAAGCGAAATAAGGGAGTAGCATTGGTTAAAGTGATAGTCAAGAGCTGAATGCTATGCTTTGTTTGTATGGACAGCAGTTGACAAATTCCTGCATGAGAAAGGTATGTTTTTCAAAGCTGAAACCAAAAACAAGGAATATCTCAAAAACGACCAACTCCACGACAAAAATGTATATAACATAAAGTGTGTGTCTTAACGTGCTCTGCATTTTTTGTGTGGTAAGTTTTTGCCCATCTCTTACAGTTTAGCAGTTATGCAAAATTCCGTAAAATTCATCCAGAATAAAGTAATCTTCGAAGGCTATTCCCAGAAAATTCAAGATATACCTTTTGTTTGTTAGATAAATATCTTTAATATACGATATTTTAATTAAAATCGTTAGAGCCATTTTTGAGAAATCAAAATTTTCGAAAAAAATTCCATATATACGGTAGTTGGGAGTGGGGGATTTTTTCTCAAAATCTTCGTGACACATCCCTGGTAGATACTAAATTTAAATACCAAGTTTGGTATTTTACCGAATTTTCGTTTTGGAGTTATCGTATTCACAGAAACACGGAGCTTTTTCTGAAAATGTTTTTTTTTTTATAAAGGGGACCTAAAACAAATATTTGCGGTGAAATCTTGGTATCAATTTTTTGGGTGGAGTGCAATACCTTCTCCATACACTATGTACATAGTACGTGCAGAAAAATTAAAAAGATGTTCCAGGATTATGCAGTGCATTGTTGTATATTTGACATTTGTGTCGTCATATTTAAGGTTTAGTTCGTATCAACTCCTTATTTAACGCAACTTGAACAAAAGTATTGTAACTGGTAAGGTTCAGCAATTAAGTCTTGCCAAGGCACATAATTCAACAATTTGGACATAATACTTTCTCAAGAAAAAAATTAGAATAGCATTTGAAGCTAAAACTTAAAACCTTAAAAAGGAAAGACATTAAATCGATGCTGTGCCCAATAATTTATTTTAAAAAACTAGAATGTTTCACTGTGGAAAAGAAACCGAACCATTAGGCAAAGAAATCACTTATTTCCATTTGTAAGTTTCATTGTGGTCAGCTAGTTTTCAAAGTTTCTATTACTTTCTCAAATAAAGAATAATCCTGGTATTTGAGAAAATGAGAGTGCTGCATTCCCAAGAATAGAGAGTCATTCCAAACTCCCTCATACAAAAATGTATATTTATCTCATCCCGTTGCGTAGTTTACAGAACTTTTGATGCTTGTTAACTATGTATTTCATGCAAGTGGAAGTTAACCTATTTGGTTTCGAGAACGCAAATATCAGATCCTTTGCTAAAATTCCTTTGGGTTTCACCATTTCTGTTGGAAGAATTTTGATTATGGTTCATTAAATACGTAAACCCCAATAGCACATGCCAGAATGTAATGCTCCGTGATGCATGCGTTGACAAATGAATGGATAATCCAGCCGCAGAATCTTGAAGCAGGAGTGCAGCCAATTATGGCAGGAAATGATTAGCTCTCGATGACCGCAGCATCCCTTCTCTCTTGAGGGAGGTCTGTATTGATGAGGTGAAGGCTACTGGACCATAGAGACTTCTAGCTACTGTATTAACCTGTTCGAAATGCTGTATGATTTTCCCTGATCATCCTTCCATATGCTCCGCTTCACCGGGCCCTGAAGCTTGGCCAGCGAAACTTGAAGAGGTAGAAAAAAATGTACACCGAGCCCACCCTCCTTTTTGTGCCACTATTACCCTTTCGCCCCCCATTCTCTTCTCCTCTCTATCTCGCTCTCTGTTCTCATACATCAGCAAGGAGGCCGAGGGAGGCAAACTGGGCAGCTCAACAGAAAGCCACAATATTGGTCCCTATATATAGTTATAGCCTTATATACACGTAGTTACTAATAACGGCTTTATTGATCTTCAAACTGAAACGAAGCTTGGTGCAGTTGCTTGCCGCTTTCTCCATCTCTCACTCTCTCTCTCTGTCTGCTTCTACTGCTGTTACAACTGGAGGAAGTGGAGTGGTCATAAATGACACTTCAACTGAAGTCTATCTTTCCCCTGTGTCTAATTAAGTCTGGGAGGTTTGCTTACATGTGGGGAACCAAACTCTGCCGGAATTTTTGCGTTGTTTTTCATCTCTGGCCCACCTCGTGGAGTGGATAAGCTATCGTGGGGCCAGGAGATATTACTTTAGTTTCCTTCGCTTGAAAAAGCGATATTCTGGGCTAGTATCACGGTTATCCAACTATTTTTACCGTTGGCAGGTAGAAGAAAGATAAAAGCGCTTCAAAATAGTTGTCAGTCCCTTCATTCTCTCGATAGGAAGTAAAAGTACATAAACTCAATCATTCAGTTATAAGACCATTTTATAGCAAAATATGAGGTCTTTCAAAAGTAAGTTCAAACATTAAATCACTATAAATTATATTTATAAAGAAGAAATATCTCAATAGTTTTTGAGGTAGGAAAACAACAAAAACATCAGTGTTGGGCAAATAGCGGAATTTTAACTGCAAAAGTCTGTATTATTCCATTGTATTCTTCAAAGAAATATGATGAAATGTGAAGTAAAACCACACCATAGAGTAACTTTTAAATCTGAAGTCCTTATTGAATTAATGTCTGAGGGTGATATTCTGATCAAAGTCTGCAATTAAACGTAAGCAAATATAATCTTTTAGAAAAAATAAATACGTGCTTTTATGTGTATGTGCGCGTGCGATCCTGTGAACAAATAACTCTAAAACGAAAAGTTGTATAAATACAAATTTGGTATTTTAAGTTTTGCATCTACCGAAGATGCGATACGATGATTTCAAGAAAATCTTCTCATCCCAAGTTATCTTCACGTTTATCATTTTTCGAAATTGTTTATTTACTTTAAAAAAACGTGATGCGTTCCACTCATATGACTTTCTCTACATCTCTGCAACAAATTATTGTTAAAAAGTTTATGCTTCTATTTATTTCATGGTAATCCAGAAAAAAAAAATATATATTTGCTTAAGTAGAAACGAAATAAGACAGTGCCATAGGTTAAAGTGATAGTCAAAAGCTGGTTGCTAGATGACTGAAGTTCCTTTATTTGTACGGACAGGAGTTGACAAATTCCTGTATGAGAAAAGTCTGTTTTTCAAAGCTGAAACCAAAAAACAGGAATATCTCATAAACGATCAGCTCCACGAAAAAAATGTATATGACATAAATTGTGTGTTTTATCGTGATCTACATTTTCTGTGGAGTAAGTGTTTGTCCATCTCTTAAGGTTTAGCAGTTATACAAAATTCCGTAAAATTCATCCAAAATGGAGTAGTCTTCTGAGGCTATTTATTTGTCACGTAAATAGCTTTAAAATAAGAGCTTTTGATCAAAATCGTTAGAGCCATTTTGAGAAAATCAAAATTTTCGAAAAACACTCCATGTATAGGATAGTTTGGGGTAGGGGGATTTTTCCCAAAATCTTCCTCTCGCATCCCTGGAAGATACTAAACCTAAATTCCAAGTTTGGTATTTTACCGACTTTTCGTTTTTGAGTTGTCGTGTTCATAGACACGCGGACACACACGCGGACACACACAGGGACACGGATACAGGAGATCCTAAAACATGTATTTACGGTGAAATCTTGGTGTTGAATTTTTGGATGTAGTGCAATACCTTCTCTATACACTACTCGTATGTACATAGTACGTGTAGAGAAAGTAATAAAGTTGGATTTTCAGATTTTATGTTTCTCTTTTGCAAACGTTAGTATTAGAAGGCGATTATTTTTCTTAGCTACTTCTGCTCCTCTAGCACTCACTTATCGGCTGAGAGGTAAAAAACAATAACAATATTCGTGTGCTCATTTACTATAAAGAATCAAGCCGATGGAACTGGTGCAATAAAACTGAACGGATTTTTACAACCTAGGAGAAAACTGCCGTAGTCTTATAGCACTAATTCGCATTCTTGTGAAGGCAGCTGGATGTTTCCTGGTCTGTAAATCTCCACGGTTAAGTTCCTGGTTAGAAATCCGTTACCTTCGCCCTATCATCAGGATCACGAATGCATGTTTTGTTTCCAGAAACCGCAGCTCCGCATCATTAGAAACTGATTGTTCGTGAACAGCAACGTGTGGGTTCCCAAGAAGTTGATTTGAACATTTAAGCTAGTAATAAAAAATTCGATGCGCTCAGTCGCATGATATTCTCTACTCAGTTGTTAGTTGTTCCTTCTATCTGCTTTATTTTGATGGAAATAGCTTTTGTAGAAATTGTTTTTGTATGTTTTCTTGCCACTTGATTTTGGGAATACAGAAGGCTATAAGTAATAGTCAAATATTTTAAGAAAGGGTCGCTATATGATGACTGAAATTGTCAAAAATGTATAATTTAGCTAGTAAAATAGACTAATAGAATATGCTATTTGGTAGAAAAATGCCAGCAGATGCTCTCTATCACTACACTACAACGATTGAATCCCGGAAATCGTGCTAAACACTAGTTTATAGCTGCCTGCAAAAAAAAAAAAAGTTATAATTCTTTATACAACTTAGGACTTGCTGGTGATCATTTTATTTGAAAATAAATGACTTTAACCCGCAAAAATTTATGGAGATTGATTATAATTATCAAACTCTTTTTTTTTTTTTTTTTACTTTTCGCCTCTCACAGAAGCACGATATTAATTTATTGTGTTGCAGATGCTCAGAAGTTTTATTTATTTTTTGTTATTTTTTGTTATTGTTTTATTTATATAGCCTCCTTTAAGTTCTAAGGTCATATTTGCATTAGAAACAACTCTGTAGGTTCTTTTACGTTTGGTTTAAATCGTTTTATTTTCCTCAAACACACACACACACACGCACTCATTCTCACATACTTACATACATACTTCCAGACTCTGTGGGGGGAAAAGAAATAATTCTAGCCGGGAATCGAACCCGGGACCTCTGGATGAGAGTTCAGTATTTTTACTTCTGTATTAATTGGCATTATTGTAGGTAATGGAGATATTATAGAATAGATAACCCAAATGCTCCGTTGTTTAACTCTTTCATTTTGTATTAGTATTTTGCACGTTGCATGTCTTGATATATACATTATCTACTGAAATTGGAAGAGAAGAAAGAAAATGACAGCGATTTTCACTGTAAATTTTGTATGTGCATGGTAAAGGGAATAATTTTCCCACTTCACGCTTTCTGAGAATTCTACATTCGATTACATACATATCCAGAGTCGGACAAGGCTTCACGAACCGATTGCACGTAAAATAACGCCGCCAGCCGATGAAGATCAAACGAATTGGCTCGCTCGCTCGCTGCTGTGTTGGTCAAGTGATGGGTAGAGTTGCTTTGGAAGCGCGGTGGTTGTGGTGGTGTGGGATATTCAAAGAGGGTTTCGTTTCGTGCGTCTGTCGTTTGTTTCCGCTGCTGAGCGTTATCCCCGCTGCCAAGAAGTTGCAGGCAGAGTCCAGCTTCCGGCCAGCCACTGCTAATCACAACATGGGCCTCTGGATCAGAGTACATCAAGGACTTATGGACCAAGATAACGCCACTCCAGTGACGCTTCTACAAGTATTGCATTTTCCGCTCTCATTAACTGTAAACTTTCTATCCCTGTCAAACTTGATTCACCTTCCACACTCTATTATCAAGTAGCAACAGTTTCATTCCTTAGAAACACTGATTAGTTTTCTTTGACTCTATATGTTAATATAAGAGAATACAGAAACTAACAAAATAATTTTAAAAAAATCTGATGTATTCCATTCACATGAGTTTCTCTACAACTCTACAACAAATTATTGTTAGAAAGCTTACGCTTCGATTTACTTCATGCCAATCGAGTAAAAATTAGCAGAAATAGTCTTATTACTGGTTGCTATGTGGCTGAAGTTCCTTTGTTCACATGGACAGGAGTAGACAAATTCTTGTATCTCAAAAACGATCAACTCCACGAAAAAAGTGTATGTAACATAAATTGTGAGTTTTAACGTGCTCTACAGTTTTTTTGCGGTAAGTTTTTGTCCATCTCTTACAGTTTAACAGTTAGGCAAAATTCCGTAAAATTCATCCAGAATGAAGTAGTCTTCAGAGGCTATTACCAGAAAATTCAAGATATATATTTTATTTGTCAGGTAATTATCTGTAATATACGATACTTTAATCAAAATCGTTAGTCATTTTTAAGAAAATCAAAATTTTCCAAAAATGATCCATATAAAGGGTAGTTTGGGGTGGGGGGGGGTTTCTCAACATCTTCGTGTCGCATTTTTGGAAGATACTAAACTTAAATACCAAGTTTGGTATTTTAGCGACTTTTCGTTTTTGAGTTATCGTGTTTACAGACTCGCACACACAGACCTTTTTCTGAAAATGCTTTTTTTGGATACAGGAGACCCAAAACATATATTTCCGGTGAAATCTCGGTATTGAATTTGTGGGTGGAGTACAATACCTTCTCTATCCACTATGTACATTGTACATGAGGGCTAGAGAAAGTAATAATGATATAAAATTTAAAATAAGAAAAATGTCTCATTGGAATCTTCCAGAAATGTCATAAAAGCTATACATAATACATATTTTCACTGGCCTGAAACACTAATACAATAAATAATAAAAACACATTTAAATTCCAGGGATTAAAAAACAAAGGACATTTTGATATGATGAGTTCTAATTTTCTTCTTTTGTAACAAACGAAACCTTCGCTCTAATGAAGGCACAATGGGGCCCCTATGAGTCTCGGACATGCGTCTCTCTTAGTAAAAAAAAACTGGCACTATGTGTCATTTTGTTTCCGAATATTTTAAAAATAGCAGCCAATGGTGGAGGGATAGAAGTTTTTCCCCATCCGATTTCTTTCTCTGCATTAAAACGAACGGTTGTGAAGTTTTTTATTTGCTGGCACTCAGATCGGCTTCTCCGAACCATTAGCACTCCTCACCAATTATGAGTTATGGCTTCTAGCGGCAGTGGCGCCGTCCTTTGAGTCATGGGCAACACACATTCATTCGAAGAATGAAGTCATCGCCTCTTTTCCGTCTATTGGAAAACGCGTTACCCAGTAGCAAGCAGCTGTCAGTGGCAAAATGAGGACACATCTTTATGACCAGTAATTCACCTAAGCACGCTGCTCTTGCAGAATTAGTTCTCTGTCTTTAGTTCCATTACATCACTCTTCTGCTTCTTTTATTTCTCTATGCTTCCCTTTTACTCCTCCTATGGCTGTGTCTTTCATACCTTATCTTTTGAACCCTATCTTCTTCTTTTTCATTTGTTTCCATTTTATGAATTGACGGTATATGTTTATTTTTTATGGTTTTCTTTTCTCTATACGATGTGAATTAATAGAGTGAAAAGTCTAAAAATATAATGCAAAATTGCAATGTATTTACTTTGTGACACATTCATATTTTATTGAGGACGGTTGAAGGTATGGATGTAATTTATAAACTAAGGGCGACGCCGCGTACACTTCAACTGTGACTAACATCTTAGAACAAACTAGCAGTCGTCACACCTGAAAGGAAAGGTAAAAGATTGAAATGGAAATGATGGAAGGCAAATCGTGATAGATAAGATTCGCCTACCGACCAGGGAAAATCACCTGCGGTGCCAATTGTAGTAAAAGTGGGCGTTAAACACTATCAAAAAAATCAACTAGGGACTTCCCGAATGCAAGGTTCACACATTGCGTTCTCTCCTTTTAGGTACGGTTAGACAGCATCGATTAAGGACAGCAGGTCGAGCCTGCAACGCACAGAAGTGTAAAAGATATTCTAACCTGCAGGCACAAAGAAATATGTAGGTATCGACAAAGTGTTATAAATGCAGTTATCTGAATGGAGAAAAGCTTTTACCTATGAAGAAAATGACACACTGCATTATTTGAGAGTCTATCCAAATTCTAATAATATAATAACTCCATGGCACAGATCACAAGGAACATTGGCCTACCGCCCGGCCGCTGCGTCCCCCATCTCGGTCCAGATAGACTTCATGGAGTATTGGAGGGTAAAACGTGGTCAGCGCCTCGAACCCCGCTGGCCAGTTAATGCGGTCCTCATGACCTGGAGCTGCTACTTCTCCATCAAATAGCTCCTCAGGGACCTCAGGACCAGATCTCCCAGCGGGCGAAAAATCCCCACGCCGGTATTTTTTAATTTTTATAGCCCGTAAATTTTTACCTAAAGCCTTTTCTTACTTCCTTTCTTCGAAAGCATGATTTCCTAAAACCTCTGTTTTATATTTCCTTTCCACCCCTCATTGTCTTTTTATCTGAAATTAGGCATGCAGATTTTAGGGAAGCATCAGAGAGGACAGCTTTAAATCCAAGTTCAACTGATACATAATGTTGACAGAAAAATGAAAAATCAGATAAAGACAGAAGAGTAAGAGATAATAACTGGCTATAGCTTGGCAATATTTATGAGCATAATTTCTGTGACGATTTCTGACACAATGATAACTGATTCACACATAAGTGGAAAGTCTCATATTATAGGAAGGTGCCTTCCTTAATCAGTTGTGGCCATGGGAGAATAATTGGCGCACAGCTCAACAATGAGCTTCCGTAGAAATCAAGTATTAAAAGGAAAACATCCATCACTGTCGAAGTGATGCAAGCAATGATGAACTTCAAAGGGCAGCGACTTGAGGACGTTCCGAGACCTAGCCTCTGCAATACAACAAGCGCTCTTTGTCAAGGACGAATCTGCTTAGTCCTGCTGTCAGTGAACCCAAGTAATTTTTCAGCTTCGTTTCATCTTCCTTTCGAAGAAGTCGGAGATCGGGTTTTCAGAGCGAGCAAGAATGTGGGCAAGGTAATAAGAGCCATATGTTTCAAACTTCTCTTTCTCTTCTGGTATTCCTTCTGCTGTTTTTTGCAACCAGGATTGCTGCTCGGCTCTTGGCAATTAAACGCGAGCTGGAATAGGTCAAGGTCGTGTTTCAGTCGCAGTCTCCATGCCAACCTTCTATTTGTTTAATACCACATAAGATTTGAGGATCACCGTATATGGAATCTCTTTACAATCCATTCTCGGAAAAATAATACAGGATCAGGAAATTTCGTCATGAACTTGTTTGTGTCCATTTTTACTTTCTCCATACGCACTATGTACATAGTGTATAGAGAAAGTATTGCACTCCACCAAAAATTCCATACCGAGATTTCACCGGAAATATGTTTTAGGGTCCCCAATATCCAAAAAAAGCATTTTCACAAAAAGGTCCGTGTGTGTGTGTGTGTGTGTGTGTGTGTGTGTGTGTCCGTGTGTCTGTGAACACGATAACTCAAAAACGAGAAGTCGGTAAAATACCAAACTTGGTATTTAAGTTTAGTATCTTCCAGGGATGCGACACGAAGATTTCGGACATTAAACATATTTACCTGATAAATAAAATGTATATCTTGAAATGGACAAAAGCTTACTACACAAAAAATGTAGAGCACATTAAAACACACAATTTATGTTATATACATTTTTTTCGTGGAGTTCGTCGTTTTTGTGACATTCCTTATTTTTGGTTTCTGCTATGAAAAACATATACTTTTCTCATACTGGAACTTGCCAACTCCTATCCATATAAACAAAGGAACTTCATTGACATAGCAACCAGCTTTTGACTATCACTTTAACCTGCGGTTGTCCCTTATTTCGCTCCTACTTACAAGGATGCGAGTAATAAGACTATTTCTGCTAATTTTTTCTGATTAGTATAAAGTAAATAAAAGTATAAGCTTTTTAAGAATTATTTGTTGCAGGGATATGGAGAAAGTCATGTGAATGGTACACATCAGAGTTTTTGTATTA